>CANTUQ010000073.1:12567500-13167500 GCA_947683425.1 Excoecaria cochinchinensis | reverse complement strand
GCTGCGTCTATTTTGGGCAACAAAGAGGTTTCATGGAGTCGCCACCCAATAAAACATTGGGAAAGTTTCTCTCACCTCGGAGAGCCTAAGACTGCGCTTAGTATCCATTTTGGGCCAGCCAAAGGGGTCTTGGAAGGTAAACCTCTCGCCCTAAGGAGCCTAGGATTGTAATCGTTGAGCCCAAAGGCCAGAGAAAGTTCGGGACTCCCCATTTATTCATACCTTGGCTAAGTTTATAATCAAGTTTTGAATTTAGTATTTCATCCCATTTCTCATTCAATTTTTTAATGCAATTTAATTAAACGCATATCAATCATATAATAAAAGCGATAAATAAAGTAAATGAAAGCAAAATAAATTTCAATAAAACTAGGGGCGGAATACAACCCCCATTTGTAAATAAAATGCAAATCATACATAAATCGGGCTATTTATTAAAAATGAGAACGTTGGTCCTCTCATGCATAATTTAAGAAAACAATTTTAAAGTGATAATTTATTTTGGATAAAAAAATCTAGGACATTGGTCCCATTTTTATTAAATAAAATCCAATTTAGTTTAATAGAAATATTTTTGTGATTTTCTTAATTAACGTGCATGAAAATAAATTTATTGTTACAAATTACATAATAATAAATCCAAAGGAAATCAAAATAATAAAAATAATAAAAAACAACATCCAAATGGATCTTCAAATCTTCATGGGCTCCCACTTGGTATGGAAAAGACTCACACATAAAAAAACAAGTATTGAAATAAAAGAAACAAATAAAAGCCATGTTAGTAATAAAAAAGGGTTAAACATACTATAAAAATAAAGTAAATAAAAAGGCATCATGTATGACAAGCCGCTTAAAATGACATAATAAAAATATGCAATTTAACAAATTAACAATTTAACATGCATATAAAATATGATATAATAATAATAAAATCCAATCATGCATAAAAATAAAGCATGTAAAATTCAGCATGCATGAAATTAAAATAATGATGGTAATAATAAAAATAAACAAGAATAATGATAATAATAATACTAATGATGGTAATAACTACAATAATAATAATAACATAATAGTACCATAGAATATGAACAATCAATAATAATAATAATAATAAAAATAATAATAATAATAATAATAATAATAATAATAATAATAATAATAATAATAATAATAATAATAATAATAATAATAATAATAATAATAATAATAATAATCAAAGAAGATGAACAATCCAATTAAAGATGAACAATTAAATAAAAATAATATGAACAAAAATAATAGTATGAACAATTAAATAAAAAATAAGAACAAAAAAAATAATAGTATGAACAATTAAATAAAAAATAAGAAATATGAACAATTAAATAATAGATCTAAAAGAATTTACATGATAATCAATTGAATAAAAGTAAAATAATAAGAAAATAAGAAGAAAATGATAGAACTAAAAGAATTTACATATTAACTAATTAAATAAAAACAAAAGAATGAAATTAAAATTAATTTAAGAAATTGAGCCAAGAATAATTACCCTCAAATTTATCTTGAAGAGATGAAGGTAGATGATCCAATTCCTTATCTTGATTTGATGAATATGATTAGAAAAATAAAATATTGAAAGATGAATTTTACTCAAGAATAAACAATTAATTTGTTTGTCTCAAAGTAGAAAATTGTTTGGTTGAAAATAAGAAAATTTTCAAGAACAAAAATAGTTATTTTTTGCCTTAAGAATTGCTGGAAATTTCTTTAGAAATTGAGAGAATTTGTTCTTGAAAAGAAGAAAGAAGAAGTAAAATATTTTCTAAAGAAAATCCCCCTAATTCTCTCTCCAAAATCCTTTTTATCCCCCCTTAAAATTCAGATTTTTTTAATTAAGAAATTAAATTCATTTAATTCCCATAATTACAAAAAACCACTGAATTTATTGAGTTAGAAGATAGAAGGATTTTTGAATTAAATTTTGCAAAAAAAATGAGTTAAAAAGCATTTAAAATGAAGAAGTTATGGCCAAAATGGCCAAAATAGGCAAAACGGACGAACAGGGGCACGGAGGGGCCACCGACGGCCTGCCCGTCTGAATGAGTGACCGACGGCCTGTCCGTCCCTCGTGCAGAATTTTTTTTTTTATAAAATATTATAATTTAAAAACTCACTTTTTTTTCACCACAAAATAAATTTTAAAATACTTTAAAAGTATTTTTGAAATACATTTTTATTTAATTTTAAAACAACAAATCGACAAGGAAATCGTCACTTCCAACTTCATTCTTTTTGCCTGTAGATCGGCACACTTAATTTCATCATTAGGTAATCCTGATCTTGGCTACTCGGGACCCGGTGTTTACAGTATGTTCTTCTTTCTTTTTTTTATTTTTTTTTATTTTCATTTATTATTTATTTTTTTTATTAATATGCATGAATGACACGTGATGCACGAGCATGCTATGCAGCACTCACAATCACATGCAAGCAAATAGATCCTTCCAATCTTATTTATCCCTCACACGGGGTTATGCAGTCTCTTTCCTAGGTGAGCTTTATCCAAGGGTTAACAGGGAACCCATTGGACACGTATGGCGCACGGTGAAAAAAACCGGCAATATAACATCTCTTGCCTAATGTACATTTGTATGTGTATTTGGCCATTATGTATTTAAACAATTCAACTAAATTAAGATGGGCCCACCGGGGTATGAAAGCCTTTGATGAAAGACCATTTAATTGATTTCGTTCAATATATGATGGTCCAAATAGCAAGCACGGTATTATGGTACATTTCACCTAGTGGAAGTATTTATTGCCTTTTCATGAACTTTGGTCAAAGGTAGTGTTATTTTAGGGCTACCCAAGCATGGTTCTTGCCAACGGGTCTAGCTCATCATGAGCATAGCGACCAATTGGGTCTCCATTTGATATACCATTTAATGGTACGAGACTTGGGCTAGTGATTATCCCGAACACTTCCCTACAATAAGTGAAAGTAGGGTTGTATTTTTAGGAATACATTGGGGTAAATAGGGGACCAGCTAACATAATTCTAAGGCTCTAATAGATGCTATGCAATTTCGATTAAAAATGGAATTTTTAATTCTTAATAACTCAATTATAATTTTAACTTAAGTCACTTTCAAAGCAAAGTTTTGATCACTATCCCCAGCGGAGTTGCTACTGTGACGCGCGCCGAAACCTAGCAAAGGCCCTCGCTGAGACCCGCTTTTAGGGCTCGAGGGATTGGTTCGCGTCTTTTATGATCATGGGTATCATGAGTCATCTTGGATGCCTTATTTCCAATAGAACATTGAAAAAGAGAATCTAGACCCACAACGCCTTTAGGCACCTTGAGGTATTTTGGAGTCGCCACCCAGTTTACAAGAAACTGGGAAAGGTCTATAACCTCTATTGGTCTAAACCAGAGAAGGTATTCGGAACTTCACTCTTATTAATGACTTAAGTTAATTTTATAAATGAGTTTTTAAAATATTTCATCTCACGCGATAATGCAATAAATTCAAAGCGCATTCATTCACATAGGAAAGCGATAAATAAAGTAGTAAATAAATAAATTACAAAATACAAATTGGGACAGAACAATCCCCCAAAATAAATAATAAATAAAAGAAAATGGGATAGAACAATCCCCCAAAATAAGAAAATATAAACAAACAAATAAATAAACATAAAAAGAAATTAAGATGCAACATACATAAATCGGGTCATGAATTTTAGGAACATTGGTTCTTTTTTATTTATTAGAAAAATTGGAGAACTATTTTTTAGTATATTGATTGGGAAAACTGGGATGAGTGATCCCATTTTATGAAAACTAATTCTCCATTTTGAAGGTGAGGTTTTGTTGGTTAAAATAGGACATTGGTCCAATTTATTAGGAAAACTCCCAAATTATTATTTATCTAAAAAACGTGATTTTCTGTAATACGGATAATAAAAAATATATTTTACATATAATACATAAAAAATAATATAAATAAAATAAACACATCAATTAAGATGCAAACCCTAAGTTTGATGGTCTTTAACTCTCCGATCCTCCGACCCGTGCATGAATATAACTCGCGGAGGCAAATAAGTTTCAAGACAATAAAACAACAAAAAATGACATTGAAAATATTAGTAATAATTCGAAAAATTAATCAAATAAATATAAAACTAGAGAACATGCTAAAATAATTAACAAATGTGTATGAGACAAAATGGATTAAATTAGACATGTCAATATAATATGCAAACAATTTACATGTGAGATAGATTAAAATAAGTCATGCTAGCATAATAATAATAATAATAAATAATGATAATAATATTAAGAGATATATTAATAAAATAATAATAATCTTTAAAAACATATTAGTATGAAATATTAATAATAATTAGACTAGATAAACAATAATAGAAAAATAAAATAAAATAACAAATTAGAATAGGACAAAGTAACCATATATAGTAAATTAAAGAATCACGTGGAGAGCTAAACTAAAGGACAAAAAAGTGGCCCAAAGATGATGAAAATACAATGAAAAAAAGAGAAATGTAAAGATGGGAAAAGGGAGCGTCAGTGCACGACTCGTGCACACATTGCATGAGTCGTGCAAGTGGCGCACGAGTCATGAAGGCTACAGCCAGAAATGGAGATGCGCAATCCGAATGAAGAAAAACCAGCGTGACTTGAACGAAGAAGGATAATCACGACGCGTGAAGGAGGGTCACGACGCGAACAAATAGAAACGACTCGATCGGACAGAAGAAAAGAAACCGGAGCACGACTCATGCAAGCATTCACGACTCGTGAATGCATTGCCCGAATCGTGCAATGCATGAGCGGCTCCGATCAGGAAACAGGGCTTACCGACGCACAATCCAATCGGGCAAAGAAAAAAACCACACTATCCGATCTGGGAGCACAAAATCCTATTAGGCAAAGCACAATCCAATCGAAAGCAAAGGTAAAATCCGATCGAGAACCACAAATCAAACAAAAAACAAAATTTACGACTCAAAGGATCAGAGAACAGGGGTGAACAGAGGGGGCAAACCAACAGATTAACGACCACGATTAAACATACATAAAGAAGCAACAAACACACTTATTCGATCATCACAACAATGTACATGCAACGAGCAGATTAAAAAGATCAAACAATATGCATGTACAATATATACGATATACACAATATACACGAAGAACAACACTTACTGGTTTAACAAAACGAAGAAGAAGACGAGGTAAACAGAAAGAAAGAAAAGAAGAAAAGAGAAAGAAAATAAAATAGAGGTAGCTAGTAAGTATTTACCCTCAGATATTTGATCTTTGATCTGCAAATGAAAGGTTATGGTTTCCTCTTTGCTCCTCTTGAAAATGAAGTTAAAATAGAGACTCCAAAACTCTTGATGAAAGTTAACGTTAAAAAGAAAACAAAAGGTGATTGAATCCCCAACTCAAGAATTGATTTTCTAAGCTTAAGAGACAATCTAAGGATGCCTTTTGAGAAACGAGAATTATTTTCTTGCTCTCAAAGTTTCTTTCTGTGTTTTTTCCAGCTTTCACCTCTCTCTCCTTGTCGCTCTTCCTTTTTTCTTTCAGTTTTTCTGTCTGTCTTTTTTCTTTCAGTTCTAGCTCTCTAATAATTCTTTTTTCTCCTCCTCTCTTTCTAGCTTTCACTTCTCTTTAAATGTTATTTGATAGGATCAGATCATTTCTTACCAAATCCCACTTAAATCCTAGTTTTCAAACCAAATCTCCTGAAAACTAGGAAGAAGAGGTGTGCTGGGGGCAAAGAAACACATGAGCCCTCACCAAAGAAGTGGGCCTCAAGCAGCAAGGCTGCCTCTCACTCATGTGAGATGGGCCTCACAAACGTGAGGCCCCATCTCACAAGGGTGAGACGGGCCTTACTGTACAGGGCCCCCAAAAACACCTCAAATATCTTTTTCTTTTTTTTTTTTTATAAAAAAACGAAAAAATATTTTTTTTTCAAGGCACCATCACTTCCATTTGCTTCTAGCCCGCGAGCAGGCAATATTTTCATAATTGGGTAACTTCAGTCTAGGCTAATTCGGGACCTGGTGTCTACACCTTAGTTTTGTCAATGAGTTGGAAAAAACTAAGATGAGGCAATTTTTGAACATATGAGAATGCTCGAAAGTCTGTTCAAAATAAAAATGCCATCTTGCAGAAATTACAAAATGAGTCTTGTTAAGGTGAGAGATAAAGACATACATAAAGTTGTATGCTTTGGATTGAGATCCAAATAAGGATTGTATGGAATCCGATGGTAAGTTAAATGTAACTACCATGTTTTGTCTAAAAAGGCCAGAAGTAGTTCTTAAGTAAGTGGACTAAAATTGAATGCTTCGGTACATTGCATCCTTACGCTTCTGTATGGTATTATATATATACATTTTTAAATGTAAGACATGCGCTCCTTTAAGGGAAGGAATGAACACCATAACACATGTTTTATACCATGTGTGCTTATGTGACCAAGGGATGGGAAGTCAATATTATTGATCTCAACTTTTCCTATTATGAGACCCTACCATATTTCGATCCCTTTAACTTATCCCTGAAATATGGTTTAGTGTGGCTAGTTTAGTTAGTCTCCAAGAGGCCATGGGATAATTTGGGCCTGGCGGACCTAGCTGGAAAAGTGAGCTGAATCTTGATGGACGGCATATAGTAAGACAGGAAGATAGTCTTTAGATCACATTCAATTGTTTCGTGGTTCACTAGCTAGCCTCTTATGGTCTCTATAAGTAGAGACATAATAGTTAACACGAAAATTTTTTTATGAGATAATGAGTTTAAACAGTGAATGTGAGAAGGCAATCTAGGGTCGGGCATACGTGAATAAGAGGATCTTATCTTTTCGAGACGCTATATATTCCTAACAGGTATATAGCACTAGTACTCTCGATGTATGTTGGTCACACGATCTATCTGCCTGTATAACTTGAGAACTCGACTGGAAATCATTTCATCATGTGCGAGTGGGAGATTATGGAGTCTGAATATGCCCATGACTCCCGATATGGATCCGAATCCATATCAATATGGAAATTACACAGGTATAGAAAATATTCCATATTAGGTCCTTTAATTAAGGGTTTTTCCCTTAATTAAATGGATTAAATAAGGGAATTTACATATTAATTCCTTAATTAATAATTGTAACTGTCCATTTAATTCCCATTAATTTTGTAACTTCCATTTCCTATTAATTACCTTAATTAATAGCCCTCCTAATTAAGAGTATAAGGCTCTCTATAAATAGGGTTAAGGTAAAGATAAGAAAAAAATAAGAAAAAGTTTTTATATTGAAACTCTGCTGGATTCTCCCCTCGCCTGTTTTTCACTGCAAATGGCTTTTAGACTGTGGTTTAGTTGTTGTTATCCCGCTCGTGGATATCAGCCAGACCAGTGACGCCAGAAGAGATTCTTGTAAATGCTTTCGCCAAACTCTCTGCACTACAAGAGATAAATAGTTTATTACCCAATTATATTATCTCCAAATATGCATATGCCATTTTTTTTCCCCTTCATTGATTGTGTTAGAATTATAGAACACTAAATTCTATAACATCAATTTTCTAAGATTCCTAATTTGTTAACACTAATTAAGAAAATAATTACTTTAACACATGAAAAACTATTTCCATTGAATCATAACATATATGTGTACCTTTGTTTTTTGCAGATTGTTTATATTCCACTTAACTTTCTCTTTTGTTTGGTCAATTTTTCAAAAAATACTATTATGATTCTTCCCATAAGTTGTATTTTTACACGACACTATTTATATATAAATAGAGGTAGTTGTTTAACTGTCCTCTATTAATTAGACTAATAAAAAAATAATATTTATTATTGTTATATTATAATTAAATATAGTAATTAATAATAATAATAATAATGATAACCCAATGCGGATGTATATATTCTTACAGATTATGTACTCTAGTTTAACTTCAGGTGCTTCTCTTAATATTTTTGAATTAAAAAGAAAATTCGCACCTTCTTTTTCTAAAGATACTCCATCAAGACTGATAAAATTATTATGGAATAATAAAATCAAAAATTTATATATTATTCAATAAATTAATATAATATTTATTAAAAAAAATATACATGTACTTACAAATTAAGCAATTCATTAACTTGAGACATAACATAATCAATGATAACTGCATTACATACATTGGATTTCCATTGCAATTTATCTATTTTTTAACAAAAATAAATAATTAAATTAATTCATAATTAAAAATTATATAATCATAATAGTAAGATACATGCCTCCAGAAATAAAAGTCTTCAAATTTGATATCGCCAAAATAAATTTTTTCTATATTTGAATTGTTTTTTCCAATCAATTCACTTTCATCATTGTTTGGTCATCACATAAAAGCCGATAATTTTTTTTTTTCAAATCTACATAAATATTTATAATTAACTAATAAATAATTAGACGTAATAAATAAATAAATAAATAATTGAAATGAAAAATTACTTTACATTAATAACAATGATTTTTCTCTTTCTAGAAGTTATTATTTATTTATTTTTTTTTTGAAAATTCGATGCTAGATTGACATGAACCACCATTCCTAAAATATCTGCATCTTCAATTCTCTATAAAAAAAAAAAAAAAAATCATATATGATATTAATAACAATGAAAAACAAAATAACAAAAATAAAAAGAATATATAATTCTAAATTAAACAAATATATAAAAGTTGGTATGAGCATGGACTTGTTATCAGTTCATGGTCTATTTCTCAAATTCAGTCCATTAATATCAATTTTTTAAAATTAAAATTAAAATTAAAATTCATTCGATTAACAATTGGATAATTAACTAGTGTTCAATTAACTATTGAAAAATTAAATATATGCAGTTATCCTATATTAAAAAAAAATGCATACATAAAATTAAAATATAAAATTTAAAAATTATAACCATAAAAATACAAATAAAAATATAAGTTATTAAAATTTAATGTCAATATAATAAAAAAATTACATAAACGTTTTACAAGAAAAAAGATAATGAAATACTAATTTGTCCCTCATTATTCATTAATATTAGGGGTGTACACAGTTCGGTCCTTTACAAATCTCCGTATTGTATTGAAATTTCCGTTTTTATAAATTTCGGTACAGTTCGGTACGGTTCTTATAATTTTCGGTACAGTTCAGTTCGATTTTTCGATTTTTTCGGTACAAAAAAAAACAAAACAATACAATGCGGTACTTCAGATAATTCAATATTTTTAAAAATTTACAATATAAATATACACAATAATAAATACAAATATAATTAAAATATCTCAACAAGTACATACAATTTTGCATTCAATTTAAAAAAATCTTTCAATTTATCCCTATCTTTCACGAAAAGAGAACAACATGTTCTACTAATAGTCACTCTAAATGGAATTTTAAATTCAGGACAAATTGCTTCAATAAATTCCCTAAAACCCTCATATTCAATAAAATTAAATGGTAATTCATCCCTAATGATAAACGACACCTATAGTCGGAGGCGGCGGAGATGACAATGGCGGCGACGGGAAGAAAGAAATGCAAGTATAGGCTAGAACCAACGGAAAAGATAGGAAAAAATGTGGAGCTGGACACGATTTCGAGACAGAGAAGGAAAAGGCAGATAAGATTTAGATTTTTTTAAAAAATTTTATTTTCTTATATATATATATATATATATATATAATGAAATATAAAACCGGTCGAATTCTCTCCAAATATTTCAATTCCTTGCAAAGCTTAAAATAAAAAATAGTTTTACTAAAATTTTTCAAATTTTATTCTTAATTCACTCTAAAAAAAATTAATTAATAAGATAATTATATTATTAAAATACATCTTCAACTACTCACATAAATATTGTGTTAAATACAGATGAGTATTAGTTGAGTAACGCTAAAAATAAAAAAATTAAAATTTTATTATAAATAATTATATATAATTCATTTTTAATTTACACATTCATATAGGTATTGTAATAAAAATATATGAGTATTCCTTGAGTGACACTAAAAGTAAATAAAATTAATTGATAAAATGATTATATAATAAATTATTCAGTTGCATATAATTATATTATTAAAATAAATCATCAATTATTCAAATAGATATTGTGCCAAAAATAGATAAGTACTAATTAAGTGACACTAAATATAAATAAAATTAATTGATAAAATAATTATATATACAGTTTCGGCTGATTATATGTTTAGAATCCATTTACATATATTATTTTGGCTCAGTTATTATACTCAATTTCACTGAATTTAGGTTAACAGTTGAAAGACTATTAATTAATATTATAGTCAATAGCTATAAAGGTGAATGTAAAAGTAGCACTAAAAGTAAATAAAATTAATTGGTAAAATGATTGTTTATATAAATATTTTTACAAAAAGAAAAATTAAGTAGTAGTTGAGTGACATTAAAGTTAAATTAAATTAAATACGAATTAGTAAAATTTAATTATATATAATTAAATTATTAATTTACAACTCAATTACTCATATACGTATTGTACCAAAATAAATAAGTATTAGTTTAGTAATACTAAAAAAAATGAAATTAATTGATAAGGTGATTATATGTTTATATAATTATTACATGAATTGAATTGGTAAGTTTCATTATATATAATAATTATATATAATTATATTATTAATTTATATGTTCAATTACTCATATAGGTATTATACAAAAAATATATAAGTACTAGTTGAGTGATACTAAAAATAAATGAAGTTAATTAGTAAGGTGATTTTATACTTATATAATTATATGAATTAGTAAAATTTAATTATATATAATTAAATTATTAACTTACAACTCAATTACCTATATTGTATCAAAATAGATAAATAGTAGTTGATTGTTACTAAACGTAAATTAAAATAAACACACATTATTTTAGTTGCACATTCATATAAATATGATAATTAAAGTTATCTTATTAATAATCAAAATATTTATTTTAATTTATTAACTATTTATTATATTAATTTCATACATTAAAATATTTAATACAAATAATTATAAAATTAAATTTATATAATAACTATATAATAGAAATTATAAATAATATTTATATATAAATTACTAGTATTATATATAATAATTAATAAATATCGGTTCTTTCGATCTAATTCAGTTCAGAATAGTTCGGTACGGTTCAATACGGTTCTATATTCAGTTCCAGTACAATTCGGTTTGGTTTTAATAAAAAATTCAACAATACAATTCGGTTCAGTTCTAGTAAAAAAAGTCAACGGTACAATTCGGTTCTAAATTTTTTTTTTTCGGTATTTCGGTTCGGTACAGAAAAATCTAGAACCGTGTACACCCCTAATTAATATTAATAAGTGGATAGTTTTTGGTGATTAAAGTATAAAATATACTCATATTTATATATAGTAAAATGGTAATAATTAAAATGTGAAAGTTATCTTTATGAAACATATATATATATGAAAAATTATATATATATATATATATATGGGGACTATTTCACCATTAACCAACTGTTTAACTAGACATTAAAGTTTAAATTCAAGTCCACTATATTATAATTCTTAAAAATTAAGTTCGTATTCACATACAATTAGACTAATTAAATTAACTACATAAACCGATTTGAACTCGGTTTGAACCATAAATTTAATGATTTTTCGGTTTTTTCTTTGTCCAGCACTAATTAAAGTTAATTTATGTTGAAAAAGAAAGTTTACAAATTAGAAAGGGGTACCAATTTTGCTTCCTTTGTGCAAAAGAAGTGATTAATTGCATAATAATAATAATAATAATAATAATAAAAATTAATAAAAATAATAAAATTCCGCATTATTTTGTTTATTACCTATAATTACAGTTTAAATAAAATTCTATTTTCTATTTCAATTAAAATTGAAATTATTATTTGCATCACAATTTTTATTTCCATTTCAATTACAATTGAAATTAAATTCTAGTAAAATAAGATGATTGCTCTTAACAACAGTAATAATAATTAACCTCATGGACTCACTAAATTTAATATGAAATTCTCATAAGCCATTGGCTGATTTTCCAAGTCTTCTACTACCACCACCACATGGTCGGACAGGACCTGTATTCCATTAAAATAGTGGGCTGCTTAAAAAAAAAAAAAAAAATTATGCTATATTTTCAGTCAATTACAAAAATAAATTAAACTTTTTATATTATTAAAATGAAATGTTTTACTAATAACTTTGTTAAAATGTGTATATCATCATGCACATTTAAGAGGAACCAAGATTGAAGAAAACATATATGAAATCAATCATATTGACATAATAATTTCCCAATTATAATCTACGCATTTAAATATCTCCAATTTATAAGTTTAAATCTATATTGAATTAGTATTAAAATAAAAAATCATTATTTTAGTAATTATTTAAAAATAATTAAAATTAAATTAAGGGTGAAAAAACTCATAACATTTCATCTATATTTCAATTTAACATCCAATGTTTTACTATCAGGACACTAATATTTTAGTGCTCTTTTAATTAAAGGATTTTATTAACATTTTCATTAAATATAACGAAAATTTGATGTGGTTTATATTCTATCTTTTAAGTTATTAATATTTCCTTTTACATAAATTGCAAAAACTATAATAATAGTCTTTTACTTTAATATATAGACCTAGCTTAGCTAGTATCAATATTAGTGTTTTGTTATGAAATCGAGTTTTATCTCTTTCTTGGTAAATTTTTTTTTTCAATTAAATTTATCAAAATTTGATATGATCCGTGTGATTCGTACCAAACCTAACCCGATCCATGAATAATTCAAACATGACCCAACCCATGTATGACTCGAAAAATTCAAATTGGATTAGAATCGACCCGCAAGTCAAGCCATCTTAACTCGTAAAAATCAGATAACTGGTTGACCCGTATGAGCTGCATTTTATTTTCCATGAAAAGTAATATTTCTTTTTCCTTTTTCCCTTTATAAAAAATGCTAGTAATTTGTAGCAACATTACAAATTCTCTTTTCTAAGGATGTACATCGGTCGGATTCGGGTTAAACCAGAACCGACAATTCAAAACTTGAAATTTTCCTATATCTCTAATCCGAATCAATCCTAACTATTCTATAGGGTCCAATCCAAACAATTCGAATATTTTGGGGCTCAACCCGATTAACCCAACCAACTTGAATTACAAACACCCTTCCCAACCAACACCCACCATCACAGATCTAATGCAAAAAAAAAAAAAAAGATTAAAATCCATCCCAACCAACACCCACCAACACAGATATAATGGAAAAATAAAAGATCAAAGTCCAATAAAAAGAAGAAAATGCTTCAAATCAGGCAAAAAAAAAAAAAAAAAAACAGATCTCAGGCAAAAAAAGAAAATCAATAGCAGAACCACCACATATCTAGGCACAAAAAAATAAAACACAAATCTCTGCTTCGGTACTTCCTCCTTCTAACTGGATTTCGGTTTTTCTTTATATTTTTGTGGACTTCCCTCTCTCTAATCTCTCTATTTTTCACTTAGAGAATCAGGATTGACGGTGGCAATGTCAGGAGAGAGATGGAAGCAGGGAGAAAGAGATGGAAACGCAGAGAGAGAGAGAGAGAGAGATTGAAGCAAAGAGAGAGAGAGAGAGACTTAGATGGGTCTGAGCGATACTTCCTAAGCATCGATACATGAAAGACATTGTGAATCCTTTCTAGCTCTGGTGGCATTCCTCCGATTACCTTCCATCAGCCGATCTTGCCCAGATTAGTTTGCCGGCCCTCTTCAACTCCAACTAGCTGATTTTCGGTCATTTCTGAAGTCTTTGGTTTTTTAGGCTTCACGTGAACAGGTTTTGCCTTTATAAATAGGTTCATCTTCTGGGTTCTGTTACCGTGCTTATGTTTTTATCTTCAATTTAATCTTGCCATAATGCCAGATTTTAAGGATGTAGAGAAATATTATAGTATTAATGATAGTCTCTACTCTCAAATTAGTCCTGTTAAATTAGATGGCAATAGTACCTATTTAGCTTGGTCTAAATCATGTTTATTATCTATCAAGGCTAGAAGGTTACAAGGGTACATTAATAGAGATAAGAAACAACCACCTATCATTGACCTCACCTTTAGTCAATGGGACTCTAATAACTCGTTGGTTATGTCTTGGCTTATTAATTTTATGCAACCCAAGATCTCCTGATAGTATTTATTGCTTGACACTGCGGAGAAGATATAGAAAGTTGTAAAAACTACCTATTTTCGGATGGAAAATGATGCACAGATTTTTGATAACAAAATTCATGGCACAAAATAAGGTGAGCTTTCTGCTTTAGATTATTTTTCTGAGCTGGGTAGTTTATGGCAGGAATTGGATTATTATCAAGATTTTCAGGCCAAGTGTACTGATAATGCGGTATTGATTCAAAACATGATTGAAAAGGAGCGGGTCTATGATTTTTTAGCTGGTTTGAACCATGAATTTAACCAATTGAGAGTTTAAGCTATTAGTAGATCCCCTTATTCCTTTCTTGAGGAGGCACATCCTTATATCCAGTAAGAAGAGACTAGAAGAGGTGCCATGTGTAAGGCCCTGACTTGTACCCTAGTCATTTTGGACATATTTAGGGTACAAGAGTGGCCAAGAATGTGTATTTGGTTAAGTATATGTGTTAGGGACATAACCAGTATTAAGTAAAAAGTCTGGGATAAAATGGTCATTTGACCCATATTGACTAAATTGTAAAAAATGAGAACTTATGTATGCTAATATATGAAATTGAAATAATTAAAAGGTAAATTTTTGATTAAGAACAAGAGGAGGGATTAAAAGAGAGATTAGGTGGAGTTGGCCAATCAAAGTTTGGCACCTAGATTATCTAGAAGGAAAAAGACATTTCATGGCTTTAAAAGCCATGAAAGTTGGCTTGAAGAGGCAGGAAAATTCGGCCTCTTCTCTTTTGCTATTCTAGCCATTTTCTTTCTCATTTAGCTTACAAAACACTCAACTAAATTTCTAATCAATTGGTCCCTTAAGCTGGATAAATGAATATAAGTGTTTTGCAAGCTTAAAAAGTGGAAGTGGGTGGAGTTAAAGGCAAAGCAAAAGAAGGTGAAGAGAAGGCTTAAAGAAGCAAGAGAAGAGCAAGAAGAAAAGGTTTGGGATCTGTGTGTTTTATGTGCATTTAATTGATAAAATGTTATTTTGATGTGTATATGGATATCTGATATGAAATTGAGTTGAGTTGTGTTGATGATTATTGTGGAATTGATTGAATTGGAAAGGTAGAATTTTAAGGGGAAATTTTGCCTAAATCCAGTCAGAACCTTGGTGATTGTTTTAGGTATAAGTTGAGTTATATATCTCCAAATTGCATGATTTTAGTTGTGTTGGAAAGATAAGACATATATCTACATGTTTGATAGAATATCTATGAGCTAATTCTAGGTTTAAGATGCTCGAAATTGAGCTCTAAGTTGACTCAAGGATTTTGCCACCCCAATGGGAGTAGTCTAGATTTTTTAGGTCATATCTAGAGTTCTAGAGACCCAAATGACCTGAAATTTATTCTATTAGAAATTTAATATCTTGGAGAACATATTTTAAGAGATCATTTTGGCTAAAAATTCCATTTGCTAGCTCATTTTGGACGTATAATATGGAAGTCAGGGTCTGCCCTAATGTAGACTTAGTACGAGTCGGCACAGTTGTGCCCACTCGGCTCTAAAGGCTGCTGTCTCGAGTTGCACACCTGTGCCAACTCGGCACAACAAGCGTCTATCATGAGTCATGGCAAGGTGCACTATAACAGCCCGAATTACACCCTAGTAGCATATTGGTTTAATTGTGATAATTGGGTAAGTATAAATCGAAGTAGCTAAATTTGGACTTAAGTGTAAGAGAATTGAAGACTTAATTGTATTAAAGAGAAAGTTAGAGTGACCTAATGATAGAAGTGCATAATTAAGGTGATGAAGGATTAACTTAGCACTAATGGGATTAATTAAGGTTAACAATGGGTTTGCATGAGGAAGTGGAATCCGGATGGCAAGCTTAGGCTTTGCCAACCCACCCTTTTCATGCAATATAAAGTGTGAAGAAAGGGAATTCATTGCATAGGGATTTCGGTGGCTCTCTCTCTCAATTCTGAACTTCATTTGCTCCATTCTCTTCTTCTTTATTTCCTTTTGCCGTGAGCCATTTTCTTTAGTTTATATTTCCATGGATTTCATTGAGGTTAAGTGATGATCTAAGTTGCTAAGTTTTGTTTAAGCATTCAAGGTAAGTGTTTAATAATTGGGATGTTCTTCATCTTCTTCTACTCCTTGTGATGGATATTGGTAATTAATATTTGCTATCCAATTCTACAAATTGGATTTGAATTGTAGTGATTAAGCAAAGGAAGGATAAGGGTAAAGCTAAAATTGGAAAGCCAAGTGCAAAGTAACTATTGGAGTAAAGGATAGAAAGGTTTGGGATTAGATTTTGTGTTAACCTTTGATTATGTGCATAATTGATTAATTAGGATTTATGTGTACTTATGTGATAATTGATAAGATATTATAAATTCAGGTGTGTTTTGAAATGAGATTATGACCCAAGTATGAACCCTAGTTTTAGGGGAAAACTCTGCTCATATTCCACCAGACGTTCGTGTGATGTTTTGCTCATAAATTGAGTTTAATAGCTCCAAATTAAGTTATTGTTGAGCTATTAGAACCAAAATTCCAATACCTATAAAAGTCCCAGAAATGACCATGAACTAAGTCTGACTATAAGACCCTTAAAAGTGACCAAAACATAAGTGTCTCTATTCTGGCGGGTTCATTGGAACAGTTTATGTTGTT
The DNA here is from genome assembly GCA_947683425.1 of Excoecaria cochinchinensis. NCBI lineage: Eukaryota > Viridiplantae > Streptophyta > Magnoliopsida > Malpighiales > Euphorbiaceae > Excoecaria > Excoecaria cochinchinensis. Next base: position 13,150,585 of record CANTUQ010000073.1, on the reverse strand, counting down.
TAGGTCACATTGGACGTTTTAGATGTCCAAATGATCTTAAATTTGTCCCATTGGAAACTTAACATCCTAGGGAAAAATTATTAAGAGGAAGTTTTTCCTATAAATGAGGTTTAAATGTTGGTTTAGGCGGTACAAATTTGAGGTGAAAAGCAGTCTCGTAAGGTTCCTGATGGAAGCTACTATCACGAGCCTAACAGAACAAGCTAAAAGTGGGATTTTCTTCTTGATTTGGAGCCCATAGTTGGCATGAATCATTTCCCACCTTTACCCTCCTCTTGTTTGTGTATTTATGTGTGTTTGTCCTTCTGGAAATGCCCCCGAACCTCATTACAAGTTCCTATATCTTATCCAATTCATGTTTAACATTGTGATATGAGTATATTAATGATTGACAATTGAAATATATGTAAATGATGCTATGACATAGTAGTTTAATAAAGGAATTAAATGCATAATGGAATGTGAGTATGCTTTCTAAGCCATTTGTATATGCAAGGCATGAGATGATGCGAGTTTGTTCTACGTGATGACTTGTACCATGATGTTGCTCTAAGGAAGTACATGATTACCTATATGCGAACGTATAATACTATGTGAACGAATAATACTATGTGAATAAACAATACTATGCGAATATGCTAGCCATGATGGTGAGTTGTGAAGTGAGCCATAAAGCAATAATGATTATGTTGTAATGCTATGACGATGATATTCTTTATGAGTATTGTGAGTAATAACTGGATTAATAATTAGCATGCGAGTTAAATAGTGGATAGGTAGGCATGCCTATAGGGTCTAAATACTGCGGCCGATAGCGTTAGATTTCTTCAGAAATCTTTAATTTATTGAGTCCTTATTGGATTCATTTATGCATATCTTTATGCTGATTGAGTTTGTACCTACAGGTACTGAGTGCAAGTGTGTATCTTCGGATATGAAATGATTATGGTACTTATGAGTACTGATAGCGTTACCCGTTATCTGCGTTTTTGAGTTGCAGGCAAGGTATAGTAACTAATTGAGCTAAATTGCGTAAGTGAATATCTTATGATATGAATGATGAATACGAAACATTGTAGATTGGTATGCGATAATGTTGCATTTGATAATAATTTGCTAACATGACTTATTGAATGTGAATATCGTACTGTTATGATGAGTGTAAAGTATGTTGGCATGAAATATGACTTGTAAGCATGGATTTATTATTAGCTGATAATGGTTGATATATATATGTATGTGTTGATTGTATATTGTTTCCCCACTAAGCGTTATCGCTTAGCATGGGTTTTCGATCCGTGTAGGTTCTGAAGTGAAGTGATTCGGAGGACGTCCCCGCATTTTGGTTGGTCAACACACTAGGACAGCTTGGCTTAGTGTAGATTTTGCCTTTTGTACGGTGATATTGTAAATTATAACTTTTGGGCATGTAATTATTAAAGTATTTTTCTAAGAGCATGAGATGTAATATTATATAAATGTAAATGTACATGTATGCGTAATGATGGTCTTCAGTTACATGTGAACGAAATTTATTAGTTCAGGAGTTTGTATGATGAGAATGTATGCGATATGCGTGTGTTATGACGACCGTTCTTGTCTGCCACAGCGAGGCTTCGCGGGCGGATGGGAAAGGGGTGTTACATGCATGACTCGTGATAGCCCCCAACCTTTCCTTTGTTTTTTCTTTTGGTCCCTTTTTGTTCAAATCTTCAATTATGTGCAATTCTTATTTCTTGTGAAATCAAATGGTTAATAAGCATCCTTAAAACTTATTAATGGAATGGAAATTATCATAATTATTTTATAATATATATATATATACATATATATATATATATATATATATATATATATATATATATATATACATATATATATATATACACACACATATATATATATATATGTGTGTGTGTGTGTGTGTGTGTGTGTACACATGTATAAACAAATATACATATATAAACATATATGTATATATATGTTTATACATGTGTATACACACACACACACACACACACACACACACATATAAATATATATGCACTTAAAGGAAATTCATGGAATCAAATATTATTTTATTTAGTGATGTTATTTATGGAACGTGCATGATAAAATAATTGGACTAATTTGTTCATGACATGAAAATTATAATAAATGATACACATTTGAATTTATTTATGAACATAAAGTAAATAAATGAGCAATAAATTAGTCACTTGTTTGTTCTCGGGTTGTGGATAGCATAAATGTTGTAGCCTACTATTCTGTTCCGTTGGCCCCGTTTGGGTCTTCCGTCGGCCCCGTTTGGGTCACTTTCTGTCACATAAACATAAATAATTAATTAAAATGGATTTGTACCTACGGATAACTAATGTTCTGTATTCCCATTATCCACTTCCTTAGGTATTGCAGACTCTTTAAATGACTGTTATAAGTATTAAATAAACTACAAGGATTATAAGGTCCTGAGAATTTGTAATGTGTTTATTCAATATTATGTATTATAATATTTAATATAATTATGCAATATTTATACATATTTGTTTACCATGTATACATCGACGATCGCTATGAGTGGTCGGCCATGTCATGCTAATTTCCCCATTAAGCTTTATGTTTAGTACGGGTGTTTCATCCGTGTAAGTACTGAAGTAGGAGATAACGCCAAGGACATCTCGCAATCTTCAAGACCAACACACTAGTTAGAGCTTTCTTATGTAGGTTTTGTGGTTTGGCATTACTTTATAAATATAATATTTTTGTAATAAATATGTATTAAGTAGCGCATGCTCATATGTATGTAACTAATAATAGCTTTGTGTTGTGAATTAATATGAACTATAACAAGAGTAATTTGAAATGGTACTTTTATATAGAGAGAAAATTTTATAATTCTAATTTTATTAAATGCTTAGTTATGATTATTATTACTAAGTTTTGTATCAAGTTGTTAACACTCTTCACCTTCCTTAGTAAACTACAGTGACAAATGTGGTTTACCACGTACAGGTAAGGGGTGTTACACCATGCTTTATGCCCATGTAACTCATGAGCACTCGAAGGGGGTTACTTGTAACACCCCTTACCTGTATGTAGTAAACAACCACGTCAGGTGAAGGATGCCACATGACAAAAATATGACCTTGATTAATTCCATTACGTTATGTTCAGAATTAACAAATTTCTTATCTTATAATTAAAAAGACATACATACCCATACAACCATTCACATACAATTTAGAGGTATCACATTTAATTTACAATACATGACATATTCTTATATATATACATAAACTTGTTTTCTTATAATACACATTACAAATTCTACCTTAATAACCAAAAGATTACAATTTACATTATTACATCAAAATATATAACCTACATCTGAAGCTTGCTCCTAATGTGTTGGCTTTTGGGGATGCGAGTTCTCCTTCAAAGTCAACTTATCTTCAAAACCTGCATGGATGGAACATCTGTGCTAAGAACAAAGGTTTAGTGGGGAAAACATGAAATGGACTACGACTCATAGTGGTTATCAGTGCAAAGGCACATGCATATGCAACATACTTATAATGATATAAAAGAACATGCATAACAAATTATACATACATTTATCACATAATACATTTAAGATTCTTCTACATAAATATAGACATTTATTAGCAGTTTTTCACATTATCATTTAACATTCTTGTCATTCACTTGCTGCCTGCTTTTCCAAAGTGATGGATAATGGGAAAATGAAACATATAGGTACCCGTGGATACATTCACATTAGTAACACATACGCATAGGGATCTAATAACACATAGGGACCCAACAGCGTCTAAGAACGCATATGGACCTAAACGGGGTCTAAGAACACATAGGCTGTAGCAACATAGCTCCCTATAGGCATGCCTATCTATCCATGAGTCGATTATAATAGGCTATTAATTAAGCCATAACCATTTTATCCATATTTAGATTCAAATAAAGGTTGCGAAACATATATTAACATTTGAGAACAAACATTAGCATTTCATTCTTTAATAAATTCCATACATGATTATCAATTCTGAATCATTATTCGGGTTTATTTTAAGTTATACTTAGCTCATGTCAAAAATCATCTCGAAATAAGAAAAGAAAACCACTTTTCAAAGCAAAGTTACAAGGGTTACACGGCGGGCAGGAATTCCTGCAAGCCGTGTGCATTAATTTGAAAACAGAATACTTTTAGATGGCGGGCATAAAATCTTACACGGTGGATAGACCAGGTTACATGGCGGGCAGGAATTCTTGCCAGCCGCTTAAGCTAGGGAATCTAAAAGATTCCTAAAAGATGCTTTCTAGAACTGTTTTACACGGCAGGCAAAGGTTTCTGCACGGCGGGCAGCGTGGTTACATGGTGGGTAGGAATCCTTGACCATCGTGTAACTCAATTTTTAAGCCAAATTAACGAACCAAAACCATTTTACAAGGCAAGCAGGAAATCCTGAATTCCTGACCACCGTATAGCCCTGTTTTATTGCCTAACAACCGAGAATTCAGCAGGGCTACAACCTTGGCTTCATTTGTTCAATCAATATGAACGTGTAAACATCATTTTTAGGACAAATGGAATTTAAAAATTGATCCCCATGATCTTAACTTTCTAATGACACCAATTATATATCATTTGGACACCTAAAACTCCAGATATAACCAAAATAACCTGAACTGCTCCCATTAAGGTGGCAGAACTCCTATGTCAACTTTAGCTCAATTTTAAGCATCTTAAAGTAAAAAATAGCTCATGATTTCTTCTAGAAATACTTAGGTATATGTCTTAAATTTCCAACCCAACTAAAATCATGCAATTTGGAACACTAAAACACAACTTATGACTAAAATAAGCCCCAAAGGTCAGACGGGATTTGGACAGAGTTTCCCCTTAAAACTCCATCTACCCAAATCAATTAGTTCCACAGCAATAACCAACCCAATTCAACTCAAATTCATATATGTTATGCAAACACCATTCAAAAATATAATTTTCATCATCACATGCACGTTAACACACATAAATTCCCAAACCTTTCTCCTTGCTCTTTCTTAGCTTCATTTGGCTCTTTCTTCACCTTCTTTCTCTTTTCCTCTTACACCAACATATTTCTCCTCTATAAACACCACCATAAATTCATAAATTACACAACAAATATAAATTCCTTTCCTAAGATCCACGGGTAGAAGAGAAAGCAAATAAACAAATTCTCTTAACTTGATGAGCTTACTAAACACTAGAATTAACGTGCTTAATTTAAGAAACTCTTGAGCAGAAATTTTAGATAAAGTTTAGTGTGAATATCATAAAGAAGAAATGGCTAAAATGGGAGAGAGAAGAGGCCGAATTTCTTGGCTCTCCTAACCTACTTTCATAGCTTAATGTCAAATTTTGATTGGTCATTTTTTCCTTCTAGATGGCCTCAATGCCAAATTTTGATTGGCCCTTTTTTCCTTTTTCTGTTTTGGTCCCTAATCTCTTATGTAACCATACATTAACCTTTTAATTAACTTAATTCCATACATTAGCATACCAAATAACATTTTTAATGCAATTTAGTCCATAGGTATTAAATGACTAATTTAATCCTGACTTTTCAATTAATATCGATTATGTCCCTAACATATATACTTGACCAATTACACAATCTAGGCCCCTCTCGTACCCTAAAAGTATTTAAAACGATTAGGGTACAAGTCAGACCCTTATATTACTTTTGATAAGGACTATCTGCACTGTGATTATTGTGGAAAGCCAAGGCATACAAAGGAGACTTGCTAGAAGTTGCATGGGAAACCTATTAGGGGTTGAGAGGGAAAACGAGCCAACCCAACAAGGGCTCAAGAAAACATGTTAGAAACAGTAGAATTATCTAAGAAGACAGCTTCAGCTAAAAGTCTATCTTCTGAGGAAATTCAGCATTTTAGGCATCTTCTGTCTCAACTCAACCCTTCCTCCAGTGCTACCTTTAATTTTGTGAAGTCAAGTAACTATTTTGCTCATCTTGACTCATGGATTATTGATTTTAGTGCGAATAGACATATGACATGCACTTCTAAAGGATTTTTTTAACTATTCTCTTTGTCTAAAAAGGGACAGTGTCAGGTTTGCTGATGTCTTTAACCCCTATTTCTGGGATAGGTTCTATTGTTTGTACTCCAAATATTAAGTTGTCTTCTATTCTTTATGTTTCTCAATTTTCTGTCAATCTTTATATGTCAGTGCTATTACTAAAGTTCTAAACTATAAGGTTGAGTTTTTTTTCTTCTAATTATTGCATTTTTTTAGGATCTTCAAATAGGAAAGAGGATTGGCAGTGGTATAGAGCATGATGACTCATACATGATGGAAGATAGTCGAGGCTTAGCCCTTTTTGGAGGTTATAAGGATGTCAACTAGGAAATAATAAAGTGGTATAGGTGATTAAGGCATCCATCTTTTTTTGACTTGAAAAAACTATATCCTAATTTATTTTCTAGAACTCAATTTGATTCTTTATATTATGTTGCTTGTGAGTATGCTAAACATACTAAAAAGTCTTATCCTTTGAGTGATAATAAAACCATTATTCCTATTATGCTTATTCATTATGATGTTTGGGGGCCACACAGATTGCATCTTTGTCTGAGAATCGCTGGTTTGTTACTTTTATTAATTGTTGCACTAGAATGACTTGTGTGTATTTGATTAAAGCAAAAAATGATGTTTTCTCTTGCTTTCAATCTTTTCATAAAATGATTGACACCCAGTTTGATGCTAAGATAAAAGTCTTGAGAACTGATAATGGGATATAATATATGGATAGTAGATTGGGTACTTATTTGGTGTCTCGTGGGATTGTTCATCAAACTAGTTGTCCTTATACTAGTGCTCAAAATGGGGTACCTGAAAGGAAAAATAAGCATTTGTTGGAAGTTGTTAGATCCTTTATATTTACTATGAATGTTCCAAAGCCATACTGGGGGGGGGGGATGTTATACTAGTGGTAGCCTATCTTATTAATAGGATGCCCCTTAAAACTCTCAACTTCAAGACCACCCTTTTAGAAGTCTTAACCGAGGAAGAATGGCTATACTGTTCAACCAAAGGTTTTTGGGTGTGTATGCTCTGTCCATACTAGGAATGTTGGGAAATTAGATCTGATGGCCTTTAGATGTGTGTTCATTGGGTATTCTCCAACCTAAAAGGGATATAAGTGCTATTACCCTTCATCTAGAAATTTTTATGTCAGTATGGATGTTACCTTTCGGGAATTTGAACCTTATACTGACATGTTACCTTTTGGGAATTTAAACCTTATACTGACATGTTACCTTTTGGGAATTTGAACCTTACTTTAGAACTACCGAGTCACCTCTTCAGGGGGAGAGTAGTGAAGAAGAAAAGATGCCTGTGGTCCTTCATGATTTTATTTAGAAGGAGAATAAGGAGGCTGATGTTTATGAGGAGTGTGACGCGCGCCGAACCTCGTGGGCTTCCCGAAGGCCCACTCTTAGGGCTTCCGAGAGAGGTTCATGAAAACTTGTAAGGTATTTACAAGTGCGTCTATTTTGGGCAACAAGGAGGTTTTTTGAAGTCGCCACCCAATAGAATATTGGAAAAGTTCGTCTCGCCTCAGTGAGCCTAAGACGGCGCATATATCCATTTTGGGCAAGCCAAATGGGTCTTGGAGGCAATCACCCCAATAGAAAATTGGGAATGACCCTCTCACCCTATGGAGCCTAGGATTGTAAATTGAGTCTTTTGATGGGACACAAGAGGTGTCTTGGAGGTTCCAATGAGTGATCGGAAAGACCTCTCGCCTCGTTGAGCCCAAAGACCAGAGATGGTTCGGGACTTCTCATTTATTCATACCTTGGTTATTTTATAAATAAGTTTTGAATTTAAGTTTTCATCCCTTTTCTCATACATTTCGATGCAATAATTAGAGCGCAAGTTTGATCATTCAAGGAAAGCAATAAATAAAATAAAATACATGAAAGTAAATACAACAAAACTAGGCGCGGAATACAACCCCCATTGTAAATAAAATACAAATCATTCATAAATTGGGATATTCATTAATGGTGAGGACATTGGTCCTCGCATGCATATTATTATGAAACAATTTTGATGTGATGATTTTGGATGAGAAAAATTGAGACATTGGTCCCATTTTTATTTAGGAAAAAATACCAAGTTAGTTAATAAAAATGGTTTAGTGACTTTCTTTCTAGTGGGCCTAAATAAACAATTTTAGAAGAAAATTATATGGCAAAAATAAATGAAAAAACCAAATAAGCAAAATATTACAAATAAAAAAATAAATAATCCGAACGAGTCTTTTGGATCTCCCCGTGTGCTCGCAAAAATTGTCACACCCCATAAGTGGCTTAATTGGATTTAGCAATTCTAATTGGACATTTTAGGGCAATTGAGTAATTTACTAGTGAATGAGGATTATATTGCAAGAATTAAATGTAATTAGATGGCAGAGTTTTTATTCTGGTGAGTAAAGTGTAATTAGTAAGGACTTATTAGTAAAGTGGATTAGTGGATCGTGAACCTGTACATGTGTGCCAAGTGGAAGGAGAGTGTGTGCACGTGGAGAGGGAAAAGAGAAGACTGAGGAATTTTCAGTTGGCTGGAAACAAAAGACCTGAAGTTTTTCTCTCTTGCTCTCTCTCACGTAAACCACTCCTCTTCTCTTGTGTTTCTGTTCTTCTTTCTGTTTGCATGTGTGTTCATCCATTGTGGAGCTAGGGTTTTGGATGTTTAGAAGCTTCAGAAGGTGAGTAATTGTCAGTTTCAAGTGGTTCTCCATCTTCTCTGTTTAAGGAATGTTCATTGCTGTTTTCTTTGGATTGATATTGGGTTTATTTGTTGGTTCATGTAATTTGTTGAAGAGAGGAAGAAAGATAAAGGGAAAGAGAAGGTGGTGGATTGAAGAGTGCAGAGGACGTTTTTGGACTTCATTTCAGGTTTGGGAGCGTCTGTTATTTCTCATTTTGGATCCTAGTTGATGTTTGATGTTAATTTTAGCTATGTGTGTGTTCAATTATATTAATGTATGAGAAATGTATTGTGTATACATGATTTAGGTAGAGAAAGAATGATTATGAGTTTGCAAATGAGACGTTTACATATGTATTTGAATGTGAAGTTCTGAGTTGTGACTTTCTCTGTTTATTTACTGTGATTATATGATAATGTGAATACTGTGAGTGAAATTGCTGTAATTGTGCCCAGAAGACTTAAAGGTACGTGTTAGCATGATTTTTGTTTTTGCATGAAAATTGGATTTAGACAAATTGGGATTTGAGTTTTGAGTTACACTCTGTTTTTACGTTTTCTTTCTGGTTTTTACGTTTTCTGGAATTCTGAGAAGTTGGGAGAAGGAGAAGCAATCTGTGAGAGGAAGATCACGTGACGTGATGGGGCATCACGCCGTGACCTCCCTCCTTTGGGAAGTCACGTGGCGTGATGAAGCATCACGCCGTGACCTTCCTCCCTTTGGGAAGTCGCGACGTGATGGAGCATCACGCCTCGCGACCTCGCCTGTTTCCCTGCGTGTCACGAGATCTCGTCTCGTGACCTTCCCTTCTCCTCTCTGGCATCACGAGACGTGACGAATGGTCACGGCGTGATCGCCTGTTCTTGCCTGGCGCTCGCGTGAAGCCTGCGTCACGAGACACCACTGCCTGGGTGACTCGTGACCAGCCTTCCCCTGCTGCCCTGTTTTTACATAACAAAGTTTTTAAGCTTCTGTACTTGGGATTTTCACTGTTTGACTCAAGATCAAGTCCAAATCTGTTCTTTAATGTTATAATTGTTTAATTATTAGATTTGTGTAAATGAGTAGTAATTAATATACATGAATTAAATATTATAATTTGCATGAATATGAATCATCTCAATGTGAGTTACATGTCCTTTTTATCTACTATATGTGATATTTATATATTTATATGTTCCCGATTTTGATCAATATACATGTATACATGAGATATAAGTTCGTATTTAATGCGATTCTCATGAAATGATGATAACTTGAGTTTCTTTTTGATGTGTCTTTTAAGCCTGAATAAGTCTTAGTAGTGGATAAGTAAGCGCTTACTTAGGTCAGTGTGTGTGTGCAGCTGCTATATGATAAAACGTTATACGTGGGTCCGTTTGGATCCTGTATGGGTCTATATGGATTTAATGCGAGACTTCGGTCTCTATATGAAAAATACATGTTTGAGACTCATGTCTCTATATGCTTGGGATACTGTGTTCTATCAGTATCCATTTGACCGTATCCACTTCTAGAGAGTATTTTTGACTAATCAGGCTATATGTTTAAATGTGTTGCATATGTTGAGATGCACTGTTGACATGATTACAAGTATATGATGTATATGAATTCTTGCATAGCTTTATATCGCACCTTGAATCTATATACTTGAAATGATGAGATTTATGAATTGAGTACTTAATTGCTTGTATTGTATATATATTTATGCATGTCAACTAAGGATTTTGGGAGATATGTTTACATGTAATTTTGATGTCTTTGATTTTGAATCTTTAGATTATTGTATTGTTATAAATATTGTATTTGCATATTGTCTGTTTGTTTTGTTCCTCCCCACTAAGCGTTATCGCTTAGCACGGGCTCTTTTCCCGTGCAGGTGGCGAGTTTAGATTTGAAGTCAGATATCTGCAGGTCGGCCACTAGGAGTCTTTTTGGATGAAGTTATTTTTGAATCTTCCGCTGTAATTTTTGTATATGGCTTGTGAATAGCAAAGTAAATCTTTTGTAAAGGAACAAATATTATTTTTGTATATGTATTTGCTTACGAGCCTCTTTTTGTAAAACGATATTGATATATGTTATATGTAAAAAGGATTTACCATTTCTTGATTAAAAGTTTCTTTACATCTCATTTGGTTTTTGTTTATACACGTGTATATGGATTCGTTTATATGTGTTTGCTCGCATGGCACTCCGGTATCCTTCCAACGGGGATGGCGGGGTGTTACAGCTTGGTATCAGAGCCCAGGTTTGGTGGTTCTGGGTTATGTTGTGATTATTTTGGTGTAGAGTCGAGTCTATGCATGAGAGTCAGTTTTGTATAGTGGCCTAATGCAGATGTCTTGTGTTTTGTAGTGTTTGTATGGAGTCGGATCCAAGTGAGTATATGGGCGACACAATGGACAGTGTCTATATGGGTCGTAGAGATAGTCCAATCAGAGGAGGTGATCCAGTGAGACAGGATAGGCCTGCACAGGAACCTGCACCAGCTGTGGGTGCAAATAGAGGAGTTGGTTTTGATCCAGCGTTAGTGTAAGGGTTACTGCAAGTGGTTGATAGGTTGACTGCTCCTAAGGCTCCAATTGAATTGTTAAGAAAAAGAGGAGCAGAAGACTTTCATGGGACTGCCTTAGATGAATCAGATGTGGCTGAGTTTTGGCTCAAGAGAGTAGGTAGGATTCTGCAAGAGATTAGATGTCCCGCAGATCAGAGAGCTTCATGTGCTATATCGTTGCTTCAAGGATCAGCATATGATTGGTGGGAACTTGTGATGAGGAATCCTCAGCGACCAGCTGAATTGACATGGGAATATTTCAAGCAAGAGTTTGAGCAAAAGTATGTGACGAAGGCATACCAAGAGGCTAAGTGGAGAGAGTTTATCAGTTTGAAGCAGCGGGGAATGACTGTTAGTGAGTATGACAAGGAGTTCAATCGGCTGAGTAAGTATGTGCCCGAGCAGTTGTTGACTAGTGAGTTCAGATGTAGACATTTTCTTGAGGGACTTCGTGAGGTGTTTAGAGGTCCTTTGTCTGCGATGATCGTATTGCAACCAGTGGGGTATTATCAGCTTGTGGCTGCAGCGATGAAGTTAGAAGAATCTGAAGTGATCAAGCAAAGAATGGTTAGCAAGAGAAGAGCACCGGATGGGGGAGTTGTGAGTACTAAGAAGTCTAAGGGTGCTCCAGTTGAGCAAGGAAATAGAGGGTCTGTTCAGGTGCCTTCAGAAGTAGGAAGTGTGGCACTGCATGCTAGCAAGGGAAACCGAGCACCGGAGTGTGAGCATTGTCATAGGTACCATTGGGGTACATGTCGCAAGATTACCGGCGCGTGTTTTAAGTGCGGGAGTATGGAACATCGGTTTGCAAGTTGCCCTGATCGACAAGTGGACCAGAACCAGCAAGAAAGCAAAAGATCCAATGTCACTCGTAGTGATAGGGATGGAAGTAGAGCTCCGAGAGCACCATCTGAGACGGTGCAACGACCTGGTGCTACAGAAGATCATAACCGGCATAGGGCGTATGCTATGACTGCTGAAAATGTGACTGTTGCTGCAGGACCTTCGGGTAAGTGTTTATATGTTAAGTTTCGTTTCGTTTCGGTTTTGGTATTTGAGATGTGTTTGGATAAGCGAGGAAATTTCGAGGACGAAATTTTCTTAAGGGGGAGAGAGTTGTCACACCCCATAAGTGGCTTAATTGGATTTAGCAATTCTAATTGGACATTTTAGGGCAATTGAGTAATTTACTAGTGAATGAGGATTATATTGCAAGAATTAAATGTAATTAGATGGCAGAGTTTTTATTCTGGTGAGTAAAGTGTAATTAGTAAGGACTTATTAGTAAAGTGGATTAGTGGATCGTGAACCTGTGCATGTGTGCCAAGTGGAAGGAGAGTGTGTGCACGTGGAGAGGGAAAAGAGAAGACTGAGGAATTTTCAGTTGGCTGGAAACAAAAGACCTGAAGTTTTTCTCTCTTGCTCTCTCTCACGTAAACCACTCCTCTTCTCTTGTGTTTCTGTTCTTCTTTCTGTTTGCATGTGTGTTCATCCATTGTGGAGCTAGGGTTTTGGATGTTTAGAAGCTTCAGAAGGTGAGTAATTGTCAGTTTCAAGTGGTTCTCCATCTTCTCTGTTTAAGGAATGTTCATTGCTGTTTTCTTTGGATTGATATTGGGTTTATTTGTTGGTTCATGTAATTTGTTGAAGAGAGGAAGAAAGATAAAGGGAAAGAGAAGGTGGTGGATTGAAGAGTGCAGAGGACGTTTTTGGACTTCATTTCAGGTTTGGGAGCGTCTGTTATTTCTCATTTTGGATCCTAGTTGCTGTTTGATGTTAATTTTAGCTATGTGTGTGTTCAATTATATTAATGTATGAGAAATGTATTGTGTATACATGATTTAGGTAGAGAAAGAATGATTATGAGTTTGCAAATGAGACGTTTACATATGTATTTGAATGTGAAGTTCTGAGTTGTGACTTTCTCTGTTTATTTACTGTGATTATATGATAATGTGAATACTGTGAGTGAAATTGCTGTAATTGTGCCCAGAAGACTTAAAGGTACGTGTTAGCATGATTTTTTTTTTTGCATGAAAATTGGATTTAGACAAATTGGGATTTGAGTTTTGAGTTACACTCTGTTTTTACGATTTCTTTCTGGTTTTTACGTTTTCTGGAATTCTGAGAAGTTGGGAGAAGGAGAAGCAATCTGTGAGAGGAAGATCACGTGACGTGATGGGGCATCACGCCGTGACCTCCCTCCTTTGGGAAGTCACGTGGCGTGATGAAGCATCACGCTGTGACCTTCCTCCCTTTGGGAAGTCGCGACGTGATGGAGCATCACGCCTCGCGACCTCGCCTGTTTCCCTGCGTGTCACGAGATCTCGTCTTGTGACCTTCCCCTCTCCTCTCTGGCGTCACGAGACGTGACGAATGGTCACGGCGTGATCGCCTGTTCTTGCCTGGCGCTCGCGTGAAGCCTGCGTCACGAGACACCACTGCCTGGGTGACTCGTGACCAGCCTTCCCCTGCTGCCCTGTTTTTACATAACAAAGTTTTTAAGCTTCTGTACTTGGGATTTTCACTGTTTGACTCAAGATCAAGTCCAAATCTGTTCTTTAATGTTATAATTGTTTAATTATTAGATTTGTGTAAATGAGTAGTAATTAATATACATGAATTAAATATTATAATTTGCATGAATATGAATCATCTCAATGTGAGTTACATGTCCTTTTTATCTACTGTATGTGATATTTATATATTTATATGTTCCCGATTTTGATCAATATACATGTATACATGAGATATAAGTTCGTATTTAATGCGATTCTCATGAAATGATGATAACTTGAGTTTCTTTTTGATGTGTCTTTTAAGCCTGAATAAGTCTTAGTAGTGGATAAGTAAGCGCTTACTTAGGTCAGTGTGTGTGTGCAGCTGCTATATGATAAAACGTTATACGTGGGTCCGTTTGGATCCTTGTTTCGATCCTGTATGGGTCTATATGGATTTAATGCGAGACTTCGGTCTCTATATGAAAAATACATGTTTGAGACTCATGTCTCTATATGCTTGGGATACTGTGTTCTATCAGTATCCATTTGACCGTATCCACTTCTAGAGAGTATTTTTGACTAATCAGGCTATATGTTTAAATGTGTTGCATATGTTGAGATGCACTGTTGACATGATTACAAGTATATGATGTATATGAATTCTTGCATAGCTTTATATCGCACCTTGAATCTATATACTTGAAATGATGAGATTTATGAATTGAGTACTTAATTGCTTGTATTGTATATATATTTATGCATGTCAACTAAGGATTTTGGGAGATATGTTTACATGTAATTTTGATGTCTTTGAATTTGAATCTTTAGATTATTGTATTGTTATAAATATTGTATTTGCATATTGTCTGTTTGTTTTGTTCCTCCCTACTAAGCGTTATCGCTTAGCACGGGCTCTTTTCCCGTGCAGGTGGCGAGTTTGGATTTGAAGTCAGATATCTGCAGGTCGGCCACTAGGAGTCTTTTTGGATGAAGTTATTTTTGAATCTTTCGCTGTAATTTTTGTATATGGCTTGTGAATAGCAAAGTAAATCTTTTGTAAAGGAACAAATATTATTTTTGTATATGTATTTGCTTACGAGCCTCTTTTTGTAAAACGATATTGATATATGTTATATGTAAAAAGGATTTACCATTACTTGATTAAAAGTTTCTTGGTTTTTGTTTATACATGTGTATATGGATTCGTTTATATGTGTTTGCTCGCGTGGCACTCCGGTATCCTTCCAACGGGGATGGCGGGGTGTTACAAAAATGCCCAAGCAAAAAATGAGTTTTGACATAAAAACAAAATATAAACAAAATAATGTTAGTAATTAAAAATAATTAAATCAATAAAATATACCAAATAATGAATAACAAATTAAAATAAAATAAGATGACATGAAAAGAATGATAATTGAATCAAAATGTTAACAAACCAAAATAAATGAGAAACATGCATTATATATGACAAATGATTAAATGATGTGACGAAAATAAAATAAAATATGTTAATTAATTAATACATGAAAATATACACATGATAAAAATAATGAAAATAAACAAATAATTGAATAAACAATAAATATAACATGTAACAATGATAAAAGAATGATAAAAATTAGTAGATAAAAGAATGATAAAAATAATAATGATATATGACAAGGTTAATTGATATGTTCATAATTAATATAAACTATTTATATGGCAAAAAATGATTAACAAAAATTAATTAATTATTTACATGCTGAAAAATAATGATGAATCAAAATAGAATAAATTATTTACATGTTAAGAGTCAAAAGAAATCAATATTCACATGAATAAAAATAAAATCATACATAAACAAATTAAAGAAATCAATATAACAATAATAAATCAAGTAAATAAATGAAAACAATAAAATATATCAATCAAAACAATAAAATACATATGAATAAATTAAATATAAACAAAATAAAATAAAATAAAAATCAAGCCCGAATATTTACCCTCAGAGTTGGATTCGATGAAAGTGAAGTAATGATTTTCCGGAAAGTTTGCTTGAAAAAATAATTTTGCAATAAGATTAATTCACCTTGTTTATGGAGGAAACAAATGAATTAATTTGGATGCATAAAATTGAAAAGAAATTGATTTAGAAGTGAATGATTAATTTTTGGAGCCAGAAACAAAGAAATTAATTCAAAAAAATTGAAAGAAGAATGATGAAATTTTTGAAGAAAAATTAAAGAAGAAATCTGGAAATTTTTGGTGTAAAAAATTAGAATGGTGGCTCCTCCCTAGGTTTTTCCCATCATAAAAAATATATAAGATGTAATAAAAGTGTTGCCCTAATTTAATTAGGGAAAACAATTCTATTTTAACCCAAATTCCTTTATTTTTGGGGATAAAATCAAGGTAATTAATTTAATTATCAAAAACAATATTTTAGAATTTTATTTAGACTCAAAAACCTTGATTTAGGGTGAAAAAAATCGGAAAAAGGGGTAAAAAAATAGTAAAATAGCTGTTCCGGGCCCTTTAGCGACGCCGGGGGGAAGCGACGCCCGTCACTATAGAGAGACGGGCGTCGCACGCAGCGACGCTGCGCGGAAAGCGCGCAGTGCGCGCAATGCTGCGCGTCGCCCCTTCGCGCCCAGCGCGCTGCCGCGCCAGACACTCGCAATCCGGTTTATTTTATTTTATTTTATTTTTTTAAATCTTAAATTGACTAAAAACACTATAATTTTAAGCCCCCATTTTTCAAAATTAAAATTTTAATATTTTTTAAATTTTCACTCTAAAATGCAAATTTAAACAGGAAATCACCACTATCAACCTTTTTGCCTGTGACAAGGCATTTTATCATCATTGGGTAACTTCGATCTAGGCTAACTCAGGACCCGGTGTCTACAGTTGTCCCCAGTTTAGGGGAATCTAGTACACTAGTGTCTAGGTGAGCCTAAACTCAAAGAAGAAAAGGGAAGAGACACGTACCTGAGGCAACTTTTAACTTTCCGAAGCGGGGAATCCGTGGTGGTAGTTGTTGCCATATTGCAGGCGTGTTATCATCTGTTGAAATGGTGCCCCTTGATAGGACTTAGAAATTTTGGCCCCCTTCAGAGGACTATGAGATTTTGGTGCCTAACCTCCTCAGAGGGTTTTTGCCTCCTCAAAGATCTTCTGGATTTTGCCTCCTCAAAGGTCTTCGGAATTTGCCTCCTTAAAGGTCTTCGGAATTTGCCTCCTCAGAGGTCTTCTGGATTTGCCTCCTCAGAGGTCTTCTGAATTTGCCTCCTCAAAGGTCTTCGAGATTTGCCTCCTCAGAGGGCTTCTGAATTTGCCTCCTCAAAGGTCTTCTGGATTTGCCTCCTCAGAGGTCTTCGGAATTTGCCTCCTCAAAGGTCTTCTGGATTTGCCTCCTCAGAGGTCTTCTGAATTTGCCTCCTCAAAGGTCTTCAAGATTTGCCTCCTCAGAGGTCTTCGAGATTTGCCTCCTCAGAGGTCTTTTGAATTTGCCTCCTCAAAGGTCTTCGAGATTTGCCTCCTCAGAGGTCTTCGAGATTTGCCTCCTCAGAGGTCTTCGAGATTTGCCTCCTCAGAGGGCTTCTAAATTTGCCTCCTCAAAGGTCTTCTGGATTTGCCTCCTCAAAGGTTTTCGAGATTTGCCTCCTCAAAGGGCTTCTGTATTTGCCTCCTCAAAGGTCTTCTGGATTTGCCTCCTCAAAGGTCTTCTGGATTTGCCTTCTCAGAGGTCTTCTGAATTTGCCTCTTTAAAGGTCTTCGAGATTTGCCTCCTCAGAGGGCTTCTAAATTTGCCTCCTCAAAGGTCTTCGAGATTTGCCTCCTCAGAGGGCTTCTGAATTTGCCTCCTCAAAGGTCTTCTGGATTTGCCTCCTCAGAGGTCTTCTGAATTTGCCTCCTCAAAGGTCTTTTGGATTTGTCTCCTCAGAGGTCTTCTGAATTTGCCTCCTCCAAGGTCTTCAAGATTTGCCTCCTCAGAGGGCTTCTGAATTTGCCTCCTCAGAGGTCTTCTGGATTTGCCTCCTCAAAGGTCTTTTGTTGATGCTTGGATTGATGTTGTTTTGGCCGGTTGCCCCCTGAGAGGTCTTCGGCTGGTTGTTTGGACTGATGTTGTCACTCGGTTTCTGTCGGTGTCCGCATCAAATCTCTCTCTTTGCAAAATAGGGAAACTAAAATATGCAGGAAAAATAGTGAGCATGCAAGTGAAATGCATGAGTCATGCAGAAATGCAGTATAAGGATTCATCTATGTGGACTTGGAGATGATAGCCGGGCTAGCTGCAATTTACAATAGGATTGATGCCTTTTAAGCTGCTTTTGAATTTCATGCCCTTCTGGGATTTCAAGATTCTCATCTGATACCTGTAGTCATTATTTGAAGGTAGTATGTCCCTTATGGATTTTCACACTAGCTTTTCTTAGCGGGAAACGCGTCCTTTGCGGATTTTCACATAATCCTGTGCCTTATTTTTGCCTGGAGTGGACCCAACCCCAATCCAGCGGCCTCTTTTTTTTTTTTTTGAAGGATAGACTGCCTGTTTTCAGGTTTTCACCCTATCGTTTTGCCTAATTTTTGCTTAGAGCACCAGTTACGGTTTTCACTCTAACGGCTTTTTTTTTTTTTTTTTTTTTTTTTTTTTGCAGATTGCTGAAGTTGTTGGCAAGAATCTTAGGACATGGTTGTATGAGCTTGATTCTTCACATTTGATAGCAGGATGAGTCGGCTGAAGCGTTTGCAGTAGATGACTTTGACCACATAAGGTGAGCTGCTATGATTACATCAATAAATCATTGCATAAATGCATGTGTTTCAATTTGATTTCATTAAATATGATCATTGTTTGACATTAATCTCAAGGAATACAAGACCCCAGCTAATCTCAGGATAGATCTTGAAAGCATCCAACTCTTGTTATCAATCAGCCCTCTCGGGTTTCATGATTGAATGTTTTCTCTCATCTCTTAATTTTTTCTTTGAACGCGAATTCTAGATGCAACTTTGGGGACGAGACTTAACTCGAGTGCATGAATGCACTCATGGCTCCTCGCTTTAAGCTCAAGAAACACCATATGCCTCTTCTTACGTACCAAACCTTATTAGAAGGTCATCTCCGCTAATTGGATAAGACTAAACCAAGAATCAAGAGGTCTTATTTTGGTTGTAATGTTAGGCTTAGGTAGATGGCTGTCAAAG
Organism: Excoecaria cochinchinensis; assembly: GCA_947683425.1. Lineage (NCBI taxonomy): Eukaryota > Viridiplantae > Streptophyta > Magnoliopsida > Malpighiales > Euphorbiaceae > Excoecaria > Excoecaria cochinchinensis. Next base: position 13,131,527 of record CANTUQ010000073.1, on the reverse strand, counting down.
GAAGATCAGGTCGCTAGAGAAGATATGGCCACAATATTGACTCGACTGATGGATGAACCATTCTCAGCACAGTTGCACATATAAGGGTATTCTTGAATTTGGGCTCAGTAATGTTTTAGCTCATTAAGATCAGGATGACAGTTAAAAGGTAATCATCGAAACTCGACAAGTGGTTACTATTTTGAGCTCCATTTTATTTTATTTTTTACTTTTTTTTTGAGCTCATGTCTTTGGCGCATGACTGAAACCCTCTTCCCAAAGTGTAAACTCATCCTTACCAAGGCAATTTTTGATCACCCAAAAAGAAATTGTTAATTGTTAAAACGTTTATCCATCCCTTCTAGAGCGCCACTCTTCTAAGGGGAGGCAAAAATCATTTTAGGCGAGGGGATAGTTTTAACATGTGTAACAACAAAATTGGCACGCATTTAGCATACCTCCATAAAGCTCAACGGGCTAGTAAGCGATTGCAGAATAAGGGCAGGAAATAGTCATTTAGAGAGCTATACAAAGAAAATGTTGCCTAAATCATTTTCTAGGTTCTATCTTATCCAGGGATCGCTTTGATGGGTAATCAAAAAGGTTTTAGTGCTCTTAGTGAGTTTCCATCCAATCCCCTAATTGCAACTAGTTTTTTTTTTATCATTTTTCTTTTTTTTTGAATTTCCCTCTCTACAGGAGTTATATCAGATGCTATCAAGATTTTCTTTGGGTTCCCCAAAGTTCCGAGATTAACTGCAGTCATATTATTTGAATTAATGCCAAAGTAAATGCAGTGTGATCATGTTAAATGAAATCAAATAGAAATATCATACAAATAAGCAAAAATTGTTCTATTGAAATAACCAAACATTATCATAAAAAATTGTTCTCAAAATAATAACAAAGGTTGAAGAAAAAGAAAGAACATAATCTGTATTTCCACTCTCACTAGTGGATTAAGAGGACCCGATCATAATCATGGTGGAGGGACCGTGTTGTAACCTGCCTTTTTCTTCTTTTCTCTCTTCTCAGGATCCGTGATCTGATTGGTGTCGATGAGATCCTGGATCTTGTTTCTCAATGTCTGGCAGTAATCTGTCAGGTGGCCGGTGTGCTGGTAGTAAGCGCAATACTGGTCTTCTCTGTGTCCTGGCTGCCCTTAATTCATGGCCGGTCTAGGCGCCAAAGGCTGCAGCTTGCCCTCTTTCATCAGCCTCTCCAATACCCAGGATAAGGAGCAGCCTAAATTGGAGTAATATCTCTGGCGTTGCCCCACTCCAGTATCTGACACTTCGACTGTCTTGTCGTTCCTATTGTTGCTGCTCCCGACACCTCCTGATTTGAATCCCGACTGGTTCCCGTAGCCTTTCCCAGCAAAGTTATTTTGGCTTACTTTCTTTGCTAGGTAAGCCACCTCAGCTTCTATAGCGATATCCTTAAGCGACTCCCAGTCCTTGAGCCCCTTAAAACTGAGCAAGTCCCTTAAGTAAGGGCATGAGTTTCTGATAAACAGCCTGATCTGGTCTGCAGTGTCAGGCTTCCTCTTCATCTCCATGACCCTGTTTCTCCATCTTGTAAGGTACTCATGGAATGACTCATCATTCTTCTGCTGTAAAAGCTCGAGGTCCTTTAAGGTGACCTCCCATCCTTGTGCTGCAGTCGTACTGCTTCATAAACTCTTCTGTTAAAAGGTCCCAGTCCTCCTTGGACCTCTTGTCCAACCATGGTACCAGTCCACAGCCGGACCCACCAGATTAAGGCAGAAATACTCTACCTTCTGTTTCTTGCTCAACCAGTGCCTTTCATGACCAGGGTATACCGTTTGATGTGGGCGGATGGGTCGGAGGTGCCATCAAATTTTGGCAGCTCGGGCATCTTGAACCTTTGGGGTAGCAGTTCCTCGTCCCTAGGTCTTTATCTTCAGGGTTGATCCCTTTACCAGCTGACAGCATTCGAGTGATGGCTTCGATCTGTTGCCTCATCCCTCTTAAGGCTTTATCTTCTCCTCTGAGTGCCCTAGGCCTCACAGCATAATGGACTATTGGCCCTTCATCTTCCTCTTCCATCAGGAAATCATCATCGGGGTTATAAATCCTTTCCCCTCTTGGCTCGATGGGTGCAGCAGCTCTGTGCTCATTGTCGGGTTGACGAGTAGCAACTCCAATAAAGGGAGCCTCCCACCGCATGTGGTTCGACTTGCCCCCGAGGAGGATTGCCAGTGGTTGTGGAACGACAGGTGGCTGTGGGCAGCAGGTGGATGGGCCCATCCTTTCAGCCATGGCGCCCATCATATCTATCATTCTCCTCTCGAAGTCCTCTAGCCTCCTAGCTAGGTCTTGAGTGGTCAGTACTCCAGCTTCTTCTGCCATTGATGATTCAAGAGAGGATTCACTGATTGATGAGAATGGCTCAGAATCCCAGTCAGACACTAATTCAGGCAACTCAAAAAGTGGATTCGTCCTCACTAGTCGACCGTCTGAACCTCTAGTCCACTTAGATGGATCTATGATGGCTAAAAATTAAATTGTTAGAATGATGCATGAATGACATATACAATGCATGATAGTGTGTTATGCAGTATTTACAATCACATGCAAGCAAGTAGATCCTTCCAACCTTATTACCCCCACACACGAGGTAATGCGGTCTCTTTCCTAGGTGGGCTTGATTCATGGGGTTAGCGGGGAAACCAGTGGACGCGTATGGTGCTCGGTGAAGCCGACAGCATATCATCTCTTATCTAATGCGCATACATATGAATTTTGGCCTTTATATATTTAAACATTTCAATTAAATTAAGATGGGCCCATCGGGGCATTGAAAGCCTTGATAAAAGCCCATTAATTTGGTTGAATTTGTTCAATATATAAGAGCCTACATAGCAAGCATTGTATTAAGGTACATGTCACCTAGGGGAAGTATCTATTGCCATTACATGAGCTTTGGTCATGGGTGATGATACTTTAGGGCTACCAAGCATGGTCCCTGCCAACGGGTCTAGCTCATTATGAGCGTAATGACCGATCGGGTCACCATTTGATATACCTTAATAGTACGAGGCTTGGGCTGGTGATTATCCTTAACACTTTCCTACATTGAGTGAACGTAGAGTCATGCTTTGGAAATGCACCGGGGCTAATAAAGGGACCAAACTAGGCAAGTTCTAAGGCTCTAATGATATGATATGCAAATTTTGAAAAGGGATAAAAATTTTAAATTAAAACTCAATTATAAATTTTAACCAAGGTACTTTCGAATCGAAGCCACTTAGAAGTCCCAGTGGAGTCGCCACTGTGACGCGCGCCGAACCTCGTGGGCTTTCCCGAAGGCCCGCTCTTAGGGCTTCCGAGAGAGGTTCATGAAAACTTTAAGGTATTTACAAGTGCGTCTATTTTGGGCAACAAGGAGGTTTCTTGGAGTCGCCACCCAATAGAACATTGGAAAATTTCGTGTCGCCTCAGTGAGCTTAAGACGGCGCATATATCCATTTTGGGCAAGCCAAAGGGGGTCTTGGAGGCAATCACCCCAATAGAACATTGGGAATGACCCTCTAACCATATGGAGCCTAGGATTGTAAATTGAGTCTTTTGATGGGACACAAAAGTGTCTTGGAGGTTCCAATGAGTGATCGGAAAGACCTCTCACCTCGTTGAGCCCAAAGACCACAGATGGTTCGGGACTTCTCATTTATTCATACCTTGGTTATTTTATAATTAAGTTTTGAATTTAAGTTTTCATCCATTTTCTCATACATTTCGATGCAATAATTAGAGCGCAAGTTTGATCATTCAAGGAAAGCAATAAAAAAAAAAATACATGAAAGTAAATACAACAAAACTAGGGGCGGAATACAACCCCCATTGTAAATAAAATACAAATCATGCATAAATCGGGATATTCATTAATGGTGAGGATATTGGTCCTCGCATGCATATTATTATGAAACAATTTTGATGTGATGATTTTGGATGAGGAAAATTGAGACATTGGTCCCATTTTTATTTAGGAAAAAATACCAAGTTAGTTAATAAAAATGGTTTAGTGACTTTCTTTCTAGCGGGCCTAAATAAACAATTTTACAAGAAAATTATATGGCAAAAATAAATGAAAAAACCAAATAAGCAAAATATTACAAATAAAAAAATAAATAATCCGAACGAGCCTTTTGGATCTCCCCGTGTGCTCGCAAAAATGTCCAAGCAAAAAATGAGTTTTGACATAAAAACAAAATAATATTAGTAATTAAAAATAATTAAATCAATAAAATATACTAAATAATGAATGACAAATTAAAATAAAATAAGATGACATGAAAAGAATGATAATTGAATCAAAATGTTAACAAACCAAAATAAATGAGAAACATGCATTATATATGACAAATGATTAAATGATGTGACGAAAATAAAATAAAACATGTTAATTAATTAATACATGAAAATATACACATGATAAAAATAATGAAAATAAACAAATAATTGAATAAACAATAAATATAACATGTAACAATGATAAAAGAATGATAAAAATTAGTAGATAAAAGAATGATGAAAATAATAATGATATATGACAAGGTTAATTGATTTGTTCATAATTAATATAAACTATTTACATGGCAAAAAATGATTAACAAAAATTAATTAATTATTTACATGCTGAAAAATAATGATGAATCAAAATAGAATAAATTATTTACATGTTAAGAGTCAAAAGAAATCAATATTCACATGAATAAAAATAAAATCATACATAAACAAATTAAAGAAATCAATATAACAATAATAAATCAAGTAAATAAATGAAAACAATAAAATATATCAATCAAAACAATAAAATACATATGAATAAATTAAATATAAACAAAATAAAATAAAATAAAAATCAAACCCGAATATTTACCCTCAGAGTTGGATTTGATGAAAGTAAAGTGATCATTTTCCGGAAAGTTTGCTTGAAAAAATAATTTTGCAATAAGATTAATTCACCTTGTTTATGGAGGAAACAAATGAATTAATTTGGATGCATAAAATTGAAAAGAAATTGATTTGGAAGTGAATGATTAATTTTTGGAGCCATAAATAAAGAAATTAATTCAAAAAAATTGAAAGAAGAATGATGAAATTTTTGAAGAAAAATTAAAAAAGAAATCTGGAAATTTTTGGTGTAAAAAATCAGAATGGTAGCTCCTCCCTAGGTTTTTCCCATCATAAAGAATATATACGATGTAATAAAAGTGTTACGCTAATTTAATTAGGGAAAACAATTCTATTTTAACCCAAATTCCTTTATTTTTGGGGATAAAATCAAACTAATTAATTTAATTATCAAAAACAATATTTTAGAATTTTATTTGGACTCAAAAACCTTGATTTAGGGTGAAAAAAATCGAAAAAAGGGGTAAAAAAATCGTAAAATACCTGTTTTAGGCCATTTAGCGATGCCAGGGGGAAGGGACGCCCGTCGCTATAGAGGGATGGGCGTCGCACGCAGCGACGCTGCGCGGAGGTGCGGAAACTGCGCGCGGTGCGGCACGCAGTGCGCGCAATGCTGCGCGTCGCCCCTTCGCGCCCAGCGCGCTGTCGCAGGCTTGCCGCCGCGCCCGACACTCACGATCCGATTTATTTTATTTTATTTTATTTTTTTTAAATCTTAAATTGACTAAAAACACTATAATTTTAAGCCCCCATTTTTCAAAATTAATTTTTAATTTTTTTTTTAATATTTTTTAATATTCCACTCTAAAATGCAAATTTAAACAGGAAATCACCACTTTCAACCTTTTTGCCTGTGACAAGTCATTTTATCATCATTGGGTAACTTCGATCTAGGCTGACTTAGGACCCGGTGTCTACAAGGAGAATGAGAAGATTTATGATGTTTAGGGGAAGAAAGTTGTTGGGCGTTTAAATAGACTTGATTTGTTGAGATACTAGAGGAAAATAAGGTCTGAACAAGCCATCATGCATCCTACACTGCAAGAATCCTCAAATGAGTTATCTTTTGATTCTGATTTGAATTTACCTATTGCTTAAAGAGAAGGGGTACAGGTCGTGTACAAAACATTCTATTTCTAAATTTGTCTCCTATGATTCCTTATCTCCTTCCTATAGAGTCTTTGCCTTATCTCTTTCCTCTATGTCTATTCCACAGGATTGAAGGGAAGCCATCACAGATCTAAAGTGGAAAGAAGTGATGATAGTAGAATTGAAAGCTCTAGCCAAAAATGAAACTAGGGAACTAGTTGCTTCTCCAAGCAAGAAACTAGTTGGTTGGAACTGGGTGTTCACAATAAAATACGAAGCTGATGGTTCTATTGAAAGATTCAAAGTAAGATTAGTGGCAAAGGGTTTCACACAGACTTAAGGAGTTGATTATTTGCACCTGTTGCCAAAATGAACACAATCAGAATCTTGCTATCCTATGTAGCTAACTTTGATTGGGATTTGCAGCAATTTGACGTGAAAAATGCATTCCTACATGGAGATCTACAGAAAAGGTTTGCATGGAGATTCCTCTTGGTTTTGGAAGGGAGACAACTCAAGGAAAGGTGTGCAGATTAAAGAAAGCTTTGTATGGTTGAAACAATCTCCAAGAGCTTGGTTTGATAGATTTAGCAAAGCCATGATCACTTTTGGGTATCAACAGAGCAATGTGTTTGCCGAACCAAAAAGGCTCCCTAAGGCCCACTTTTAGGGCTCGAGGGATTGGTTCGCATCATTTGATCTTAAGTAACATGAGACATTTTGGAATTCCCACCCAATAGAACATTGGGGAAGTTCATCCAGTCTCATGAAACTTTTAGGCACCTTTGAGGTATTTTGGAGTCGCCACCCAATTTACGAGAAATTGGGAAAGGTCGTCTAAGCTCTATGGTTTAAACCAGAGAGTAGTTCGGAACTCCACTCTTATCTATGCCTTGATTAATTATAAATGAGTTTTTCGGTTAGAAGATTCCATCTCTCATCTCACACGATTGATGCAATTTATTAAAGGCGCACTTCAAGCATCGAGAAAAGCGGTAAATGAAAGCTATAAATAAAGCGGTAAACACATAAAGCCATACTATTTACAAAGGAGACAGGGATAGGAAAGGTCTCACCCAAGTGGTGTGATTTTCTACGCGTCGTGACCCCTCCGTTTGGTCACGAAAATGCTTAAATAGGTAACATCACATTTTAAGCCCCAAATAAAAGATAACAATAAAAATATTAGTAACAATTCCAAAATTAACCAAGTAAACACGAAAATAAGGAAAACACGGAATAATATTAACACACAAGTAGCAAGTAACATGGGTCAAGTTAAACACATTAATTTAATATGCAAACAACTCATATGCAAAAGGAAATTAACAAATTAATCATGCAAGAGTGTGATAATAACAATAATAATGATAAAGAAACCATGCAATAAGACCGCACCAAAATAATAATAATAATAATAATAATAATAATAATAATAATAATAATAAAAATAATAATAATAATAATAATAATAATAATAATAATAATAATAATAATAATAATAATAAATTAACTAAATGAGTGAGATGAGTGGAAAAGGTGAAGTAAGCATACAACAAAAAGTAACAATGTATTAAACATAAAAGAAGATTATTGCAAAAATTATGCCAAGAAAAATAATAAACTTGATTTTTCAGGCCTAAATCTTATGTATTTAACCATGGTCATACCAAAAACAAAATGGAGATTAAAAAATCATGCTAAAAGAATAAATTTCATAAAAAAAATTACATTTATCATGCCATAATTCGCATATTCATTAGTGTAAGAAAAAATGAGATAAAATGAACAAAATAAAATGGGATAAATGAATGGGTCCAAGAATCTTTACCCTCAAATTTGATGATATGGAGCAAGATGTTTCAATTTGACTCCCCTTGTCATGATTCAAAATAGATTTCAAAAAGACTCAAAAAGCTTAAGTATTTTTTTTTTGTTTCAAAGACTCAAGAATACTAAAACAAAACCAAATGATTTTTTATGCTTGTTTGATGATAAACCCGAGCTAAGGGAATCGATTTTCCCTTCCTCAAGTTGAATCCAAACTCAAAACATTTTCCTAATCTTAGAAAATTAAAGAAGAATTTTGTTGCCTTTTTGAAAGAAAAAAATGGACTCAAGACCTTTCCCGTTTTTCTTACTCAAAACTCTTTTCTCTTTCTCCAAAAGTTTCTCCTCTCTTACTAAAACCTTTTCTTTCTTTTTATCTCCTCTCCCCTTCCAAAAAGGAAAGAAACCAGCCTCTTTTCCCTAAAATCTTCCCAAAAAATGCCTAAAAACTGAAATAAAATAGCCTTTTTAGTCCAAAATCTGACAAAGTCGCGTTTTAGAAGGTAGGAAACAGACAGGGGGCGGGCTGACACGAAAAGGGTAGCCTCGCGCTCGCGCAGGCGCGTGCGAGCAGGCCGCGTCCTCCTCACACAAACCTAAGAAAACCCCCCAATTTTTCCCAAAAAAATAAAAATAAAAATAGAACAAAAGAAAATAAATAAATAAAATTAAAAAACCCCTTTTTGAGACAGACAAAAGGACTTGACAAGGAGGCGATCAATCCATACTTTCTTGCCTATGAATCGGTCTTTATTTTCATTATTGGGTAATCCTTATCTTGGACCGCCTCGGGACCCGGTATCTATAGTTGCCCCCAATTTTGAAAAAAATAGCACGTATGTGTCTAGTCAGCCAAAATTTTAAAAAAGGAAAGAAGCGCGTACCTGAGGCGGTGACCTTCCTGCTGCGCTGTCGCCTATGATCGCAGTGTTATTAGTTTTCACCAGCTCATTGGCATGTGAAAACCATGGTCAAGTTGCATGATTGATAAACGTCAATTTATCGACGTGTGAAATCACAGTTGATATTTTACAATTGATAATCATCAGCTTGTCGACGTGTGAAATCACATTTGAGATTTTGTGATTGATAAACGTCAGCTTGTCGACGTGTGAAATCGCAGTTGAGATTTTGTGATTGATAAACGTTAGCTTGTCGATGTGTGAAACCGCATTTGAGATTTTGTAATTGATAAACATCAGCTTATCGATGTGTGAAACCATGGTCAAGTTATAGCGATTGACAAACGTCAGCTTGTCGATATGTGAAACCACGGTTGCATTGTCAGCTTGTTGACGTGTGAAACCTTAGCGGCCCCTTAAATAAAACAAAATCCATTAAATCAATCTATCATGATAGTTATTTCAACCATTTACCTTTCGCGAAGGTTCATTTGTTGTTATCTCATTTTATCATTTATGTTTTGCTGTCTCAATATATTATTTTTATCTTTGCCATGCCTAAAGTGCGCCAAAGAAAAATAAATAAATAAAGGAAACAAATGATCATCATCATATAAAATATATCTGTTTTGTACAAAACAAACAAATCTACAAATCATGATAGAAGGTCTCCCTGAATGTCGACTATAGGTAATCGTTGGGCTCCTCCGGATCATTCTCGCCTGGATAGTGCGCCATCGGCACATCTGGTCCTCTTAAGAGGGCTTTGTGCTCGCAGGGAGGATGAGAATGCCTCTTTATGGGCTCGCATGATTTCAACTTGCGTGGGCTTCATCTTGACTTCATCTTGCTGAAGCTGGCGTTTGGTTCGGCCTTTTCCTGTAAAGTTATTGGCACAAAAGTATGTACAAAAGATTATGTGTGCATAGTGTGTGAAATATATACACAAAGCTATATACATGAAACAAATGCAAAGAATTAATGTACAAAAATTATGTGTACACAACTATACGTGTAAAGGACTGAATGCACGTGATATATGCTTATGATATGCATGTTAAACATATGCAAAGAGTTATGTGTTACATGTATGTAGAAATTATGTACATGAGGTGTGTTAAGAGAATTGCATATGCAGGATATATACAATGTTCACGTGTGTGCGAATGCATGTTGGGCATCGTGAAAGTCCATGCATGTGCAAAGTTACGCAGAGGGATATGCAAAAGATTGCACATACCAGATGTGCATGAAATGCAAGAATGGATAGACCACATCCTAGGTGGTTAAGGGACTCATTGAGGGTATTGCTTATACTATCTGATGCCCCCAAGCATCTAAAAGAGTATCATCATGGCTTAGGAACTCTGACCTAAGATCTTTTCAGAGAGAACCATCCGATGTGCATCTTTACCCCCCTGGTCAATAAGCATGCGCCTTTTGCTATGAGCTGTATAGTATCTTGCCCCCATGATTCTGACTCATGCTCTGCATTACGCACTATCTACCTGAAGTGAGGTCATCCGAAGTAATGCCGCTTTATTGCTTCAGGCATCGGAAGTTATTAATTAAAGGTAGTGCGTCCCTTGTGGATTTTCACACTAGCTTTTCTTCGCGAGAAATGCGTCCCTTTGGGGGATTTTCACATAACCTTTTGCCTAAATTTTGCCTGGAATGGACCCAACCCACTCCAGCGGCTTTATCCATTTTATTTTTTAGTAGGACAGACTTCCTGTTTCTAGGTTTTCACCCTGCCCCTCGGCCTAACTGTCACACCCCATTTTCCCCCTAGTAGTTGAGCCATGTGTATGTGTGTGCATGTGTGAGTGTTTTGGCATGTGTTAAGGGTATTTTGGGTAATATGTATGTTTTATGAGCTTTATTAGAGTGTGGGTGCATGTATGATATTGGTGTGTATGAGTATGAGTATTGTTAGTGTGGGTGCATGCTCATAGGGGAGTAGTGTGTGAGCTAGTAAGAGTTAGTCTTGTGTGGTGTCTTGCATGGGAGTAGGGTGTGAATTATCAAAACCCACCAATCTCAAAGTGACATGTGGCAAGGGAAATTAAGAAGGGGTATATAAAGAGAGGAGAGAGAAAAAGAGGGTAGAATTTTGCTCTAGCTTTCCCGTTTCCTTCCTCCTTCCCTCTTTTGCTTCTTCTTCCTTACTCTTCCTCTTGCTACACCTTGATTCTTTCTCTTCTTGGTTGTTTTGTTGGTGGATCTTGGTAATTCTCAAGAGCTTTATTGGTAAGTTAGTGAGTTTTCCCTTCTTTTTCATCTTCGTCTTTTGATTTGATTGCATGTGTTCTTAACTTAGGATTTTTGTGTGTTTGTGTGGTTCTTGGGTTTTCCGGGTTTAGAAGCGCCTACTTGAGATCCCAAGGGGAAAGAGAAGGCGAGTGGGATCAGAGCTTGCCACTAGGAGCATAGGAATTTCAGGTTTGAAAATTTATTTGAATTTGTGCATTTTGTGATTTTTATATATTGAATGAATTTCTGGAAATTTGAAGTTTGATGAGGCTTATGTTAGTGCTAATATTATGTGTTTTGGTTTGATTTAAGTTATAATGCATGAATGATGAATTATTGGGTAAATTTCTCAGTTTGATGAACTTTGTTGAAATTTTCTAGGTTTGTTGTTCTTGAGAGCTTGATTTTGTTAATCCATTATTTTGATTGTGTTAATTGTTAATTAAAGTTGTGTTTTATGTTATTTATGATAATGTGAAGGTTGTTTTGAGGTAAGTTGAAGTTTGGGTTAATTTGTGTTTGAGATTGGAGGTTTGGGTGTTTTGGAAGTGTGAAATTCTGCAGAAATTCGCATAAGAGCTGCAAATCACGACTCTGTTGCGAGCGCGACACCGTCGCGAGGTCATGACAGAGCTCGGTGAATTTAGCCCTTGCATGTGGCCGAGCTGAGTTGCGTGGCCGAGCGGAGTTGGGTTGCTGAGCAGTCGCAGCAAGAGCTCTCTGTCGCGAGCGCAACAGAGCGCTCGGCTGCCGAGCGGACTGGGCAATCCCCTGTCGTGAGTGTAACACCCCCTACTCATATGTAGGCGAACCCATCCGCAAGGGAGTGAGAAGCCGTATGAGCATGGGTGTTACCAACCAAAACGGTACAATAACATACATCCACAAACAGTAAACATACAGAATTACAGCGAAAATTAAAACTTTAAAACCAAACTGATCATTCATACATAGATGCAGTAATAATATTCAATACAAAACTGATATGATATTACCAAATAATTACATCTTCCAAAATTACAAAGCGAAAGCTAAACAAAGAATAAATACACAGAGTTCACTAATACAAATAATCATAAGACAAAATGCTAAGCCCTAACATCAACCTCTGTGTTGGCTTGACTGGCGACGACTCTCCCAACCTAATCACCTTCTGCACCTGCACGGATAAAACACCCATTCTAAGCGATAACGTTTAGTGGAAAAAACACAACAATAATATGGATGGCCACTCACAGTAGTCGTCAAAGCAAAACGCATACATATGGCATAAGCTGACAATCATATAATATAATCATAACTGAGTCACATTTATAGCATTTGATAGTCCATATACACATTCATATACATATTGCTTCACATACTGATACTCATAACCGATCGGATCTTCATATTCTCAGAAGCATATCACAAACAAACAATACACCTACTGACTCACAATAGTGGAAACAAGTGAATACAGAGGGGTACCCGTGGGTACAATTCGAAAAGCAACATTACATTTTTCTCATTCAAAACATTTTACTGAGGGATCTTAAACAAGATCCTAATATACAGAGGTTCGCAAGGAACCAAACGGGGACCTGATCGGGGTCCAAAACTGAACTGAGACTGCAGCTACTGAGCTCTATTAGGCATGCCTAACTATCCACTAGACTGACTCTCGCAGGTCATGCATAAAGCAGGTCATGTTCTAAATATAGCATAAAGTTTATCATGAAGTAATCATAGCGTTATTCATACAGAAGCATGATAATTGCATCACACAGTAATAAAAATTCATGCCCAGGAGATAAGAAATTCATTATGTCAAAACAGGGCACTTTCAAAAAACTGGCCGAGCGGAGGCTCACTGTCGCGATCGTGACAGAGGCCAAAGGCCAAATGCAAGAGGAGGGGGTGAGGGCACGAGTTGTGAAGGATCGACATGACTCGTGTCGACCCTCAATCCAGGCCAACATTTGCCGATCGCGTGGGAGGAGCAGGAGCACGAGTCGTGCTTGTTCAGCACGACTCATGCTGGTGCTCAAGCCTGGTCACGAGTCGTGCTTGTGAAGCACGACTCGTGACTTGGCTTCCATCCAGCATGAATTGCAGGCTTCCTCAACGATATCCGATCGAATCTCTCATCTCCCATTCGGCAGCCAAGTATCACGCAAGAGCCGAGAGCCGAGAGTTGAAGTCTGATCGAAAAGGAGAGCGAAACAATTAGGAAGGGGGAGTAGGGGACACGACTTGTGCTTGTACAACACGACTCGTGTCGCCTCTCTCTATACCATGTCACGAGTCGTGCTCTTCAGTACGTCTCGTGACCTGGCTCCCAGTAAAAGTACGAATTGTGCTTTCCATTTTCTCGATCGGGAACTTCCCGTCTTTCGACCAACAGCCGAGCATTGTGTACTCAGGCATTTTCGATCGGAAGATGGTAGTTCGATCGGGACTTTGACACACTGATTCTGTGTTCTAAATCTGCAGAACTCCTGAGTTTTAAAACTTGCCCAAAACTTCAAAAACCAAATTCCAAAAACGACTTACCTTAGATCGGCAATTCCCAACATAAACAACAGCACATATGCATATTTTACACATTCATTATAATCAATTGAAGAACCAACCACAACCCAGAATTTCGACAGTAGCAACACGGAAAGATCACAGTAACATTAATCCAACTCAAATCTATTCTCATAGTTTAACAAACATGCATATAACTTAAATCAACCAAAACTCAACACATTTATTCCAGCATGCATCACCAAAGGCATCGGATTAACAGCAAAACATTCTACCACAGCAAGAATACAGAAAATACAGAAATTCCCAAACCTAAAAACCCTACGCTCCTAGATGTAAGCTCCACTCCCAGATGCCTTCCCTTTCCCCTTGGGATCATGAGTAGGCGCTTCTAACCCAGGAACCCAAGAAGAACACACAAACACACAAAAACTCTAAGTTAAAATACATTCTAACAGACCAAGAGAAGGAGAGGAAGAAGAAGAGAAAACTCAACCAAAGCTTACCAAATAAACTCGAGAGATGATAAATTTCCACATAAATCACTGGGATCAACACTAGAGCACACTTGAAAAGAGAAAGAGGAAGGAGAGATAAATAAAGGAGGAAGAACGGCAAGGGCAACAAAGATGGCTGCTCACTTTTCTCTCACCTTCTATTTATACCGACTTCCCAAAACCCTAGACACATGTCACTCTAATATTGGTGGAACTTGACCACTCACACCCAACTAATATGCATGACAACACACACAAGACTAATCCCACTAATGCACACACTACTAACATGTATGCACCCACACTCTAATCAAGCCCACAATCATGCATTTAATCTAAAAATACCATAACACATACAAAGACACATATGCAAACATGGTTCAACCTACTAGGGGGAAAACGGGGTGTGACAGCGAGCGTGACAGCTTTTGTTGTCCGTTCACTGTCGCGAGCGCGATAGTGAGATGAGTTTCTATCTCTGCACGAGCGCAATAACTGCTGCGATCGCGACCTGGGGTCAGTTTGGCCTCTGTCGCGAGCATGACACCCCTGGCTTCAAATTGAGTTTTCTTGTGTGAGTTTCGATGTTTAATTTTCGAACTTGTGATGCTTTTAGAATTATCCATGGACTATTTTATGAAGTATATGAATATAATTGGATGTATTATGCATGGATAATATTATGAATTATATGGATGTGATATGATGGATTATGCATGACCTGCTAGAGTCAAATAAGTGAATAGTTAGGCATGCCTAATAGAGTTCAGTAGCTATAGTCCTCAGTTCTGTTCTGGACCCTGATCAGGTCCCCTGTTTAGTTCCTCGTGAACTTCCATGTGTTTGGATCTTGTTTAAGATCCCCTCCATAAAATGTTTTGAAATGAAAAAGAAAATGTAATGTTGCTTTTCGATTCGTACCCGTAAGGTACCGCCATGCGTTCACTCATTATCCACTACTGTGAGTCAGCAGGTGTTGTGAATTGTTCTATTATGCTTATGAGAATGTGAATCCGAATGATTATGATTTCTAAGTATGTGAATTTGAATGACTCTATTTTTTAGCATATGAATCAGTTGGCATATGAATGTGATTATGAACCTTTGAATGTTTACGAATGTGATTCGACTATGATTATGTCTTATACGATTATCAGTATATGCCAATATGTATGTGATCTGCCTCGACGACTATTATGAATGGCCATCCATATTATTGTTGTTTGTTTTCCCACTAAACGTTATCGCTTAGCACGGGTGTTTCATTCGTGCAGGTGTGAAAGGTGTATAGCTTTTGGGAGAGTCGCCGTAAGTCAAGCTAACACAGTGGGATTGATGCTAGGACTTAGCTTCTTTTTGTATTACGATCCTTTTTGTATTAGTTATCTCTCATTGTATTTAGTCTTTTGTTCAGCTTTCGCTTTGTAACTCTAAAAGATGTAATTATTTTGGTATATCAGAACAGTTGTAATGAATGTTATTTTTCCATCTATGAATGAGCAGTTTGGTTTTAAAGTTTTATTTTCGCTGTATTTTTGTGTGACTATTGTATGTGGATGTATATTATTGTACCGTTTTGCTTTGGTGACACCCTTGCTCCATTGTGGATGGGTTCCCCTATGTAAGGGTAGGGGGTGTTACAGTTTTTGGTATCAGAGCTCCGGTTTAGGCATTTTTTGGGTGTTGTTGTGCATAGATATATGTCTAGGACTGTGTTGGCTGATGCGGTTGTCTTTATTTTTATTTTAGATGGATTCTGATTCCATGTGTGGGTTGCTTGAGGGGTCTGCTGAGAGTGTGAATCCTCAAGCAGTAGATCCTTTAGTGTCTATTTCGGCTCAAACAACTAGGCCTGAGGCCGCAGCCATGCCCTTTGAGGCAATGTTGAAGATTTTCAGGATATGGCTCGTGTCTCAGAGAGAGTGACTGCTCCGAGAGCCCCTTTAGAGAGCATGAGGAAAGATGGCACAGAGGACTTCTATGGGACCAGTCTGGATGAATCTGAGTATGCTGAGAAATGGATTGAGAAAGTGGAGCGTGTTCTGGATGAGATTCAGTGCCCTCCGGATAGGCAAGTAGAATGTGTTGTGGTTTTGCTTCAGGGATCCGCCTACGTTTAGTGGAAGTTGGTCCGTAGGCATCCCCAGTTGCTTGACCCCATCACTTGGGAGTTTTTCGAGCAAGAGTTTATCAATAAGTATGTGACTAGGGCTTATAAGGATACTAAGTGGGCACAGTTCTTGAGTTTGAAGCAGAGGGCTATGACTGTTTCGGAGTTTGAGAAAGAGTTCAACCGTCTTTCTAAGTATGTTCTAGAGGGTGTTCTGACAGAAGAGTTCAGATGTAGGAACTTTGAGGCTGGATTAAATGAGTCCTTGAGGGCTATGATGATTTCTTTGATGGGTACTCTGGGTATTGGGTACTACCAGATAGTGCAAGCAGTAGTGCGGGCCGAGAGATCTGAGTCAGTTCTGAGAGAGAGCTCAGAGGAGGAATCCCCCTCGTGGAGGATCATCATCATCTTCGGGTAAGAGGTCTAGGAACCCGCATGATGAGTCTTCCTCAGGTCCTGCTTCGAGAGGTAAGAGGCAGGGTGCTGCCATGGGTTCTAGTGCGGGCAGAGGTGGTTGTGGTAATAGGACCGAGGCATTACCTGAGTGTTCTCATTGCAGCAGACGCCATCGGGGTGAGTGTAGGTGGCTCACGGGTGGTTATTTTCAATGTGGGAGCACTGATAATTATTTGGCTAACTGTCTAAAGTTGAGTGAGGCTTCTGGTGATCAGCGTGAGGCTAGCAGAGTTGGATCTAATGCACCGCAAGCCAGTCGTGGTAGAGGCCGAGGTAGAGGTCGAGGTGGTCTACCTAGAGAGGGAGCTCCATCAGAGTCGATTGATTGTCCTTTGACAGTTCCAGCTAGAGCTTATTCCATGAGAGCTCGGGATGAGCAGGATGCTCCGGATGTGATTGCTGGTAAGTTCCTACTCTTTGACACTGAGATTTATGCTCTAATTGACCCTGGTTCCACACACTCATATTTGTGCACGAGTAAGTTATTTGATAAGTTGCATGATATTGATCAGTTAGATTATGAGATTTGTGTGACCAGTCCTTTAGGGCATAGTGTCAATGTGAGTAGAGTGTATAGGAATTGTCCTCTTTTGGTTCAAGGTGTTGTATTTTCTGTGGATTTGATTGAGTTGCCATTTTGAGAGTTTGATATGATCTTTGGTATGGATTGGTTAAGTAAGCATCAGGCTGTGGTGGATTGTCATAGAAAAGTGGTTGTTCTGCGAGATAGAGATCAGTTTTCTGTCGTGGTTAAAGGTTTGGGTTCGAGTTCCTTAAGTAATGTGATTTCTGCGATGCAAGCTAAGAGGTTCATGAGGAAAGGTTGTGAAGCATTTTTAGCAGTCGTGTTGGATCCTAAGCATGATCAGGCTAGGATTGAGGATATCCCAGTTGTTAGGGAGTTTGGTGATGTCACACCCCGTTTGCCCCCTAGTTGAATGAGCCATATATGTATGTGTGTACATTTGCATAAGTTATGTGTAATAAGGGCATTTTGGAAATATTGCATGTTTTAAGAGTTTTGTTTGCATGTGGGTGCATGCATGGTGCCATGGTGTGAGTTAGTTGGGTTAGTTTTGTGTGTGCTCAAGTGCACCATTGTAGTGTGTGTTCATGAGAGTTGCATCTTGTGTGGTTGAGTGCACCATAATAGGATATGCACTAGTGGGCTTTTGTATCATGTGGGCATGCATATGGTTGCAGGGTGTGTTTAGGGAGTTGCACTTGTGTGTGTTGCTCACACATGAGTAGGGTATGCTTTAGTTGAGTAGATCTTGTGTGTGTGTGTGATGCACTAGGTTAGGGTGTGAGTGAGCAATCTCCTCCACTAGATGATGGACATGTGTAAAGTGGGAAAGAGAAAGAAGCAAAAAGAGAAAAATCAGATTTTTGGAAAACCCATTCCCGTTTTTCTTCTTCTCCTTCTTCTTCTTCCTCCTTTGCACTCTCTTAAGTGCCCTAGCTTAGATCCAAGCCTCTAGTGGTGGAAATTGATCATTGCCTAGCATTTTAAAGGTAAATCTATTGCATTTGTTCTCTTTTTTTTCTTCATTGGATTCTCCATCTTCTTCTCTTCTCCTTATTTTCGGATATGGGTTGAAGTTGGGTTTTGTGTTTGTGTGTTGTGTTGTTTTGTTCCTAGTTGAGCCTCCCCGGGATCCTAAAGGCAAGGAAGTTGCTGGATCTAGTGGAACTAAGCACTAGGAGCTAAGGATTTTGAAGGTTTGGGAACTTTCTTACTTTTGCATGAGAAATGTTCATGTATGGGTTTTGATGAGTTCTTGGAATTTGATTGTTAAATGTTCTTTATTTTGATATATATGATAAGGGTAATTGTTTTGAAGTGTGGATCTTGCAAAGACATGAGTTAATTAGGGTAATTATAGAATGGATGTGGTTTAATGCATAAAATGGGTTTTTGATTGATTCTTGAAATTGAATGTTTAAATTAATGGATTGTATGCAATTTATTGCTAATAAATGTCGTATTATGGTTGTTTATGCTTTTGAATGGCTGGATTTGAGGTAAGTAACCTTGGTTTGAGATTTGTGTGGTTGGAGGAGGATTTGGAAGAAGAAAATCTGCAGAATTTCTGCAGATTTTTGAAATCCCGACGCTGTCGCGATCGCGACAGAGAGCGGTATTGGGAACTTCGCTATCGCGAGCACGCGATGCTGTCGCGAGCCCGCGACAGTCGAAGTGCTGTGTACTCTCTGTCGCGACCGCGACAACTGTCGCGATCGCGACAGAGCGTATTGTTGGCCAAGTGCTATCGCGAGCATGCGACCCGTCGCGAGCCCGCGACAACACCAAATGTCCTCTGTCGCGATCGCAACATATGTCGCGAGCGCGATAGAGCCTGGCCCTTCCGTCCTCCTCGCGGTCGCGAAGTCCGTCGCGCGGATGTAGCGAAGAGACTTTGGTCTCTGTCGCGAGCGCGACAGACGTCGCGAGCGCGACAGTCCCCTATTTGCTGAATGAGTTTTCTCTCAATCTTTATGGCTTGAACTTCAGTTTTCCTTAGTAATTATGAGATTTATGCTTGGTATTCTATAAATAATATGTAAGTGTAACTATGGTATGATTATGTTCTTTTGACGATGATGATTTTTGGAAAGTTATGAAATGGATTGAATGATTTATGTATGACCTGCTAGAGTCTAGTCAGTGGATAGTTAGGCATGCCTAATAGAGTCTTTGCTGCAGCTTCTGTTTTCTGTTTGGACCCCGATCAGGTCCCCGAATGGTTCCTCGCGAACCCTTATACGAAAGGATCTTGTTTAAGATCCCCCTTTGTAATGTTTTGTAAAAGTTAAATGAAAATTTATTTTATCGGCTCGTACCCGTAAAGTACTGTCTGTATCGGCTCGTACCCGTAAAGTACTGTCCGTATACTCGTTATCCACTCCCTTGAGTCAACAGGTGTTTTAGTGTTTCAATGATTACAGTGTTTCGTATGAATTGTTATATGAGAACCATATGTTATCCTTATGGATTCAATGATAAAAATGTAATCTGTTATGAGAATATGATTATTGTTATGAATCTTCTGATGAATGGCTTTATGTATGCGAGCATGAGTTTATTATTATGGTCATGCCACGATTATTGTTTTTGAATGAAGTACGAATGTGAATTGCCTTGACGACCATTGTGAATGGTTGTCCTTTTGCCATGTGTTTGTTTCCCCACCAAGCGTTTATCGCTTAGCACGGTGTGTTTACCCGTGCAGGTGCGGAAGGAGTTGCTTTTGGGAGAGTCGTCGCCATCGAAGCCAACACAGCAGGGTCATAGTGTAGGGCTTATTTTTGTAGCTTTACAATTCTTTTTGTGTAGAACTCTCTTATGATTCTGTAATAGCTTCCGCTTTGTATATGTAATTTTGGGATTTGTAATTATCTTTTATATCTCTCAGTTGATCAGAACAGTAATGTAATGCTTCTATTATATTAATGTATGATCAGCTTTTATGAATGGTTTTGTAAAGTTTTAAATTACCTTGTATTATGTTATGTATGTTTATGGATGAGTGTATGTATATTATGTATCCGTGTGGTGGCACCTTTACTCCTACGGCATCTCACTTCTTATCGGATGGGATCGCCTGAGTAGGGGTAAGGGGTGTTACAAGTTGTGGTATCAGAGCCCGGTTTAGGCATTTCTGGGTGATTGTTTACATGATGTTATTTGTGCATATGTCTATATCTAGGGCTGTGTTGGCTGATGCGGTTGTCCTCTTGTTTGTTAGATGAATTCTGATTCTGCTCACGGTGCGCTCGAGGAGTCCGCTGAAAGTGTGAACCCTCCAGCGGTAGATCCGTCTGTCTCTGTTTCGGTGTCGGCTCAATGTGCTAGGGTCCAGCCCAAGGCCGCTGCCATGCCTTTTGAGGCGATGCTCAGATTGCATCAAGACATGGCTTGGGTTTTGGAAAGGGTGACTGCCCCGAAGGCTCCGATAGTAAGTCTGAGAAGAGCTGGTGTGGAAGATTTTTGTGGGACCGGACTTGATGAGTCTGAGATAGCAGAGAGGTGGCTTGATAAAGTTAAGAGAGCTTTGAGGGAAATCAGGTGTCCTCCCGATCAGCAAGCTGAGTGTGCTGTAGCTTTGCTTCAAGGTTCAGCTTATGAATGGTGGGAGTTGGTGAGTAGGCAACCTCAGATGCCTGACCCTTTGACATGGGATTTCTTTGATGAGCAGTTTTCTAAGAAGTATGTGACTCAGGCATATAAGGACGCAAGATGGGCGCAGTTTCTAAGTTTGAGGCAAAGGGCCTTGTCGGTTGCGGATTATGAGAAGGAGTTTAACCGGTTGTCTCGTTATGCTCCGCGTGGGGTTATGACGGATGATTTTAGATGCAAGCACTTTGAGGCCAGGTTGAATGATTCTTTGAAGATCGCTTTAGTTTCTTTGATGTGTATGCCGGGGGTACAGTACTATCAGATTGCTGAGGCCGCTTTGAGGGCAGAGAAGGCGAAGACTTTGATTAGGGAGAGAGCTCAGCGCCGGAGTTCGGCTAGAGGTGGTGTTTCTTCATCTTCGGGTAAGAGGTCTAGGAACCCGCGAGATGAACCGTCTGCTGGTTCGGCTACCAGAGGGAGAAGGCAAGGTTCAGCTGCAGTATCTGGATCTGGTAGAGGTGGTCGGTCTGATGCTATTCCTGTTTGTGAAAACTGTGGTAAGGCTCATCGGGGTGAGTGTAGGTGGCTCACCGGTGGATGTTTCAGGTGTGGGAGCACCGAGCACCGTGTGGCTAATTGCCCTCAGATGGGTGAAGATTCGGGTCCTCAGGGAGGAGCTAGCAGAGTTGGATCAAATATTTCGCAGGCTGCGAGAGGTAGAGGCCGAGGTAGGGGTCGAGGCGGTCAACCTAGAGATGGAGCTGGTTCTGAGACAGTTGAACGTCCTTCCCCATTGGCCGCTAGAGCTTATGCAGTTAGAGCCAGAGAGGAGCAGGATGCCCCTGATGTGATTGCTGGTAAGTTCCTACTCCATGACACTGAATTATATGCTCTAATAGATCCTGGTTCCACACACTCATATTTGTGCACGCATAAGTTTGTTGATAAGTTGCATGTGGTAGAACAGTTAGACTATGAGATATGTGTGACCAATCCATTAGGGCATAGTGTCAGTGTGAGTAGAGTTTATAGGAATTGTCCGTTGATGGTTGAGGATGTTGAGTTTCCTGTGGATTTGATAGAGTTGCCCTTCAGAGAGTATGACTTGATTTTGGGTATGGATTGGTTGAGCAAGTTTAGAGCCGTGGTTGATTGTCATAGGAAGACTTTCGTGCTTCGGGATAGGAACCGAGTTCCAGTGTTTGTTAGAGGTTTGGGTGCGAGTTCCGTGCACAATGTGATTTCTGCTATTCAAGCTAAGAGGTTTATGAGAAAAGGTTGTGAGGCTTTTCTGGCTGTGGTTTTGGATTCCAAGAGGGATCAAGTTAAGATTGAGGACATCCCTATTGTCTGAGAGTTTAGTGATGTTTTTCCGAGTGATTTGCCTGGTTTGCCTCCAGAGAGGGAAGTTGAGCTAGCCATAGAGATTATGCCGGGTACCACACCGGTATCGAAAGCACCTTATCGGATGGCTCCTGTGGAGTTGAGAGAACTTAAAACTCAACTGCAAGAGCTATTGGATAAGGGGTTTATTCGACCCACCATATCTCCTTGGGGAGCTCCAGTTCTGTTTGTTAAGAAAAAGGATGGGTTCTTGAGGATGTGTATCGACTACAGGCAGATTAATAAGGTCACAGTGAAGAATAAGTATCCGTTGCCCAGAGTTGAGGATTTGTTTGATCAGCTTCAAGGTGCGGGTGTGTTTTCTAAGATTGATCTTCGGTCTGGGTATTATCAGCTCCGAGTTAAGGACGAGGATGTGGTTAAGACTGCATTTCGGACTCGGTATGGCCATTATGAGTTCCTTGTTATGCCGTTTGGTTTGACTAATGCTCCAGCGGCATTCATGGATTTGATGAATAGAGTGTTCAGGCCATACTTAGACCGGTTTGTAGTGGTGTTTATAGATGACATTTTGGTGTTTTCCAAGGATGAGACTGAGCATGAAGAGCATCTTCGGTTAGTTTTGCAAATTTTGAGAGAGCATCGGTTGTTTGCTAAGTTGAGTAAGTGTGATTTTTGGCTTCGAGAAGTGTCGTTTTTGGGCCATATAGTTTCAGCTAAGGGTATCCAAGTGGATCCAGCCAAGATTGAGGCGATTGTGGATTGGAAAGAGCCTAGGAATGTCCAGGAAGTGAGGAGTTTCCTTGGTCTGGCGGGTTATTACCGTCGATTCGTTAAGGGTTTTTCAGTGATAGCTGCTCCGATGACCAGGTTATTGAGGAAAGGTATTAAGTTCAAATGGTCAGATAAGTGTCAAGACTGTTTTGAGGGGTTGAAGCAGTTGTTAGTTGAAGCTCCTATACTAACTCAGCCCACTTCGGGTAAGGAGTTTGTTATGTATAGTGACGTTTCAGGAGTCGGTTTGGGATGCGTTCTGATGCAGGAAGGTAAAGTTGTGGCTTATGCTTCTCGGCAATTGAAGCCGCATGAGAGGAACTATCCGACGCATGATCTTGAGTTAGCAGCGGTTGTCTTCGCTTTGAAGATTTGGCGTCATTATCTCTACGGGGAGAAGTGCAGGATCTTTACGGACCACAAGAGTTTGAAGTATTTTCTGACTCAGAAGGAATTAAATATGAGGCAACGTCGTTGGTTAGAGCTGTTTAAGGACTACGATTGCATTGTGGATTACCATCCGGGTAAAGCCAATGTAGTTGCAGATGCGTTGAGTAGGAAGTCAGTTTCTGCTTTGTTTTTGAGACGGTTCAGGTGGAGGTTTGGTTCAGATGGGGCTTTGATAGCTCAGTTGAGGGTCAAGCCTACTTTGAGACAACAGATAGTTGATGCTCAGAGGGTTGATGAGAAAATTCAGCGGATTGTGCAAGAAGTCAGTTTGGGCAAGCAGTCAGAGTTTTCGGTTCAGGATGGGGTTCTCCTGTTTGGAAACCGTTTGTGTGTGCCGGATAGTGAAGAGTTAAGAAGATAGATTTTGGATGAGGCACATAGTTCAGTTTTCACCATGCATCTTGGCAGTGTGAAGATGTATCGGGATTTGAAACAGTTCTTTTGGTGGTCTGGTATGAAGAGGGACATAGTGGACTTTGTATCCAAGTGCTTGACTTGTCAGCAGGTCAAGGCTGAGCACCAGGTTCCTTCTGGATTGCTTACGCCTTTGTCCATCCCAGAGTGGAAATGGGATGACATCGCTATGGATTTTGTCTCCGGATTACCTTTGACTCAGAGGAAGCATGATTCTTTTTGGGTGATTATGGATCGACTCACGAAGTCTGCTCACTTTTTGCCGGTTAGGATAGATTATCCGATGAATAGGTTGGCAATTATTTATGTAGATGAGATAGTGCGATTGCATGGAGTGCCTTTGTCCATAGTTTCTGATAGAGACCCAAGGTTCACATCCAAGTTCTGGAAAGAATTGCAACGAGCTTTGGGTACCAAGCTGAAGTTCAGTACAGCGTTTCATCCTCAGACAGATGGTCAGTCCGAGCGTGTGATTCAGATCTTAGAGGATATGATGAGGGCTTGTGTTTTGGACTTTCCGGGTAGTTGGGACAAGTATGTATCATTGATGGAGTTTGCCTACAATAACAGTTTCCAGTCGAGTATTGGTATGTCGCCATATGAGGCTCTATATGGACGTCAGTGTCGGACTCCAGTTTATTGGACAAAGTTATCTGAGAGGTCAGTGATTGGGCCAGATTTGGTTAGAGATATAGAGGAAAAGATCAGAGTTGTACAGCAGAATCTGAAAGTGGCCAAGGATCGACAGAAGTCTTATGGCAACCTGAAGAGAAAGGATGTGCAGTTTGAAGTTGGGGACAAGGTTTTTCTTAAAGTGTCTCCTTGGAGAAAAGTACTTCGGTTTGGAAAGAAAGGGAAGCTTAGTCCTCGCTTTATTGGTTCGTATGAGGTGTTGGCAAGAGTGGGTCCAGTGGCCTACAGATTAGCTTTGCCGATGGAATTGTCGAAGCTTCATGATGTGTTTCACGTTTCGATGCTCCGTCGGTATAGATCGGATCCTTCCCATGTGCTGTCGGTCCAAGAAGTGCATGTTCAGTCAGATTTTTCCTACGATGAGGAGCCTAGAGCTATCCTAGAGCGGGAAGTAAGACAGTTGAGGAATAAGCAGATTCCTTTGGTCAAGGTTTTGTGGAATCACCATGGGGTTAAGGAAGCAACTTGGGAGCCGGAGGAGTCGATGAGATTGCAGTACCCGCAATTGTTCAGTTCAGGTGAAAATTTCGAGGACGAAATTCTTGTTAGTAGGGGAGAGTTGTCACACCCCGTTTGCCCCCTAGTTGAATGAGCCATATATGTATGTGTGTACATTTGCATAAGTTATGTGTAATAAGGGCATTTTGGTAATATTGCATGTTTTAAGAGTTTTGTTTGCATGTGGGTGCATGCATGGTGCTATGGTGTGAGTTAGTTGGGTTAGTTTTGTGTGTGCTCAAGTGCACCATTGTAGTGTGTGTTCATGAGAGTTGCATCTTGTGTGGTTGAGTGCACCATAATAGGATATGCACTAGTGGGCTTTTGTATCATGTGGGCATGCATAAGGTTGCAGGGTGTGTTTAGGGAGTTGCACTTGTGTGTGTTGCTCACACATGAGTAGGGTATGCTTTAGTTGAGTAGATCTTGTGTGTGTGTGTGATGCACTAGGTTAGGGTGTGAGTGAGCAATCTCCTCCACTAGATGATGGACATGTGTAAAGTGGGAAAGAGAAAGAAGCAAAAAGAGAAAAATCAGATTTTTGGAAAACCCATTCCCGTTTTTCTTCTTCTCCTTCTTCTTCTTCCTCCTTTGCACTCTCTTAAGTGCCCTAGCTTAGATCCAAGCCTCTAGTGGTGGAAATTGATCATTGCCTAGCATTTTAAAGGTAAATCTATTGCATTTGTTCTCTTTTTTTTCTTCATTGGATTCTCCATCTTCTTCTCTTCTCCTTATTTTCGGATTTGGGTTGAAGTTGGGTCTTGTGTTTGTGTGTTGTGTTTTTTTGTTCCTAGTTGAGCCTCCCCGGGATCCTAGAGGCAAGGAAGTTGCTGGATCTAGTGGAACTAAGCACTAGGAGGTAAGGATTTTGAAGGTTTGGGAACTTTCTTACTTTTGCATGAGAAATGTTCATGTATGGGTTTTGATGAGTTCTTGGAATTTGATTATTAAATGTTCTTTATTTTGATGTATATGATATGGGTAATTGTTTTGAAGTGTGGATCTTGCAAAGACATGAGTTAATTAGGGTAATTATAGAATGGATGTGGTTTGATGCATAAAATGGGTTTTTGATTGATTCTTGAAATTGAATGTTTAAATTAATGGATTGTATGCAATTTATTGTTAATAAATGTCGTATTATGGTTGTTTATGCTTTTGAATGGCTGGATTTGAGGTAAGTAACCTTGGTTTGAGATTTGTGTGGTTGGAGGAGGATTTGGAAGAAGAAAATCTGCAGAATTTCTGCAGATTTTCGAAATCCCAACGCTGTCGCGATCGCGACAGAGAGCGGTATTGGGAACTTCGCTATCGCGAGCACGCGATGCTGTCGCGAGCCCGCGACAGTCGAAGTGCTGTGTACTCTCTGTCGCGACCGCGACAACTGTCGCGATCGCGACAGAGCGTATTGTTGGCCAAGTGCTACCGCGAGCATGCGACCCGTCGCGAGCCCGCGACAGTACCAAATGTCCTCTGTCGCGATCGCGACATATGTCGCGAGCGCGATAGAGCCTGGCCCTTCCGTCCTCCTCGCGGTCGCGAAGTCCGTCGCGCGCATGTAGTGAAGAGACTTTGGTCTCTGTCGCGAGCTCGACAGTCCCCTGTTTGCTGAATGAGTTTTCTCTCAATCTTTGTGGCTTGAACTTCAGTTTTCCTTAGTAATTATGAGATTTATGCTTGGTATTCTATAAATAATATGTAAGTGTAACTATGGTATGATTATGTTCTTTTGACGATGATGATTTTTGGAAAGTTATGAAATGGATTGAATGATTTATGTATGACCTGCTAGAGTCTAGTCAGTGGATAGTTAGGCATGCCTAATAGAGTCTTTGCTGCAGCTTCTGTTTTCTGTTTGGACCCCGATCAGGTCCCCGAATGGTTCCTCGCGAACCCTTATACGAAAGGATCTTGTTTAAGATCCCCCTTTGTAATGTTTTGTAAAAGTTAAATGAAAATTTATTTTATCGGCTCGTACCCGTAAAGTACTGTCAGTATCGGCTCGTACCCGTAAAGTACTGTCCGTATACTCGTTATCCACTCCCTTGAGTCAGCAGGTGTTTTAGTGTTTCAATGATTACAGTGTTTCGTATGAATTGTTATATGAGAACCATATGTTATCCTTATGGATTCAATGATAAAAATGTAATCTGTTATGAGAATATGATTATTGTTATGAATCTTCTGATGAATGGCTTTATGTATGCGAGCATGAGTTTATTATTATGGTCATGCCACGATTATTGTTTTTGAATGAAGTACGAATGTTAATTGCCTTGACGACCATTGTGAATGGTTGTCCTTTTGCCATGTGTTTGTTTCCCCACTAAGCGTTTATCGTTTTGCACGGTGTGTTTACCCGTGCAGGTCCGGAAGGAGTTGCTTTTGGGAGAGTTGTCGCCATCGAAGCCAACACAGCAGGGTCTTAGTGTAGGGCTTATTTTTGTAGCTTTACAATTCTTTTTGTATAGAACTCTCTTATGATTCTGTAATAGCTTCCGCTTTGTATATGTAATTTTGGGATTTGTAATTATCTTTTATATCTCTCAGTTGATCAGAACAGTAATGTAATGCTTCTATTATATTAATGTATGATCAGCTTTTATGAATGGTTTTGTAAAGTTTTAAATTACCTTGTATTATGTTATGTATGTTTATGGATGAGTGTATGTATATTATGTATCCGTGTGGTGGCACCTTTACTCCTACGGCATCTCACTTCTTATCGGATGGGATCGCCTGAGTAGGGGTAAGGGGTGTTACAAGTTGTGGTATCAGAGCCCGGTTTAGGCGTTTCTGGGTGATTGTTTACATGATGTTATGTGTGCATATGTCTATGTCTAGGGCTGTGTTGGCTGATGCGGTTGTCCTCTTGTTTGTTAGATGAATTCTGATTCTGCTCACGGTGTGCTCGAGGAGTCCGCTGAAAGTGTGAACCCTCTAGCGGTAGATCCGTCTGTCTCTGTTTCGGTGTCGGCTCAATGTGCTAGGGTCCAACCCGAGGCCGCTGCCATGCCTTTTGAGGCGATGCTCAGATTGCATCAAGACATGGCTCGGGTTTTGGAAAGGGTGACTGCCCCGAAGGTTCCGATAGTAAGTCTGAGAAGAGCTGGTGTGGAAGATTTTTATGGGACCGGACTTGATGAGTCTGAGATAGCAGAGAGGTGGCTTGATAAAGTTAAGAGAGCTTTGAGGGAAATCAGGTGTCCTCCCGATCAGCAAGTTGAGTGTGCTGTAGCTTTGCTTCAAGGTTCAGCTTATGAATGGTGGGAGTTGGTGAGTAGGCAACCTCAGATGCCTGACCCTTTGACATGGGATTTCTTTGATGAGCAGTTTTCTAAGAAGTATGTGACTCAGGCATATAAGGACGCAAGATGGGCGCAGTTTTTGAGTTTAAGGCAAAGGGCCTTGTCGGTTGCGGATTATGAGAAGGAGTTTAACCGGTTGTCTCGTTATGCTCCGCGTGGGGTTATGACGGATGATTTCAGATGCAAGAACTTTGAGGCCGGGTTGAATGATTCTTTGAAGATCGCTTTAGTTTATTTGATGTGTATACCGGGGGTACAGTACTATCAGATTGCTGAGGCCGCTTTGAGGGCAGAGAAGGCGGAGACTTTGATTAGGGAGAGAGCTCAGAGCCGGAGTTCGGCTAGAGGTGGTGTTTCTTCATCTTCGGGTAAGAGGTCTAGGAACCCGCGAGATGAACCGTCTGCTGGTTCGGCTACCAGAGGGAGAAGGCAAGGTTCAGCTGCAGTATCTGGATCTGGTAGAGGTGGTCGGTCTGATGCTATTCCTGTTTGTGAAAACTGTGGTAAGGCTCATCGGGGTGAGTGTAGGTGGCTCACTGGTGGATGTTTCAGGTGTGGGAGCACCGAGCACCGTGTGGCTAATTGCCCTCAGATGGGTGAAGATTCGGGTCCTCAGGGAGGAGCTAGCAGAGTTGGATCAAATGTTTCGTAGGCTGCGAGAGGTAGAGGCCGAGGTAGGGGTCGAGGCGGTCGACCTAGAGATGGAGCTGGTTCTGAGACAGTTGAACGTCCTTCCCTATTGGCCGCTAGAGCTTATGCAGTTAGAGCCAGAGAGGAGCAGGATGCCTCTGATGTGATTGCTGGTAAGTTCCTACTCCATGACACTGAATTATATGCTCTAATAGATCCTAGTTCCACACACTCATATTTGTGCACGCATAAGTTTGTTGATAAGTTGCATGTGGTAGAACAGTTAGACTATGAGATATGTGTGACCAATCCATTAGGGCATAGTGTCAGTGTGAGTAGAGTTTATAGGAATTGTCCGTTGATGGTTGAGGATGTTGAGTTTCCTGTGGATTTGATAGAGTTGCCCTTCAGAGAGTATGACTTGATTTTGGGTATGGATTGGTTGAGCAAGTTTAGAGCCATGGTTGATTGTCATAGGAAGACTTTCGTGATTCGGGATAGGAACCGAGTTCCAGTGTTTGTTAGAGGTTTGGGTGCGAGTTCCGTGCACAATGTGATTTCTGCTATTCAAGCTAAGAGGTTTATGAGAAAAGGTTGTGAGGCTTTTCTGGCTGTGGTTTTGGATTCCAAGAGGGATCAAGTTAGGATTGAGGACATCCCTATTGTCCGAGAGTTTAGTGATGTTTTTCCGAGTGATTTGCCTGGTTTGCCTCCAGAGAGGGAAGTTGAGCTAGCCATAGAGATTATGCCGGGTACCACACCGGTATCGAAAGCACCTTATCGGATGGCTCCTGTGGAGTTGAGAGAACTTAAAACTCAACTGCAAGAGCTATTGGATAAGGGGTTTATTTGACCCAGCATATCTCCTTGGGGAGCTCCAGTTCTATTTGTTAAGAAAAAGGATGGGTCCTTGAGGATGTGTATCGACTACAGGCAGATTAATAAGGTCACAGTGAAGAATAAGTATCCGTTGCCCAGGGTTGAGGATTTGTTTGATCAGCTTCAAGGTGCGGGTGTGTTTTCCAAGATTGATCTTTGGTCTGGGTATTATCAGCTCCGAGTTAAGGACGAGGATGTGGTTAAGACTGCATTTCGGACTCGGTATGGCCATTATGAGTTCCTTGTTATGCCGTTGGTTTGACTAATGCTCCAGCGGCATTCATGGATTTGATGAATAGAGTGTTCAGGCCACACTTAGACCGGTTTGTAGTGGTGTTTATAGATGACATTTTGGTGTTTTCCAAGGATGAGACTGAGCATGAAGAGCATCTTCGGTTAGTTTTGCAAATTTTGAGAGAGCATCGGTTGTTTGCTAAGTTGAGTAAGTGTGATTTTTGGCTTCGGGAAGTGTCGTTTTTGGGCCATATAGTTTCAGCTAAGGGTATCCAAGTGGATCCAGCCAAGATTGAGGCGATTGTGGATTGGAAAGAGCCTAGGAATGTCCAGGAAGTGAGGAGTTTCCTTGGTCTGGCGGGTTATTACCGTCGATTCGTTAAGGGTTTTTCAGTGATAGCTGCTCCGATGACCAGGTTATTGAGGAAAGGTATTAAGTTCAAATGGTCAGATAAGTGTCAAGACTGTTTTGAGGGGTTGAAGAAGTTGTTAGTTGAAGCTCCTATACTAACTCAGCCCACTTCGGGTAAGGAGTTTGTTATGTATAGTGACGTTTCAGGAGTCGGTTTGGGATGCGTTCTGATGCAGGAAGGTAAAGTTGTGGCTTATGCTTCTCGGCAATTGAAGCCGCATGAGAGGAACTATCCGACGCATGATCTTGAGTTAGCAGCGGTTGTCTTCGCTTTGAAGATTTGGCATCATTATCTCTACAGGGAGAAGTGCAGGATCTTTACGGACCACAAGAGTTTGAAGTATTTTCTGACTCAGAAGGAATTAAATATGAGTCAACGTCGTTGGTTAGAGCTGTTTAAGGACTACGATTGCATTGTGGATTACCATCCGGGTAAAGCCAATGTAGTTTCAGATGCGTTGAGTAGGAAGTCAGTTTCTGCTTTGTTTTTGAGACGGTTCGGGTGGAGGTTTGGTTCAGATGGGGCTTTGATAGCTCAGTTGAGGGTCAAGCCTACTTTGAGACAACATATAGTTGATGCTCAGAGGGTTGATGAGAAAATTCAGCGGATTGTGCAAGAAGTCAGTTTGGGCAAGCAGTCAGAGTTTTCGGTTCAGGATGGGGTTCTCCTGTTTGGAAACCGTTTGTGTGTGCCGGATAGTGAAGAGTTAAGAAGACAGATTTTGGATGAGGCACATAGTTCAGTTTTCACCATGCATCTTGGCAGTGTGAAGATGTATCGGGATTTGAAACAGTTCTTTTGGTGGTCTGGTATGAAGAGGGACATAGTGGACTTTGTATCCAAGTGCTTGACTTGTCAGCAGGTCAAGGCTGAGCACCAGGTTCCTTCTGGATTGCTTATGCCTTTATCCGTCCCAGAGTGGAAATGGGATGACATCGCTATGGATTTTGTCTCCGGATTACCTTTGACTCAGAGGAAGCATGATTCTTTTTGGGTGATTGTGGATCGACTCACGAAGTCTGCTCACTTTTTGCCGGTTAGGATGGATTATTCGATGAATAGGTTGGCCAATATTTATGTAGATGAGATAGTGCGATTGCATGGAGTGCCTTTGTCCATAGTTTCTGATAGAGACCCAAGGTTCACATCCAAGTTCTGGAAAGAATTGCAGCGAGCTTTGGGTACCAAGCTGAAGTTCAGTACAGCGTTTCATCCTCAGACAGATGGTCAGTCCGAGCGTGTGATTCAGATCTTAGAGGATATGATGAGGGCTTGTGTTTTGGACTTTCCGGGTAGTTGGGACAAGTATTTATCATTGATGGAGTTTGCCTACAATAACAGTTTCCAGTCAAGTATTGGTATGTCGCCATATGAGGCTCTATATGGACGTCAGTGTCGGACTCCAGTTTGTTGGACAGAGTTATCTGAGAGGTCAGTGATTGGGCCAGATTTGGTTAGAGATATAGAGGAAAAGATCAGAGTTGTACAGCAGAATCCGAAAGTGGCCAAGGATCGACAGAAGTCTTATGCCAACCTGAAGAGAAAGGATGTGCAGTTTGAAGTTGGGGACAAGATTTTTCTTAAAGTGTCTCCTTGGAGAAAAGTACTTCGGTTTGGAAAGAAAGGGAAGCTTAGTCCTCGCTTTATTGGTTCGTATGAGGTGTTGGCAAGAGTGGGTCAAGTGGCCTACAGATTAGCTTTGCCGATGGAATTGTCGAAGCTTTATGATGTGTTTCACATTTCGATGCTCCGTCGGTATAGATCGGATCCTTCCCATGTGCTGTCGGTCCAAGAAGTGCAAGTTCAGTCAGATTTTTCCTACGATGAGGAGCCTAGAGCTATCCTAGAGCGGGAAGTAAGACAGTTGAGGAATAAGCAGATTCCTTTGGTCAAGGTTTTGTGGAATCACCATGGGGTTGAGGAAGTAACTTGGGAGCCGGAGGAGTCGATGAGATTGCAGTACCCGCAATTGTTCAGTTCAGGTGAAAATTTCGAGGACGAAATTCTTGTTAGTAGGGGAGAGTTGTCACTCCCCGTTTGCCCCCTAGTTGAATGAGCCATATATGTATGTGTGTACATTTGCATAAGTTATGTGTAATAAGGGCATTTTGGTAATATTGCATGTTTTAAGAGTTTTGTTTGCATGTGGGTGCATGCATGGTGCCATGGTGTGAGTTAGTTGGGTTAGTTTTGTGTGTGCTCAAGTGCACCATTGTAGTGTGTGTTCATGAGAGTTGCATCTTGTGTGGTTGAGTGCACCATAATAGGATATGCACTAGTGGGCTTTTGTATCATGTGGGCATGCATATGGTTGCAGGGTGTGTTTAGGGAGTTGCACTTGTGTGTGTTGCTCACACATGAGTAGGGTATGCTTTAGTTGAGTAGATCTTGTGTGTGTGTGTGATGCACTAGGTTAGGGTGTGAGTGAGCAATCCTCTCCACTAGATGATGGACATGTGTAAAGTGGGAAAGAGAAAGAAGCAAAAAGAGAAAAATCAGATTTTTGGAAAACCCATTCCCGTTTTTCTTCTTCTCCTTCATCTTCTTCCTCCTTTGCACTCTCTTAAGTGCCCTAGCTTAGATCCAAGCCTCTAGTGGTGGAAATTGATCATTGCCTAGCATTTTAAAGGTAAGCCTATTGCATTTGTTCTCTTTTTTTTCTTCATTGGATTCTCCATCTTCTTCTCTTCTCCTTATTTTCGGATTTGGGTTGAAGTTGGGTTTTGTGTTTGTGTGTTGTGTTGTTTTGTTCCTAGTTGAGCCTCCCCGGGATCCTAAAGGCAAGGAAGTTGCTGGATCTAGTGGAACTAAGCACTAGGAGCTAAGGATTTTGAAGGTTTGGGAACTTTCTTACTTTTGCATGAGAAATGTTCATGTATGGGTTTTGATGAGTTCTTGGAATTTGATTGTTAAATGTTCTTTATTTTGATGTATATGATATGGGTAATTGTTTTGAAGTGTGGATCTTGCAAAGACATGAGTTAATTAGGGTAATTATAGAATGGATGTTGTTTGATGCATAAAATGGGTTTTTGATTGATTCTTGAAATTGAATGTTTAAATTAATGGATTGTATGCAATTTATTGTTAATAAATGTCGTATTATGGTTGTTTATGCTTTTGAATGGCTGGATTTGAGGTAAGTAACCTTGGTTTGAGATTTGTGTGGTTGGAGGAGGATTTGGAAGAAGAAAATCTGCAGAATTTCTGCAGATTTTCGAAATCCCGACGCTGTCGCGATCGCGACAGAGAGCGGTATTGGGAACTTCGCTATCGCGAGCACGCGATGTTGTCGCGAGCCCGCGATAGCCGAAGTGCTGTGTACTCTCTGTCGCGACCGCGACAACTGTCGCGATCGCGACAGAGCGTATTGTTGGCCAAGTGCTACCGCGAGCATGCGACCCGTCGCGAGCCCGCGACAGCACCAAATGTCCTCTGTCACGAGCGCGACAGAGCCTGGCCCTTCCGTCCTCCTCGCGGTCGCGAAGTCCGTCGCGCGCATGTAGCGAAGAGACTTTGGTCTCTATCGCGAGCGCGACAGTCCCCTATTTGCTGAATGAGTTTTCTCTCAATCTTTGTGGCTTGAACTTCAGTTTTCCTTAGTAATTATGAGATTTATGCTTGGTATTCTATAAATAATATGTAAGTGTAACTATGGTATGATTATGTTCTTTTGACGATGATGATTTTTGGAAAGTTATGAAATGGATTGAATGATTTATGTATGACCTGCTAGAGTCTAGTCAGTGGATAGTTAGGCATGCCTAATAGAGTCTTTGCTGCAGCTTCTGTTTTCTGTTTGGACCCCGATCAGGTCCCCGAATGGTTCCTCGCGAACCCTTATACGAAAGGATCTTGTTTAAGATCCCCCTTTGTAATGTTTTGTAAAAGTTAAATGAAAATTTGTTTTATCGGCTCATACCCGTAAAGTACTGTCTGCATTGGCTCGTACCCGTAAAGTACTGTCCGTATACTCGTTATCCACTCCCTTGAGTCAGCAGGTGTTTTAGTGTTTCAATGATTACAGTGTTTCGTATGAATTGTTATATGAGAACCATATGTTATCCTTATGGATTCAATGATAAAAATGTAATCTGTTATGAGAATATGATTATTGTTATGAATCTTCTGATGAATGGCTTTATGTATGCGAGCATGAGTTTATTATTATGGTCATGCCATGATTATTGTTTCTGAATGAAGTATGAATGTGAATTGCCTTGACGACCATTGTGAATGGTTGTCCTTTTGCCATGTGTTTGTTTCCCCACTAAGCGTTTATCGCTTAGCACGGTGTGTTTACCCGTGCAGGTGCGGAAGGAGTTGCTTTTGGGAGAGTCGTCACCATCGAAGCCAACACAGCAGGGTCTTAGTGTAGGGCTTATTTTTGTAGCTTTACAATTCTTTTTGTATAGAACTCTCTTATGATTCTGTAATAGCTTCCGCTTTGTATATGTAATTTTGGGATTTGTAATTATCTTTTATATCTCTCAGTTGATCAGAACAGTAATGTAATGCTTCTATTATATTAATGTATGATCAGCTTTTATGAATGGTTTTGTAAAGTTTTAAATTACCTTGTATTATGTTATGTATGTTTATGGATGAGTGTATGTATATTATGTATCCGTGTGGTGGCACCTTTACTCCTACGACATCTCACTTCTTATCGGATGGGATCGCCTGAGTAGGGGTAAGGGGTGTTACAGGTGATGTGTTTCAAAGTGAGTTGCCTAGGTTACCTCCCGAGAGAGAAGTGAAGTTGTCCATAGAGATAATGCTGGGTACTTCGCCCATTTCAAAAGCACCTTATCGGATGGCTCCTGTAGAGTTGAGGAAACTCAAGACTTAGCTATAAGAGTTATTGGATAAGGGATTTATTAGACCCAACATATCTACATGGGGAGCTTCGGTGTTGTTTGTTAAGAAGAAGGATGGTACCTTGAGGATGTGCATCAACTATATGCAAATTAATAAGCTCACAGTGAAGAATAAGTATCCTTTGCCTAGAGTTGAGGATTTGTTTGATCAGCTTAGAGGTGCGGGTGTTTTCTCCAAAATTGATCTTCGGTCCGGTTATTATCAGTTTTGAGTTTAGGATGTGGATGTGGTTAAGACTGCATTTCAGACGCGGTATGGCCATTATGAGTTCCTTGTGATGTCGTTTGGTTTGACCAATGGACCTGTGGCTTTTATGGATTTGATGAACCGAGTGTTAGGCCATATCTTGACCGATTTGTAGTAGTGTTTATTGATGATATTTTGGTTTACTCAAAGGATGATAGTGAACATGAAGAGCATCTTCGGTTAGTGCTGCAAGTGTTGAGGGAGCACCATTTGTTTGCGAAGCTCAGTAAGTGTGATTTTTGGCTTCGAGAGGTGTCTTTCTTGGGACACATTGTGTCAGCTAAGGGTATTCAAGTGGATCCAGCCAAGATTAAGGCAATTGTGGATTGGAAAGCGCCTAGGAATGTTCCTGAAGTGAGAAGCTTCCTTAGTTTGGCAGGCTATTACCGTCGATTTGTGAAGTTTTTCAGTCATTGCTGCTCCTATGACCAGATTATTGAGGAAAGGAGTCAGATTTGAGTGGTCGGTTAAGTGTCAAGCATGTTTTGAGCAGTTGAAGAGATTATTGATTGAAGCTCCTGTACTGACTCAACCCATCTTGGGTAGGGAGTTTGAAATGTACAGGGATGCTTCAGGAGTTGGACTCGGATGTGTGTTGATGCAAGAGGGTAAAGTTGTGGCTTATGCATCTCATCAGTTAAAGCCTCATGAGAAGAACTATCCAACGCATGATTTGGAATTGGCAGCTATAATCTTTGCTTTGAAGATTTGGCGTCATTATCTGTATGGGGAGAAGTGTAGGATTTTCATGGATTATAAGAGTTTGAAATATCTCCTCACACAGAAAGAGTTGAATATGAGACAGCACCGATGGTTGGAGTTATTCAAGGACTATGACTGCATTGTGAATTATCATCCCGGCAAAGCCAATGTGGTTGCGGATGCTTTGAGTAAGAAGTCGGTTTCGGCTTTGTTTTTGAGGCAGTTCAAGTGGAGATTTGATTCAGATGGGGCTTTGGTTGCCCAATTGAGAGTGAAGCCATCCTTGAGACAGTCGATTGTGGACACTCAGAAGGATGATGTTAGATTACAGCGGGTTTTGCTAGAAGTTCAGCAGGGTAAGCAGTCTGAGTTTTTGATTTTGGACGGGGTGCTTATGTATAGGAATTGTTTGTGTGTGCCCGAGAGTGATGAGTTAACGAAAAAGCTTTTGAGTGAGGCGCACACTACAGTCTTTACTATGCATCCTGGTAGTGAAAAGATGTATCGAGATATGAAGCAGTTCTACTGGTGGTCTGGAATGAAGAGAGACATTGTGGAATTCGTGGCAAAGTGTCTGACGTGTCAACAGGTAAAGGCTGAGCATCAAGTTCCTTCGGGATTGCTCACTCCTTTATCCGTTCCTATGTGGAAATGGGATGACATTGCCATGGATTTTGTGTCGGGTTTACCAGTGACTCAGCAGAAGCATGATTCAGTTTGGGTTATTGTGGATCGGCTTACGAAGTCGGCTCATTTTCTGCCGGTAAGAGTGGACTACTCGATGGATAAGTTGGCCAGTATTTATGTGGATGAAGTGGTCCGACTGCATAGTGTGCCATTGTCTATAGTGTCAGATCGGGATCCAAGGTTCACATCGAAGTTTTGGAAGGAATTACAGAGAGCTTTGGGTTCCAAGTTGAATTTTAGCACAGCGTTTTATCCTCAGACAGATGGTCAGTCCGAGTGGGTTATCCAGATTTTGGAGGATATGCTTGGAGCTTGTGCTTTGGATTTTTCTGGCAGTTGGGATAAGTATGTGAGGCTTGTGGAGTTTGCCTATAATAACAGCTTTTAGTTGAGCATTGGAATGTCACCGTTTGAGGCTTTGTATGGTCAACCGTGTAGGACTCCGTTTTGTTGGACAGAGTTGACCGAGCGATCTTTTGTTGGGTGATAGATGCCTAATCGATGTATTATTTAGCTTATGTTTTGTGTGATTTTAAGAAGTTAATTATGCAAATGTGTTTATATTTCATGTATTTGTGTTAGTTTTTATGTTTATGTGCTCTGTAGGTTTATTTAGGTGAAAAGAAAGAAAAGAAGCATAAATGGTGAAGAAAATGTAATACTGGAGAAGAGAGCACGAGTCGGATGGATGGATACAACTCGTGAAGCATGGCCAGAGAGAAAGCAGAAGAAAAGAGAAAAAGGAGAAGAAGAAAGCAGAGGGATCATCCGACTAGGACAAGGGAACACGACTCACACGTTTGAGCACGAGTCGTGCTGGTACTGAGACAAGGGAGAAGCTAGGAAGGAAAAGAGGAGAAGAAAAGGAAAGAAGCGAGATGTACTGCAGGAGCACGACTCGCACACGAGGACACGACTCGGATGGGAGAGCACGAGTTGTGCTGATGTAGAGAGGGAAAGCAAGAGAAAGAGAGGAAAGAGGAGAAAGAAAAGCGTTCCGTGTTCTATCGCGAGCGCGACAAAACTATTCGTTGGGACAGTTATTCTTGAAAAGTCATATGAAAAAGGCATATTTTTCTCCCAACAATTGCAACTATTTGAAGGGACATCTCCAAGGGACACAATCTTTAGAATTTTATAAATATCAACGTTAACTGTAATTTTAATATAATGTAATTTAGAGGATTATTTTCATTACAAGTTAAATATTCTTTTCTGTAAAAGTTTTAAGTAGTTTTTCATGTTTTGAAGAAGAAGATTAAGGAGAAGAAAAATTTATTACAAGGGCTTGAGGAAAGTGCACAAGCCATCTTTCTCATTACTCTTATCTTTTATTTCTTCTCTGTAAATTTAATGAACATTACTTCAATGAATTTGAATGCTATTATTATTCTCTACTTCCATCTATTCTAAGAGTCTTTGAATGCAAAATTTCTATTAGTACAATTTCATGATTTTTATAAGTTCAGATAGAGTCGAGAGATCATTTTAACTTAAATCTAATAGATTTTCATTATCAAAACATAACTAGAGAGATCAGTATGTTGAGATAGTTGTTATAGGTTGGTAAGTAATCTTAAAGTATGTAATTAAAATCAACTAGTTCACTAATGAGAATTAGGAGTTAGTGCTTTAAATGTATACTTTAAGCATTCTAATTCATGTCGAGAGAATGAGTTAGAAATATATTCCAACTTGGCTTGCATGAAAAGATGATTATTATTAATTGGAATGATGGAATCAAGTTCATTATTTTAAGTTCTTCATTATATATATTTTGTCTTCTTTTGATTATCATTAATTAGGTTTAATTAGTTTATATGCTAGAGTAGTTTATAGTCAACTCACCATTAATTGATCATTGTAAACAAGATTAAAATTGAGTAGTAATAGTGTGTAAAATTTATCACATTCCTCGCGGGGTCGACATCTTTTGTACTATTTCGGTACACCGTATACTTGCGAAAATTAGCACCTATAAAATATGCTAACAAGTTTTTGGCGCCGTTGCCGGGGAATGTGTTTAATTTTTTTTTTATTTTTTTTCTTGCCATTATGAATCTTGATTTATGATTTTGGATTACAATATTTATTTTGTTTTGTATGTTTGTTTGTTTAGTTTGACTTTGTTGTTTTTTTTTTTGTTTTTACAAGATTTGATAGTTCATGCCTAGTACAAGGAGTTATCAAGAAGAGCTTGAACCTTTAAATCCTGAAATAGAGAGATTTTTTTCAAGTAACCGGAAATCCAACAGAAAGAAAAATAAAAATAAGAGACTTATCATGGCTGATGAAAATCCACCAAGGCTTATGGACTTTGCCACACCTGCATTGAGTGGTGCTTAACAAGGGGTGGTAAGACCTACGGTAAATGCTAACCAATTTGAGATTAAACCTTCTCTCCTACAAATGATTCAAAATAGCATACAATTTTACAGTTTGGCAAATGAGGATCCTAATGCTCATTTGGCAAATTTTCTTGAGATTTGTGATACTTTTAAAATCAATGGGGTTTCAGCTGATGCAATTAAGCTTAGGCTTTTTCCATTCACTTTAAAGGATAAAGCCAAAACTTGGTTGAATTCACTCACAAGGGGATCTATTACCACTTGGGACCAATCGGCCCAAGCATTTTTATCCAAATATTTTCCCTTAGCCAAAACTGCCAAAATCATAAAAGATATCACAACTTTTGTGCAACTTGATAATGAGTCTTTGTATGAAGCATGGGAAAGCTTTAAGGAATTGCAGCGAATGTGTCCACATCACAACCTTCCAAGGGAGCTATTGATGCAAACTTTCTACAATGGGGTGAATCCTACCACAAGAGGTTCAAGTACAATAGATGCTGCAACTGGAGGTTCCCTTATGAGGAAAACAACTGAAGCAGCATTTGAGCTATTGGAAGAAATGTCCATGAATAACTGTATGTGGCCTAATGAAAGAGTAAGGGAGTCTAATAATTCTAATGCTAGGGGGGTCCATTCAATAGATTCTGTGGTTGCATTACAAGCACAAATTAAGGCATTGACTCATAAGGTTAATAGCCTAAGTATGGGAGGTAATTTATCAAATGCATGCAATATCTGTGGTCAACAAGGGCATGTTAGTGGAAATTGCAATTTGGGAATAGCTAATAAGGAAGAACAAGTTAATTTTATCCAAGGACAAGGGCGTGGGAACCCTTATTCTAACACCTTTAATCCTGGTTGGAGGAGCCATCCTAATTTGTCACGGGGAAATAAAAATAATAACCAAAATAGGGGTGTAGGATACTAACAACCACAAGATAGGTTTGGAGCTTTTGAAGGAAAAATTGATAAATTCATTGAGGAGATAAATTTTAAGATGAGTGCTTAAGATGAAAATCAAAAGAAACTTGAGGCAAAAGTTGACCAAATCACTAATAATCATGCCTCATCTATTCATCATCTTGAGGTTCAATTGGGGCAATTAGCAAGTTCCTTGCCATCTAGAAGTCTAGGATGTCTTCCAAGTAATACGGAAGAAAATCCTAGAGAGCACATGAAACCTTAAGATTTTATAGTCTCTTATTTGGTCTTTTATTTAGGTTGCTTAAATAAATTTTCTTTCTATATGTGTTTTTTGTTATTTTAAGTTATTTTATGTTAATTTGTTAATTAATTTTTAATATTACTAACATAGTTAATTTTTGTTCTACAGGTCAAACTAGTAAGATTAGGTGTTGTTTTATTTATTATTAAAGGGCTAAAAAAAATGTAG
The DNA here is from genome assembly GCA_947683425.1 of Excoecaria cochinchinensis. Lineage (NCBI taxonomy): Eukaryota > Viridiplantae > Streptophyta > Magnoliopsida > Malpighiales > Euphorbiaceae > Excoecaria > Excoecaria cochinchinensis. Next base: position 13,090,940 of record CANTUQ010000073.1, on the reverse strand, counting down.
ACGTGATATTCTGTCGCGCGAGCGACTATAATCGCGAGCACGACAGAATGTACCAAGTTTGAGCTTGAGGTTTCTGTGGCGATCGCGGCAAGCATCGCAATCGCGACAGAAGGCGATGCTCGCTGGTTCTTCGCATGTCCTCCGACTCGTGCTGGCATGCACGAGTCCCAGCTAGGTAAGAGTTCACTACACGAGTCGTGCAGCATCATCCGACTCGTGCAGTTTGCCCTAATTTCCAGTCGCGTCATTTCTTTTAACCGCTGTAAGTATTTCTCTTTCTCAATTGTTTTATTTTCTTTTTATTTCTTACTAATCTGGTTTTATATTCTTTTAAGTGAGTGTCCTAATTTTAATTAGCCTCAGATCAATTAACCCTAAAGTCACGGAATGAGAAATCAATACAGGAGATAATTATTCAAAACCCTAACTATTCAAAACCCTAACTTCATAAAACCTTTATTTTGCAGCCCCTTTTCTTTTTCGTCTTCACTTCTCGTGTTCGATTTCACGAGTCGCATTATCTTCAGCCTTTCGTCTTCTTTTTTTCTTCTTTCTTCACAAGATTTCATTCACGTGATTTACACTCTGTTTTCCTTTCGTTGTTCCCTCTCTTTATACCAGTATTCTATCTCTTTTCGATATATTCAATCATTTTTGGGATTATTTGGTTTCATTTTCTTTCCATTTCTGTCTCTTCACACTACATCATGGTAAGAACTAAAAATCCCTCTTTATCAAGATTAAGCCAAGAGCAGATGGAGGAAGCACAGGGAAATTTATCTTTCGTCATTAGAGCTCTAGCTTCCCCATTCATTCTGCTGATGAAGGTAACAGATTTCTTGCTCTTAAGGACAGAGCTATTCTTCAATGTAAGTTTTTCCCTACTAATCTCCTTGAGCAGGTAGGTATGCTTAGAACTGTTAATGAAATGCTAGTCAACTATGGTTTGTTTAGATTTGCAAATATGCAGTATTCCATTCATCCTGACTTAATTTTAGAGTTTTATACTACATTGAACAAGAATGAGGAAAATGAAAATTTGTTAGATTTTAGGTTGGATGGTAAACCTCATACTCTGACATATTTCATGATGCATAGGATTTTTGGTTTTTCACAGACTGGATTAACTGAACCACCTAGATCCTTTAAGCCAAATGAGTTTTGGACCTTTTTAACATATTTGCAACCAAATTTTAGGACTAGAGATGCTAAATCAATGTTTATCAAGGATTTGAAATATTGAATTTTACACAAGATCTTAGCTTCTTTGGTTTTTAATAGGGCTGAATTAAATAGAGTTTCTTACCATGAATTATTTCTAATGTGGTGTGTGCACAAGGGCAAATCTATATGTTGGCCATATTGGGTATTTAATCAATTGATGCAATATGCAAGTAGGAAAGACTCACCTTTCACACATGGGCACATTATATCTGCTATTGTAAGGAGCTTAGAAATTAATTTTCGTTTATATTCTCGTGATCGTCCTTGTGTATACTTCACTAAACACTTATTTGTACGTGAAGAGGTTGTTAGTACTAATTTTCAGGAAATACCACCACGTTCAAGGTCTTGTTGGAGGGAACTTGCAGGCCCCTCTACCCAACAAGAAGCAGATAGTGATGAGGAGCCTAGTGGCGAGGCATTTATGCATGAGGTGGCTGCAGCACCTGATGTTGGATCATCTAGCCATAATATACCAGCTATGTTTGAGCAGCTTTTACAAAATCAATCTCATATGCAAGATCAGCTCTCCTCTATAGCAAGACACCAAAGGCGTTTGGAGTATAGGATAGATCATTTTATCGCTCAATCGGGATTTGAGGTTCCATCTCCTCCACCTTCACCATGAGCAGGAAGTTTTTCTTCTCCTTGTTTTATTTCTTTCTTTTAATTGTTTATTTTGTTTCACTTCTTCACATTGAGGACAATGTGTGTTCTAAGTGTGGGGGAGTGAGTGTGTTTATTTGTTTTTGTTTTTTATGTTTACATATGTTTTATATGTTAATTGCATGTTTGTTTGTGTATCTTTGTTTCTCAATTAGGCTTGATAGTGAGCTTTATTATAAGGCATTGTTCAATTGATATATTATATAGGTTGTTAGATCATTTATCTTTTATACTCATTTTTATCAGTTTTTCAAAATTTTTGGTATGTGTTTTAAGTCTTTCAAGTTATTTTCTTTTACTTTTTGAAACATTATGGATTATTTAGTCTTTTTACTAACTATGTTTTTAAATTTAGGATTTGCTCATTTAGTTGAAAATTTTAGGTTTCTAGTTGCCTATGGAAACTAGAGCCATAATACTTACTCTTATTTCTTTCAATAATGGATGAGGACTTAGAAAAAAAATAAAGTGGGATGGAGCATAAAATGCACCCACTCAATTCATAAAAAGAAAAGAAAGCAAGATGTATATCTGAAATTCAAAAAAAGTATGGGATGGAGCGTCAAACGCACCCATATTACCTTCTCTTGATATGCATGGGATTAACTCAAGAAATATACCATGTGAAAAAAAAAATGAAAGAAAAGAAAAGAAAGTCTAAAAATGCCATGAGATTGGGTTAAGGGTAAGTGAGCTCAAAAACTGTTCCAAAATGCAGCTAGCAACTTTAGAATTTTCAACTTTATAATCAAAATTCTTTATTTAACTCATGTTTAGTTTTTTGAGACTTATACTCTTTATGTTGGAATTAGTAAAGTTAAGTGACTTGTTAAATTTTCAATGCATACTTTTAAATTTGATTCATTGATATTTTTTTGAGTGTTTGAGGTATTTGATCTTTTCAATTCTAACACATATACTTATTGAACAATGCTGTATAATAAGGTTTACTGGGTATTCAATTTTTCTCATTTCTTTTCTCTTACTTGAGGACAAGCAAGATTAAGTGTGGGGGAATTTGATAGATGCCTAATTGATGTATTATTTAGCTTATATTTTGTGTGAGTTTAGGAAGTTAATTATAAAAATGTGTTTATATTTCATGTATTTGTGTTAGTTTATGTGTTTATGTGTTCTGTAGGTTGATTTAGGTGAAAAGAAAGAAAAGAAGCATAAATGGTGAAGAAAATGTAATACTGGAGAAGAGAGCACGAGTCGGATGGATGGACATGACTCGTGAAGCATGGCCAGAGAGAAAGCAGAAGAAAAGAGAAAAAAGAGAAGAAGAAAGCAGAGGGATCATCCGACTAGTACAAGGGAGCACGACTCACACGTTTGAGCACGAGTCGTGCTGGTACTGAGACAAGGGAGAAGCTAGGAAGGAGATGTTGGGTTTTGTCGGATTAAATCAACATCAACGCAGCGGAATAAAATCGAAACCCGAAACAGGATCCAAGTATTTTCGATTGATTCAAAAGGAAGAGATTAAAATTACTAACCTTTAGAATGATATTAACTCCTTTAATCCGGACTGAAGACGCTGCCTTTAACACGAACGTCCTCTATCGGTATCCACATGCACGAACAAAACGAACAGATGTCGCAGGGGTGCTAGCTCCCTTTTGTGCAAATGGATTTTATTTTCTGTCTTTCTCAAAGAACAATGGTGGCTGGTTTTCTTTTCTTTCTTTTCAAAGGTGAAAACGTTAGCTCTGTTTTCTTTTCTTTCTTTCTCAAGGATGAAGATCAATACAGCCACTCTAATCCTTGTTATTTAGAATAACGTGATTAGTGTTTTTATTAGGGTTAAACTCTTTTTATTAACATATATCCCATATATAACTGTATATATATTTCAAATCCTTTTCCTCTTAGGAAAAGATAAATGAGGATATTATCTCTTAATTCAAAATTAAGATATAATATATATATATATATATATACATATATTTATATATATATATTTATTTATTATTCTAAATAATAAGAAATAATATATTAATACATATTATTATCTCATATTCAAAATAAGAGATATTTATATGCATAAATATATATATTTAAATACGTAATTTCGAAATTAAATATAAATACCTATATTTATATTTTATTCCGAAATAACCCAATAAAATCCATTATGTTCATTTTGCTCTTGGTGTGTGACCCAATAGGTTTATATTATGTTGGCAGTGGGCCTAATCCCATAAAAGCCCACAAGTCATAATTGGTCTCTAGCAAGACATTATGACTACCCAAATAATATAAATATCGTTAGTCCGATTTTAACCTTGCAATAGAACATGTTATTATCCTTTTGTCACACGATATCTTGTTCGAACATAAGTCATGGTCCATGTCAAACTTAAATTGTTCAAACATATAATTTCTCGATCACCAAGTAGACTGATAAATTCAAATGACATTGATCACACTATCAATTCATTTGAGCACGGCCATGCATTTTACAGTCCTACTTATCGAGGGGCCCAATAGATATCTCTCTCATAAGAGAGGGACAAATTCCATCTTGATTATTCACTTTCCTCCGCATAATTCTCATTATGTCCGATCATAAACTTTATAATTATCCGATTAATGATAACGTTTGATTATGTCAAAACATAATGATCCTTATGTAGGAAACTATGATAACCTCAGGTCAAAGGATTCAATAATATATCTATTATAAGATCACTTATGACATTAACCCATGAAGTGATCTTATAGTGGGTCTATCCAGTACTTTGTTCTCTAGCAAGTACATATAGATTTGATTTATATCAACATATATAATCATCCCATGATTATCAATGCAAATCTATACTAGTCTTAATTTATCTTTATTCCCTTTATTGATAAATGACTAGGGACAACATGAATAACATTGTGATTCATAAACATTACAATAATGTAACATGCCAATAATATCAATGCGAAGAAAACCATTATATAAATGAAAATGTAATGATTACATCAAGGTCCAAATGTTTGGCCTAGGGCATAACCACTAACAGGAGAAGAGGAGAAGAAAAGGAAAGAAGCAAGACATGCTACAGGAGCATGACTTGCACACGAGGACACGACTTGGATGGGAGAGCACGAGTCGTGTTGATGCCGAGAGGGAAAGCAAGAGAAAGAGAGGAAAGAGGAGAAAGAAAAGCATTCTGTGTTCTATCGCGAGCTCGATATCCTCGCGAGCACGACAGAACTATCCGTTGGGACAGTCATTCTTGAAAAGTCATATGAAAAGGCATCTTTTTATCCCAACAATTGTAACCATTTAAAGGGACATCTCCAAGGGACACAATCTTTAGAATTTTATAAATATCAACGTTAACTGTAATTTTAATATAATGTAATTTAGAGGATTATTTTCATTACAAGTTAAATATTATTTTTTGTAAAAGTTTTAAGTAGTTTTTCATGTTTTGAAGAAGAAGATCAAGGAGAAGAAAAATTTATTACAAGGGCTTGAGGAAAGTGCACAAGTCATGTAACACCCCTTACCTATACGTAGAGAACTTCACCCTACGAAGAGGATGAAGGTTCCCGGTAGATAAGGGTTGCCACCCACGGACGCTCAAACAGAATCAATCATTGCACATCAATTACATACACAAATGAATAAATTAAAATTTCATAATTTATCTGAGAAAAGACCATGGAGCAAAATATTGCATTTCATTAATATGACAACAGTGGCTTTACATATTCCAAAAGATACAAAAGTGCCTCAGCACCACAGAATGATTACATATACTAATTACAAAATCATTTATAAAATATCCTTTACATAGGTTCAAAAGTACAAGACTATAATATATATATATACAAAAAGAATACAAGGCCTAATTACAAAATCTTCTATCCACTAGTTGCGTTGGCCCTGCTGATGAGAAACCCTCGATTCAACCCTTCAAAACCTTCCACACCTGCACGGATAAAACACCCGTGCTAAGCGAAAATCGCTTAGTGGGGAAACAAAGATGCACAACGACCACTCATAGTAGCGTCAACAAAAAATCACAAGGGAATGGCACAGTTAATTGTTAAGATGTCATAAATTAACTTAACGCATAACAACACTATAATGATATTATTTCCAATAAGCAATAATTCAGAAATTCACACATAATCACAAATAACACTATTGCACCTGCTATATCAAAACAGTGGATAACGAGTACGCATAGATACCCGAAGGTATTAACAGTATTCTCATAACACGTAGATACCCGAGGGTATCAAAACCATCTTTTAATTTTTTTCCATAATCATTTTTGCGTGGGATCTTAAATAAGATCCAAGACAGAAGGATCACGAAGATCCAGTCGGGGGACCTGATCGGGGTCCGAATTATACACTAGCTGCAGCAACACTAGCTCTATTAGGCATGCCTAACTATCCACTTATTCGACTCTAGCAGGTCATGCATAATCCAAGGCACATTTCAGTTCACAACATATGTTTGTATCAGGTTTTATTCATGATGTAGGAAGCATATAAATACATTCATATATATATATATATATATATATATATATATATATAGACTATACATAATTCTAGAAGTAATGCAAATTGGAAAGTTAAGTATTGTAATCATAAAAGAGAAGTCAAAAAGAAAAGCTAGAGGGTGTCGTGCTTGCGACATCGTCGCGCTCATGACAGAGGCGAAGTTGGCTTCCTATCGCGCTCGCGGTGAGCCTCGCGCTCGCGTGGAGACAAAAATAGATCTCACTATCGCGCTCGCGACAAGCGTCGCGCCACGACAGTGAGTACCCGCAAGAGCTATCGCGGGCTCGCGCTCACGACAGAAGCTTGGCCAAACGCTGAGCTCTCTGTCGCGATCGCGATGACGTCGCGCTCGAGACAGGGAGTCCCCGCTGCGCATGCCCGGCCGCTCGCAACTCAGCGCGCGCGATGGGACAGAGATCACCGAGCTCTGTTGCGACCTCACAACATTGTCGCGCTTGCGACAGAGTCGGGATTTCCACTCCCAACGCCAAAATCTGCAGAAATTCATTCTCCACTTCCACCCACTCACTTATTTGGTTCCAAAACTTAGTTCTAAGTAAAATCCTTCATTCAAACCATTATACACAACATAAACATGCCCTTTGAACTCATTATTGTCATCAAATAAAGCAAATCACAAAATCAAAATCCAAAAGTTCTCAAACCAGCAATTTCTAAGAAAACATGCAAAATTTCCACATTTTAACTCCATCCTTCACAACCCATGCTTCTCAACTCAAATTAAACAATACCCATAACTCATAGAAGCCAAAACACACAATCCATATCATCAATTCCAATCATAATACAGAAATCATCAAAATACATAAAATGCACAAACATTCCCAAACCTTAAAATATGGCGTTTCAATCTCGAGCTCCACTACCACTCGCGATATCCTTGCCTTTCGTCTCCTTAGGCGGAATCTCTGAACCACAAAACCCAGCAAAACCAGAATTCAACCTCAAACATACACACTTAGGTATAAAACTCACTCAAAGAAAAGAAGAAGGAAGGACACTAAATTACAAACTTACCAACCAACTCAAGCTATCCCCAACTCACCACAGCTCACCCAATGCCAACAAAAGAAGAACTATAGAAAGAAATAAAGAGAAAGAAGAAGAGGATGAAGAAGTAACGGGAAGAGAAGGAAAAGAAGAAGAAAACGAGATAAGAACAAAGGAGAAGAACAGCTGTCCCTTTTCTTCTCTCTCCCATTCCACATGGCAACTCCCTATTGGGCCACATACTAACTGCACCTAACTCCCATCCTTCAAGCTACACTCAAGACTAATCTCTTAATCATACACTACTCCCATACACTCACTCACACCTAACTATAGCCCACAACACACACTACTCTAATACACTCACTCACACTAAAACACAACCCAACTAAAGCATAATAACAAATTAATTTAACCAAAAATAAATATATGCTCAAAACAAACCACACATATTTACACGCACACAAGGCTCACTCTACTAGGGTGGTTTTGGGGTGTTACAATACTCCCCTCCTTAACAGAATTTCATCCTCGAAATTCTCACCTGATCCAAATAGTTGAGGATACTGAGTCCTCACTGCCTCCTCCGGTTCCCAGGTCGCTTCCTCAACACCTTGATGTTGCCAAAGCACTTTTACCAACGGTATCTGCTTATTTCGAAGCTGCCTGACTTCTCTAGCCAAGATCTCTTTTTGTTCCTCGTCAAAAGAAAAATCTGACTGAACCCGAATATCTTACACTTTGAGCACATGTGTTGGATCTGATCGGCAGTGATGGAGCATAGATACATGAAAGACATCATGTAACTTGGCTAATTCTGTCGGTAATGCTAACCGATAAGCTACCGAACCTACCTTTTCTAAAATCTCATAGGGTGCGATAAATCGGGGACTCAACTTTCCTTTCTTTCCAAAACAAAGAACTTTTCGGCACGGAGAAACTTTCAGAAAAACCTTGTCACCGACTTCATATTGGATATCTCTATGCTTCAAATTAGCATACGATCGCTGTTTGTCTTTGGCTGCTTTCAAATTCCGTTGCACAATTCTAACTTTTTCTTCAGTGTCTCTTACTATCTTCGGACCTATTATAGCTCTTTCCAATAATTCAGTCCAACAGACTGGTGTTCTACATCTCCGCCCATACAACACTTCATAAGGCGCCATACTAATGCTTGCCTAGTGACTATTATTATATGCAAATTCCATCAGAGGCACATATCGATCCCAATTTCCAGAGAATTCTAAAGCACAACCCCGAAGCATGTCTTCAAGAATCTGAATAACTCTCTCAGAGTGACCATCGGTCTGGGGATGAAACGATGTACTAAAGTTTAGCCGAGTACACAAAGCTGACTAAAGTTCTTTCCAAAACTTGGATGTAAACTGAGGATCTCGATCAAACACAATGGATAACGGAACACCATGAAGCCTGACTATCTCACTCACATATATTTCTGCCAACTTATCCATAGAATAATCCAACCGAACAGGGAAGAAATGCACTGACTTTGACAATCTCTCCACTATAACCCATACTGAGTCATGCTTGCGCTGTGTCAACGGCAAGCCAGTCACAAAATCCATCGTAACATGGTCCCATTTCCACTGAGGAATGGGTAAGGGGTTAAGCAAACCCGATGGAACTTGGTGTTCGGCTTTCACTTGCTGACACACTAAACACTTCGAGACAAAATCCACTATATCCTTCTTCATACCCGGCCACCAATAATGCTGCTTGAGATCTCGATACATCTTATCTCCACCCGGATGCATAGTAAAAACCGATGAATGGGCCTCATGCAAAAGCTTCTTCTTCACATAACTCACATCCGGCACACATAATCGATTCCCATACTTAAGCACTCCTTCCCCATCTACTGAAAATTCAGTTCGCTTACCATTTTTCACCGCTTGATAAGCACGCTGCAGAATAGGATCACTTAACTGTGCATCCACAATCTCTTGCCTCAAACTTGGTCTAGCTTTTAACTGAGCAATCAATGCGCCTTCTGAATCAAATCTCCACCTCCCTCTGCTAACAGACAAAGCCAAAATTGACTTTCTGCTAAGAGCATCCGCCACCACATTTGCTTTACCCGGGATGGTAGTCAATAATACAATCATAATCCTTGAACAGTTCTAACCACCTTCGCTGTCTCAAATTTAACTCTTTCTGGGTCAGCAAATACTTCAAACTCTTGTAGTCAGTGAAGATTCTACACTTTTCTCCATACAAATAGTGCCGCCACACCTTAAGTACAAAGACTACCGCCGCTAACTCTAAATCATGTGTCGGGTAATGTTGCTCGTGAGGCTTCAATTGCCTAGAGGCATATGCAATTACCTTGCCATCTTGCATAGAACACTACCTAAGCCAACTCCAGAAGCATCACTATACATGATGAATTCCTTACCCGACACAGGCTGCGTGAGCACCGGAGCCTTGATCAACATTTCTTTCAACTGATCAAAACTGGTTTGACACTTATCAGACAACACAAACCTCACTTCTTTCCGGAGAAGTCTAGTCAAAGGTGAAGCTAATACTGAGAATCCCTTGACAAAATGCCTGTAATAACCAGCCAAACCCAGAAAACTCCTTACTTCTGGCACATTCTTGAGCGGTGACCAACTCACAATCGCCTCTACCTTGGATGGGTCTACCCGAATACCATCAGCTGAAACCACATGTCCAAGGAAGGTCACTTCTTTTAGCCAAAACTCACACTTACTGAGTTTAGCATAAAGCCGATGATCTCTCAACACTTGTAATACCAAACGGAGATGTTCTTCATGTTCCTTTTCATTCTTTGAATAAACAAGGATGTCATCAATGAACACCACCACAAACCGATCCAGATACTGCCTGAAGACCCTGTTCATTAGATCCATAAAGGCTGCAGGCGCGTTGGTCAAACCAAATGGCATCACTAAGAATTCATAGTGACCATAGCGCGTCCGAAAAGCCGTCTTCGCCACATTCGTATCCTTTACCCTCAACTGATAGTAACCCGATCTCAGGTCTATCTTGGAGAACACTCCTGCCCCTCTCAACTGATCAAAAAGATCCTCAATCCGCGGTAACGGATACCTATTCTTTACCGTAATATTGTTAAGCTGCCTGTAGTCTATACACATCCATAATGTTCCGTCTTTCTTTTTAACAAACAAGGCCGGAGCACCCCACGGAGACACACTAGGCCGGATAAATCCTTTATCCAAGAGTTCTTGCAACTGACTCTTCAACTCTTTCAGTTCCACTGGAGCCATCCGATACGAAGCCTTAGAAATCGGAGATGCTCCCGGTACAATTTCCACCGACAACTCTACTTCCTTCTCTGGAGGTAGTCCCGGTAACTCTTCCGGAAATACATCTTCAAATTCCCTCACGATTGAAATATCTTGCACTTTAACTTGCCCTCTCCGTGAGTCCAGAACTAGTGCCAAGTACGCTTCACATCCCTTCCTTATAAACCTCTTAGCCTTCATTGCTGAAATAACATTATGCAACGAACCACTTCCCTCACCTTTTACAATTACAGGTAACTGATCTTTATCTTTGAGAATCACAACCTTCATGTGACAATCCACTATAGCTCGATGCTTAGCTAACCAATCCATCCCCAAAATAATATCAAACTCATGAAATGGAAACCGAATCAAATCAACTGCAAACTCTATTCCTTGAATTCTTAAGGGACAATTCTGATAAATTTGATTCACAATAACACTCTGACCCAATGGACTAGACACACAAATCTCATAATCCAATTTTTCCTCACTTCCCAAACTAACACCGAACTTACTAGAATACAAGTAAAAATGAGTAGAACCTGGATCTATCAAAACATACACTTCAGAATCAAATAATAAAAACTTACCAACAATTACTTCCGGTGCGTGCTGCTCATCCCTTGCTTTCATGGCATAAGCTCTGCCAGCTGTCGGAACGGGGCGATCCATAGACTTAGATAGTTCTCTCTCCCGAGGCCGTCCACCATGACCCCATCCTCTACATCTACCACGGGTTCCTTGGGGAGCATTAGATCCTGCTCGACTACCCTCTTGTTGACCTGGAGCATTCTCACGCAGATTTGAACAATTAACAAGGAAATGATCTGTACTACCACACTTAAAGCATCCTCCAGTCAGCCATCTACATTCGCCCCAATGGCGCTTACTACAATGAGAGCATTGAGGCGCACCATTACCTCTACCTCCAGAGCTTCCTCTACCCGTGCCTGATCCTCTAAAAGAGTCCTGCCTCCTACCTCTAGTGGCCGAACTAGTAGGAGACTCACCAACAGTATTCCCGAGAGATTCTCTTGATCTTTTCCCGGAGGAAGAACTGCCTCTGGAGGTCTTCTTCCTCAAAGCTTTCTCTCTCAGAACATTCTCTGATCGCTCCGCTCTCAAAGCCACCTGAACAAGCTGATAATAGCTAACATTCGGGGCAAACATCAAAGAAACTAGCATTGCCTTCAAAGATTCATTCAAACCCGCCTCGAAATATTGACACCGAAACTCATCAGTAAGAATTCCTGGCGGTGCATACTTACTAAGTCTATTGAACTCATTCTCATAGTCTGCCACTGACATTACCCTCTGTCTGAGACTCAAGAACTGCGCCCATCTGGCGTCTTTAAAGGCCTTAGTTACATACTTATCTTGGAACTTCTTCTCAAAGAACTCCCATGACAAAGGCTCAGGAAGCTGGGGCTGACTGAGCACTAACCTCCACCAGTCATAAGCAGAACCTTGCAACAGTGACACTACACATTAGACTTCTCTATCTGGTGGACATCTGACTTCCCTTAACACCCATTTCACTTTATCAATCCACGTCTCAACTTTATCTAATTCATCTAAATTGGTACCGAAGAAATCCTCAGCTCCATACTTTCTCATATTCTCAATAGGTGCCCTAGGTTCGGTTACTCTCTCCAACACCCTGGCCGTATCTTGGGATATCTTAAGCATCGCTTCAAAAAGAACCGCAGGGGTCTCTGGTGGCACCCTAGGAGGTTGAGCCGGACCCAAAACTGATGGATCTTGCTCTTGGGGATTCATACTCTCGGCTGACTCCTCAAGCGATCCATGAGCAGACTCCATAGCTACAACACACAAAGGACAGTTCGCATCAGGCCAACACAACTCGAACAGACTTTCTATGATACTCTAGCCTAGAAACGTCTAAACCTATTGCTCTGATACCATAAAATGTAACACCCCTTACCTATACGTAGAGAACTTCACCCTACGAAGCGGATGAAGGTTCTCGGTAGATAAGGGTTGACACCCACAGACGCTCAAACAGAATCAATCATTGCACACCAATTACATATACAAATGAATAAATTAAAATTTCATAATTTATTTGAGAAAAGACTGTGGAGCAAAATATTGCATTTCATTAATATGACAACAGTGGCTTTACATATTCCAAAAGATACAAAAGTGCCTCAACACCACAGAATGATTACATATACTAATAACAAAAACATTTATAAAATATCCTTTACATAGGTTCAAAAGTACAAGACTATAATATATATATATATAAAAAGAATACAAGGCCTAATTACAAAATCTTCTATCCACTAGTTGCGTTGGCCCTGCTGATGCAAAACCCTCGATTCAACCCTTCAAAACCTTCCACACCTGCACGGATAAAACACCCGTGCTAAGCGAAAATTGCTTAGTGGGGAAACAAAGATGCACAACGACCACTCATAGTGGCGTCAACAAATAATCACAAGCGAATCGCACAGTTAATTATTAAGATGTCATAAATTAACTTAACGCATAATAGCACTATAATCATATTATTTCCAATAAGCAATAATTCAAAAATTCACACATAATCACAAATAACACTATTGCACTTACTATATTAAAATAGTGGATAATGAGTACGCGTAGATACCCGAAGGTATTAACAATATTCACATAACACGTGGATACCTGAGGGTATCAAAACCATCTTTTAATTTTGTTCCAAAATCATTTTTGCGTGGGATCTTAAATAAGATCCAAGACAAAAGGATCACGAAGATCCAGTCGGGGGACCTGATCGGGGTCCAAATCATACACTAGCTGCAGCAACACTAGCTCTATTAGGCATGCCTAACTATCCACTTATTCGACTCTAGCAGGTCATGCATAATCCAAGGCACATTTCAGTTCACAACATATGTTTGCATCAGGTTTTATTCATGATGTAGGAAGCATATATATATATATATATATAGACTATACATAATTCAAGAAGTAATGCAAATTGGAAAGTTAAGTATTGTAATCATAAAAGAGAAGTCAAAAAGAAAAGCTAGAGGGTGTCGTGCTCGCAACAGAGGCGAAGTTGGCCTCCTGTCGCGCTCGCGTGGAGACAAAAATAGATCTCACTGTCGCATTCGCAACAAGCGTTGTGCTCGCGACAGTGAGTACCTGCAAGAGCTATCGCGGGTTCGCGCTCGCGACAGAAGCTTGGCCAAACGCTGAGCTCTCTGTCGAGATCGCAACGACGTCGCGCTCGCGATAGGGAGTCCCCGCTGCGCACGCTCGGCCGCTCGTAGCTCGGCGCGCGCGATGGGACAGAGATCACCGAGCTCTGTCGCGACCTCACGACAGAGTCGAGATTTCCACTCCCAACGCCAAAATCGGCAGAAATTCATTCTCCACTTCCACCCACTCACTCATTTGGTTCCAAAACTCAGTTCTAAGTAAAATCCTTCATTCAAACCATTATACACAATATAAACATGCCCTTTGAACTCATTATTGTCATCAAATAAAGCAAATCACAAAATCAAAATCCAAAAGTTCTCAAACCAGCAATTTCTAAGAAAACATGCAAAATTTCCACATTTTAACTCCATCCTTCACAACCCATGCTTCTCAACTCAAATTAAACAATACCCATAACTCATAGAAGCCAAAACACACAATCCATATCATCAATTCCAATCATAATACAGAAATCATCAAAATACACAAAATGCACAAAATACACAAACATTCCCAAACCTTAAAATATGGCATTTCAATCTCGTGCTCCACTGCCACTTGCGATATCCTTGCCTTTCATCTGCTTAGGCGGAATCTCTGAACCACAAAACCTAGCAAAACCAGAATTCAACCTCAAACATACACACTTAGGTATAAAACTCACTCAAAGAAAAGAAGAAGGAAGGACACTAAATTACAAACTTACCAACCAACTCAAGCTATCCCCAACTCACCACAGCTCACCCAATGCTAACAAAAGAAGAACTATAGAAAGACATTAAGAGAAAGAAGAAGAGGATGAAGAAGTAACGGGAAGAGAAGGAAAAGAAGAAAAAAATGGGATAAGAACAAAGGAGAAGAACAGCTGTCCCTTTTCTTCTCTCTCCCATTCCACATGGCAACTCCCCATTGGGCCACATACTAACTACACCTAACTCCCATCCTTCAAGCTACACTCAAGACAAATCTCTTAATCATACACTACTCCCATACACTCACTCACATCTAACTATAGCCCATAACACACACTACTCTAATACACTCACTCACACTAAAACACAACCCAACTAAAGCATAATAACAAATTAATTTAACCAAAAATAAACATATGCTCAAAATAAACCACACATATTTACACGCACACAAGGCTCACTCTACTAGGGTGGTTTCGGAGTGTTACAAGTCATCTTTCTCATTACTCTTATCTTTTATTTCTTCTCTGTAAATTTAATGAACATTACTTCAATGAATTTGAATGTTATTATTATTCTCTACTTCCATCTATTTTAAGAGTCTTTGAATGCAGAATTTCTATTAGTACAATTGCATGATTTTTATAAGTTAAGATAGAGTCGAGAGATTAGTTTAACTTAAATCTAATAGATTTTCATTATCAAAACATAACTAGAGAGATCAGTATGTTGAGATAGTTGTTATAGGTTGGTAAGTAATCTTAAAGTATGTAATTAAAATCAACTAGTTCAATAATGAGAATTAGGAGTTAGTACTTTAAATGTATACTTTAAGCATTCTAATTCATGTCGAGAGAATGAGTTAGAAATATATTCCAACTTGGCTTGCATGAAAAGATGATTATTATTAATTGGAATGATGGAATCAAGTTCATTATTTTAAGTTCTTTATTATATATATTTTGTCTTCTTTTGATTATCATTAATTAGGTTTAATTAGTTTATATGCTAGAGTAGTTTATAGTCAACTCACCATTAATTGATCATTGTAAATAAGATTAAAATTGAGTAGTAATAGTGTGTAAAATTCATCACATTCCTCATGGGGTCGACATCTTTTGTACTATTTCGGTACACAGTATGCTTGCGAAAATTAGCACCTATAAAATATGCTAACAAGTTTTTGGCCAGAGATGATTTGGGATACCGAAGAGAAGATCAGAGTTGTGCAGCAGAATCTAAAAGTGGCTAAGGATGACAGAGATCCTATGCCAATTTAAAGAGAAAGGATATTCTGTTTGAGGTCGGGGACAAATTTTTCCTTAAGGTTTCACCTTGGAGGAAAGTGTTGAGATTTGGCAAGAAAGGTAAACTTAGTCCTCGATTCATTGGGCCTTTTGAGGTTTTAGAGAGAGTTGTTCCGGTAGCCTATAGGTTGGCTTTACGATGGAGTTGGTTAAGATGCATGATTTCTTCCATGTCTCCATACTTTGTCAGTATAGATCGGATCTGTAGCATGTGTTGTCAGTTCAAGAAGTTCGGATTCAGCCGAATTATTCTTATGATGAGGAACCGAAATCCATTATAGCTCGGGAAGTAAGACAGTTGAGAAGTAAGCAAGTTCCTCTGGTCAAGGTTCTTTGGCAACATCATGGAGTCAAGGAAGTGACTTGGGAACCAGAGGCGATGATGAGGATTCAGTATCCACAGTTGTTCAGTTCAGGTGAGAATTTCGAGGACAAAATTCTTGTTAGTAGGGGAGAGTTGTCACATCCCGTTTTCCCCCTAATAGTTGAACCATGTGTATGTGTGTGCATGTGTGAGTGTTTTGGAATGTGTTAAGGGTATTTTGGGTAATATGTATGTTTTGTGAGCTTTATTAGAGTGTGGGTGCATGTATGATATTGGTGTGTATGAGTATGAGTATTGTTAGTGTGGGTGCATGCTCATAGGGGAGTAGTGTGTGAGTTAGTAAGGATTAGCCTTGTGTGGTGTCTTGCATGGGAGTAGAGTGTGAATTATCAAAACCTACCAATCTTAAGGTGACATGTGGAAAGGGAAATTAAGAAGGGGTATATAAAGAGAGGAGAGAGAAAAAGAGGGCAGAATTTTGCCCAAGCTTTCCCGTTTCCTTCCTCCTTCCCTCTTTTGCTTCTTCTTCCTTCCTCTTCCTCTTGCTACACCTTGATTCTTTCTCTTCTTGGTTGTTTTGTTGGTGGATCTTGGTAATTCTCAAGAGCTTTATTGGAAAGTTAGTGAGTTTTCCCTTCTTCTTTATCTTCTTCTTTTGATTTGATTGCATGTGTTCTTAACTTAAGATTTTTGTGTGTTTGTTAGAAGCGCCTACTCAAGATCCCAAGGGGAAAGAGAAGGGGAGAGGGAGCGGAGCTTGCCACTAGGAGCATAGGAATTTCAGGTTTAAGAATTTATTTGAATTTGTGCATTTTGTGATTTTTGTATGTTGAATGAATTTCTGGAAATTTGAAGTTTGATGAGGCTTATGTTAGTGCTAATGTTATGGGTTTTGGTTTGATTTAAGTTGTAATGCATGAATGATGAATTATAGGGTAAATTTCTAAGTTTGATGAACTTTGTTGAAATTTTTTGGGTTTGTTGTTCTTGAGGGCTTGATTTTATTAATCCATGATTTTGATTGTGTTAATTGTTGATTAAAGTTGTGTTTTATGTTATTTATGATGATGTGAAGGTTATTTTGAGGTAAGTTGAAGTTTGGGTTAATTTGTCCTTGAGATTGGAGGTTTGGCTGTTTTGGAAGTGTGAAATTCTGCAGAAATTCGCATAAGAGCTGCAAATCACGACTCTGTCGCGAGCGCGACAACATTGCGAAGTTGTGATAGATCTCGGTGAATTCAGCCCTTGCGCATGGCCAAGCGGATTTGCATGGCCGAGTTGAGTTGCATGGCCAAGCAGAGTTGGGTTGCTGAGCAGCCGCAGCGAGAGCTCTCTGTCGCGAGCGCAACGCATTTTGCGAGCGCGACAGAGCAGTAGGTTGTCGAGCGGACTGGGCAGTCCCCTATCGCGAGCACGACAGCTTTTGTTGGCCGCTCACTGTTACGAGTGCGACAGTGAGATGAGTTTCTATCTCTGGGCGAGCGCGAAAACTGCCACGATCGCGACCTGGTGCTAGTTTGGCCTCTGTCGCGAGCGCAACAGACATCACGAGCGTGACACCCCTGGCTTCAAATTGAGTTTTCTTGTGTGACTTTCGATGTTTAATTTTCGAACTTGTGATGCTTTTAGAATTATGCATGGACTATTTTACGAAGTATATGAATATAATTGGATGTATTATGCATGGATAATTTCATGAATTATATGGATGTGATATGATGCATTATGCATGACCTACTAGAGTCAAATAAGTGGATAGTTAGGCATGCCTAATAGAGTTTAGTAGCTGCAGCCCTCAGTTCTGTTCTGGACCCTGATCAGGTCCCCTGTTTAGTTCCTCACGAACTTCCATGTGTTTGGATCTTGTTTAAGATCCCCTTCGTAAAATTTTTTGAAATGAAAAAGAAAATGTAATGTTGCTTTTCGATTCATATCCGTAAGGTACCGCTATGCATTCACTCGTTATCCACTACTGTGAGTCAGCAGGTGTTGTGAATTATTCTGTTATGCTTATGAGAATGTGAATCCGAATGATTATGATTTATAAGTATGTGAATTTGAATGACTCTACTTTTGAGCATATGAATCAGTTGGCATATGAACGTGATTATGAACCTTTGAATGTTTACGAATGTGATTCAACTATGATTATGTCTTATATGATTATCAGTATATGTCAATGTGTATGTGATCTGCCTCGATGACTATTGTGAATGGCCGTCCATATTATTGTTGTTTGTTTCCCCACTAAGCGTTATCGCTTAGCATGGGTGTTTCATTCGTGCAGGTGCGTAAGGTGTATAGCTTTTGGGAGAGTCGCCGCAAGTCAAGCCAACACAGTGGGATTAATGCTAGGACTTAGCTTCTTTTTGTATTACAATCCTTTTTGTATTAGTTATCTCTCATTGTATTTAGTCTTTTGTTCAGCTTTCGCTTTTTAACTTTGAAAGATGTAATTATTTTTGTATATCAGAACAGTTGTAATGAATATTATTATTTCATCTATGAATGAGCAGTTTGGTTTTAAAGTTTTATTTCGGCTGTATTTCTGTGTGACTATTATATGTGGATGTATGTTATTATACCGTTTTGCTTTGGTGACACCCCTGCTCATACGGGTTCTCACTCCATTACAGATGGGTTCCCCTACATATGGGTAGGGGGTATTGATAGGAGCTTAATTGAGGTATAATTTAGTATTTATTTTGTATGTATTTATGTAATTAATCATGCTATTATGTGTAAATTTGATGTGATGTGTTAGTTTATGATTATTTGTATTAGATTGCATGTTTGTGTGTTTACTGTTGTTTTTAGGTGAAAAATGAAGAGAAGAACCAGATAAAGAAGTAGAGGATCACGAGAGAGGAGCAGGTCACGTCTCACACAAGCGGTCACGCGACGTGAACAGTGGTAACGTGACGTGACTGGATCAAGAAGAGCGAAGAGGAAGGAGGAAAAGAAGAGAAGAAGCTGAGAGAGAAGCTGTAACACCCCCTTCCCATACGTAGGCGATCCCATCCGAGAAGGAGTGAGATGCCGTATGAGTAAAGGTGCCACCAAGCAAGTACAAAGTAAAACATACATTCATTCATAACATACATTCAGAAATACAGAATAATTAAAAACTTTACATGCAGAAAGCAAAAGCTGATCATGCATTACTATAATGAACTATTACAATAATGATCTGATCAACTAGTTGATACAAAATAATATTACATGTCCAAAATATAATTACAAAACCGGAAGCTGATACATGAGAGTTCTATACAAAAAGAATCATCAACTATACAAAAGGAGCCCTACACTAAAAACTTCCTGTGTTGGCTTGATGACGGCGACTCTCGAATCAAACTCCTTCCGCACCTGCACGGGTAAAAACACCGTGCTAAGCGATAAACGCTTAGTGGGGAAACACACATAAATAATGGACGGCCATTCACAATGGTCGTCAAGGCAATTCACATTCACAGGACAATATGCAAAGGCTAAAACATAAACCATATAAACATGCTCATATAATAAAGCCATACAATCAGTATTTCATAGTCATATTCATTCAGAAATAATCCGATATACATTACATTAATATACTCATTCAGATAATCCATTTATAGCCAAATCAGATCAGAGCAGTTCAAATAAACATTCAAAGAACACCTGCTGACTCTAGGTAGTGGATAACGAGTGTACAGACAGTACTTTCCGGGTATGAGCCGATTACAGACAGTACGTTACGGGTACGAATCGATTAAACCATTATACTTTAACTTTCACAGATATTTTCAAGAGGGACCTTAAACAAGATCCAATACAGAAAAGGGTTCGTGAGGAACCAAACGGGGACCTGATCGGGGTCCAAACAGAACTATGGGCTGTAGCTAACATACTCTATTAGGCATGCCTAACTATCCACTTACTTGACTCTAGCAGGCTATGCGTCACTCAAATCAAATAACAGAATATCGTGTACAACATCAGAAAAATCATGGTATTACGCATATCGAAGCATTTAAAAGTATGACATGCATCACACAGCAGTAAAGTCCATTCAGAAGAAATACCAAATTCATTTCTGAGTTAAAAACGGGGAAATTTCGGAAAAACGGGCTGAACGGAGAAACGGGCGAGGTTGGCTGGTCACGAGGCGTGACTGGCCTCCTCACCAGGCAGGTCACGCGACGTGACCGAGGGTCACGCCTCGTGACTTACTTGTCCCTCATAGGTCACGTTGCGTGATCTCGCAGATCACGCAACGTCTCTCGCCGGTCACGCGACGTGACTGAGGGTCACAACCCGTGACTGGCTTCTTCTTCAGCTGGTCATGCGACTGGCCTTCTCTCTCAGGCTGGTCACGAGGCGTGACGGGGAGTCACGTCTCGTGACTGGCCTCATTTAAGCTGGTCACGAGCTGTGGCAGACAGCCTCAACTCGTGACTGGCCTCAAACTGGTAGGTCACGAGTCGTGACCTGAGGTCACGTCTCGTGACTTGTCTCCCTTCTTGGCTAGTCACGCGACACGATCTGGATAACGGGATTTTTGACAGTATCGATTTCCAGATTTTTCCCAGAACACAAAAATCAATCCAAATTTGATTCAAAACCAATAAAACCTATTCTTACCTTCCAGAAATCATCTCAAACAATATAGGCAACATTTATACAACTCAATTCAACATTTAAACATTAAATCAATTCAAGAATAATAGCATTCAAACTTCTCAAGAACAAGAACCCTAGAAAATTTACAGTAACTTAAAATCACACAATTCACAATCAATTGTTCCCAAACCTGGAATCTAAGCTTCTAACACTTAGTCCCACTGCTCCCAGCAACCTCCTTGCCTTTGGGATCGTGAGGAGTCTCAGCTAAACACAAACATTCAACAATGCAACCCTAAATTAAACCTAAACTCAAGGAAGAAGAAGAATTACAGTAAAACAAGGACAAAGATATGTACTTACCAAGTTAGAAGCAAGAGTGAGCAATCTCCACAACACAACTTGATTAACAGTTAGCAGTATTTAGGAAAGGGAAAAGTAGGAAGAAGATGAAGGTTGAAGAGGAAGAACGTAAATCTGATCTTCTCCTCTTTCTTACTTCTTTCCTTTATTCATTTTCCCTAACCTAATACACATGTCATTTTCTTGGTGGTGGAACTTACTCACTCACACCCTAACCCCACACATCACACACATCTAATGCAAACTCAACTAAAAACACCCTACAATGGTATGCTCCAATGTACACAAGCAATTCCTAATTAAATCACATACTAATGCCATGTATGCACCCACATAATAATAAACCCAAAACATACATTTTTACTAAAATACCCTTATGACATGCTGAACACATGTACATGCATGCTCATACAGACAGGCTCATTCTACTAGGGGCAAACGGGGTGTGACAACTCTCCCCTACTAATAAGAATTTCGTCCTCGAAATTCTCACCTGAACTGAATAATTGCGGATACTGAGCTCTCATCGAATCTTCTGGTTCCCAAGTCGCTTCTTCGACTCCATGATGGATCCACAACACTTTAACCAACGGAATCTGCTTATTTCTCAACTGCCTCACCTCTCGGGCTAGAATAGCTCGCGGTTCCTCATCATAAGAGAAGTCTGGCTGAACCCGGATATCCTGAAATGACAGAACATGTGAAGGATCTGATCTGTACCGACGAAGCATCGAAACATGGAACACATCGTGAAACTTTGCTAACTCCATCAGTAGCGCCAATCTATAGGCTACAGGTCCTACCTTAGCCAAAATCTCATAAGGTCCAATGAAACGAGGACTAAGCTTGCCTTTCTTGCCAAATCGAAGCACTTCCCTCCAAGGTGAAACCTTAAGGAAAACCTTGTCCCCGATCTCAAAATGCACATCTTTCCTTTTCAAATTGGCATAAGACTTCTGTCGATCCTTTGCTGCCTTGAAATTCCGCTGCACTACTCTGATCTTCTCTTCAGTATCTCTAACCAAGTCTGGTCCAATCACTGATCTCTCGGATAGCTCGGTCCAACAAATTGGAGTCCTACACTGACGACCATACAAAGCCTCATATGGTGCCATACCGATGCTCGACTGAAAACTGTTGTTGTAGGCAAACTCCATAAGCGACACATATCTGTCCCAGCTACCCGGAAAATCCAAAGCACAAGCTCTCATCATATCCTCCAGAATCTGAATAACTCGCTCTGACTGACCATCGGTCTAAGGATGAAACACTGTACTGAAGTTTAACCTAGTGCCCATAGCTCTCTGTAACTCCTTCCAAAACTTGGAAGTAAACCTCGGATCCCGATCTGACACTATGGACAAAGGCACACCATGCAACCGAACTATCTCATCCACATAGATACTGGCCAATCTGTCCATAGAGTAGTCCACTCTAACCGGCAGAAAGTGAGCTGATTTCGTAAGCCAATCCACAATAACCCAAACTGAGTCATGTTTCCTCTGAGTCAAAGGCAAACCAGAAATGAAGTCCATGGCGATATCATCCCATTTCCACTCAGGAATGGATAAAGGCGTAAGCAAACCCGAAGGTACCTGATGCTCGGCCTTTACCTGCTGACAAATCAAGCACTTGGAAACAAAATCCACAATGTCTCTCTTCATACCGGACCACCAAAAGAACTATTTTATATCCCGATACATCTTCTCACTGCCCGGATGCATAGTAAAAACTGTACTATGCGCCTCACTCATCAGCTGTCTCCTCAAATCCTCAGATTCTGGCACACACAGGCGATCTCTGAACATAAGTACCTCATTCTGAACTGAGAACTCTGACTGCTTGCCCGATCTGACCTCTTGCACAATCCGCTGAAGCCTCTGCTCATCTCTCTGAGCATCCACAATACTCTGTCTCAAGGTAGGCTTCACACACAACTGAGCAAGCAAAGCTCCATCAGAACCAAATCTCCATCTGAATCGCCTCAAGAACAAGGCTGAAACTGATTTCCGACTCAAAGCATCGGCTACTACATTAGCCTTACCAGGATGGTAATCCACAATGCAGTCGTAGTCCTTAAATAACTCAAGCCAACGTCGCTGTCTCATGTTCAACTCTTTCTATAAAAGGAAGTACTTCAAGCTTTTATGGTCTGAAAAGATCCTACACTTTTCCCCATACAGATAATGACGCCAAATCTTCAGAGCAAAGATCACGGCTGCCAACTCAAGATCATGTGTCGGATAGTTCCTCTCATGTGGCTTCAATTGTCGAGAAGCATAAGCCACGACTTTTCCTTCCTGCATCAGCACACATCCAAGACCAACACCCGAAGCATCACTGTAAATGACAAACTCCTTACCCGAAATGGGTTGAGTAAGAATAGGAGCCTCAACAAGCAACTGCTTTAACCGATCAAAACAAGACTGACACCTGTCTGACCACTCAAATCTAACTCCTTTCCTCAACAATCTAGTCATCGGAGCAGCAATCACAGAAAATCCCTTAACAAACCGACGGTAGTAACCTGCTAAACCGAGGAAACTCCTCACTTCCTGAACATTTCTAGGCGCTTTCCAATCAACTATCGCCTCAATCTTGGCTGGATCTACCTGAATACCTCTAGCTGAAACAATGTGACCTAAGAATGACACTTCTCGAAGCCAGAAATCACACTTGCTAAGCTTGGCAAACAACTGATGCTCTCTCAACATCTGCAAAACCAATCGGAGATGCTCCTCATGCTCACTCTCATCCTTGGAATACACCAAGATGTCATCAATGAACACTACTACAAATCGATCTAAGTATGGCCTAAACACACGATTCATCAGATCCATAAAAGCCGCTGGAGCATTAGTCAAACCAAACGGCTTCACAAGAAACTCATAGTGGCCATACCTAGTCCAAAATGCAGTCTTAACTACATCCGCATCCTGAACTCGAAGCTGGTAGTATCCTGATCGAAGATCTATCTTGGAGAAAACACCCGCACCTCGAAGCTGATCAAACAAATCTTCAATCCTAGGCAATGGATACTTATTCTTCACTGTAACTTTATTAATCTGCCTGTAGTCAATACACATCCGCAATGATCCATCTTTCTTCTTAACAAACAGAACTGGAGCTCCCCATGGAGATATGCTAGGTCGAATAAACCCCTTATCCAAAAACTCTTGTAGCTGAGATTTAAGTTCCCTCAACTCTACAGGAGCCATCCGATAAGGTGCTCTCGAAATAGGTGTAGTACCCGGCATAATCTCAATGGACAACTCAACCTCTCTCTCAGGAGGCAACCCAGGCAACTCGCTCGGGAACACATCACTAAACTCCCGCACTACAGGAATGTCCTCCATCTGAACCTGATCCCTCTTGGAATCTAACACAACTACTAGAAAAGCCTCACAACCTTTCCTGATAAATCTCTTAGCTTGCATTGCAGAAATAACATTATTCACAGAACTAGCACCCAAACCTTTCAAAAACACAAGAGACTGACTTCGATCCCGAAGTACAACTGTCTTCCTATGGCAATCAACTACAGCCCGATGCTTACCCAACCAGTCCATACCCAGAATCAAGTCAAACTCTCTGAAAGGCAACTCAATCAGATCCACTGGAAGCACAGCTCCCTCAACAATCAGAGGACAACTCCTAAAAACTCTACTCACACTGACACTATGCCCTAATGGACTGGTCACACAAATCTCATAATCTAACTGATCAACTGAATGCAATTTATCAACAATTTTATCTATGCACAAATATGAGTGTGTGGAACCAGGATCAATTAGAGCATATAACTCAGTGTCATGGAGTAGGAACTTACCAGCAATAACATCAGGCGCATCCTGCTCATCTCTGTCTCTCATGGCATAGGCTCTAAAGGCACCCTGAGGAGGACGCTCAACAGTCTCTGAAGCAGCTCCATCTCTATGCCGACCACCTCGACCTCTACCTCGGCCTCTACCATGGGTAGCCTGAGAAGCTTTCGAACCAACCCTACTAGCTCCTCCCTGGGGTCCTGAATCCTCAATCGACTGGGGACAACTAGCCACACGGTGCTCAGTGCTCCCACATCTAAAACATCCACCAGTGAGCCACCTACACTCACCCCGGTGAGCCTTGCTGCAATTCGCACAAACAGGTATGGCATCAGATCTACCTCCCCTACCAGAACCTGACACAGCTGCAGAACCCTGTCTTCTGCCTCTAGAAGCCGGACCAGATGATGACTCGTCCTATGGGTTCCTAGATCTCTTACCCGAAGAAGATCCTCCACGAGAAGAGTTCCTCCTCTGAGCTCTCTCTCTCAACACAGTCTCTGATAACTCAGCTCTAACAGCAGCCTCTACAATCTGATAATAACTGATCCCAGGTATGCACATCAGAGAAATCAAAGCAATCTTCAAAGACTCATTTAACCCCGCTTCGAAATGCTTGCATCTAAAGTCATCAGTCATAACTCCACGTGGGGCATAGCGAGATAACCTATTGAACTCTTTCTCATACTCTGCTACAGACAAAGCCCTCTACTTCAAACTCAAAAACTGTGCCCATCTCGCATCTCTATAAGTCTGAGTAATATACTTCTTTGTGAACTCACCCTCAAAGAACTCCCAAGTAATCGGATCCGGTAGCTGAGGATGCCTGCAAACCAATTCCCACCACTCAAAAGCAGACCCTTGCAGAAGAACTAATGCACACTCTGCCTGCTGGTCGGGAGGACACCGAATCTCTCTCAAAGCACGCTTTACTTTATCTAACCATCTCTCAGCCAACTCAGATTCGTTCAAACCAGTGCCATAAAAATCTTTAACTCCTGCCCTTCTCAAATTTTCCATAGGTGCTCTAGGAGCAGTCACTCTCTCCAAAACCCTAGCCATGTCCTGATGCAGTCTGAACATAGCCTCAAAGGGCATGGCTGCGGCCTCGGGCTGGACCCTAGCATGCTGAGCCGACACAGAAATTGATGGATCTACGGCTTGAGGGTTCACACTCTCGGCGGATTCCTAAAGTGATCCACGAGCAGAATTAGAAGCCATCTAAACAAACAAGAAACAACCGTATCAGCCAACACAGATCTAGACTCATTCACATCTAAGCAACTCAGAACAATCATAACTACACAACAACACCCAGAAATGCCTAAACCTATGCTCTGATACCACAAACTGTAACACCCCCTTCCCATACGTAGGCGATCCCATCCGAGAAGGAGTGAGATGCCGTATGAGTAAAGGTGCCACCAAGCAAGTACAAAGTAAAACATACATTCATTCATAACATACATTCAGAAATACAGAATAATTAAAAACTTTACATGCAGAAAGCAAAAGCTGATCATGCATTACTATAATGAACTATTACAATAATGATCTGATCAACTAGTTGATACAAAATAATATTACATGTCCAAAATATAATTACAAAACCGGAAGCTGATACATGAGAGTTCTATACAAAAAGAATCATCAACTATACAAAAGGAGCCCTACACTAAAAACTTCCTGTGTTGGCTTGATGACGGCGACTCTCGAATCAAACTCCTTCCGCACCTGCACGGGTAAAAACACCGTGCTAAGCGATAAACGCTTAGTGGGGAAACACACATAAATAATGGACGGCCATTCACAATGGTCGTCAAGGCAATTCACATTCACAGGACAATATGCAAAGGCTAAAACATAAACCATATAAACATGCTCATATAATAAAGCCATACAATCAGTATTTCATAGTCATATTCATTCAGAAATAATTCGATATACATTACATCAATATACTCATTCAGATAATCCATTTATAGCCAAATCAGATCAGAGCAGTTCAAATAAACATTCAAAGAACACCTGCTGACTCTAGGTAGTGGATAACGAGTGTACAGATAGTACTTTCCGGGTACGAGCCGATTACAGACAGTACGTTACGGGTACGAATCGATTAAACCATTATACTTTAACTTTCACAGATATTTTCAAGAGGGACCTTAAACAAGATCCAATACAGAAAAGGGTTCGCGAGGAACCAAACGGGGACCTGATCGGGGTCCAAACAGAACTATGGGCTGTAGCTAACAGACTCTATTAGGCATGCCTAACTATCCACTTACTTGACTCTAGCAGGCTATGCGTCACTCAAATCAAATAACAGAATATCGCGTACAACATCAGAAAAATCATGGTATTACGCATATCGAAGCATTTAAAAGTATGACATGCATCACACAGCAGTAAAGTCCATTCAGAAGAAATACCAAATTCATTTCTGAGTTAAAAACGGGGAAATTTCGGAAAAACGGGCTGAACGGAGAAACGGGCGAGGTTGGCTGGTCACGAGGCGTGACTGGCCTCCTCACCAGGCAGGTCACGCGACGTGACCGAGGGTCACGCCTCGTGACTTACTTGTCCCTCGTAGGTCACGTTGCGTGATCTCGCAGATCACGCAACGTCTCTCGCGGGTCATGCGACGTGACTGAGGGTCACGTCCCGTGACTGGCTTCTTCTTCAGCTTGTCATGCGACTGGCCTTCTCTCTCAGGCTGGTCACGAGGTGTGACGGGGAGTCATGTCTCGTGACTGGCCTCATTTAAGCTGGTCACGAGCTGTGGCAGACAGCCTCAACTCGTGACTGGCCTCAAACTGGCAGGTCATGAGTCGTGACCTGAGGTCACGTCTCGTGACTTGTCTCCCTTCTTGGCTAGTCACGCGACACGATCTGGATAACGGGATTTTTGACAGTATCGATTTCCAGATTTTTCCCATAACACAAAAATCAATCCAAATTTGATTCAAAACCAATAAAACTTGTTCTTACCTTCCAGAAATCATCTCAAACAATATAGGCAACATTTATACAACTCAATTCAACATTTAAACATTAAATCAATTCAAGAATAATAGCATTCAAACTTCTCAAGAACAAGAACCCTAGAAAATTTACAGTAACTTAAAATCACACAATTCACAATCAATTGTTCCCAAACCTGGAATCTAAGCTTCTAACACTTAGTCCCACTGCTCCCAGCAACCTCCTTGCCTTTGGGATCGCGAGGAGTCTCAGCTAAACACAAACATTCAACAATGCAACCCTAAATTAAACCTAAACTCAAGGAAGAAGAAGAATTACAGTAAAATAAGGACAAAGATATGTACTTACCAAGTTAGAAGCAAGAGTGAGCAATCTCCACAACACAACTTGATTAACAGTTAGCAGTATTTAGGAAAGGGAAAAGGAGGAAGAAGATGAAGGTTGAAGAGGAAGAACGTAAATCTGATCTTCTCCTCTTTCTTACTTCTTTCCTTTATTTATTTTCCCTAACCTAATACACATGTCATTTTCTTGGTGGTGGAACTTACTCACTCACACCCTAACCCCACACATCACACACATCTAATGCAAACTCAACTAAAAACACCCTACAATTGTATGCTCCAATGTACACAAGCAATTCCCAATTAAATCACATACTAATGCCATGTATGCACCCACATAATAATAAACCCAAAACATACATTTTTACTAAAATACCCTTATGACATGCTGAACACATGAACATGCATGCTCATACAGACAGGCTCATTCTACTAGGGGCAAACGGGGTGTGACAGAAGCGTCACGCGACATGAGCGGTGGTAACGTGACGCTTCTCTCTCAACTTCTTCTCTTCTTTTCCTCCTTCCTCTTCGCTCTTCTTGATCCAGTCACGTCACGTTACCACTGCTCACTTCGCGTGACCGCTTGTGTGAGACGTGACCTGCTCCTCTCTCGTGATCCTCTACTTCTTTATCTGGTTCTTCTCTTCATTTTTCACCTAAAAATAACAGTAAACACACAAACATGCAATCTAATACAAATAATCATAAACTAACACATCACATCAAATTTACACACAATAGCATGATTAATTACATAAATACATACAAAATAAATACTAAATTATACCTCAATTAAGCTCCTATCAAATTCCCCCACACTTAACCCTTGCTTGTCCTCAAGCAAGAGAAAAGAAATAAGCAAATTCAACAGCCAGTAAACATCACTACAAAACACTGTTCATTTAGCATATCTAATAGAATTGAAAAGAACCAAATATCTCATACACTCATAAAAATATCAGTAAGTCAAAATTTTAAAGTATGCATCCCAAATTCAATAAATTACTTAACTTTACTAATTCCAACATAAAGAGTATGAAGTCTATCAAAACTAAACATGACTTAAAATAAAGAAAATTAATCATAAAGTTAAAATTCTCAAGCAACTAGCTGCACTTAGGACATTTTGAGCTCACTTACCCTTGATCCAATCTCATGGCATTTTTAGACTTTGCTTGTTTTTTTTTTTCTTTTGATTTGTCTTTTTGTTTTCTAGCAAGAGAAAGTTATATAGGTGCGTTTTACGCTCCATCCCATACATTTTAATTTTGAATATACATCTTGCTTTCTTTTTTTCTTTTTATAACTTAAGTGGGTGCATTTTATGCTCCATCCCACTTATTTTTATTTTTAGTCCTCATCCATTATTGAAAAGATAAAAAGGGTAAGTATTATGGCTATAGTTTCCTTAAACAACTAAAAACTTAAAAATTTTTAACTAAATGAGTAAATTCTAACTTTAATCCCATGGCTAGTTAAAAAAGACTAAATAATCTATAATGTTGAAATAAGTAAAAGAAAATAACTTGAAAAACTTAAAACACATGCTAAAAAATTTTGAAAAACTGATAAAAATGAGCATAGAGAATAATTGACTTAACAACCTATATAATATACCAAATAAACAATGCCTCATAATAAAGCTTACTAAAAACTTAATTAAAATATAAAAACACACAACAAAAATATAAACAACACATACATAATATATAAAATAATAATCAAACAAGCTAACTCACTCCCCCACACTTAGAACCAACATTGTCCTCAATGTGTAGGAATGACACACAAAAACAAGTAAAAGAAACAAATAAAATGAAGCGAAAGAAAAACTCCCCTATCATGGTGAAGGTGGAGGCGATGGAACCACAAAACCAGCTTGTATCATGAAATTATCAAACTTGTACTCCAACCTCCTTTGACGTCGCTCAATGGAAGAAAGTTGTTCTTGCATACCAGATAACATCATTGGAATGTTATGGCTAGATGAGCCAACTTCAGGAGCAGCAGCTGAAATGTCGGGCATCACTTCATCTTCACTTGCCCCCTCCTCATCACCACCTTCTTCGTCTTGTGCCTCTACTTGTGGCTCAGAAGTTCCAGCAATATCCCTCCAACATGATCGAGAACGAGGTGGAATTTCCTGAAAATTATTACCAACAACCTCTCCACGAACTAACACATTCTTATTAAAATAAAGGCAAGGAAAAATGCGATAATAAGCATCAAGATCCACATTTAAATTGCTTGCAATACTAGAAATAACATGTCCATGAGTTAAAGGTGAATCATGCTTATTTACACATTGCAACAATTGGCTTACAATCCAAAAAGGCCAACAGACATCCTTACGTCTATGTACACACCACATCAAAAACAACTCATTATATGAAACTCTATTGAATTCAGACCTATTAAAAACTAAATAAGCTAAAACCCTATGCAAAATCCAATATCTCAAATCTTTAATAAACATGGATTTAGCATCCCTAGCCCTATAAGGTGATTGCAAATCAGTTAAAAATGTCCAAAATTCATGTGGCTTAAAAGATTTAGGTGGATCAGTTAAACCAGTTTGAGAAAATCGAAACATCCTATTCATCATAAAATAGGTTAAAGTATAAGGTTTACCAGCCATCCTAAAATCTAACCAATTCTCATTACCATCATTCTTTTTCAATGTGGTGTAAAATTCTAAAACTAAACCAGGACGAACTTCTTCATGCATAGATGCAAATTTCAACAAGCCACAGACTCTTAACATGTCATTAACTACATCTAACATGCCAATTTGAATAAGCAAGGAATCAGGAAAATACTTACATTGCATCAAATGCCTACCATGAAGAGTTAAATGCCTACTGCCTTCATCTACAGAAAATATAGGAAACAAAGCACCATAATGAACAGCAATATTTACCTCTTCAGCTTCCTGCTCAACCCTTGAAGATGATGGGTTTTTTGTTCTAACCATTTCTGAATGTGTTGGTGGTAACAGTGAATGAAAACTATAGGGAAGTAAATCTGAAGACAATGCAAGAAATTAACAAGAACAGAGATGTAAAAACAGATAGGAAAAAGGGAATGTAAACAGAGAAGAAACAAAGAAACAAAGAAAAATGAAATGAAAAACAAAATGAAACAAAGAAAAATGAAAAGAAAGTTACAAACCTGAAAAGAGAATGAAAATCCCGTAATCCCTAAGTCTATTGAAGAAAAGAGAAGAGAAACAGAATGCTAAAATGTAAAACGAGAGTAACGAAAGGAAAACAGAGGATGGTAAGTTCGAAAAGTCTCTGTGGAAGAAGAAAAAGAAGAAATGAAGAATAAAAATGGCTTATGAGGGTCTTGTACTCGTGACCGGCATTGGGAAAAATAAAACTAACAGTTGAAATGAAATAGAAAGGGAATAAAATGAAAGGTCACGACGTTAGGGTTTTAAATTTAAGTTCCCGCTTTTAGTATTTATTTTTCTGTGTTTTAATGCTTAAATAGTTAAATGGTAAAATTAAGTTAATATAATTGAAATTAAATCTTCTAAATCAGAAAAGAAAACAAAACAAAACCAAATAATAGAAAAATAAGAAGTAAAATCAGAAAACAAAAGAAAAGAAAAGAAAAAAAAAATTAAAGCGTACCTGATTCTCCACATCACGTGTCACGAGTCGTGAGGCAACGTCACGACTCGTGATGCGCTTACTTACCTGGACGAAGTCAATCTCCTCAGACCATCACGTCACATGAAGATGCATCACGAGACAAGCCCTGCCAAAATCGCTTGCTGTTGCGATCGCGATACTTGCCGCGATCGCGACAGAAGCAACGTCGTTGGTCTGACCACTCCTTGTTGAGCACCACTCAAAGCAGGTGTGGCAAAGTCCATCAATCTTGGTGGATTTTCTTCAGCCATGATAATTGATCTCCTATTTTTGTTCTTCTTTCTATTTGACTTCCGGTTACTTGACAAAAATCTTTCAATTTCATGATTTAAAGGCTCAAGCTCTTCTAAAGAACTCCTTGTACTAGGCATGAACTTCTAAATCCTGTAAAACAAAAACACAACACAAAATTAACTTAAACACACAAACAAATTAAAATAAACAAAATATTGTAATCCAAAATCAGAAATCAATTTTCACAATGGCAAACAACTGTTCCCCGGCAACGGCGCTAAAAACTTGTTGAGCATTTTCTATAGATGCTAATTATACCGCAAGTATACGGTGTATCGCAATAGTACTTAAGATATCGATCCCACGAGGAACGTTTTTACACACTATTACTAATTGATTTTAATCTTGTTTACAATGATTAATTAATGGTAAAGTTGATTTTAATCTAATCTAACATGTAAACTAAATATACCTAGTTAATGATAGTCAAAAGAAGATAAAATAAATCATGAAGAATTAAAGACAATGAACTTGATTCCATCATTTTGATTAACATCTTTCATCTTTTCATGCAAGCCAAGTTAGAATAAATTTTTAACTCACTCTCTCGACATGAATTAAAATGCCTAAAACATACAATTAAAATTCTAACTCACAATTTTCATTAATGAATTAGAGGTTTCTAATTACATATTTTAAGAATAAACACTAACCTATAGCAATTATCTCAATATACCGATCTCTCAAATATATCTTAATAATGAATCTCTATTAGATGTCAGATAAAGCAAACTCTCGAATTACTTTAACCTGTAAAGATCATGCAAAATATACTAATAGAAAATCTGCATTCAAAGACCATAAAAGTAGATGGAAATCTGCATTCATCTCTAACAGCCTTCTTCTCTTCTTTTTTTTCTTTTTTTTTTGTGAAGGGTATAGCTGTAAGAAAAGTTGAAGCAACTTTTAAAGCCCCCCTTCTAGGGCGATCTGCAGTTATCCATCGGGGCATTTTCTTCCCAGACAATGGTTGTATTCCTTTGCCTCTCCCGATGAAGATGTTGCTAGATTGGGCGAGGAGGAAAACGAGGACCTCTGCTTCATGGGTTCCTGGCTCCCCCTTTGTGTTGTCCTTAGATGGTTCTTCAGGATGTGTCCCATTGCATGGGCTCCATGAGGCTACCTTCTACATTACAGCTTGCTGTGCTCGATAGTTTTTGAAAAGATTTCAAGACGTAGTGAGGCATCCCTTATCCTTCCAAGGTGGCACCTTATCCTCGGCCTTCACCCCTAGGTACCATATCATTCGGACATAGCTGCTCGTAAAGACCATTATACCACCAATTGGGGATTACTCCTTTACTTCCACTAGTACATACGAGAGATGGGTGATTAATCTTGCAATTGATAACAGGACCTATCGACTTAAACATCTGGCCGGCGAGAGGAGAGCCTAGTTATTTAGATTAGATGCATTCAATAGTGAATGATGTTTCTCTTTTTATGAACATATGAGTCTAATTGCCTTTGTTTTATATCTTTCTACAAAGTTATGTACATTTCAGTATGATTTCTCCATACATGATCATTATCTAACATAGATTCAAAATGCAAAACTACATCTAATCTTAGTGTAGATCTTGTAAGCATCAAATTCCTATTTCCAATCAGCCCCCTCGGGTTTTCTTAATTGGACATTCTCTCTCAAGCCTCTAATTGTTTGCCCAGGGCACCTTTT
Source organism: Excoecaria cochinchinensis (assembly GCA_947683425.1). NCBI lineage: Eukaryota > Viridiplantae > Streptophyta > Magnoliopsida > Malpighiales > Euphorbiaceae > Excoecaria > Excoecaria cochinchinensis. The sequence continues at coordinate 13,056,933 of CANTUQ010000073.1, read as the reverse complement.
TTCGGTTTTCGACCCGTGGGGTATTTATTCTCTTATTTTGATTTTTAGTCTTTAGCTATGGAATCCTTTGCTTCTGTCGATACTGACTGGTTCATCGAACTCGTTTCCATCACTGTCTGTCGGAATTGCTACTCCCTTGGGCCATAACTTCTTAAGAACAAATGGGTCTTCATACATTGGCCTGAATTTACCTCATCTATCTAGAACATTCGGACTCATTTGCTTAAAGACTAAATCTCCATCTTTCAGTGGGCGCTTTCTGACTTTCTTCTCGAATGATCGAGCAAGTGTTTTTCAATAGATCTGACTGTGATAATGATCCCGCAACCTATTCTCGTTTGACGTGTTTAACTGCTGTGACCGTTGTTATGCCCAATCGGCTTTTGAAATCTGGGATTCCATGACTGCCCTTAAAGATTTGAGCTCTACTTCGATCGGCAGTACTGCTTCCGCCCTATATACCAAGGAATAAGGCGTGGCTCTTGTAGAGGTCCTGACGGTGGTTCTCCAGCCCCAAAGTGCAAAAGGTCATTTCTCTGCCCAATCTCTGTAGCTTTGAACCATCTTGGCTAAGATCTTCTTGTCATTCTTGTTAGCAGCCCTTACTGTCCTATTGACTTGAGGGTGATGTAGAGAAGACTTGTGATGCTCGATACCATACTTCTGAAGCCACTCCTTAGTTTCAGCCCTAAATTGCACCCTATTATTAGATACAACATGAAGCGAAAAACCGCATCAAATTCTTCTTAATGAACTTGGCCATATCTACATATCAATCCCCTTTTTTGTCTCTATCTTTTTTTGCATTCTTTTTTTTTTATTGTTTTTTGTTATTTTTTTTTATGGACAAACTTTGTTCAAATCCTGATACAACACGTACTTCTCTTCTTAACTGTTAGGGGCAACGTTGACCAATCAGGTCGGGTGTTGAACTTCAATAAGAAATTTGGCCTCGTTTCTGTTTGCAGATTTCTTGTTTTAACCTTTTCTGCCCATTCTGGCCTAAGTCTTCTAAACTTCTGCTTGATTGGTCCATGATTGGGATATGTCGGCATAGCGTGTTTAGCGACTTCACGATCATCTCCCGGCATGTCTTCATAGGTCCAGGCAAAGACTTTTTTTTTTTCATATTCTCAAATTTTAATCTCCCCTTAGGAGTTACATTAGATGCTGTCCAAATTTCTTTTGGCTTTTCCAAAGTTTTCGAGATTAAATGGAATGACATCAGTTGAATCAATGTCAAATATGAATGAATTATGATCATGATTATGCATAGTGAAACAATTAGAACATCACATAAATAAGCAAAACCAATCATTTTATTTAATAAAAACTAGAATTAAAAGTACCATCATTAAATAGTTCTAAAACAAAAAAGAACATCTAAATAACTATCATTTTCTGCTCCTGCCAATGCAGATGCTGTAGATGATCATTCATTGTCATCCTTCAAGAATCGCTTTCCTTTTCCTCTCCTACTTCTTGCAGCATCCTGGATCGGTAATCTGTTTGCTATCAATGAGGTCCTTAATATGGCTCCTCAGAGTTCGACATTCATCAGTGTCATGCCCTATATGCTAATGGTAGGCACAATACAGATTTGCTCGATGATCAGGATGCCCTTGACTTCTGGCGGGCTTACCAGGCATTGGCTGTAGCTTACCTTCTTTCATTAACCTTTTAAGTACCCAAGACAATGATTTGCCTAGGTTGGAGAAATGCCTTCGATCAGTTTCAATAGCCACCACATCAACAGTGTTTTCAGCTTGGCTTCCACTGTCGGGCCTTGCTGACTTTCCTGCCCATTGATTGCCGTAATTTCTTCGGGCATAATTGTCCCCACTGGCCTTCCTTGCTAGGTATTCTCCTTCAGCTTCTATAGCTATGTCCTTCAGGGACTCCCAGTCCTTTAACCCCTTCATCTTTAACCCATATTTCAGATATAGGCCGGCGTTCCTGACGAACAACCTGATCTGGTCCGGAGTGTCCGGCTTCCTCTTCATCTCATTACTCGGTTCCTCCATCGAGTCAGGTATCATGGAATGACTCTCCTAATTTTTGCCATAGCAGCTCTAGATCTTTCAAGGTGACCTCCATCTGGGTACTACAGTCATACTGCTTGAAGAACTCCTCGGTTAGCAGATCCCAATCTTCTTTAGACCTTTTGTCCAACCCATGGTACCAATCGACTGTCAGACCCATTAGACTAAGGCAAAAATACTCTACCTTCTGTTTCTTTGTCAGCCCTGTACCCTTCTTGATCAGGGTATATTGCTTAATATGTGCAGAAGGGTCCGAAGTACCATCAAATTTTGTCAGGCCTAGCATCTTAAATCTCTGGCGCAATAGCTCTTCATCACCCAACTCCATGTCTTCAGGGCTGATCCCTTTCCCGGCTGATAGTAATGTGTAATTGCTTCAATCTTTTCTTCCATTTTCTTCACCACATCATCCTCTACTTTAGGAACTTTATTTCTTATAGCCTGAGGAATTACCAGTTCATCCTCCTCCTCCACTTTTGGGTCAGGAATCCTCACTCTTCTCTGCTCAGCTGGCGCTGCTGCTCTGGGTTCAATGACTGGTTGTTGTATAGTAGCAGTTGCTATAGGAGTCTCCCCCATAATAGGCGGTTCGACTCGTTCCACAGCAAGAGCCACGGGTGGTTGCCCGATATTTGGTGCCATTTGGGCAGCAATATTTCCCATCAAGGCTAGTATCCTCCTTTCAAAATCCTCAAGTCTTTTGTCTAGATCTTGTGCTATCAAAGCACCCGTTTCTTATGGTAAATCTGCCATTACTGACCTGAAAGATCGTTTCAAAGAAATTTTTGAACTTCCGTCTTCTGAGGCCCAATCTGAACCCAATATAGGTACTAACTCCGGCAACTCAAGCATTGGGTTTCTGATAAGTCATCCATCGGATCCCCTAAACCACACGGATGACTCAATAATGGCTGTAAAAAACTCGAAGGGTTAGGATGAAGCATGAGTGAAGTGTAATGCATGGCCGTGAGTCGTGCACCATTTCACAATCACATATAAGCAAGTAGATTCTCCCAACCTTAGCACTCCCGCACACGAGGTGAATTGGTCTCTTTCTAAGGGGCTTAATCCATGGGTCAACAGGGGACCCAATGAATGCGCATAGTGCATGGCAAAAAATCGACAGCACAATGTCTCTCAGAATGCACATACGTATGAGTTTTGACCATTTATGTATTTGGACACTTCAACCGAATTGAGGTGAACCCATCGGGGCATGAACGCCTTTGCTAGAAGACCACTTAATTTGTTTGATTTTGTTCAATACATGATGGCCCACATGACAAGCATTGTATCACGGTTCATTTCGCATAGAAAAAGTATTTATTGCCATTATATGAGCCTTGGTCCGAGCGATGTTACTTTAGGGCTACCCATGCATGGTCCCTGCCAACGGGTCTAGCTCATCACGAGCATAACGACCGATCAGATCTCCATTTGATACACCAAAACGCACTAGGCTTGGGCTGGTGATTATCCTTAACACTTGCCACATTGAGTGAACATAGGTTGTGCTTCGAAAATGCACCGGGGTAGAATAAGGGTACAAACTAGCGTAATTTTAAGGCTCTAGCACGATACAATGAAATTTTAGAAGAGAGACGGAATTTTAGTTTTAAAAAACTCAATTATACGTTTTAACTAAGACATTTTCAGAGTAAAGTCACAAAGTCCCCAGCAGAGTCGCCACTGTGACACGCGCTGAACCAAAAAGGCTCCCTAAGGCCCACTTTTATGGCTCGAGGGATTGGTTCGCGTCATTTGATCTTGGGTAACATGAGACATTTTAGAATCCCCACCCAATAGAATATTAGAAAAGTTCATCTAGCCTCATGAAATCTTTTGGCACCTTTGAGGTATTTTGAAGTCGCCACCCAATTTACGAGAAATTGGGAAAGGTCGTCTAACCTCTATGGTCTAAATTAGAGAGTAGTTCGAAACTCCACTCTTATTTATGCCTTGATTATTTATAAATGAGTTTTTAGGTTAGAAGATTTCATCTCTCATCTCACACGATTGATGTAATTTATTAAAGGCGCACTTCAAGCATCGAGAAAAGTGGTAAATAAAAGGTATAAATAAAGTAATAAATAAAGCGGTAAATAAAGCAATAAACACACAAAGCCACACCATTTACAAAGGAGAAAATGGGAAAATATAGTCCCCCAAATGAAAAGAAAAGCTAAACAAAATTAGAATGGAAATTGGGATAGAATACAATCCCCAAATGAAAGAAAGCTAAATAAAATTGCCCCAAAAATAATTAATTACAAGGGCCCGCAAGATATATATGAAAATAAAATTAAACAATCAAGCAAAATCAATTAAGAGGGATTATATGCATAAATCGGGATATTTATTCGGTTTAAGAACATTGGTTCCTTCATGCTCACTTAAAAAAGGATCAAAGAGTTGTTTCAGCTATTGGCTTAAAAACTGGAACGTATTGCTCCCATTTTGAGAAAATTTAACTCTTCATTTTAATTCATGGTATTTTTACATTCATTGGCTAAAATCAAGGACATTAGTCCTAATTTATTAATAAAAATCCCAATTTAGTCATACAAATATTTTTGTGATTTTTTACCTTACAGGCATATAAAATAAAATCATTTTATTTGCAAATAAATACAATCACATAGACGGGGATAGGAAAAGTCTCACCCAAGTGGTGTGGTTTCCTACGCGTCGTGACCCCTCCGTTTGGTCACAAAAATGCTCAAACAGGTAACATCACATTTTAAGCCCCAAATAAAAGACAACAATAAAAATATTAGTAACAATTCCAAAATCAACCAAGTAAACACAAAAATAAGGAAAACGCGGAATAATATTAACACACAAGTAGCAAGTAAGATGGGTCAAGTTAAACACATTAATTTAATATGAAAACAACTCGTATGCAAAAGGAAATTAACAAATTAATCATGTAAGAGTATGATAATAACAATAATAATGATAAAGAAACCATGCAATAGCACCGCACGAAAATACTAACAATGACAATAATAATAACAACAATAGCAACAACAACAACAACAACAACAACAACAACAACAACAACAACAATAATAATAATAATAATAATAATAATAATGATAATGATAACAGTAATAATAATAATAACAACAATAATAATAATTATGTAAAGTTAACTAAATGAGCAAGATAAGTGGAAAAGGTGAAGTAAGCATACAACAAAAAGTAGCAATGTATTAAACATAAAAGAAGATTATTGCAAAAATTATGCCAAGAAAAATAATAAACTTGATTTTTCGGGCCCAAATCTTATGTATTTAACCATGGTCATACCAAAAACAAAATAGAGATTGAAAAATTATGCTAAAAGAATAAATTTCATAAAAAAACCACATTTATCAAGCCATTATTCACATATTCATTAGTGTGAGAAACAATGAGATAAAGTCAACAAAAAAATATGGGATAAATGAATGGGTCCAAGAATCTTTACCCTCAAATTTGATGATATGGAAGCAAGATGTTTCAATCCGATTCCCCTTATTAAGGTTCAAAACAGATTCAAAAAGACTCAAAAAGTTTAAGTTATTTTTTGTTTCAAAGATTCAAGAATGCTAAAACAAAACCAAATGATTTTTGATGCTTGTTTGATGATAAACTTGAGCTAAGGGAATCGATTTTCCCTTCCTCAAGTTAAATCCAAACTCAAAATGTTTTCCTAATTTCAGAAAATTAAAGAAGAAATTTTGTTGCCTTTTTGAAAGAAAAAAATGGACTAAAAAACTGTCCCGTTTTTCTTACTCAAAACTCTTTTCTCTTTCTCCAAAAGTTTCTCCTCTCTTACTAAAACCTTTTCTTTCTTTTTATCTCCTCTCCCCTTCCAAAAAAGAAAGAAACTAGCCTCCTTCCCCCAAAATCTTCCCAAAAAAGGCCTGAAAACTAAAAGAAAATAGCCTTTTCAGTCCAAAATTTGATAAAATCGTGTTTCAGAAGGTAGGAAAGTGACAGGGGGCAGGCTGCCGCGAAAGGGCCGACCTCGTTTGCACGTGGGCGAGCGCCTACGGGGCGTGCCTCTCCTAGCCCGCGCAGGTGCGAGCGAGCGCCTGTGGGGTGGCCTCGCGCGTCCTCTACACGCAAACCCAAGAAAAACCACAATTTTTTCCCAAAAAAAAAAAAATAGAACAAAAGCAAATAAATAACTAAAAAGCTAAATTGATCGACATTTCATTAAAGAAAAGCTAACTGATGGTGTCTTGAGTTTATTCCATGTGATGTCAGAAAGACAGCTAGCTGATGTTTTCACAAAAGGACTCAACAATCAAGCCTTTCATACCTTAGTTTGCAAGTGCGGCATGGGAAATATTTTTGCACCAACTTGAGGGGGAGTGTTGACTATTATGATTTGTTACCTCGTTTGTTAATTCTGTAATTAATAGGCTAGCTATATACTTCCTTTTAGTCGTAAGATTTCTTCCTAATTAGCCATAGGGTTTCTATATAAAATCCCTTGTATATTGATTGTTTATAGATAATAGAAAAAAAAAATCTCCTTTTCACAAAATTCTACACCTTATATTATCAACTTAAATTCCTATTTAATTTACTCTAAATTAATTTCAGACATTATTTCACTATTAAATATTTATTAATATTATTTATTATGTGTCTATAATGTTGGATTCTTTAACAGTACTATTCAGGTCATTGTTGTTTCGGGGTGTTATAGGTGAAGCTTGCAAGTTGTGACGTTGCAATGGTTTGGCGACTAGATACTATTTGAAGTCGAAGTTTCCATCTACAAAGGATTATCAGACATGTCAGCATTATATTCAGCCAAGAATGGGAGAGATGCTAAAATTTTCTTGAAGTTTCCATGCTTATATAGTAAGAAATGGAGGACCAACATTTAATTGGTCACTATTCAATCTGATGGTCCATATTGTGCCAAATGTCATTCCCTCATAAATTCCATATTTCTTTATTTAATTTCCATCAAAATATCTTCCATAAAGATGGAAAAATTATTCTTTGGGTACAAAATTTTAAGTCAAAACTGTGTCATTTCGGTAAATATTTGGTCCTGCGACAAATGTACCGGTCCGATAATTCACTTTTCCGTCTCAATTGTATTTTCAATTTTCAACATTAAAATTACCATTCTATCATTTACAATATATTCTCATTGTTGGATTAATTTTCAAAGGTCTCAGATCAAATTTTAAACTTAGTCAAATCTCGAGTCAAAGTATGCATTATTTATATCTAACCCATGACTTATTTTTAGTTTTGACTTTTGAGGCCCCATTTAACTCCAATTTTATCTTAAATTACAATTAGACTTTTCATAAATTGTAATTTCTAATGCTCAAGAAAAATGCACTACAGTCTAGGGTGGTACTATTCATCCCAAGTGATATTATTCACAGCCTGAAAAGTACTATTAATAAAACTAGGATTTTTGAGGTGTTACATTTATTCCTTACTAATTAAAATTTCATTCTTGAAATTTACCTATGTTGAAAAGTTGCAGATATTGCTGTCTTATGGTGTTTACTGGCTTCTTTGTGGCTTCCTCTGTGTTGTGGTGAGTCTTCTTTATATATCAAGTTTGGTAGTATCCGCACTTCTCCTAGTTTAACGATGTGAGTTGGGTTGAATCAATATTTTCGTAACATCGACACATGGAAGACATCACGAATCAGGTGATAGAGTTAGTCTGTAGGCTACTGGTCCCATACGTTCCAGAATTTCATAAGGAACAATAACCTAGAACTTAGCTTAACCTTCCTATCGAATCTCAGTACTTTTTTTTGGGGTGACACTTTCAGAAATACTTTATCTCCAACCTCGAACTCCATATCTCTTTTCTTCAAGTCCCCATACGATTTTTAGCAATTTGATGCAGCTTTCAATCTATCTTTGATCTCATTGACTTTTTCTTTTGTTTCTCGAATTAAATCTAACACATCTAGCTTGCACTCGCTAAGTTATGTCCAACACAAGGGTGTTTCTGCATTTTCTTCCATACAAGGCTTCATAGAGTGCCATTTGTATGCTTGCTTGGCAGCTGTTGTTATATACAAATTTAGCTAAAAGCAGGTATCTTTCCCAATTACTTTCAAATTCAAAGGCACAGCTCCTCAACACATCCTCGAGTACCTAAATAACTCTTTCTGACTGTCGATATGTCTGTGGATGGAAGGCAGTGCTAAAATGGAGCTTCATACCCAATGTTTCTTAGAGTTTCTTCCAAAACCGAGATGTGAATGATAGAAGAAAGCACTCCATATAACCTGACAATCTCACTGATGTAAATCTCCGCCAGCTTTACTAGTGGATAATAAAATCTCACTGGTAGGATGTAACACCTGTACTCGAATATTAGAACGAGTATTGGGTATTACAAATTGGCTTCCTTAATTATTCTTAACCAATTTGACTTTATATTTTCTTATTAATTTAGGAAGCAATTTTTTTTTTATTGCCATGCAAAAATTGACTACTTTAACTCGTAGTTACTATTCATTTGGTAAATTGTTTGATAGCATAACAACTATAACTATTCATATCCCTCTCGCACATTTAAATTAAACACTACTAACACATTCATAACCGTCTTAACCTCCAATAACTCATCATATAACAACATCAACAAGCATAAAACATTTAAACATATTAACCATTATCATTCTTCCCAAAAGAGTACATAAAGTTTCTTTATTTCATAACTTACAAATACATACATATATTCTTTTTTGTACACAAGGTTACATACATATACATGCCATATACAAAATCCAATACATTTCTTCATAATGATAAGACTTCAGATTTGCTCTTTTTGCCTTGTCCCTTAAGCAACTCCTATCAGCTTTTTTTGTACCTATGTGCAGTAGCAAATTATGCGCTAAGCTATTAATGCTTAGTTGTAGATACTATACTAGCATTTTTCATAATCACACATATAATCACTCAAATACAATTATATCATATGTACATGTTTAGTAATATGAAATTTAATTCAATAAATACAAATCCAAATAAACATATTTACTCATATATTTTTAATTCTAACATTATATATTATTTTTGCATAAATAATTCAATTATGTGATGATGATAGTGGTGATGATGATAATGATGATGATAGTGGTGATGATACATGATAATAATAATGATGATGATGATGATGATGATGATGATGATGATGATGATGATAATAATAATAATAATAATAATAATAATAATAATAATAATAAAAATAAAAATAATAATAATAATAATGATGATGATGATGATATTTATTATTATTATTGTTAATAATAAATATTATTATTATTATTATTATTATTAATTACCATTTTGCACTATTTGCATTAAAATTATCCTTTTGCCCCCAGTAATAATCACACATACAATCACTCAAATACAATTATATCATATGTACATATTTAGTAATATGAAATTTAATTCAATAAATACATATCCAAATAAACATATTTACTCATATATTTTTAATTCTAACATCATATATTATTTTTGCATAAATAATTCAATTATGTGATGATGATAGTGGTGATGATGATGATGATGATGATGATGATGATGATGATGATGATAATAATAATAATAATGATGATGATGATGATGATATTTATTATTATTATTGTTAATAATAAATATTATTATTATTAATTACCATTTTGCACTATTTACATTAAAATTATCCTTTTGCCCCCAGTAATATCCAGTAGAAACCTAATGAATAGGATATGCAGAACAATGACCCCATAGGTCAAAAACTGTTGAAGTGACCACTTGGGAGTCAAACGCTCTAATAACTACATGATGCCAACTATATCATTATGTAGACCGCCATTGATTTATAAATACGAGTTGCCATAACTCGATATCACGGTATATGTCCCTATGGCTAGCCAATTATATCATCTGCTTTTGGTTTCAGTACTAGTTACTAAGGGCAAAATAATTCCATCAATTCATTTCCTTTAATTATACCACAATCTCATTTCAATATGGCATAACATTATCCCTCAATACGTAATCCATATTCAATGCTCCACATTGTCACATATTACATCTCATATCCATACATACTTCTATCTTTTCATCAACACAAGCCAATTTTGCTATTTTCCATCACATTTATTTCTCAATGCCATATTTCATCATTAACACATAAATCTATTCATTTTTTTACATCTAACATAATAAATGTCTACATAATTCATACGTACCAATATATACTTAAATACAAATATTAATGCTTAATTACCTTCCTAATGATAACATGCATGTAAGTTCCACTATTTAAAGTAAAATAAATTCATCACTTCATATCATCATATTCGGCCACCACACTTCACTCATGCATCACATATATTTCCATCAATTTATGCACAAATTCGCAACTTTCCTAACTTGGATTTCATTAATCTAACATCAATTCATCAAAGTTTCAAGCACTTAGTAATCTTTAAGTTCTTACATAATGCATGTATTAGTGTGAATTAACTATTTAGAAACCATAATATAAAATTAAAATTACCATTAATCTCATTTAACACCCAATTTAACATCCATAACATCAATTTCAATTAAACACAACATTTATTCCAAATTTACTAACATGCATATTCATACAATGTATGAAAAATGAAAAAATATATATCCACAAACCTTTTTCTCCTTATCTTTTTTTCTATTCTTCTTTTTCTTTCTCTTTTCCTTTCTTTTTTCTTCCTCCCCCTTCTTTGTAACACCCCCTACCCATACATAGGCGATCCCATCCGATGAGGAGTGAGATGCCGTATGAGTTAAGGTGCCACTACACAAGTACAATACAAATCATACATTCATACAAAGTATACATACATAAACACAGGGTAATTAAAAACTTTGCAAACAATAACGGGAACAGCTGATCATGCATTAATATAACAATATCCGTTACATTACTGTTCCGATCAACTAGCTGAAAATACAAAAGCTTACATATCCCAAAAGATTAATACATATGCGGAAGCTATAAAAATATAAGGGAGTTCTATTACAAAAGAATCATCATACTACAAAAGACCTAAGCCCTAACACTAACCCTCCTGTGTTGGCTTAACTGGCGGCGACTCTCCCAAAGCAATAATATCCTCCGCACCTGCACGGGTAAGAACACCGTGCTAAGCGATAAATGCTTAGTGGAGAAACACATATATGATATGGACGGCCACTCACAATGGTCATCAAGGCATAACACATTCATAATGGCAAATGCAAATATCCATAACACAACACCGTATATGAAAATATATGAACATACTTGCATATTAAAGCCATACGTTCCACATCACATACTCATGTTCATAATCATATTAACTGAATATATATCTCAATATCAAACTCATTCGAATATCACATTCGCATAATCATATTGGAGTAATACATAGTAGACAGAACACATAACACCTCCTGGCTCATAATAGTGGATAATGAGTATACAGACAGAACCTTATGGGTACGAATCGATAACTGACAGTACCTTACGGGTACGAATCGAACACCATTTTACTTTATCAATTTCAAAACATTTTACTGAGGGGACCTTAAATAAGATCCGACACTGAGGGGTTTGCGAGGAACCAAACGGGGACCTGATTGGGGTCCGAACTGAACTGAGGCTGCAGCTAAAGGACTCTATTAGGCATGCCTAACTATCCACTTACTAGACTCTAGCAGGTCATGCATAACACAATTTACATTCCAATATTCATCACATTATAGAGTTCATACTTGAGCATAACTCACTTTACTATTACATATAACACATACTATTTTAGCATAGCAAAACATACAATCAAATGATGTCAGGTAGATAAAATAACACTAATTAAGAATAGAAACCAAACACAAGTGGAAAAGAAGTGAAAAGGAAGGAAGTCAAAAATTTGCATAAGGGGGACAGAAATGTTTTACACGGCGGCATGGTCAATCCATACCCCCATGTAAGATAGTTTACATGGGGGTATGGCTTAGTCCATACCGACGTGTAACATGTCCCACACAGGTAGACAGAGGCATTTTACATGGCGATATGGAACGTTCCTTACCGCCGTGTAAGATGTCTTACACAGCTCCAACCAGAGGCATTTCACACGGCTGTAAGAGAAACCCATACTGCCGTGTGAAACTCACAGTTCAAAAACATATCTGGGCAGTAGCATTTTACACAGCGGTATGGTCTTGCCCTTACAGTCGTGTAAAACCATGGCCATGCAATTTCTGAAGGTTTCCTCGATCCACACGGCGGTGAGCCGAGGCCTTACCGCCCTGTGACTTCTGGAAATTCCAGAAATCGCAGACTGTCACTCCAATTCCGAACCCAAAACCACACACATCACAATTCACACATTTAACCCACAACATCAACCTCATACTTACCTTACCTACCTGAAATACAAAGCCAATCATGCAAAAACATACATAATCATCTAATTAATTCTAACCTTAAGAAATCACACATAACAATTCTTATACATACATGATTCACCAAAATCACAATCTTAAACTCACCCAACTAAATTCTAGGCTCAACATACTAAAACATCAACGCCCATATACCAAATACACTTAAACATCATACCAATATTTAGCATCCAAACCACACAAAATCATCAAACACCCAACACATATAAGAATAATCCCAAACCTGAAATCCTTAGCTCCTAATGCTTAGTCCCACTAGACCCTGCAATTTCCTTGCCTTTGGAATTGTGAGGAGGCTCAGCTAAACACAATTCCATCAAGAACACACACAAAGAACAACCCTAGGTTAAAACTAATCCAGAAAATATGAATAGGAGAAAAAGATGGAAGAAAGAAAACAAATTCAAGATTCAACACACACTTACCAAATTAGATGCAAGAGTGACCAATTTCCACCACAAAAGCTTGATTTCTAGCTAGTAATAACTAGGGAAGGGAAAAAGGAAGAAGGAGATGGAGGTAGAAAGGGAAAAACGGGAATGAGCTTTTGATTTCCCCTTTCTCTTCTCATTCTTTTCTTAATTCTTTTTCCCTAACCTAATACATATGTCAACCTCTTAGTGGTGGAACTTGCTCACTCACACCCCACAAGGCAATGAACCCACACACACTATGCATTCCTAACTTAAAACACCTTACCAAGGTATGAACACTCACACACAACATAAGTCCAACTAGTGCACACCCTCATAACATACATGCACCACATGCTAACAAAACTCTTAAAACATGCCTTTATATCAAAAAGCCCTTAAAACACATGCCAAGATACACATACGCATGCACACGCACATGGCTCATTCTACTAGGGGGCAAATGGGGTGTGATAACTCTCCCCTACTAATAAGAATTTCGTCCTCGAAATTCTCACCTGAACTGAACAACTGCGGATACTGAGCTCTCATCGACTCTTCCGGTTCCCATGTCGCTTCTTCGACTCCATGGTGATTCCATAATACCTTCACCAACGGAATCTGCTTACTCCTTAACTGTCTCACCTCTCGGGCTAAGATGGCTCTCGGTTCCTCATCATATGAAAAATTAGGCTGAACTTGCACATCTTGCACTGACAGAACGTGCGACGGATCCGATCGGTATCGACGAAGCATCGAAACATGGAACACATCATGCAACTTCGCCAATTCCATCGGTAAGGCCAACCTATAGGCCACCGGACCAACTCTGGCCAAAACCTCATACGGACCAATGAAGTGAGGACTAAGCTTGCCCTTTTTAGCAAACCGAAGCACTCTCCTCCAAGGCGAAACTTTAAGGAAAACCTTGTCCCTAACCTCAAATTGCACATCCTTCCTCTTCAAGTTGGCATAAGACTTCTGCCGATCCTTAGCCGCGTTCAGATTCCACTGCACAACTCTAATCTTTCCTCTGTATCTCTAACCAACTCTGGCCCAATCACTGATCTCTCGGATAGCTCGGTCCAACAAACCGGAGTCCTACACTGCTGACCATATAAAGCCTCATACGGTGCCATACCGATGCTCGACTGATAGCTATTATTGCAGGCAAACTCCATAAGCGATACATATCTATCCCAACTACCCGAAAAATCCAGGACACAAGCCCTCAGCATATCCTCCAGAATCTGAATGACCCGCTCTGACTGCACATCTGTCTGAGGATGAAATGCTGTACTAAAGTTCAATTTAGTACCCAAAGCTCTCTGTAACTCTTTCCAAAACTTGGAAGTAAACCTCGGGTCCCGATCGGATACTATGGACAAAGGCACTCCTTGCAAGTGAACTATCTTTTCCACATAGATACTGGCTAACTTGTCCATCGAATAGTCTACTCTCACAGGCAAGAAGTGAGCTGACTTCGTAAGCCTATCCACAATCACCCATACAGAATCATGCTTCCTCTGTGTCAACGGCAAACCAGAAACAAAATCCATGGCAATGTCATCCCATTTCCACTCGGGAACGGACAAAGGCGTGAGCAATCTCGAAGGAACTTGATGCTCAGCCTTTACCTGCTGACATGTCAAGCATTTGGATACAAAGTCCACGATGTCCCTCTTTATACCTGACCACCAGATCGAAGAACTGCCTCATCTCCCGATACATCTTGTCATTGCCCGGATGCATGGTGAAAATGGTACTATACGCCTCACTCAATAGCTGTCTCCTCAAGTCCTCATTCTCAGGCACACACAAGCGGTTCCCATACATCAGTACTCCATCCCGAACCGAGAAATCTGATTGCTTACCCGATCTGACCTCTTGTACAATCCGCTGCAGCCTCTCATCATCCCTCTGAGCATCCACAATCCTTTTTCTCAAAGAATGTTTCACTCGCAACTGAGCAATCAAAGCTCCATCTGAACCAAATCTCCATCTAAACCGTCTCAAGAACAAGGCTGAAACTGACTTTCGACTCAGAGCATCAGCGACTACATTGGCCTTACCCGGATGGTAATCCACAATGCAGTCGTAGTCCTTAAATAACTCAAGCCAATGGCGCTGTCTCATGTTCAACTCCTTCTGCGTGAGGAAGTACTTTAAGCTCTTATGGTCCGTAAATATCCTACATTTCTCCCCATACAAGTAATGGCGCCAAATCATCAAAGCAAAAACCATAGCCGCTAACTCTAAATCAGGCGTTGGGTAATTCCTCTCATGTGGCTTCAACTGCCGAGAAGCATAAGCCACAACCTTACCTTCCTGCATCAGCACACACCCAAGACCGACACCCGAGGCATCACTATACATGACAAACTCCTTACTCGAGATGGGTTGAGTAAGTATAGGAGCCTCAACTAACAACTTCTTTAACTGCTCAAAACAAGTTTGGCATCGATCTGACCACTCAAATCTGACCCCTTTCCTTAACAATCTAGTCATCGGAGCGGCAATCACTTAAAAACCCTTAACAAATCGACGGTAGTAACCCGCCAAACCAAGAAAACTCCTCACTTCCTGAACATTTCTAGGCGCTTTCCAATCAACTATTGCCTCAATCTTGGCTGAATCCACCTGAATACCCCTAGCCGAAATAATGTGACCCAGAAATGACACTTCCCGAAGCAAAACATCACACTTGCTAAGCTTAGCAAACAACCGATGCTCTCTCAATACTTGCAAAACCAACCGGAGATGCTCCTCATGCTCACTTTCATCCTTGGAATACACCAAGATGTCATCTATAAACACCACCACAAATCGATCTAAGTATGGCCTAAACACTTTGTTTATCAAATCCATGAATGCTGCTGGAGCATTGGTCAAACCAAATGGCATCACAAGGAACTCATAGTGGCCATACCGAGTCCAAAATGCAGTTTTAACCACATCCTCATCCTTAACCCGAAGCTGGTAATACCCTGACCGAAGATCAATCTTTGAGAAAACACCTGCACCTCTAAGCTGATCAAACAAATCCTCAATCCTAGGTAAAGGATACTTGTTCTTCACTGTGACCTTATTGATTTGCCTATAATCAATGCACATCCGCAAAGATCCATCTTTCTTCTTGACAAACAAAACCGGAGCTCCCCATGGAGATATGCTGGGTCGAATAAACCCCTTATCCAATAGCTCTTGTAGCTGAGTTTTGAGTTCTCTTAACTCTATAGGAGCCATCCGATAAGGTGCTTTTGATATGGGTGTGGTACCCGACATAGTCTCTATGGATAACTCAACCTCTCTCTCTGGAGGTAAGCCCGGCAAATCACTCGGGAACACATCACTAAACTCCCGAACCACTGGGATGTCCTCAATCTGAACTTGATCCCTCTTGGAATCCAACACAACCGCTAGGAAAGCCTCACAACCCTTTCTGATAAACCTCTTGGCTTGCATTGCAGAAATCACGTTATTCAAAGAACTAGCACCCAAACCTTTCACAAACACAGGAGACTGACCTCTATCTCGAAGCACAACTGTCTTTTTATGGCAATCAACTACAGCCCGATGCTTACCCAACCAGTCCATACCCAGAATCAGATCAAACTCTCTGAAAGGCAACTCAATCAAATCCGCTAGAAACACAACTCCCTCCACTAATAAAGGACAATTCTTATAAACTCTACTGACACTGACACTATACCCTAATGGACTGGTCACACATATGTCATAATCTAACTGATCAACCACATGCAACTTATCAACAATCTTATCTGTGCACAAGTATGAGTGTGTGGAACCAGGGTCAATTAGAGCATACATTTCAGTGTCATGGAGTAGGAACTTACCAGTAATAACATCAGGCGCATCCTGCTCCTCTCTGGCTCTCACAACATAGACTCTGGCTGCAACTGGCAACTGACGCTGAACAGACTCAGATGCAGCTCCCTCTCTAGGTCGACCGCCTTGACCTCTACCCCTGCCTCTAACACGGGCAGCATGAGTAGCATTTGATTCAACTCTGCTAGCCCCTCTCTGTGGACCTAAATCCTCACTTAACTGTGGACAACTAGCCAGAAGGTGTTCAGTGCTCCCACATCTAAAACACCCACCAGTGAGCCACCTACACTCACCCCGGTGAGTCTTACTGCAGTGCGAACAAACAGGTATAGCCTCAGATCTACCACCCCTGCCAGAACCTGACACAGCTATAGAACCCTGTCTCTTACCTCTAGTGGCTAAACCAGATGATGACTACGAGTTCCTCGATCTCTTACCCGAGGATGATGAAGATGAACCACCGCGAGAAGGGTTCCTCCTCTGAGCCCTCTCTCTCAACACTGACTCAGATCTCTCAGCCCTCATAGCAGCATCCACAATCTGATAATAGTTCACCCAGGAGTGCTCATCAAAGAAATCAGCATAACCCTCAAGGACTCATTCAACCCTGCCTCAAAACGACGGCATCTGAACTCATCAGTCATAATACCTAATGGAGGATACCTAGACAACCGGTTGAACACTTTCTCAAACTCTGAAACCGACAAAACCCTCGGTTTCAAGCTCAGAAACTGTGCCCATCTAGCATCCTTATAGGTCTTAGTTATGTACTTCTTCGTGAACTCTCCCTCAAAGAAATCCCAAGTAATCGGATCAGGTGGTTGAGGATGCCTACAAACCAATTCCCACCATTCATAAGCGGACCCTTGCAGTAAAGCCACTGCACACTCTGCCTGCTGGTCAGGAGGACACCTGACTTCTCTCAAAGCACGCTTCACTTTGTCTACCCATTTCTCAGCCAACTCAGACTCATCCAAACCTGTGCCATAGAAGTCTTCAACACCAGCCCTTCTCAAGTTCTCTATAGGAGCTCTAAGAGTAGTCACTCTCTCCAAGACCCTAGCAATGTCCTATGATAGCCTGAATATAGCTTCAAAAGGCATGGCAGCGGCCTCGGGCTGGACCCTAGCTTGTTGAGCCAACATAGAAATTGAAGGATCTACGGCTTGAGGGTTCACACTCTCGGCGGACTCTTCAAGTGATCCACGAACATAGTTAGAAGCCATCTAAAACAAACAAGAGGACAACCGCATCAGCCAACACAGGTCTAGACATATACACATCTATGCACAACAACACATCAACAATACCCAGAAACGCCTAAACCTAGGCTCTGATACCGAAAACTATAACACCCCCTACCCATACATAGGCGATCCCATCCGATGAGGAGTGAGATGCCGTATGAGTCAAGGTGCCACCACACAAGTACAATACAAATCATACATTCATCCAAAGTATACATACATAAACACAGGGTAATTAAAAACTTTCCAAACAATAAAGGGAACAGCTGATCATGCATTAATATAACAATATCCGTTACATTACTGTTCTGATAAACTAGCTGAAAATACAAAAGAGTACATATCCAAAAAGATTAATACATATGCGGAAGCTATAAAAATATAAGAGAGTTCTATTACAAAAGAATCATCCTACTACAAAAGACCTAAGCCCTAACACTAACCCTCCTGTGTTGGCTTAAATGGCGGCGACTCTCCCAAAGCAATAATATCCTCCACACCTGCACGGGTAAGAACACCGTGCTAAGCGATAAATGCTTAGTGGGGAAACACACATATGATATGGACGGCCACTCACAATGGTTGTCAAGGCATAACACATTCATAATGGCAAATGCAAATATCCATAACATAACACCGTATATGAAAATATATGAACATACTTGCATATTAAAGCCATACGTTCCACATCACATGCTCATGTTCATAATCATACTAACTAAATATATATCTCAATATTAAACTCATTTGAATATCACATTCGCATAATTATATCGGAGTAATACATAGTAGACCGAACACATAACACCTGCTGGCTTATAATAGTGGATAACGAGTATACAGACAGCACCTTACGGGTACGAATCGATAACTGACAGTACCTTATAGGTACGAATCGAAAACAATTTTACTTTATCAATTTCAAAACATTTTACTGAGGGGACCTTAAACAAGATCCGACACTGAGGGGTTCGCGAGGAACCAAACGGGGACCTAATAGGGGTCCGAACTGAACTGAGGCTGCAGCTAAAGGACTCTATTAGGCATGCCTAACTATCCACTTACTAGACTCTAGCAGGTCATGCATAACACAATTTACATTCCAATATTCATCACATTATAGAGTTCATAATTGAGCATAACCCACTTTACTATTACATATAACACATACTATTTTAGCATAGCAAAACATACAATCAAATGATTTTAGATAGATAAAATAACACTAATTAATAATAGAAACCAAACACAAGTGGAAAAGGAGTGAAAAGGAAGGAAGTCAAAAATTTGCATAAGGGGGATAGAAGCGTTTTACACGGCGGTATGGTCAATCCATACCGCCGTGTAAGTCAGTTTACATGGGGGTATGGCTTAGTCCATACCGACGTGTAACATGTCCCACAGAGCTGGACAGAGGCATTTTACACGGCGGTATGGAACGTTCCTTACCGCCGTGTAAGATGTCTTACACAGCTCCAACCAGAGGCGTTTCACACGGCTGTAAGGGAAACCCATACCGCTGTGTGAAACTCACCATTCAAAAACATATCCGGGCAGTAGCATTTTACACGGCAGTATGGTCCTGCCTTTACCGCCATGTAAAACCACTGCCTTGAATTTCTGAAGGTTTCCTCGATCCACACGGTAGTGAGCCGAGGCCTTACCGCCCTGTGACTTCTGGAAATTCCAGAAATCGCAGACTGTCACTCCAATTCCGAACCCAAAACCACACACATCACAATTCACACATTTAACCCACAACATCAACCTCATACCTACCTTACCTACCTGAAATACAAAGCCAATCATGCAAAAACATACATAATCATCTAATTAATTCTAACCTTAAGAAATCACACATAACAATTCTCATACATACATGATTCACCAAAATCACAATCTTAAACTCACCCAACTAAATTCTAGGCTCAACATACTAAATCATCAAAGCCCATATACCAAATACACTTAAACATCATACCAATATTTAGCATCCAAACCACACAAAATCATCAAACACCCAACACATATAAGAATAATCCCAAACCTGAAATCCTTAGCTCCTAATGCTTAGTCCCACTAGACCCTGCAATTTCCTTGCCTTTGGATTGTGAGGAGGCTCAGCTAAACACAATTCCAACAAGAACACACACAAAGAACAACCCTAGGTTAAAACTAATCCAGAAAATATGAATAGGAGAAAAAGATGGAAGAAAGAAAACCAATTCAAGATTCAACACACACTTACCAAATTAGATGCAAGAGTGACCAATTTCCACCACAAAAGCTTGATTTCTAGCTAGTAATAACTAGGGAAGGGAAAAGGGAAGAAGGAGATGGAGGTAGAAGGGGAAAAACGGGAATGAGCTTTTGATTTCCCCTTTCTCTTCTCATTATTTTCTTAATTCTTTTTCCCTAACCTAATACATATGTCAACCTCTTAGTGGTGGAACTTGCTCACTCACACCCCACAAGGCAATGAACCCACACACACTATGCATTCCTAACTTAAAACACCTTACCAAGGTATGAACACTCACACACAACATAAGCCCAACTAGTGCACACCCTCATAACATACATGAACCACATGCTAACAAAACTCTTAAAACATGCCTTGATATAAAAAAGCCCTTAAAACACATGCCAAGATACACATACACATCCACACACACATGGTTCATTCTACTAGGGGGCAAACGGTGTGTGACAACTCTCCCCTACTAATAAGAATTTCGTCCTCGAAATTCTCACCTGAACTGAACAACTGCGGATACTGAGCTCTCATCGACTCTTCCGGTTCCCATGTCGCTTCTTCGACTCCATGGTGATTCCATAATACCTTCACCAACGGAATCTACTTACTCATTAACTGTCTCACCTCTCGGGCTAAGATGGCTCTCGGTTCCTGATCATATGAAAAATTAGGCTGAACTTGCACATCTTGCACTAACAGAACGTGCGACGAATCCGATCGGTATCGACGAAGCATCAAAGCATGGAACACATCGTGCAACTTTGCCAATTCCATCGATAAGGCCAACCTATAGGCCACCGGACCAACTCTGGCCAAAACCTCATACGGACCAATGAAGTGAGGACTAAGCTTGCCTTTCTTACCAAACCGAAGCACTCTCCTCCAAGGCGAAACTTTAAGGAAAACCTTGTCCCCGACCTCAAATGGCACATCCTTCCTCTTCAAGTTGGCATAAGACTTTTGCCGATCCTTAGCCGCCTTCAGATTTCGCTGCACAACTCTAATCTTCTCCTCTGTATCTCTAACCAACTCTGGCCCAATCACTGATCTCTTAGATAGCTCGATCCAACAAACCGAAGTACTACATTGCCGACCATATAGAGCCTCATACGGTGCCATACCGATGCTCGACTGATAGCTATTATTATAGGCAAACTCCATAAGCGACACATATCTGTCCCAACTACCCTGAAAATCCAGGACACAAGCCCTCAGCATATCCTCCAGAATCTGAATGACCCGCTCTGACTGCCCATCTGTCTGAGGATGAAATGCTGTATTGAAGTTCAATTTAGTACCCAAAGCTCTCTGTAACTCTTTCCAAAACTTGGAAGTAAACCTCGGGTCCCGATCGGATACTATAGACAAAGGCACTCCATGCAAGCGAACTATCTCATCCACATAGATACTGGCTAACTTGTCCATCGAATAGTCTACTCTCATAGGCAAGAAGTGAGCTGACTTCGTAAGCCTATCCACAATCACCCATACAAAATTATGCTTCCTCTGTGTCAACGGCAAACCAGAAACGAAATCCATAGCAATGTCATCCCATTTCCACTCGTGACCGGACAAAGGCGTGAGCAATCCCGAAGCAACTTGATGCTCAGCCTTTACCTGCTGACATGTCAAGCATTTGGATACAAAGTCCACGATGTCCCTCTTCATACCTAACCACCAGAAGAACTGCCTCATGTCCCGATACATCTTGTCACTGCCCGGATGCTTGGTGAAAATGGTACTATGCGCCTCACTCAACAGCTGTCTCCTCAAGTCCTCATTCTCAGGCACACACAAGCAGTTCCCATACATCAGCACTCCATCCCGAACCGAGAAATCTGATTGCTTACCCGATTTGACCTCTTATACAATCCGCTGCAGCCTCTCATCATCCCTCTGAGCATTCACAATCCTTTGTCTTAAAGAAGGTTTCACTCGCAACTAAGCAATCAAAGCTCCATCTGAACCAAATCTCCATCTAAACCGTCTCAAAAATAAGGCTGAAACTGACTTCCGACTCAGAGCATCAGCGACTACATTGGCCTTACCCGGATGGTAATCCACAATGCAGTCATAGTCCTTAAACAACTCAAGCCAATGGCGCTGTCTCATGTTCAACTCATTCTGCGTGAGGAAGTACTTTAAGCTCTTATTGTCCGTAAATATCCTACATTTCTCCCAATTCAAGTAATGGCGCCAAATCTTCAAAGCAAAAACCATAGCCGCTAACTCTAAATCATGCATCGGGTAATTCCTCTCATGTGGCTTCAACTGCCGAGAAGCATAAGCCACAACCTTACCTTCATGCATCAGGACACACCCAAGACCGACACCCGAGGCATCACTATACATGACAAACTCCTTACTCGAGATGGGTTGAGTAAGTATAGGAGCCTCAACTAACAACTTCTTTAACTGCTCAAAACAAGTTTGGCATCGATCTGACCACTCAAATCTGACCACTTTCCTTAACAATCTAGTCATCGGAGCGGCAATCACTGAAAAACCCTTAACAAACCGACGGTAGTAACCCGCCAAACCAAGAAAACTCCTCACTTCCTGAACATTTCTAGGCGCTTTCCAATCAACTATTGCCTCAATCTTGGCCGGATCCACCTGAATACCCCTAGCCGAAATAATGTGACCCAGAAATGAAACTTCCCGAAGCCAAAAATCACACTTGCTAAGCTTAGCAAACAACCGATGCTCTCTCAATACTTGCAAAACCAACCGGAGATGCTCCTCATGCTCACTTTCATCCTTGGAATACACCAAGATGTCATCTATAAACACCACCACAAATCGATCTAAGTATAGCCTAAACACTCTGTTCATCAAATCCATGAATGCTGCTGGAGCATTGGTCAAACCAAATGGCATCACAAGGAACTCATAGTGGCTATACCGAGTCCGGAATGCAGTCTTAACCACATCCTCATCCTTAACCCGAAGCTGGTAATACCCTAACCGAAGATCAATCTTTGAGAAAACACCTGCACCTCTAAGCTGATCAAACAAATCCTCAATCCTAGGTAAAGGATACTTGTTCTTCACTGTGACCTTATTGATTTCCCTATAATCAATGCACATCCGCAAAGATCCATCTTTCTTCTTGACAAACAAAACCGGAGCTCCCCATGGAGATATGCTGGGTCGAATAAACCCCTTACCCAATAGCTCTTGTAGATGAGTTTTGAGTTCTCTTAACTCTACAGGAGCCATCCGATAAGGTGCTTTCGATATGGGTGTGGTACCAGGCATAGCCTCTATGGATAACTCAACCTCTCTCTTTGGAGGTAAGCCCGGCAAATCACTCGGGAACACATCACTAAACTCCCGAACCACTGGGATGTCCTCAATCTGAACTTGACCCCTCTTGGAATCCAACACAACCGCTAGGAAAGCCTCACAACCCTTTCTGATAAACCTCTTGGCTTGCATTGCAGAAATCACGTTATTCAAAGAACTAGCACCCAAACCTTTCACAAGCATAGGAGACTGACCTCTATCCCGAAGCACAACTGTCTTCCTTTGGCAATCAACTACAGCCCGTTGCTTACCCAACCAGTACATACCCAGAATCAGATCAAACTCTCTGAAAGGCAACTCAATCAAATCCGCTAGAAACACAACTCCCTCCACTAATAAAGGACAATTCTTATAAACTCTACTCACACTGACACTATGCCCTAATGGATTGGTCACACATATCTCATAATCTAACTGATCAACCACATGCAACTTATCAACAATCTTATCTGTGCATAAGTATGAGTGTGTGGAACCAGGGTCAATTAGAGCATACAATTCAGTGTCATGGAGTAGGAACTTACCAGCAATAACATCAGGTGCATCCTGCTCCTCTCTGGCTCTCACAGCATAGGCTCTGGCTGCGACTGGCAACTGACACACAACAGACTCAGATACAGCTCCCTCTCTAGGTCGACCGCCTTGACCTCTACCCCTGCCTCTACCACGGGCAGCCTGAGTAGCATTTGATCCAACTCTGCTAGCCCCTCTCTGTGGACCTGAATCCTCACTCAACTGTGGACAACTAGCCAGAAGGTGTTCAGTGCTCCCACATCTAAAACACCCACCAGTGAGCCACCTACACTCACCCCGGTGAGTCTTACTGTAGTGCGAACAAATAGGTATAGCCTCAGATCTACCACCCCTGCCAGAACCTGACACAGCTGTAGAACCCTTTCTCCTACCTCTAGTGGCTAAACCAGATGATGACTCATCCTGCGGGTTCCTTGATCTCTTACCCGAGAATGATGAAGATGAACTACCGCGAGAAGGGTTCCTCCTCTGAACCCTCTCTCTCAACACTGACTTAGATCTCTCAGCCCTCATAGCAGCATCCACAATCTAATAATAGTTCACCCAGGAGTGCTCATCAAAGAAATCAACATAACCCTCAAGGACTCATTCAACCCTGCCTCAAAATGACGGCATCTGAACTCATCAGTCATAATACCTAATGGGGCATACCTAGACAACCGGTTGAACTCTTTCTCAAACTCTGAAACCGACAAAGCCCTCGGTTTCAAGCTCAGAAACTGTACCCATCTAGCATCCTTATAGGTCTGAGTTATGTACTTCTTCATGAACTCTCCCACAAAGAAATCCCAAGTAATCGGATCAGGTGGCTGAGGATGCCTACAAACCAATTCCCACCATTCATAAGCGGACCCTTGCAGTAAAGCCACTGCACATTCTACCTGCTGGTCAGGAGGACACCTGACTTCTCTCAAAGCACGCTTCACTTTGTCTACCCATTTCTCAGCCAAC
Organism: Excoecaria cochinchinensis; assembly: GCA_947683425.1. NCBI lineage: Eukaryota > Viridiplantae > Streptophyta > Magnoliopsida > Malpighiales > Euphorbiaceae > Excoecaria > Excoecaria cochinchinensis. The sequence continues at coordinate 13,031,852 of CANTUQ010000073.1, read as the reverse complement.
TCAGACTCGTCCAAACCTGTGCCATAGAAGTCTTCAACACCAGCCCTTCTCAAGTTCTCTATAGGAGCTCTAGGAGTAGTCACTCTCTCCAAGACCCTAGCCATGTCCTATGATAGCCTGAACATAGCTTCAAAAGGCATGGCAGCGGCCTCGGGCTGGACCCTAGCTTGTTGAGCTGATACAGAAATTGAAGGATCTACGGCTTGTGGGTTCACACTCTCGGCGGACTCCTCAAGTTATCCACGAACAGAGTTAGAAGCCATCTAAAACAAACAAGAGGACAACCGCATCAGCCAACACAGGTCTAGACATATACACATCTATGCACAACAACACATCAACAATACCCAGAAACGCCTAAACCTAGGCTCTGATACCAAAAACTATAAAACCCCCTACCCATACATAGGCGATCCCATCCGATGAGGAGTGAGATGCCGTATGAGTCAAGGTGCCACCACACAAGTACAATACAAATCATACATTCATCCAAAGTATACATACATAAACACATGGTAATTAAAAACTTTCCAAACAATAAAGGGAACAGCTGATCATGCATTAATATAACAATATCCGTTAAATTACTGTTCTGATCAACTAGCTGAAAATACAGAAGATTACATATCCCAAAAGATTAATACATATGCGAAAGCTATAAAAATATAAGAGAGTTCTATTATAAAAGAATCATCCTACTATAAAAGACCTAAGCCTTAACACTAACCCTCCTGTGTTGGCTTAACTGGGCGCAACTCTCCCAAAGCAATAATATCCTCCGCACCTGCACGGGTAAGAATACCGTGCTAAGCGATAAACGCTTAGTGGGGAAACACACATATGATATGGACGGCCACTCACAATGGTTGTCAAGGCATAACACATTCATAATGGCAAATGCAAATATCCATAACATAACACCGTATATGAAAATATATGAAGATACTTGCATATTAAAGCCATACGTTCCACATCACATACTCATGTTCATAATCATATTAACTGAATATATATCTCAATATTAAACTCATTTGAATATCACATTCTCATAATCATATCGGAGTAATACATAGTAAACCGAACACATAACACCTGCTAGCTCATAATAGTGGATAACGAGTATACAGACAGTACTTTACGGGTACGAATCGATAACTGACAGTACCTTACAGGTACGAATCGAAAACCATTTTACTTTATCAATTTCAAAACATTTTACTGAGGGGACCTTAAACAAGATCCGACACTGAGGGGTTCGCGAGGAACCAAACGGGGACCTGATTGGGGTCCGAACTGAACTGAGGCTGCAGTTAAAGGACTCTATTAGGCATTCCTAACTATCCACTTACTAGACTCTAGCAGGTCATGCATAACACAATTTACATTCCAAAATTCATCACATTATAGAGTTCATAATTGAGCATAACTCACTTTACTATTACATATAACACATACTATTTTAACATAGCAAAACATACAATCAAATGATTTTAGATAGATAACATAACACTAATTAATAATAGAAACCAAACATAAGTGCAAAAGGAGTGAAAAGGAAGGAAGTCAAAAATTTGCATAAGGGGGACAGAAGCGTTTTACACGGCGGTATGGTCAATCCATACCGCCGTGTAACACAGTCTACACGGGGGTATGGCTTAGTCCATACCGACGTGTAACATGTCCCACACAGCTGGACAGAGGCATTTTACACGGCGGTATGGAACGTTCCTTACCGCCGTGTAAGATGTCTTACACAGCTCCAACCAGAGGCGTTTCACATGGCTGTAAGGGAAACCCATACCGTCCTGTGAAACTCACAGTTCAAAAACATATCTGGGCAGTAGTATTTTACATAGCGGTATCGTCCTACCCTTACTGCTATGTAAAACCACTGCCTTGCAATTTCTGAAGGTTTCCTCGATCCACACGGCGGTGACCCGAGGCCTTACCGCCGTGTGACTTCTGGAAATTCCAGAAATCGCAAACTGTCACTCCAATTCCGAACCCAAACCACACACATCACAATTCATACATTTAACCCACAACATCAACCTCATACTTACCTTACCTACTAGAAATACAAAGCCAATCATGCAAAAACATACATAATCATCTAATTAATTCTAACCTTAAGAAATCACACTTAACAATTCTCATACATACATGATTCACCAAAATCACAATCTTAAAGTCACCCAACTAAATTCTAGGCTCAATATACTAAAACATCAAAGCCCATATACCAAATACACTTAAACATCATACCAATATTTAGCATCCAAACCACACAAAATCATCAAACACCCAACACATATAAGAATAATCCCAAACCTGAAAGCCTTAGCTCCCAATGCTTAGTCCCACTAGACCCCGCAATTTCCTTGCCTTTGGAATTGTGAGGAGGTTCATCTAAACACAATTCCAGCAAGAACACACACAAAGAACAACCTTAGGTTAAAACTAATCCAGAAAATATGAATAGGAGAAAAAATGGAAGAAAGAAAACCAATTCAAGATTCAATACACACTTACCAAATTAGATGCAAGAGTGACCAATTTCCACCACCAAAGCTTGATTTCTAGCTAGTAATAACTAGGGAAGGGAAAAAGGAAGAAGGAGATAGAGGTAGAAGGGGAAAAACGGGAATGAGCTTTTGTTTTCCCCTTTCTCTTCTCATTCTTTTCTTAATTATTTTTCCCTAACCTAATACACATGTCAACCTCTTAGTGGTGGAACTTGCTCACTCACACCCCACAAGGCAATGAACCCACACACACTATGCATTCCTAACTTAAAACACCTTACCAAGGTATGAACACTCACACACAATATAAGCCCAACTAGTGCACACCCTCATAACATACATGCACCACATGCTAACAAAACTCTTAAAACATGCCTTTATATCAAAAAGCCCTTAAAATACATGCCAAGATACACATACGCATGCACACACACATGGCTCATTCTATTAGGGGGCAAACGGGGTGTGACATTCTTATTCTTCACCTAGCCGAATTCCATGAACAAAATTCCACTTAATATTCTTCCAATTGCATCAAATTGCACTTACATACTAATCATATGTGTAAGACCCCAAAACCACCCCGGTAGTTTGAGCCTGTCCGTGTCTGTATGTGTGTATTTGTATGTGTTACATGTATGTGTTTAATTAGATTATTTATTTAATTTATGTATATTATTTTGAGAAGAGGAGTTAGGATATAGTATAAGTGGGTGTATAGAAATAAAGTGTGAATAAGAGATAAATTAGTATGTAAAATAAAGTATGGGATTAGGATATGAGCAAAGGATAAATTAGTGTGTATAGTAAAGTATGGGAGTAGGGTATGATTTGGGACATGTGTCTTTTGGAGAGTTGGACAAGTGGCAAAGTGGATAGGCTAGCATTTATGAGTTTGGTGAGAGAGAGAGAGATCAGCCTTTCCTTGTGGTTTCCCGTTCTTCTTCTCTTTCCCTCACGCCATACTCTCTTCTTTTCTTCTTCTTCCTTTGTTCTTCCTTTTCTTTACATAATCTTGCTCCCACTTCCTTAATTGAGTAATTAGAGTTGATTAGCTTGTGGATTTTGGAAGCTTAAAGGTGAGTTGGGGTTATGGGTGTTTTAGATTCTTCTTCTTCCTCTTCTCTAGGTTTTATAATTATATATGTATGTTTGGGTAGTTGTAAAATTGATCTTGATTGTTATGGGTTTATGGTTCAGAGGAGGCTTCTAGACCTGATAAAGGAAAAGGAATCGCTAGCGGAAGCGGAGCTCGCGATTAGGAGCTAAGGAGAGAAGGTTTGGGATTGTTCATCTTTTTGTGCATTTTTGTGATTTGAGTTTGATAAATGTGTTTTTGCTTTGATTGGGAGTATGAGTTGTGTTGTTATAACTTAAATCGAAATTAACGTGATATGTGATGTGAAAGAATGAATTTTGTTGAAGGAATTGTGAGACACTATATGAATATCTGTAATTGGTGTTATAATTGCTGTTTTGGAATTTCTTAGAATTGGACATGTAATTGACTTGATTTAATTGAAATAAATGGTGTTAAAGCTGGGTTTTTATTTATGTTATGAGTTGTGAATGCTTGCGTTGCTTAATTTTGAGGTTTGGAATCAATTTTGGAAGTTTGAATGTGATTTGTGTAAGTTTTCTGCAGAATTTGGGCGTAAGAGCTGTAAAACCCGTGTCTGTCGCGATCGCGACACTGTCGCGAGCGCGACAGAATACGGAGGTTTCAACCCTCGCGCCGGTGCGAGAGACGTCGCGCTAAAGAACTCGAGGGAGCTCTCTGTCGCGAGCGTGACAGAGTGCTCGAGCTCCGAGCTTGTGCGAGGTTCTCCTCTGTCGCGAGCGCGACAAGCCTCGCGAGCGCGATAGAAGAGCAATCCCTACGTCCTCTCGCAACCACGAGATCTATCGCGATCGCGAGACGACGCGGGGAAGTGTAGCTTAGCTTCTGTCGCGAGCGCGACAGACGTGACTTCCAAATTTGATTTCTTTTCCTTTTTGCTTAATGACTTAATTTCTTTTGCATGCAGTTTTCATGAAGCTTTGATTATCTTTTCGCACGAATAATATATATGTAAATGTGATAAGATTTTTGCATAACCTGCTAATGTCGGATAAGTGGATAGTTAGGCATGCCTAATAGAGTTATGTGCCGCTGCAGCTATATGTACGACTTGGACCCTGATCAGGTCCCACGATTGGATCCTCGCGATCCCTCTGTCTGAATCTTTCTTAAGATTCCACGTAATAATAAATTGGAAACAAAATAAAAAGAATGATTTGATGCCTTCGGGTATCTATATGTATATGTGACGATACCGATACTCTCAAGTATCTATATGTACTCGTTATCCACTCATTATGATTAAGCAGGTGTCATTATGTTTTGTACAAGAGTCTTTGGATGAGAATACAAATATCTGAATTAATTATGTATGATTATATGCTCATAATTGTATTGTTTTCATGTGTTTTCTGTTACCGTCACTGTGAGTGGCGGTCATGCATTGTGTTTTTCCCCACTAAGCGATTTCGCTTAGCACGGGTGTTTATCCGTGCAGGTGTGGAAGGTTTTGGTACGCGTGTTCTGGGCGTGTCGCATCGGGAAGGCCAACGCAACTAGAGATGGGGTGTTTTATAGTATAGGCTTTCCCTTATTTTTGTAAATTGTTTCTTTTTGTAATCTGATGTAATATGTAAAGACCTTCTTTTGGTATATTAATAAAGTATACTTTTGGTTCAGTATCATCCTTCTCGGTATTAAAGTTTTTAATTATTCCTGATATGTCGCTCTATATATGTAATGTTTGCATGTTTGTACTAGTGGGGTGTGACACTCCTATCTATACAGGGAGCCCTCTCCACCAATTTGTATGGGAGTCTCCTTGGTATAGGTTGGGGTGTGACATTAGGTGGTATCAGAGCAGCTGGTTTAGATGTTACTGGGTTTCAGTGTGTTAGTTAGTTGTTGGAGTTGTGTTGGCCTGATGCGCACTGCGTTTATGTTTTGTAGTTATGGAGTCCGCTCGTGGATCGCTTGAGGGGTCAGCGGAAAGTGCGAATCCCCAAGAGCAGGATCCCTCAGTTTCTGGTCCGGCTCAACCTCCTAGGGGTTATCCTGAGGTGCCTTTGGGACCAATGGAAGCGATGCTTCAGAGTATGACAAGAGTACTTGAAAGGGTAACAGCGCCTAGTGCACCTATTGAAAGGTTAAGAAAGCATGGTGCAGAGGATTTCTTTGGTACTGGTATAGATGAATCTAACAAGGCAGAGATGTGGTTAGAAAAGACATCCAGAGTACTTAAGGAGATAAGATGCCCACCGGAGCAAGAAGTGGAGTGTGCCTTGTCTTTGTTACAAGGTTCAGCTTATGATTGGTGGAGGTTGGTGACTAGTCAACCGCAAGTTCCTGAACCGATAACATGGGAGTTCTTTGAGGATGAGTTTCAGAATCGGTATGTGACCAAAGCTTATAAGGATGCTAAGTGGGCACGGTTTCTCACTCTTAAGCAAAGAACAATGTCTGTGGCTGAGTATGAGGATGAGTTTAATAAGCTCAGTAAGTATGCGCCGCCAAGGGTCCTTACAGAAGAGTTTCGATGTCAGCATTTTGAGGCAGGCTTGAATGAATCTTTAAAAGTGATGTTAATATCATTGATGTCGGCTCCAAATGTAAGGTATTATCAGTTAGTACAAGCAGCCTTGAGGGCGGAGCGTTCTGAGAATATATTGAGAGAAAAGGCTCAAAGAAGAAAGTCTGCAAGAGGTGGCTCTTCTTCAGGCAAGAGGCAGAGGGAGTCGCAAGGAAACTTTGCTGATGAATCTACAGTTAGTCCGGCCCCTAGAGGGAGAAGACAGGGTTCTTCTAGGGGAGCGGGTTCAGGTAGAGGAGATGGCCCTCCCCGATGTTCTCATTGTAATAGACAACATTGGGGTGAATGTCGGTGGTTAACAGGAGGCTGTTTTAAATGTGGCTCTACGGACCATTTACTTGCAAATTGTCCGAACCGACTTGGAGATCCTTCGGGACAACTGGAAGGGAGCCGAGCTGGATCTAATATACCCCAAGGAAGTCGTAATCGGGGTAGAGGAAGGGGTCGAGGTGGATGGCCTCGTGATAGAGAAGCCTCAGAATTAGTAGATCGTCCAGTGCCATCATCTGGTAGGGCTTATGCTATGAAGGCCCGAGAGGAATAGAATGCTCCTGAAGTGATTGCCGGTAAGTTCTCTTTGCTTGATACTGAAGTTTATGTTTTGATTGACCCGGGCTCTACCCATTCTTATGTGTGTTCTGGTAAGTTGTGGGATAGTTTGGGTAGTGAGGAGAAGATGGAATATGAGATTTGTGTATCCAGTCCGTTGGGTCAGAGTATTATGGTTAATCGTGTATGTCGAAAGTGTCCTTTAAAGATTAAGGGTACCGAGTTTGTAGTAGATCTGATTTGTTTGCCATTCCATGAGTTTGATATTATTCTGGGAATGGATTGGTTGCATAAGCACCGTGCGGTGGTAGATTGTCATAGGAAAGTAATAGTTTTGAAGGATAAAGATCAAATACCTGTTGTAGTGAAGGGAATTGGAAGCAGTTCTTTGCATAATGTGGTTTCAGCTATGAAAGCCAGAAGATTTATCAGGAAAGGATGTGAAGCGTTTTTGGCTGTGATTTTAGATTCTCGGAGAGGTCAAGTAAAGATTCAAGATATTCTGGTTGTAAGAGATTTTGTAGATGTTTTTCCAGAAGAATTACCGGGATTACCTCCCGAGAGAGAAGTTGAATTGTCAGTAGAGATTGTTCCAGGTACAGCTCCGATTTCTAAGGCTCCTTATAGAATGGCTCCAATGGAATTGAAAGAATTGAAGAGTCAGTTACAAGAATTGTTGGATAAAGGGTTCATTCGGCCTAGTGTGTCACCGTGGGGCGCTCCAGTGCTGTTTGTTAAGAAGAAAGATGGAACCCTTCGGATGTGCATTGACTATCGACAGCTTAATAAAGTGACTATTAAGAATAAGTATCCATTGCCGAGGATTGAAGACTTGTTTGATCAGTTGAGAGGAGCTGGGGTATTCTCTAAGATAGATTTGAGATCAGGCTATTACCAGTTAGGAGTTAAGGAAGCAGATGTGGCTAAGACGGCTTTCCGGACGCGTTATGGTCATTATGAATTTCTAGTGATGCCTTTTGGTTTGACTAACGCGCCTGCAGCCTTTATGGATCTGATGAACCGAGTTTTTCGACCGTATTTGGACAAGTTTGTTGTGGTATTTATTGATGACATTTTGGTGTATTCTAGAGACCATAAAGAGCATGAGGAACATCTTAGATTAGTATTGCAAATGTTAAGAGATCATCAGCTGTATGTGAAACTCAGTAAGTGCGAGTTTTGGTTGAAAGAAGTGGCCTTTCTTGGACATGTGGTGTCAGCGGAAGGTGTACGGGTTGATCCTAGCAAAATTGAAGCAATTGTTAATTGGATGCCTCCGAAAAATGTGCCAGAAGTGAGAAGTTTTTTGGGTTTAGCAAGGTATTATCGACGGTTTGTTCAGGGGTTTTCAGTGTTAGCATCTCCTTTGACCAAGCTACTTCGAAAAGATGTCAAGTTTGTTTGGACTGAAAAGTGTCAAGCCAGTTTTGATCGGTTAAAAGAGTTATTGGTTAAAGCTCCTGTGCTCACACAGCCAGTTTCGGGTAAGGAATACACTATGTACAGTGATGCTTCGGGAATTGGGTTAGGTTGTGTTCTGATGCAAGGGAATAAAGTAGTAGCTTATGCATCAAGACAGTTGAAGCCTCATGAGCGGAATTACCCGACTCACGATTTGGAGTTAGCAGCGGTAGTGTTTGCACTTAAAGTTTGGCGACACTACTTGTATAGAGAGACGTGCAGAATCTTTACCGATCACAAGAGTCTCAAGTATTTGTTAACTCAGAGGGAGTTGAATTCGAGACAGCGGAGATGGTTAGAACTTTTCAAGGATTATGATTGTATTATTGACTATCATCCGGGTAAGGCTAATGTGGTGGCAGATGCTCTTAGTAGGAAGTCTTTGTCTGCGTTACTGGCTAGTCGAGGCAGATGGAGATTTGATTCTGAAGGTGCTCTAATTGCTCAACTTAAAGTTAAGCCAAGTTTGAGATCAGAAATTGCAAAGGCTCAGTTAGATGATCATGTGCTTCAGCGTGTTTCTCAAGCAGTGAAAGAGGGCAAGCAGTCTGAGTACTTATTATACAGTGAAGGAGTGTTGAGGCACGGTAATCGGTTATGTGTACCTAATGTGGGTGAATTAAGAAAGAAACTGTTGCAAGAAGCTCATTCATCAGTTTTCACTATGCATCCTGGTGGAGATAAGATGTATCATGATCTGAAGCAATACTATTGGTGGCCAGGAATGAAAAGAGAGATAACATAATTTGTTTCAAGGTGTCTTACTTGTCAGCAAGTGAAAACCGAGCATCAAGTGCCATCGGGATTGCTTCATCCCTTACCCATTCCTCAATGGAAGTGGGATGACATCACGATGGATTTTGTATCTGGTCTTCCTATGACGCAGCGTAAGCATGATTCTGTATGGGTCATAGTAGATCGATTATCGAAGTCTGCACATTTTCTACCAGTACGATTGGATTATTCGATGGACAAGTTGGCGGAACTGTATGTGGATGAGATAGTCCGGTTGCATGGGATTCCATTATCCATTTTATCAGACCGAGATCCTCGTTTTACATCCAAGTTTTGGAAGGAACTTCAGGTAGCCTTGGGAACACGGTTAAATTTCAGTACTGCTTTCCATCCGCAGACTGATGGTCAGTCAGAGAGGGTTATTCAGATTTTAGAAGATATGCTCCGAGGTTGTGCTTTAGAGTTCTCAGGAAGTTGGGATCGGTATGTGTCTCTGATGGAATTCGCATATAACAACAGTTACCAAGTGAGTATTGGTATGGCCCCTTATGAAGCACTGTATGGACGGAAATGTAGAACACCAGTGTGTTGGACTGAACTGTTAGAAAAGGCTATGATTGGTCCGGATATAGTACGGGATACCGAAGAGAAAGTGAGGGTGGTGCAACAGAACTTGAAGGCAGCTAAGGACCGACAGCGTTCTTATGCTAATCTGAAGCGCAGAGATATTCAGTATGAAGTGGGTGATAAAGTTTTCTTGAAAGTGTCACCGTGGCGAAAGGTTCTCCGTTTTGGCAAGAAAGGCAAACTAAGTCCACGTTTTATTGGACCGTATGAGATTCTAAGGAAAGTGGGTCCAGTAGCATATCAATTAGCGTTGCCTTTAGAGTTAGCTAGATTACATGATGTTTTTCATGTGTCTATGCTTCGGAGATATCGGTCAGATCCTTCGCATGTATTACCAGTGCAAGATATTCGGATTCAGTCAGACTTTTCTTTTGATGAAGAACCGAAGAGGATTTTGGATAGAGAAATCAGACAGCTTCGGAATAAACAGATACCGTTAGTTAAAGTTCTATGGCAGCATCACGGTATTGAAGAAGCTACATGGGAACCAGAGGAAGCTATGAGATTACAATACCCTCAGTTATTCAGAACAGGTATGAATTTCGAGGACGAAATTCTGTTAAGTGGGGGAGTATTGTAACACCCCAAAACCACCCCGGTAGTTTGAGCCTGTCCGTGTCTGTATGTGTGTATTTGTATGTGTTACATGTATGTGTTTAATTAGATTATTTATTTAATTTATGTATATTATTTTGAGAAGAGGAGTTAGGATATAGTATAAGTGGGTGTATAAAAATAAAGTGTGAATAAGAGATAAATTAGTATGTAAAATAAAGTATGGGATTAGGATATGAGCAAAGGATAAATTAGTGTGTATAGTAAAGTATGGGAGTAGGGTATGATTTGGGACATGTGTCTTTTGGAGAGTTGGACAAGTGGCAAAGTGGATAGGCTAGCATTTATGAGTTTGGTGAGAGAGAGAGAGATCAGCCTTTCCTTGTGGTTTCCCGTTCTTCTTCTCTTTCCCTCACGCCATACTCTCTTCTTTTCTTCTTCTTCCTTTGTTCTTCCTTTTCTTTACATAATCTTGCTCCCACTTCCTTAATTGAGTAATTAGAGTTGATTAGCTTGTGGATTTTGGAAGCTTAAAGGTGAGTTGGGGTTATGGGTGTTTTAGATTCTTCTTCTTCCTCTTCTCTAGGTTTTATAATTATATATGTATGTTTGGGTAGTTGTAAAATTGATCTTGATTGTTATGGGTTTATGGTTCAGAGGAGGCTTCTAGACCTGATAAAGGAAAAGGAATCGCTAGCGGAAGCGGAGCTCGCGATTAGGAGCTAAGGAGAGAAGGTTTGGGATTGTTCATCTTTTTGTGCATTTTTGTGATTTGAGTTTGATAAATGTGTTTTTGCTTTGATTGGGAGTATGAGTTGTGTTGTTATAACTTAAATCGAAATTAACGTGATATGTGATGTGAAAGAATGAATTTTGTTGAAGGAATTGTGAGACACTATATGAATATCTGTAATTGGTGTTATAATTGCTGTTTTGGAATTTCTTAGAATTGGACATGTAATTGACTTGATTTAATTGAAATAAATGGTGTTAAAGCTGGGTTTTTATTTATGTTATGAGTTGTGAATGCTTGCGTTGCTTAATTTTGAGGTTTGGAATCAATTTTGGAAGTTTGAATGTGATTTGTGTAAGTTTTCTATAGAATTTGGGCGTAAGAGCTGAAAAACCCGTGTCTGTCGCGATCGCGACACTGTCGCGAGCGCGACAAAATGCGGAGGTTTCAACCCTCGCGCCGGCGCGAGAGACGTCGCGCCAAAGAACTCGAGGGAGCTCTCTGTCGCGAGCGCGACAACTATCGCGAGCGCGACAGAGTGCTCGAGCTCCGAGCTTGTGCGAGGTTCTCCTCTGTCGCGAGCGCGACAGAAGAGCAATCCCTACGTCCTCTCGCGACCACGAGATCTCTCGCGATCGCGAGACGACGCGGGGAAGTGTAGTTTGGCTTCTGTCACGAGCGCGACAGTCGTCGCGAGCGCGACAGACGTGACTTCCAAATTTGATTTCTTTTCCTTTTTGCTTAATGACTTAATTTCTTTTGCATGCAGTTTTCATGAAGCTTTGATTATCTTTTCGCACGAATAATATATATGTAAATGTGATAAGATTTTTGCATAACCTGCTAATGTCGGATAAGTGGATAGTTAGGCATGCCTAATAGAGTTATGTGCCGCTGCAGCTATATGTACGACTTGGACCCTGATCAGGTCCCACGATTGGATCCTCGCGATCCCTCTGTCTGAATCTTTCTTAAGATTCCACGTAATAATAAATTGGAAACAAAATAAAAAGAATGATTTGATGCCTTCGGGTATCTATATGTATATGTGACGATACCGATACTCTCAAGTATCTATATGTACCCGTTATCCACTCATTATGATTAAGCAGGTGTCATTATGTTTTGTACAAGAGTCTTTGGATGAGAATACAAATATCTGAATTAATTATGTACGATTATATGCTCATAATTGTATTGTTTTCATGTGTTTTCTGTTACCGTCACTGTGAGTGGCGGTCATGCATTGTGTTTTTCCCCACTAAGCGATTTCGCTTAGCACGGGTGTTTATCCGTGCAGGTGTGGAAGGTTTTGGTACGCGTGTTCTGGGCGTGTCGCATCGGGAAGGCCAACGCAACTAGAGATGGGGTGTTTTATAGTATAGGCTTTCCCTTATTTTTGTAAATTGTTTCTTTTTGTAATCTGATGTAATATGTAAAGACCTTCTTTTGGTATATTAATAAAGTATACTTTTGGTTCAGTATCATCCTTCTCGGTATTAAAGTTTTTAATTATTCCTGATAGGTCGCTCTATATATGTAATGTTTGCATGTTTGTACTAGTGGGGTGTGACACTCCTATCTATACAGGGAGCCCTCTCCACCAATTTGTATGGGAGTCTCCTTGGTATAGGTTGGGGTGTGACAATATGCACTAAATATTACACTATACTCTAAAATTTCCCATACTATACTTACTTGATGTATTTAGACTTCACTTGTTCGTCATAAATTCTTGACAAATTCTTCACTTAGCTCATTCACATGAATAGATGGAAAGCTAATTTTGCATTTAGGGTTGAAATTGGAGTAGAAAATAACTTAATTTAGGTGAGAATTAAACCAAAAATGGAGGGAATTGGAGGTTTTGTGGTTCGGCCAAGATGGACTGTGTTTGTTTCATGAAAATTCCATGCACTTCTCTCCTTTTATGTATGCTAAAATGAATGGTTAAGATTAATCCAAACAATATTCAATCTAAGGGTCCATATTGTGCCTCTTATTATCCTTTTATTGGTTCCATATTTTTTTAATTTTTATAAAGAATATGGAACATAAAAATAAAAAATTTATTCTTTAGGTGCATACAAATTTTTGAGTCAAAACTATATCACTTAGGTGAATTTTTTAGTCTGGCCATAAATGTACCGGTCCGATAATTCACTTTTCTGTCTAATTTTATTTCTGTTATTCATCATTAAAAATACCATTCTCTCATTTATAATGGATTCCTATGATCATATTAATTTTTAGAGGTCATAGATTAATTTTTTACCCTTGGTCAAATCTCGGGTCAAAATGTGAACTATTCACATCGAACCTACTACTTATTTTTATTTTTGACTTTTGAAGCCTTATTTAACCTTGATTTTACCTTAAATTACATCAACAAACTCTCCATGAATTGTACATTGTAATGCTCAGAAAAAGTGCAATATGGTCCTGGGTGGTAATATTAATCCTAGTTAGCACTATTCATGGCCTGAAAAGTACCATTTACGAAATTAAAATTTTTAGGCTTTACATTTCTTCCCTACTTATTAAAATTTCATTCTCAAAATTTATTTGAATTGAAAAGCTGCAGATGCTGCTATTATATGGTCTCCTCTGGCTCCCATGTGGCTTTCTCGACCATATGGCGAGTTCAGAGTACCTTAACTAACAGTACTTGCTTATTCCTCAGCTGTCGGATCTCCTTTGCAAGTAATTAAATTAGTTCTTTATGATATGTCATGTCAAGTTTTATATGCACTTAACCTGGTATAATAATGTGTGCCAAGTTAGATCGATATCTTTGTAGCATTAGTACATGGAAGACATCTTGGATTCTATCTAGCCCAAGTAGTAGAGCTAGTCTGTAGGCTACTGGTCCCACGCGTTCCAAATTTCATAAGGACCAATAAACCTAGGACTTGGACTACCCTTCTTACCAAATCTTAATATTTTCTTCTAGGGAGACACCTTTAGAAACACTTTATCCCCAACTTCAAACTCTATGTCTTTTCTCTTCAAGTCCGCATATGATTTCCAATGGTCTGATGCAGCTTTCAATCTATTTTTAATCACATGGACTTTTTCTTTACTCGAATCAAATCTGACCCAACTAGCTTGCTCTTGTTGAGTTTATAAGGTGCCATCTGTATGCTTGCTTGGTAACTATTGTTGTATGCGAATTTAGCTAAAAGAAGATATCTTTTCCAATTGCTTTCAAACTCCAAGAGCAGCTTCTTTACATATCTTCAAGCACTTATAACATAATGTATAGGTTTAGCTTTTAGATTCTATCTGCTATATGTTTATTTATTAGGATCTTTTAGGTTTACCTATATAACTCTTTCTGACTGTCCATCTATCTATGGATGGAAAGCAGTGCTAAAATGGAGCTTTATCCCCAGTGCTTCTTGCAACTTCTTCCAAATTCATGATGTGAACTGAGAATCTCTATGTCAAATGATAGAAGAAGGCACTCCATGTAGTCTGACAATCTCACTAATGTAAATCTCCATTAGCTTTATTAGTGGATAATTAGCTCTCATTAATAGAAAGTGTGCAGACTTTGTTAATCTATCAACTATCACCCAAATGTAGTCATGCTTCCTTCTAGTGCTAGGCAAACCAGTGATAAAGTCCATCGTAATACGGTCCCATTTCCACTTTTGTATAGTAATAGGCTGTAATAACCCAGATGGAACCTGATGCTCTGCCTTTACTTGCTAACAAATTAGACACTTTATGACAAAATTAGCTATGTCTCTCAACATACCTGGCCACTAATAAAGTGTTTTCAAGTCTTGATAGATCTTGGTACTACCTGGGTGCATTGCATATCAGCTACTGTAAGCTTTTGTCATGATAATTATTTTTAGTTCATCATCATCTAGTACACAGATGTTCCCTTTATAGTATTGACAATCATCACCATTAAGGGAGTAGTCACTTTCCTTCCCTTCTTAAACTTGCTTAGTAATTGAAGCTAGTTGTTAATCTTGCTTTTGGACAGCTTTGACTTGCTTTAACAGGTTGGGTTTTAGTTACAACTCAGCTACAATAGCTCCATCCTTTTCCATGGACAACCTGACATTCATAGCCCTCAAGGCTAAATAAAGTAACATTATATTACCACAACTTTATAATTATAATTATATATTGAATGAAATTTTGGTATCTTAGATATTATTCAAAGAATTGCCTGCCATATGCTTCTTACTAAGCGCATCATCTACCATATTTGCTTTGCCTATATGGTAGTCTATGAGACAGTCATAGTCTTCGATAAGCTTAAGCCATCTTCTTTGCCCTAAATTGAGATTCTTTTGGGTAGGTAAGTACTTTAAACTCTTATGATCAGTGTATATGTAGCATTTTTTAGCATACAGATAATGCCTCCAAATCTTCAATGCAAACACTATTACTGCTAGCTCCAAATCATTGGCAAGTAAAATAATCTATTAAAATCTTTTATGTTTATTTTGTTAACTCATAGATACAAGAAATAAACTCTACTAACAATTTTAATTTTTTTTATTATTGCAAATTATTATATTATTTGATTTTTTTAAAAGTATTATTAGCTAATTAACTAAAACTTTATCCCCAAAGGAAAACCTGATTGATCCCTAAGGTCTAAATTGATCTCAAGTTTGAGATCCGTGCTCCCTTCCCCCTCTCTATCCTATTTCAAATGTATATAGGTACTTTTTTTAAAAACAAATCCCTCTCCTCCTATTTCGAATGTATATAAAGGTACCGTTTTATAAAAAAAAAACTTTAACCATAAATTTTGTAATTAAAATGTGGAGGTTATTTTTGTACTACCACAACTTTATGAATGATGTTTTATATACTTAAAATAGGCAAAATTGATAATATATTATCTACCTAAATTTAGCAAATTATATACATTACCTCTTAGTGTGGACAAAAGCATATCTATTACCCCTCATAAATTTTTTAGTAGGTGATTTTTTTTTTTGTTAAATTTTTGTCACATTAACAAAACTGTACCATTATCCCCTAAATATAATAAAAAAATACACGTAAAAAAAGAATGCAGGGAGTAATAGATATATTTTTGTTAATATCGGGAGGTAATAAATGCACATTATCAAATTCAGATGTATAATAGATTAATTTTGTCAATTTAAAATGTGTAAAACGTCATTTATAAAATATGTAACTAACAACTTTTGTTATTTATAAATGTGTATTTATGTATTTTTTTTCATAAAAAACTAAAAGGGATGAAAGGTGTTGATACCCATTTTTTTCTAAAGTATCAAGAAAACATAGGGCTTTGTGAGGATTGATCTTGTCTGTTAAAGGACTCAAGGTCCGCATCTAAAAGAGTCAGATTTTAATTCTCAAAAATTCTAGCAAGATTTTCATTATTGAGATGCTTTTAAAGGATATTTTTAAAAGTCCATCTCCAATTAAATAAAATTAATTGCCCATTATTTTTATCAAGTTTACCTATTTTTAAGATCACTTCCTCACTACTTTTAAAAGTGTTTGTTTTTGAATATTTTTGAGCACTCGAGGCCCGTTTTGGCTTTTAAATTGTCTTAAAGCTTTTTTAACTAGTTCCATTTTAAAGTTTTTAGGCTCAAGGCCCATTACTCTTTCTAGTTGGATTTGGGCTCCCATTATTTGATTTTCCTTTAACTTGGATCTGGACTGTAAGCCCATTATTTAATTCTTGGTCTAGTTTTGAATGGGCTTTTGGCCTATTTGATTGCCAAAAAAACAATTGATAACCTTTTTATTAAAAACAAATAATAATTAAAATTTACAAATTTACATTAAAAAAATACAAATTATAAATATAAAAGAAATAAATATGAAAAGAACTTGTAGGCCAAGTTTAATGCTTCAAACCCACTAGCTTGCTTGGGCCTATCTACTTAGCTCATTTATTATTTTGGTCGACTGGGACAAGTTAAGAGGAAATTACACCAAATACCACCATTTTAGATTTTATTTAAAAAATATAACTTTTTTAAATTGCCTTTCATAATTAACTTTCCTTTTTAAATATATTTTATAAATACCACTTTTTTTTTCCTTTTGAGTTTTCTACCGTCTCTTTTAGTCTTTCCCTCTTGTTTTTGCACCTTAGTTTTATGTTCTCTCTTTTACTTTTACTCTTTTGTTTTCAATCTTTGATTTTCTTTTCTCACACTCTCTGATTCAATTGATTCCGTCTCTCATCTCAGCTTTTATGTCTTGGAAAATCTTTCTATTTGTAGTTTATATGGCTTACCCCACAATTTCTATTTCTATTTAGATTATGTCTTTCATTGATTCTGTCTATTTTGATTATATCATCCTTCACCGTCCGAAATCAGCACTCATCGTGTAATACCCCTTACCCGTATGTAGTAAATCGTATAATAACCTAACCGGTTTACCAGTACAAGTGAAGGCTGTTACAGAACTAATCACGCTTGGCTTAGAAACAAATGTCAAAATCTGAAAATAAAATTTATTTTTTTACAAAACCATTTTCACATTGCTCACTAATCCGGTTTCACAATCTCAGTTTACATAGTACATTCCTCATAAGAGACTTTATAAATTCAAAAGTTAGGATCTTTGCAGAAAAATCACATTACATATTCAAATTATTATTTACTAAAAACAATACATTCTTTTTACTGTACATAACACAAATTCTACTCAAGAAGCTCCTACAGACTCGTTGGCCTTGACAAATGTGGGATGTCTTTGGCAAAACAACTATCTTCAATACCTGCACGGATAAAGCACCCGTTCTAAGCTTTTAGCTTAGTGGGGAACAACATGATATGGATGACCACTCGCAGTGGTCATCAACAAAACACACAAATGTTTGCATTTACCAAAGTCATATCTATATACTAGTTAATCATTATATATATGAATATTAAACATAAACACAAGCTTCCCTACCATGATTACATTTGAAGAAATCACAACAAAACATTTGATCATGCTAAATATGTATATCACACATACTTAAACCTTTATGCATCCTAATCTCTCTCTCTTATTTATTATATTGGAATTAAAGTTAGTTTCCTATGTTTATCTTAATTCACCCTTCCGATTCATATAATCAACCATACACATATACATATATAAATATATTCAATGTACATGAGTTTACCCTTAAGACATATTCACATTACCAATTTTATGTTTATACTTATCCTATTATGAAACATATAGCTATAAATACAATCTAAAAATTCATTCTTTGTATATTACGCACATTAAAGTAATACACACATCATTTGTCTTACTATCAAATTAGAGTACTTACTTAATTCATAAACCAATTTTATCAAATTAGAGATACATTAATACATGTGTAGTTGTAACACCCCCATCGCCGTCCCCGTTGGAAGGACGCCGACGGACGCGCTACATGACGCTCGCACATACAGATATACACATGCACAATGCGGAAGCATACATTCATACATAACATACATACGGAAATACGGGTGAATTAAAAACTTACCTTGACTTACCTTGCGGTACAGACTGAACATGCAATAACTCACGCACATGCAGGCACTAAGCAAAAGCATACACAGAAGCATACATATAACCATTCAATGAAAGCATAATCGAAATAATAAAACAAAGGAATAACTAAACATAAAAACATACTAACTATTACATTCCCAAAAGAAAACTCAAGATCTAAACATAATTAATTACATATACAATACTACAGAATTACAAAAGCTGAAATACAGAAGCTGAACAAAATACAGAACTTCTAACTCCTACGTGGCCGACCTTGCAGAAGCGCGACTCGAACAGAACCAAACCTGCCACCTGCACGGAAAGGAAATCCGTGCTAAGCGATAAACACTTAGTGGGGAGAACACACAAGAATATGGAGAACACACAAGAATATGGACGGCCATTCACAATGGTCGCCAAGGCATAACACATTTAAATGGCAAATGCGGATATTCATAACATATAAATAATTAGGCTTGCATAATAAAGGCATTCATTTCAATACTCACAATCAAACCATAAACTCATGTCCAGGATAGACTAAAACAGACACAATATAATACATGTTACAAGCATCATCATGCTGAACTACATACTAAATCACATGCATAAACCTACATGGATATCAAATAATAACATCTTATCGTGCGGAGTCACAAGAGCTTTACACATGCAAATTGACATAACTAAGTACCTATGCAGGAACTGACAACCCAATCATCATGTTGAGAGTGCTAGCTATTTAACATACTTAGACATGCCAAACACATACACTAGTCACATATCCAAAGGATAACATTTAGAGCATCACAATACCGCTGCGCAACTCTAATATATAAAATATCATGTAAAAACACTCTGATAGCGGATACTGAAGGCATAATCACATAACATTACATTCATATCATCATCATGCAGAAAGCACAGTTAATCATTACATACTTACCATCACAACTGCTTCGGTTCACAAGCTAATATATAACAAAACCACGCTTAAGTCATATACTTAAATACATCAATCGAATCATTTCAAAGCATTCAGAAACTTATAACAAATCACATGACAAGTACGGATAATCATGTTAGATATAAAATCATGTTTACTTAATACAGACATACATTCTGAAGCCCAAAGTCACGTTCATATACATATAAACTGATTTCTGAAATCCTTATCATAATCAATCGGATATCACATTCTGATAGTTAGTTCAAAGCAGCATAAAACAAACCATCAAAGCACCTGCTGACTCACAATAGTGGATAACGAGTGTACTGATTAGTACCTTACGGGTACAAGTCGGCCAAAGGGTACCTTACGGGTACGAATCGAAAACCATTTATTTTGTCACAAAAGCATTTTACTGATGGGGGATCTTAACCCGATCCAAATACATTAAAAAGGATCACAAGGATCCGTACTGATGGGGGGTTCGCGAGGAACCAGTCAGGGGACCTGATCAGGGTCCAAACGTTCAAAGGGCTGCAGCTAACTGATCTCTATTAGGCATGCCTAACTATCCACTAGACTGACTCTCGCAGGTCATGCATAAAACAATTGATGCTTCGAATCGCATAACGCATAAATATATATATATCATGCATAAACTAGAGAATGATAGACATATAAATATGCTCATAAAGTTGGTCATATCTCATACAATTCCCATTGCAAAACATAATACAGTCAATATACTTTAACATTTAAACAATGTTCTAAAGCATGCCAAGAATCAGGTAAAGAAGCACTACCATGCCAATGATTATCAATACAAAATCTTAATCATGCATTAGGTGCAGATACTAAGCATAAATCATGCATAGTCCAAATTACATTTAAACATAATACATTGAGTTCCAAGGCTAAAGCATAACCATGCATTCAGACATTAACCATATTATTCAAATAAATTTAGCATAGCATAATATCAATTATACTTCATTCAAGTCATATTCTGAAGCATGCAAATAGGTCAATCAATCGCATTCTATCACTACTCAAATTACTAAAGCATATCAGGAACACATGTGGAATTATATTATGCCAATGATCAATAACGTATAATCTGAATTATGGAATGATACAATACTCTCAAACATGGCATGTTATTCTAGATAAGAATCCGATCAAGGACAGGCATAACATAATGCTAAACACAACTAAAATAGGCTAACCATTCAGATAAGTAAGATAAGATAGCGAACAGTAGAGGAAAAAGCCATAAAAGCCTTTGAAAGTCATTTTATAATAAAACCAGTCACGGGGAACAAATCAAAACAGAAAAGGTCATATAAAGTCATACAAGAGCACATAAAGGTATGACAAGAGTAATACAATAGTACATCACCATACAGAAGAGATAGGAAGTTCATTTTCCTTAAAACTGGGCGAAATCAGAAAATGGGGCTGAAGAGGGGTCGGTCACGAGCCATGTCAAGACTCGTGACTGGCCTCAAAGGAAGGTCACCAGTCGTGACCTAGTGTCACGCCTCGTGACCAACAAGAGAGTCACGGGACGTGACTCTATGTCACGCCTGGCTCCTCACAAGAGTTACGAGTCGTGACTCTATGTCACGTCTCGTGACATGCCTCCAAGGGAGTCACGGGACGTGACTCTAAGTCACGCCTCCTCACAAGAGTCACGAGACGTGACTCTAAGTCACGAGACGTGACTTGCCTCTCACAAGGCAGTCACGCTTCGCGACAGGGGTCACGCCTCACGACTTCGTCCAGCCTGCTGAGAAGTCACGCATTGTGACTGGGAGACAGAGTCACGTGGCGTGACTGAGAGTCACGTGGCGTGACTGAGAGTCACGTCTCGTGACTTGTCTCTCTCAAGGAAGTCACGACACACTGAAAATGGAAGATTATATAGAAACGCGATTTCCCATTTCCAGGTTACCCAGAATTCAAAGAACTCGATAAAATCATTTTCAATCTGATTTAAAACACATCCAAACTCATCTTACCTTACAATCGATCTTCCAAACATCATAAACAAGATAATTGCAATTAATTCCACAATCAAACAATCAAAATCATGCATAATCCCATTCAAGAATATAAACCCTAAAAGTTACAGTAGGTTCAAAACACAAACTCAGAACTTCCAAATCAATACTTGTCATGCATTACTAACACATCCACTCACTTAATCATGCATATACACATTCTAAAACACACAAAATTCCGGAAATTAGACCATGCAAACACATTATAAGTCTAGTGAGAAATAGGGCAGAGACATTCAACTGAGATTGAAGAACAGAGAAGTTCAAGCATTGCATGCATTCAAAATGCTCCCTAACCTGGAAATGACGATCCAAAAATCACACTTTCAGCTTCAAGATCACTGCTCAATCCTTTCCTTGCCTTTATTTTGCTTCTTTTTATCATCAAACACTTGCACAAATAAAACCCACAATTACTCTTCAAACCCTAACTCAACCAAAAACCATGAGAAGAAGAACAACAACAACACGCAGGAAACAGAAATTCCAACTCACCTCTTCAAACAAAGCACAATCCAAGCCAAACACAACTCCAAGCCAAAGCCAAAGAGAAAGAAAGGAAAAGCAGGGAAAGAAGAGGAGAAGAAGAAGAAGGGAAGGCGTGAGAGGGAGAACGGGAATGCAATCTGTGTTCCCTCTCTCTTCCTCTTTCCTTTCTTCTTTTTCTTCTTTCAATGCTCACCTAACAAGCCACTTGGCAACATCCAATTGGACCCCAAATTCCACTCAACTATTCCAAATCCATTAATGCTCTTTAGTCCTTAGACAAATAACACTTCACTCACTTACACATTTCTTTCTTACAAACTTAATTATCTTTTCAATTAGGTCCTTAACACTCCAAATTCTCAAACATAAATTACCGAAATACCCTTCCGATCCCGACTTAGCATGCACAATCCGACCAGGGCTATTTTGGGGTGTGACAGTAGTTGTTCATGAATCAATTTTTAAAATATGTAACACAAGCTATATTTCATTACTTGTTACCACAAATAATACCTTAGGTTCATGCAACCCATTTATAGACTAATACAAATTTAATAATTGTTCATTACCAGGCCATATATATGAAGTGCATATTTCCATAATAACTCCTCAATCATAAATTATACAATCGGCAAATAGTCATTCATGTATAACGAATTACTTAAGCATTTATCAAAATATATAATTTAAGATCCATAAGTGTAATTATATTCATTACTTATTTGTACTTCATTCACATAGTACTCTTATCATTGGTATACTTATCATATTCACAAACACTTATTATGATCATGCAATGATCATTACACTTTCAAATTTATCATACGTGGTTAACATATAACAATTTCAAGGTTCAATAATTAAATAAATAATCCTTTTAAATAATTATTAAATCCTTCATAGCACTTGTCACAGTCTCAAATAATGTATTAGCATAATTTTATTCAACATTCTGTAACATTACTAAATTCATTTCATAATCTTTTGATCTCATACATATAGGCTTATATTAATCACACTAGCATCAAAACTCATTCAATGTTTATCTCGTCATTTATTCCAATCACATACATATATTTATCATGTACACATATACTTACTTTTTCATGTTATTCAAAGAATAATAGTGAATTCACAATTCATTCATTCATAGTCATTTATGCATAGGCCTAAATTCATATCCAATTCTTATTACCACTTATCAATTTCTATACATTTATAACATTTGTCTATAAGTATACATTCCCTACTACACTATTTATTACTATAACAATGTCAATAATAACATACTCATGCTTAACATGCCAATAATTAGTTTCAATGAA
This sequence comes from Excoecaria cochinchinensis, assembly GCA_947683425.1. Taxonomy (NCBI): domain Eukaryota; kingdom Viridiplantae; phylum Streptophyta; class Magnoliopsida; order Malpighiales; family Euphorbiaceae; genus Excoecaria; species Excoecaria cochinchinensis. Next base: position 13,008,679 of record CANTUQ010000073.1, on the reverse strand, counting down.
ATTATATTGCTCACAAATGATTAATATGACATGCCATGTCATTTTAGCCTTATTCGGTGAATTTTTAGCTAGTTATACCTTATATTACCTCATTAATTAATCATTATCATGACTCTAGTCACTTAGGTTTCCAAGTGGTAACCATTCATTTACTCATTTCATAGCCCTAGACATGTGTCAGATAAGTTCCGAAAAGTTTCGGTGAAGTTCGGGATCAATTCAGGAAGAAAAAGTACAATTTAGGCTAAAAATTAAGGTCACACGGTGGTCAAAATTTCTTGCCCGCTGTGTGGGATGACAAAAATGAGTTTTAAAGTGGCAAAATACTTTTACAAGGTAGTTAGGAATCCCTTACCATCATGTAAACCTATTCTGCCCCACTCTGCAAAGGGCAGATTCTAACTCTCACTTTGTACAGCCAATTCGAGCCGCAAAACAATAGCTTAGCAAAAAGGTCTCTAGATTTTTGTTACCCTATGTCTTAACTTTCTACTAATAAAATTTAAGATCAATTGGAGTTGAATCCTAGGAGTTATAGCTTTATAAATACAAACTGTTCGATGAACCCGGCCAGAGAAGATACCTTTCTATTTTGACCAATTTTGGGCCACCTAGAGCTAAAATTAGCTCATGCCTATTTCTAAGACATTTGTAGGAATGAAAGTCACGGTTCAAATTCCATTAAAATCATCCAATGCGGATATTTATACATTGAGTTATACCCTTAAAATTGAACCAAGGTCAAGAGTAAAATTGGACAAAATTTCCCCTTAAACATTACAAACCAGTAATCATCATTCCAGTCAATTCAATCATCACAACCACACTTAATTCAACATCTAGAATATATATATGTACATATATAAATCACAAATTATCATCAAAGTATGCACTCTAAGGGTTGAGTTCCCAAACCTCATTTTGATCACCTTTTGCTTCACTATTGCTTTCTTTCATCTTCTTTCTCTACTTCTTTGCATCCACTTGCTCACTCTATAGCCATAGTCATCAAAATCCCTCATCAAAACCCATTCACATCACAATTGGAATTCTTAAGGAAAAGAGAAAAAGATAGTAGAAAGGAAGCCTAACTTTTACCTTTCTAACTTGATCCATGCACTAAAAATCCAAGATTTCTTCTCAAGAGGCAATAACATGAAAGAGGGCAAAATTTTGGAGAGCTTAAGGAGGGATAAAATGGTTGCCTTCCCTTTCCTTGTGGCTGGCCAAAATTGGCCATTCAATTCATGTATGTCCTAAGTTCTAGGTGTTAACTTCTCATTGGTCCCTTTTTGGATTTTTATGCAAAATGTCCAATTTAATCCTTCATCTATTATTTCTTCATACATTGAACATATATTTAATTCATTCACATACATTGGCCCACATGATTACTTAATTTATTCAATTTAATCCATAGGTATAAAATGACCAAATTGCTATTGGCCTTTTTACTAAATACCAATTATGTTCTCCACTTCATTTTACTACTTTAATCATCCATTTTTACATTTACCTTTAATTAACTTAATTATATTCATATTCATACCAAGTAGATCATTTCTTGCCTTTAAGTCCATAAATATCAAATTACTAATTTATCCTCAACTTTTCAATTAATACCAGATACGTCCTTTACTACACTTAATCGCTTTAATAATCTAATTTTGCAATTTTGGTCACTATTATGCTTTAGACATATATGAATCCATCTTGGGTACATTTCGGGTCCTTACACACCGAATGAACATCGGCGTTCTATGATAACCAGTAAGTTATTTGTTAATGTAATGCTGATTTTGGGTTTATTAATTGCATTTTATATGTAGATTTTTTTTTTTAATTTCATTTTGTATTTACTAAAGTTATTGATAGATATATGATTTTTTTATGATTGAATTTGCGCATACATATTTCTCAAGTCATTTTATAATTGATTTTCCATTTCTTAGTTCATATTTTAGTTATTAATGTATTAATGAATTTGATAATTTTGAAAGCTAGGTTGGTTTGATACTTACAGATGCCCAGCATTTGCTTTTTACATTAAGGATGATGATTGAACTTTTATGTTGATTGAATGCATTTGCAACTTCTTTTAACTTTTAAAATTTTGGTTTACTTTATTTCTTTCCACCGTAGGATTATGGCTTAGTATTTTAAAAATTGACTGTACTTTATATTGTATTTTTATAGGATATTACAATGACGAAAAATGGAGGAATTCCAGTTTTGATGCAATATGATGAAAAATTGAGTGAACAAAATGAGTACCAGGATTTTCAAATTAATGGAATACTAATTCCATCAGGATGCAGCTATGATAATTTTCTAGATGTAATAAGTAAACAGTTAAATACTGGTACTGAAAATAGCATATTGGACATCAAATATGCTATTGGAGATGGGTATCCACCACTTAGAATAAAAGATGATATGACACTGCTTTTCTATTTGGGGTTGAAAATCAAAGAACCATGTTTCAAATCTTATCCACCGTGCATTATAAAAATGGAGAAGTGCGAAACATGTAGTTTATTGAAATTGCATTTGACTTTTAAATATTGTTGTGATGCTGCTATTGTATGAATTTGTGGAGTTAGTACAAATACATTATATGTTGTTATCAATTGTTAAATGATGTATGTACATATATATAAAGAAATAATATATTTTAGGTTGGTTGCCAACTTTCTATGATGAATTGTTGCTATATGTAGAACAAGAATAGAAGTGGTACGATTTGTATTTTGCTTTCCCAGACATCTCGTCAGTAGATTTTTTATATTCAAATTGATATAATCAGGAAGATGTATTTCTTAGTCTTAACAATTGTCAGTGAATCTATCATATATAGATAGCTGGTAGTAACACTATTCTTGGAAGCAAATGCTAAATTATGCTAATCCTACTATAAAAACAATAGAATTGACATGGGAATAGAGCTATAGATTGGTTTGACGACAAGAATAATGGCATTGTTTTGATTGTTTTGGCAACATACGTGGAGTCAAATCTCTATTTTCAATATGCTCCTCCATGGCTATAATCATTGCTTTGGATATTTATAGCTTAAATTTTCATTAGCTTAAGACATGAGATTCATATTTTAGTGAAGCATTGTGATAAGGATTCAAATTCTGATTCTTTAGGAATTAGTAGCAAGAATTACTTTGTGATAGAAAGTCTTAATATTCTTTGCTTTTTACACTATGTGAGTGCCATACTTTTCGATATATGGTACAAGCTCCATGCTACATGAACATTTTGATGTTAACCTGTCTATTATTTTGAGTATCTGAAAATTGATAAATTTGATCCTGCATCTGAATTTTAACATTCATCAATTATTCATCATCCTTACTTCAAATTTTTGTTAGGGAGTCTATCTAAGGCCCCAACTCGTACCCTAGTAGTTTTGAGCATTTGTGATGTAGGAGAGTGGTTTAGCTGTGTTTTGTATGCTATATGTGTAGGACATGTTGGGTATTTTTATAGAAGTCTGGGTTAATATTATTATTGACCTTAGGGCTTAAATTGCATGCTTTAAGAAGTTAAAAGGGTCTAATTATGTATGATAAGTTTAATTATGTGGTTTGAGTATGTTTTGAAAAGAAAAGAAGGATTAGAAGTGAGTTTGGCCAAATCGATCACAAAAGAATGACAAGTGGCTGGTGGAGATGAGGAAAGAGAAGGAGAGGATAAGAATTGGCTTTTGAACCAAGAGAGAGAATGTGAGAGAGAAAGAAAGCAAATTTGCCTTCTCCCTCTCCCGTTCCAGCCCTCTCTTCTTCTCCTCCTTGCTCATCTTCTTTCCCCTAAGCTGCTGTGATTCTTGGTTGATTTGGCAAATTTAAGAGTTGTTTAGGTAAGTGAATAGTATTCTTCTTCTCCCTATTTTCTTTAGTCACTTTGTGTTTGGCTTTTGAGCTTTTGGTGTGATTTGGCTTGATTGTTCAGAGATTCCTGCTAGAGAAGCAAAAGGGAAGGAGAAAGTAGGAGGTAGTGCTGCCAATTAAGCTTTGAGGAGCTTAGGAGCCAAGGTTTGGGAATTATGTGATTTTGCTTGAGTTTTGATTTTTGAATTATTGTTTTGATTTTTGAGAAATTGAGATTGAAAGTGTGTTGATATGCATCTTTGATTTTGTGTTGGTGTTTTGAAATAGAAATTGGAATTGGAAGTGAAGTATAGAATTTAGATGTGACTTTATGTGGTATTTGGGGAATTTTCTGGGTTTTAAACCTTGTGGTTCAATATGTTCTCTTTTGCCTTTTTAATCACTTCTGTAAGTGTAAAACTTATGTGATATGATGGGTAATATGTTTTGATGCTTTGTGATGATTGTGTAGAAGTTTTAAAGATTAATTGCATGATTTGGAGAAGATTGGTTTGAGGAGAGTTGTGCAGGTCAGAATCAAAGCATGAAGCTCAACTCTGTCATGAGCGCGACCTCTGTCGTGAGTGCGACAGAGAGCTCGGTTGTCCGAGCTTTTGCCGAGGAGTCCTTTGTCGTGAACGCGACCTCGGTTGCGAGTACGATAGAGGGTTTAGTAGCTGAGCTACTGCCGGGCTATTCTCAATCGCAAGCTTATTTGCTTGCGTGAGCGCGATCGAGGCCTTTCCACTCTCTATTGCGAGCGTGACTTTGTGTGCGAGCACGACAGAGGCAATCCAGCTCTCTGTCGCGAGCGCGACCCTTTGTGCATTTTATCTCTGTCCCGGGCACGACCCTCCTTGGTGCTTTGAATATTTATTGTTCATGATGCTATGTATGGTTTTTCATTTATACTTTGCATGGTTTCTCGCTTATGATTTATATATGATTCAATATTTGAATTGTTATATGTTATACCAATTATGCCATACTTGAATTAATATTTAGCCTATAATAGTCGAGATGTGGATAGATAGGCATGCCTATAAGGTTCTATTTGCTGCAGTCTATGCATTTCTTAGGACCCTGATTAGGTCCCTATGCGTTTTGATCCTCGCGGTCCCTATGTGATTGGATCTTATTTAAGATCCTTATGCATTTTCAAAAGAAAAGAGAATATCTGTTTGTACCTATGGGTACCTATGCGTTCACCCGTTACCCACTTCATTGAGTTTGCAGGCGTAATAATGCGTATGTTTCTGTCATGGAAATTATGTGAATTATTGAAATGGTATTATATGAAATGTATAAGTGATGCAATTATTGATGAATGGAATTTATGATTAAGCTTATGATGCTTTAGTTATATGTATATGCCATGCGTATGTGAATTGCATTTACATCCACTATGAGTGGTCGTTCATCTCTTGTTTTCCCCACTAAGCCATTGGACTTAGCACGGGTGTTTTATTTGGGCAGGTGTGGAAGCGGTAGGAGATTTTGGGAGGACTTACGTAGCAGCCAAGGGAAACACAATAGAATGGGTTTTGTTAGATGTTTAAGCTTTTGTATATTGAAATCTCTGGATGTAAAGCTTTTGTAATGTAACCAGTTTTGTAATATGTAATACTAGAATTATAATGATATAATTTTTTGTAAGGTATCCAGTGATGTATTTGTAAGACTCGAATTTATATATTTATGTAAGAATGGTTTTGTATCAACCCAGCAATGTAAATATTTTTGTTTATGAATGAATGAGTATTGACAAGTTCAGTTTGGCTTGAGATGTATGCGAAAGAGAGTTTTGTTGACCATGGATTTTGTTATGTGAATTTAAGTATGTATAGTTATGCATGTATTATACTGAATGTACTCTGCATGCATTGTTTTTTGCGTGGTAGCAACCCTTGCCTATCGGGGCATCCACTTCTCTATGGAGGGTGAGCTTCCCTATATATAAGTAAGGGGTGTTACAGTCTATGAATGCATCGTGATCATTATTATAAATTTCAATTATGCTGTATTCCTATAGGTTGTTCAGTCACCATTTTTGGGACCATGCATTGACATGCCATGTTGAAATTATATTAAAGCCATTTGTTGTACATGGTATATCATGCATTCCTAACTAGATATGAATACATGTAATGATGTGTTTTTTTTGTTTTAATTAATTTTTTAAATGTTTTTATTGTAAGGGAAAGCTCTAAAATAAGCTCAAGTGATCTTGGAAAGATAGAAGTTGAACATGAAGGAACAAGCTTAATATTGAATGTAGATATACCACCGATCAACTAGGATGAAACAATTGTGGATATGATATTTTATGTGACTTTAGTGAGCAAACAAACAGTTAACAGTTTGAATAATAAAGGGAAAGAAGTAGAAGGAGATGAAGAATAATTTATAACAAATCCAAGGGTTTCAAGAATTGAAGTTCGACAGATTTTTAAAGACAAGGATATGCTGAAAACAGTATTAAGCCTTTTTGCAATAAAGAATGATTTCCAATTAAAGGTGTACAGATCATGTGAAAGAAGATATGAGATTTGTTGCTTGGATGAGGCATGTCCATGGCTATTAAAAGCTTCAAAAGAAGGGAATACTAGGATGTTCAAAATTAGAGATTTCAAAGCTACACACTCATGCAATTTGAAGCTAAGGTTAAACAGTAAAAGGCAAGCAATATCGAGTATAATTATTGATTTGATCAAATCAAAATATATGGATGTAAAGATTGTGTACACACCAGCTGACATAATAAAAGATATGAGAAATGAACACGGAGTGAATATCAATTATATGAAAGCTTGGAGGTCAATGGAAAGAGCTATGGATATCATTAGAGGTAACCCATACGATTCATATTCATTATTACTAAGATATTTGCATATGCTGTAAAAGACAAATCCTGGTTCTGCAATTCATCTAAAAACACAAGATAACTTGTCATTTTTATACCTCTTCATTGCTTTAGATGCATCAATTAAAGGTTGGAAATATTGCTTGCTAATAGTAGTTGTAGATGGTGCATTTTTAAAGACAGCATATGGAGGGACTTTAATAACAACTTCAACTTAAGATGCTAGTGGAAAAATATTTCTTTTAGCTTTCTGCATTATTGATTCGGAAAATGATGCTTCTTGGGATTGGTTTTTTAGTAAATTTAGACAAATATATGGGATAAGAGATAAAATGTGCATCATATCTGATAAGCATGAACGTATACATACAGTAGCTGCAAGAGTATATCCTGGTGTTCCTCATTGCATTTGTGTTTACCACTTGTTGAATAATGTGAAAACAAGGTTCAAGAAAAACTCGAAGAAGATTAAAGATTTACTGTTTGAAGCAGCTGAACCATATACGAATGAGGAATTTGATTATTATATGAATGAAATGAAGAAGGTTGATGGTAGAATACCAGAGTATTTGTTAATGGTTGGTTAAGAGAAATGGTCGACGCTGCATTCTGTTAATAATAGGTATTCAACAATGACTTCTAATATCGCAGAGTCAATGAATGCTGCAATCAAAGCAACTAGAAATCTACCAATAATAGGATTAATTGAGTCTCTATGCAATCTGACTCAAGAATAGACTTATGCAAATAGAAATGTAGCCATGTCAACATTCACAAAACTAACAAAGAAGTATGAAGAATAGTTGAAGAAAAACTACATTTCATCTATGAGAATGAAGGTTAGATCCTTATTATTATTTTTATTTATTTTTTTTAGAGAAGAAGAGATTGGTTGTCATTTATTTATATTTTTCATATATAAGAAGCATGTTTATAAGTTCTTGATAAATGATTAAAATATTTTTGGTATACAAAGCATAAGATTATATACATTAAGTACAAGCACAATATACAACTAGTACATGCATAGTATACTGGTAGTACATGCACTGTAACACCCTTATATCGTAAATGATACAAATACTGGATGTCACCGCTCTATACTGACAGTCACCACAAGTACTCGATAATTCTGTAGGAAATTATTTTATGCCTTTGTACTCCCGACTACAAACCCATTATAGCTCAATAACTATTTTTAAATACTCAGTCAAACTTCGATCAAACTCCGGTTCAATTTGAACCGAACCAAAGGCCAACTTTAGAATGACTTTCAGAGGCCTATTTGACTCCGTTTTCACTCAAGATATCACCATTAGACTCTTGCCAACCCACAGATCATTTTCACCAGATTAGAATTTTTCGGCCGACGGACGCCGGACCGGCTGTATAGCTACCCCAAGGTTAACCACCCTAAAATTTCTATACCACAAACACACTTTACACTCAATATTATTCCACATAATCATACTTATAACATCACTCTACACTGATATCACACTAAAGACACTGTAGACATCCATTGTACACTTCTAAATCGGTATTTGGGCCATTACACGCACAATATACAACAATGGATTTATGTTTGCTGCTGTTGCTGTTGCTAGATATTTATGCTTTGATGTTGCTATTGCTGGATAGTTATGCTTGTTGTTCCTGTTGCTAGATATTTGTGCTTTGCTGTGTCTGGAGCTGGATATTTATGCTTGCTATTTCTGTTGATGCTGCTAGATAGTTTTTCTTGTTGTTACTGTTGTTGTTGATGGAAATAATGGATATATGTTTGTTGCTGTTGCAGGTAATACCATTTAATAGTGATATTTTTAGTGTATTTGTTCAAGAAAAAACATATAGTGTGGACTTTAAAGAAAGGCCATGCACTTGTAACAAGTTTCAATTTGATGAATTACCATGTGCACATGCTTTAGCAGTAATAAATGATAAGCATATGGACTGTTATGAGTACTGCTCAAGCTACTACACTAAAGAGACAATGTTAGCAACATATGAAGTAATCGTGCATCCTATTCATAATTAGATGTATTGTAACATTGTAAGTACTGTTCGAGAGGAAATTGTACTACCACCAATAGGAAAACTCAAATTAGGAAGACCTAAGAAGAGAAAAATCAAAGCAGGATGGGAATCAAAGATCAAAATATGGTGTAATAAATGTCAGAAATACGAGCACAATCGAAAGAAATATAGCGATATTCCTAAATAGTGATGATACTTTTATTTTTTAATTTTTGCTATTGTTTTATTCTTTATGGAAAATATAATTTTTATAGCAAATGTGAAAAATATAAGCACAATCAAAAGCATGTAGAGATATTTCTAAAAAGTGATGATACTTTTATTTTTTTAATTTTGTTATTTATTTCAGTCTCTAATTGCAATTGATCCTAAAAGGTCTTGTGGTGATGGGTATAGTTGCTCAGTTACTCCTTTTGCTATACAAGAGAAGTATGATGTAATGGCAGATTCTGGTTTCAAAATACATGGGAAATGCATTATGTTCTTAAGCTGTTGTTGCGAAATACTGGCTCTATAGCATAATCTCAGCCAATACAACCAAGCTGGGTAATAAGATCTATTATTTTCTAAAAGAAATATCTTTATATTTGAATACTAGTAAGCGAAATGGTGATGCTAATTTGGCTATCAGCAAACTTCCATTTAACTCCAAATTCTGCATATTCATATCGTATATTTGCATTCTTTTCTTTATCTCTGCTTTTTAGGAGGGCTCCAAAGCACTAACACTTGGTAAAAAACAAAAAATAAGAGTTACAAAGTAATCCTGCTAGATTCAGCTTCAAGATTATTGCTCCTTAGACTTGTCAGCTAATTTAATGGAATTATGCAGCTTGTAGGCCTAACATTCTTGTTAAGAACTGATATGACAAACGGATAATTCATGATCCTAAATGTTCTTGTTATTCAAGATCATTTCTATGTAAGATCAATTTTATGTTTAATGTTATTTAAATATTCTAGAGCAATTTAGTTACCTGATGTAAGGGTTTATTTTGCACAGAAAAATTAAGAAAATAAAGTTCTCGTGAGCTAAATCAATTAAATTCACACTCCATCATGAAATTGGTTGTTCTAATTATAGAGATATTCACATTTACATATTTTCATACTATACTATACAAAAATAATGTTGTCTCAATATTAAAAGAAAGACTATATTCAGTCCACAAAAACTTGAGCCTTCTTTTTGCCAACAGATTTTTGGTATCTCTTTTTAGGTGGTGCTTTATCATCACTTGTAGTATTTTGTTGCTGCTTTTTCAATCCATGGTAATACAGAGAAACTAAAATCCTAAGTCAATCTAAATCCACATCAAAATCTTCGATTCGAATTTCTTTACCTCAATGAGATACTCAGTAAATGATGTAACAAACATTCCACAATCCCTACAAAATATAGACCAAAAGCACAATCAAGAATAAAACTAATGGCACAAAAAATTGTGTAAAGCAAATTTTAAAAAAGCCATATGTAAAACTTACACCTTGGTTTGTCTTGGCAAATCTTTAACATATTAAATCTTGAAAGGATCAGTTAAATTCAAGTCTTTGTAGGGACCTTGGTGAAGATTGGTGCCCTTTTTTGATTCATAAATACTAATATAATCCAAGAAATAAGGTACAACAACACTATAAGCTCTAGTGGTGTTGATTGCAAATGCTCTACTTGTAGAAGATCTCAAAGAGTCATAAATATAAATTATTCTTTCTAAAATGGATAAATGACCCAATACCCAATGGTACTTTCCTATAACATTTATTGAAAACAGGATATGATCAACTTCTATCCAGGGTCGACTATAGTACAAAGAACCACTTAAGATATAACCAATAATCGATTTGACCTTCTCAATTAAGCTCAAGTCGTTTCCTTTTTTTAAGAAACTTTTGTAAAATTTCTAAATATGTTATTCAATTGAATTATCAGTTGTGGAGAAGCTCATAGAAATACCTTCTGAATATTTACCTTTCTTCCTTAAGGTGTAAAATATGACATTTATATGCGGTAGACAATAAATACATAATGCAATTAATTAAATAAACATAAAAAACATCAAAAGTAATATACAGTAAGTACGCACAATATAAATCAAGTATACACATAGAATAAAACAAGTATACGAATAATATACAACATGTACATGCATAATATACATCAAGTACAAGCATAATATACAATAAGTACACGTACAATATACATCAAGTACATGCACAGTATATAGGTAGTACACATAAAATATTATGATAGTACACGCATTATATACAACTAGTTTGTTTTGCATATTACTGAATTCAAGATTTGTATAGCAGCCATCAAGTACGATAGGTTACACAGGCCTAAACACATAATAAAAGGCACAAAACAGTTGCACATATCAACTTTTCCATGTGGATGCACCCTAATCTGCATTTTTATATAGGGTTTAAAAAAATTATATATGTAAATAACAGGTTGCAAGAGTATGGCATTAAGTTCCTTAACATGAATATAACTCATATTTTTGCCAGCCGTGTTATCCAGCGCAATTTAAGTGAATCTAATATGCAATTATGCAACTACCACCAACAATTTACATGTCTAGCAAAGAACAGATTTGACCAAATATAACTATGTTTGGAGGCACTTCTCGAGCTGATAGTAGCAAGACACCCTAGTTGTAACCTCTAAATATCACACAACGTAAATAAGGATGAATTATGTCTTTGTTAGCAAGCATAACAATGATCAGTAAATGAAGAGCACTTCAATTTCAAAGAAAACACATCTAAACATAGGTTAATTAACAGTAAATTATCATCAAATTAGTTCATCAAGTACACACACAGTATAAAACTAGTAAATAATTTTTAATAAGCATAAAAATATGATAATACATTTTATTGTATCATTAAGTTGCTATATAATTAATGACATATATCAACTGAATATATATATATATATATATATATATATATATATATATATATATATATATATATATATATATATATAATGCGTTAAGAAATATTCGAGATTTACATACACTGGAAGATAGAGGCTGACCACTATATAACAAATAATGAAACCATGACTTCTCTTTAATTTCATAGACCTCAAAATCAAAAGGGGGATTCAGGTGATCATCCTTTGAAGAATAAACCTTTTTCCTGAAGAAAATAAATGAACATGGGTCAAGGCATCTTAATAAGCATTAACATCAGAAAAACATTTAAGGTTTAAGATTTTTTTACCTATTTGACCAGTGTTCAGCAAGTGTACTGAATCGGTTAAGTAATATAGGGAAATATAATTATGACCCCTAAATATCGAAACCAAGGGATTGAGAGAAATAAGCAATTTGATCAATGAAAATATGCTAAAGAATTCCCAATGGTTGGTGATTTTGTTTAACTCTAAAATTATGCAAAAGAAAATGATTAAATAAATGTTAAAAATGTTGAATTAAGAATTTGAAACAGATATTGAAGTATAAAATTAACTAGATAATAAAAATGCTGCTATGGTAATCTAATCCTCCCCATACCCAATTGTAATTGATTTTAACATAAAAATTATATGATTAAGATGTGAACAACCCAAAAAAACCCAAGTCCCCATTTCAGAGCAAACTATTCTAATTAGCTAATATCCCATTCCGGAGCCTATTAATTAACTAGCTTAAGCGTGGGTTTAATATCCTAGATATGAATTAATTTCCCATTTCGGAGCCAATTAACTCAATACCCATCTATTCTTCAACTGAATCTGAATCCAATAGTGCATAAGCTATAAATCCAAGACCTCCATTCCGGAATGATCCAAAAATTACAGCAAATAACATCATAAAAAACAGAGCATAACCATATCCAAAATTATCAAGCATGAAATAAATGAGACTGATCCTTTTGAACACCAGGTATGATTAGGCTAAAAAGGATATCCTTGTCGTCCAGGTCCAGAATCTACTTATATACCCCTCTGCCACATGTCGCCAGGTAACGTCTCCACGTTGGTGCCGCATTTAGGTACTTTTTCCCTCTTTTTGGGTTTCACTTCCCTCGTGGCTCGAACCCTGGCAACTCCACAGCGTTGGGGATACAAGGTAGGCTCTGATACCATTAGGCTGAAAAGGATATCCTTGTCATCCAGGTCCAGAATCTCCTTATATTGGATAAACATTACAAGAAGATGTCGAAGCTATTTTATATGCTTAATGGTGCAAATGATCCTAACATGAAACAAGGATTTTTGTCATCATTACCAGAATAACTTTCCACTAGAACAATGTTTTATCTCAGGGAACAAGGCATACAGATCAATTCTCTTGATGACAAGGATATCCTTTTTAGCCTATAGACTGATCCTTTTGAACACCAGGTATGACTGTCCAAATAAATGGCTCTCCTGGCCTGACTGGTGGACTGTCCTCTTAGGTAGAACAATACAAAACACTAAGATTCACTTCATGGACCAAGATGTTTTAATAGCAGGATCCCTGACTAAAGAATAAGAGTATTCCAATGAAGAAGGGAAGAGAAAATTCATGATAAAAGAAAGAAAATTTCTTATTGCTTAGAAATCGCTTGATCCTCAAAGGATTCAGGGATACATATTTATAGAGCCCGAAGGCTCATAGCTTACATCACAGCTTACATAAGCAAACATTAATTACAGATAAGGAGGAATCTCCTTTATAAAAGCTACTTTACAAAAGATACTTTATTTAAAGTTGGAATCTTAAAAGCTACTTTAGTCTTTATTGCCAGGCTGGATGGGTTCATGAGAGGGGGACATATTCATATCTTCAGGATCTTGATCATATTGTGCTATCCAGTCAAAATCATCAAAATCATCTTTAATTTTCTTCTGTGTATCAAGACCAGAGAGAAAATCACGAGTAGGATTAGCACTGGTACTAGCACCTTGATTGTCCTTGTCCTTATCCTCTATGTTCAAGTTTTCATAGGGATCCTGGGAATCTTTGAAAAGCTCATCAACATAATTGGGACGGAGAGATGATTCTGCAGTATCTAGCATAGGAGGATGTAATGCAGAGTACTCAATATTATTGAGTTCACAAAGCATAGCATGAAGAGCCTTTGCTATAGCAGGAATTTCCAAGTCTTGGCTAGAGTTAAAAGTTTTCCAATAAATTGCCTGAGATTGATCCCATATGGTATCCTGAGTAGGGTTCCAGAAATAAGGCCTGTGAAAGAAATAGAGAATGACATGATCTATTGCAAATGATTCTGTTATATTCCAGACCTTGAGATCTTGGATCTTTTTGAGCAATTGTTTTCTCCACTATGAGAGAGACGCATACCACTGGAGAAACTGCCAATGGAAAGAGTTTTGCTTTTCAGGAGTGGTAAGAATTTCGTAGAGGCCAATGAGTGGAAATAGGACAGCATGAGTGTATGGAGTTGACAAGCACCATAGGAACCAAAGTTCTTCTTCAAAATAAGGAGAATCATGAAAACATTTGAAAAGAATAGACCAAGGCTGGTCAGCCATAAAATAGTTCTCATGTGATGGTATATCTCTCTTTTGGGTGAAAAGGTGAAGATAATGAAACATATGGCGGGTGGCAAATGTTTTAATGGATGCAGGAGAGGTGCGAGGACAGTTTGGGTGTATGGAGTCTATTTTAGTTGCAGGAAGATTTAAGTGAGGTGGTTCACTTTTTCTGATGCAAGGGTGAGGTTTGAAATGTTCGAAAGCCATAGGGTAAATAAGGGAGGAAGAAGGAAGGGGAGTTTTTAGAATGGGAGGCTTTGATCTGGAAAGTCTTGAGAGATAATCTGGAACTAAGTTCTTATCTCTTTTTATATGCACAACTTCAAAGTTATACTTGCTGAACCATTCTGCCCATCGAAGAAGTTGATGATGTGGCACAGACTTCCCTTTGAAGGAAAGAATCTTTTAAAAAGAAGAGCAATCCATTATGACCGTGAACTGGTGGCCAGTCAGATGAAATTCGAATCTTTTAATGCCATACTTTATAGCTAATATTTCTTTAAAAGTTGAGTGGTAATGGCATTCTGACTCTTTGAACTGACCACTGGCATATCCACATATCTGTCGAACATTGTCTTTTTCTTCCAAGAGCACTGCACCCCAGTTTTCATCACTTGCATCAGTTTGGAGGAATCTTTTTTCAGTGGATGGAATATGGAGAGGTGGCAAAGCCTGAGTGACTGCTTTGAAATTTTGGACTGATTTGGAGTGGATTTCTAACCAAGGCAGTGGATTCCTTTTTAAAAGTTGTGTGAGTGGTTTGGACAGGTGGCTGAAGTGTGGGACAAATTGTCGTATGTAATTTGCAATGCAAAGAAACTGTTGGACCTGCTTTTGAGAAAGGTAGTGATCTGGAAAGTTGAGCAGTTCTTTAGCAAGGTGTGGCTGTGGTTGATAGGCTTTGTTAGCAAAGTGCATCCCGAGAAAATCAATCTCCTTTTTTGCTTATATCATTTTTGATGGGGAAAGCATTATCCCATGTTCCTTTGTGAGTTCAAAGAACTGAATCAAGTGGTACTGATGAGTAGGAACATCTGGTGAAAATATTAACACATCATCAATATAAATGAGAGCAAAGGAAAGGATTGATTTGTAAACCTGTATCATAGACTGTTGGAAGATGGATGGTGCTGTTTTGAGGCTAAAAGACATCACAGTCCATTGATAGTGGAAATTGGGAATACAAAAAGCTATTTTTGATCTATCTTCAGGGATGATACCAAGTTGCCAAAATCCTGCCTTGAGATCAAACTTTGATAAGATTTGGGCATTGTGGAGGTATGGGAAAAGTGAAGAGATGTTTGGTAAGGGGTAATTGTTGTCTTTAAGAAAAGGGTTGAGAGGTGTATAGTCAATAATAAGGCATTTTTTCCCATGAACTTGCTCGGAATGTTTATTGACATAAAAGGCTTGGCAAGCCAAATTAGATTTGGTAGGTTCAATTAACTTCTGGGCTAACAACTAAGAGCATTCTTCTTGGGCTAAGGCAAAATCTTCAGGAGACATTCCTAGATGGGAGGCTTTTATGGGGTTAATGTCTTATGACTTTTTGAATGGAAGGGTGATAAAGAATTCAGGCCTATTCCACAAAGGGTTTGGTTGTTTGGCTAGAAAATCGGTGTGAGAAGTTGCACAGCAATGGGCTTCTAGTTTGGCTTTAATGTTTTGGAATGGATCTGGGCTAGAGAGAGAGAATAGAGAATGGGTTGTGGTGTAGGGTTGAAAATGTTTTTTATGTTTCAGGCCATTGGGCTTAATCCGAAGATGAGGTAGCTGGAAAAGAGCATCAAAACAAAATACAAGATCTTTTTCTGGAAGTTCTGAACCAAAGACATGGGTCCAAAGGAAACAATCAGGTAAAAGTTGAATCTTGATAGGGTGTTTGGTTTTTAGCTTAATTGTAAGGACTCCTTGGTTTGCAGCTTGGAAATGTTGGTGTATGGTTTCCAATAGGATGAAGGAAGTATTTTCGGATTAAGAATGGTATTGTGAGCTCCAGTATCAATGAAGGCAATGATGTTAATAGGGTTAGCAAATTTATCAAGGAAGATCTTTGCTGGAACAAGGGGAATAGGATGGGTGGATAATATGGAATTTGGTGAGGGAGTTGGGAAAAGGGTAAATGGTTCAATGGTTGAAATTTCAGAAATAGTCTCATTGTCTTCAGAATTCTAGTCAGATTGTTCAGATTCAGAATCAGTATACTCAATAGCGAAGAGAGTATATGGATCTGGTTCGTCATCTTCTGAGAAGAGTGATTCGATATCATCATTTTGGATATTTATGGGAGAAGTCTGCTGTATTTGTTGTAGCAGATGTTGAGATCTGTTCTTCTTGGGACCTTTTTTGCGAAATGACCTTTCTGACCACAAACAAAACATTGATCTCCTTTGGGTTTAAACCTCTTTCGTCTGTAAAACCGAATCTTCTTATGGCGGTAAGGAAGACGGTTCTTACTCCATTTCTTCTTGAACTTCTTTTCCCTATACTTTTTGTAAGGATAACAAGAGCAATCTCCTTTGGATGAGCATTTGATTTGCAGGTCTGGGCATCGGTATGCTTCTTTCAGATGTGGATCTTTTCCCTTTTGAAAGATATCCTTAATCATTTGCTGTGAAGCACAGAGTTTATCAAGTGCTATTAAAACTCTTTAATAAATTTGACCAAGGGAAAGAGAATTGATCTGTATGCCTTGTTCCCTGAGATAAAACATTATTCTAGTGGAAAGTTGTTCTGGTAATGATGACAAAAATCCTTGTTTCATGTTAGGATCATTTGCACCATTAAGCATATAAAACAGCTTCGACATCTTCTTGTAATGTTTATCCAGATCTTTCCTTAACAGAGAACAACATCGCATCTTGAAATACTCATCACGATTTGCATCCTCAAATTTTTGAACATCACCAACAAACTCAGCATGAATTATCTGAAGAATATAAGCAATAGATTCAGAATTGATGAATTGGAGTTTGGAGTATTCATCTTTATTGGTGAACGAATCTCGAAGTCTGCCCACAAATCTACATTGGAATTCATGAAAGATGTTTTTGTAAGTTGTAACTTCACTAGGTCGTGATCTTGATTTTAAGTCAAGCCAAGCAAAAAACTTTTGGATTCGATCACGCCATTTGTGTCTGGGAATATCCTCAAAACAAAACCATGGTCCAGTTGTTAGTCTGGTATCTGCAGGAAGAGGAGTACTTTTAGTGGTCATTTCATCATCATCTGGTTCCTCAGCAAACTGAGCAGTAGTACTTTCTGCTGTAGGGGGATCTGCCATGAAAAGGGGAAAATGTTTGGGATCAAGTTCATCATCTGTATTATCATTTTCATCCGAACTAGTAGAACTACTAGTATCGTTATCATCAACTGATGTTATGGCAGGAAGAGCTTGTGAGGCCTTTTGTTTAAGAGTTGTAACAAGCAAATTTTGATTTGAAGGGTTTTGGATCATATGGGAGGAAGGTGGTTCAGAGATTACTACACCCTTTTGTTTATGGTCTGGAGAGGGAGCAGGTGGAGAAGTGGTAGTTTCAGAAGTTGAAGCAGGTTTATTTGGAGGGATAATTGGATTATGAGATCGTTTGGATGGATTAGAAAATTGTTCTCCCATGAATAACTCATGAGCATAACCAAGTGCATTTAATTCATCCAAAGAAGGTTCAATGTAAGGTGGAACCTGTATAGAAGGCTGATGGGTGTAAGGAGTTAAGGTGGATTCATAAAAGGGAATCGATGAGTATGGAGATGGTTGATGGGATGGTTGGGGAGATTGTTTAGCTAAATCCCTTTTTATGGTTGCAATCTCTGCTTTCTATCGAGTTATTTCAGAAGCTTTTTGCTGGAAATGAGCATCGTAAGTCCATTGATTAATGGATGTCATAAGTTGATTATCCAGATCAGCAGCTTTACTTTGCAACTTAGAAAGAAGTTGGTATGTAGCAGCATTCTGATCTGTGATATGTGATTGAAGTGTGTCTATCCGAGTAGAAACATGATGAACTTTGGTTTCCAGACGATGTAAAATCTTATTCCGAGCAAGAGAATTCTCAGACTGCCAATTAAGTACAACTTTTGCAGGAGAGACTGATCGAGGAGTTCCTTCTATTGAGACACCAGGGGATTTGATAAAAGGTGTTGTTCGGATTTTTGTGGTTGGATTTATAGATTCATAGAGAGTAGGAAACTCATCTGTAACAGTACCAGCAGGTTGGTACATACAAACGGCTGGGATGATAGGGGTTTGAATTTGTTTGGGTTTCCATGCCGAGAGGCATAGAGAAAGGTTTTCTAGGCAAGGGTTTCGGTGTTGGTTTACACTTTTCTGGAGTGGGGGTTAGTGTTGATGGTGGCTTATACCATGAAGGAGGAGTATAACTGACAGCATAATCATACTTTCCAGAGGGTTGCCCCAAAGTACCAACTGTAGGATCATCATCTTTATCAAGATGATCTTGAAAACGAGCTTCAGAAGAAGTTTTCTTTTTTCCTTTTCACCTCTGTCGATGAAGATCCTCATAAAAAGTTTTGATTTTTCTCATAAAAATGGTTGGAAAATTTGCAAAAATAGGGGAAACTCTGCCAAAATTCACGCGCGTTTTCTCTCTCTTCCAACAAACACATTTCTAAAAAGATCTAATTAATTCAAGAATCAAATCTTCAAAAGAAAGAGGATCTAGTTGATTTTTTCACGGGTTTTTGATTTCCGAAACTCAATTTTTGCCAAACTATTGAGGACACACTCTATTTTCTACATTTGATCTTTTTGTTCGGACCTTCTCGTGGAGCGTGTGGGAAGCCAGACAACAACAAGGAATCCAACCAAAAGGTTGTTCTGAGGGTAAATATTCTGGATCCTTTTCTGTCCTTTTTTTACCTTCTTTTTCGATATTGTCTTTGCTCTTGTCCCCTTTTTTATTTCTTGCTTCTATTCTTTTTGGGTCTGTGCAAGATTTGTCTTTTTGCCTTTTAAAAGGTTTCTATTTTTCTTGGACAGCGGTGACCAACGGTTCATCTGCTTCGATCGACGCCCGTGGGTCACCTTTAAGCATAGCCCGTCGGTCACCCCCACAGACGGCTCCCTTCGAGTGAGCAATGGGTTGTATTGGTCAACTTGATCGATGCCCGTCGGTCATTCAGCATAGCCCATCGGTGGGTTCTGTCCCACATTTTTAAATCTTTTTCTCTTTTCCTTTCTTGTTCACTCAAATTTTTATGTTTATTTATAATTTTTTCGTATTTTAACATCCTTTTGGCTTGTTTTGTGAGAGTATGTTTTTGTTCCTTGGACCGGCTGGAGCCTGAGGGAGTTCTCCCATATATGGAAAGTTTGCCTGGTTTAGTTCCCTATCTCCCTCTCTTTTTATTTCATATATTTATTGTTTCTCCTGTATATGACAAAACCGTTGTACTTCCCGCTAATGTAAAAATCGGCCAAACATTTTATATTTAATAAACTGAATTCCTCATAAAATCAAGGACCCAATGTCCTATTTTTATCCAATAAAATCCTCGCGATAGAAATATCCATTTTAATACTGATGCATGCGAGGACCAAAGTCCTCAAAATAAGCAATGCCCCGCTTTGTGTATGTATCGCATATTTATAAAAGGGAGTTGTATTCCGCTCCTTGTGTTATTGTAATTTATCGCTTTCATTATTTACTCGTTCATTTATCGCTTTCCAAATGTGAATAATTGCGCTTTAATCAAATTGCATCTTATGGAAAGATGGTGAAATAAAAAATCCAAAACCTAATTGTAAAATTAATCAAAGTACGAAAAAATGAGAAGTCCTGAACCCATCTCTGGTCTTTTGGCTCGAAGAGGCGAGAGGTCAATCCGATCACTCATTGGAACTATGACCTCCAAGACACCTCTTGTGTCATGAGACTTTGACATTAATCCTAGGCTCCTTAGGATGAGAGGTTTACCCTCCAAGACCCCTTTGGTTGGCCTAAAATGGATACTAAGCGCAGTCTTAGGCTCTCCGAGGCGAGAGAAACTTCCCCAATGTTCTATTGGGTGGCGACTCCATGAAACCTCCTTGTTGCCCAAAATAGATGCACTTGCAATTCATTTCAAGCTGTCAGCGGACCCTCAAATGCCCCGATTGCCCTCGAGCGGGCGGTTGCACGGGCGGCACGCGGGGCCCGGCGTGCGTCACAGTGGCGACTCCACTGGGGACTTATGGTTTGAGACTTCGATTCGAAAGTACCCTGATTAAAATTTACAATTAAGTTTTAGTTTATAAAATTCGCTTTCTTTCAAAGTTGCATTTACAACCCATTAGAGCCTTAGAGTATGCTAGATTGGTCCCTTCTAAACCTCGGTGCATTCTCGAAGCACAACCCTACGTTCACTCAATGTGGGGAAGTGTTAGGGATAATCACCAGCCCAAGCCTCGTATCATCGTGGTATATCAAATGATGACCCGATCGGTCATTATGCTCATGATGAGCTAGACCCATCGGCAGGGATCATGCTTGGGTAGCCCTAAAGTAACATCCCCCTTGTCTAAAGCTCATGTAATGGCCGTAGCTACTTTCCATAGGTGATATGAACCATAATTCAATGCTTGCTGTATGGATCCTTATGTATTAGGTGAGTCCAGATGTCTTACTTGGTAACCTAGCCAAAGGCTTTCATGCCCCGGTAGGGCCATGTCGAAATTTTTGGAATGTCTAAATACATGATAATCATTATCCATTTGCTTGTACGTTAGCATAGGAGTGTCATGCTGCCGGTTTTTTGCCGTACACCATGCGCGTCCATTGGGTCTCCTGCTGACCCTTGGGCTAACCCCGCCTAAGAAAGAGACCGCACGACCACGTGTGTGGGAAAAATAAGGGTGGAAGGACCTACCTGCTTGCTTGTGTTTTGTGGGTGTTGCATATCACGATCATGCATTGCATCTGCATTCCATGCATCACATCTAACGCCATGTCCCTACAGCCATTATAGATTTGCCTAGGTGGACTAGAGCGCCTACCGGACGGTTGATCCGAGTTCCTGCATCTGAACTGCTAGATAGAGAAGGCCTTCCAGAGATCTTACCGGAAGTCAACTATACCGTATCTGAGATGACAAACTCACCTAGGGATAATGATGCCACCAGGGCCATGATTGCAGAAGAAGCGGGCCGACGGTTTGAAGAGTTTGAGGGCAGAATGATGAACATGCTAACTGCTTTGGCACCACAGAATGCTCCACAGAATCCACCTCCTCCTCCCGTGAGACAAAATGAGCGAGAAGAGGAAATAGCTGAGAGACAAGAAGAGCCTATTCGGACGCCAACAATAGAGCTGAGGTCAGTAGCTTCGGGAGGTCAGAAGAGAAGACTAGTGCTGAGGATAGATGATGATAGGGATGACGAAGACGACAAAATGAGTATTATATCCGAGAGAGGGAAGGCACCCCAAACTGATGAGTTCATTCTGAGGAAGATGGAAGAGAGGTTTAAAGCCATGGCCCGTATGCTGAGTAGAGGTCAGGGGATGAACCCGGAGGATAAAGAATTGGATGGAGAAGACCCGATTCCTTACAATTTCAAGATGCCTGATGTGCCAAAATTTGACGGTACCTCTGACCCGACTGCCCATGTGAAGCAGTACTCTCTGGTCATCAAAGGGACCACTTTGTCTAAGAGGCAGAAGATGGAATACTTTTGTTTGAGTCTGACTGCCCCTGCCATCAACTTGTATCATAGCCTCGATCGTCGAACTAAGGAAGATTGGGATCTACTCACGGAGGAGTTCTTGAGGTAATATGATTGCAACACCAGGATGGAGGTGACTCTTAAGGACCTTGAATTGCTCCAGCAGAAGGCCGGGGAATCTTTTCACGACTATCTCACCCGCTGGCGGAACAGGGTAATGGAAATGCGAAGAAAGCCAGACACCCAAGACCAGATCCGCTTATTTATCAAGAATGCAAGCCCGTATTTGAAGGATGTTCTGAAGATGAAAGGGCTGAAGGATTGGGAGTCTCTAAAAGACATAGCCATTGAGGCGGAGGGAGAATTCTTGGCCCGAAAAGCTAGCGATGATAGTTTTGCAAAAAGGGCTAACACCGGTCAGGGAACCAGTAGGCCAACTGGTCCCAGTAGCAGCACTAGAAGATCTATTGAGGTGTCTGCTACTGACATCTAGCCCGCGAAGAAATTTTCGAACCTAGGGAAACCCTTATCTTGGGTTTTGAGGCGCTTGATAAAGGAAGGAAAGTTGCGACCTTTGGCTCCTAGGCCAGCTAAAATGCAAGGGATGCCAGGTCATAAGGACAATGAATACTGTGCATTTCATTAGCACATAGGCCATCTAACGGATAATTGTAAGGCGTTGAGGCACTCAATCCAGGATTTGATTGACAGCAAATAAATCACTGACCCCGAGCGGAGAGAGGAAAAAAAGAAGCCTAACTACAATGCCGTGCTGCCACCAGTTTTTATGATCGAATCCAGCTTGCCGGAGTGGTACGTACTGCAGGACTTATATGGGAGCGAGAGTATTGCTATTGTTTGTTCTGAGGGTAGAGAAGGAAGAGAAGTTGTAGCGACCATTGATTGTTGGTCGAGCAATGAGAGTGGTGAAGAGGCCGAAGACGAAGGAGAGACGAACTTAGATCTGTGGAGATCTGATGAGGAGGAAGAAGAGGTAGGGGCTGTGACAAGAAGTGGGAGAGTGGTCCCTGAGATTACAAGGGTACCAGAACCAGCGCAGCCATCGATGAAAAAGGAGCCAGAGGAGAACCAGATTGTTAAGCAGTTGAAAAAGACCGCGGCTCAGATATCCATCTGGGATCTCTTAAGATAGTCCCCTTCTCACAGGCAGAAAGTGGTAGAGGCCTTGACTGAGTCCACTGTTGCCACCACAATTTCCCCATCAGAGCTTTTAGGTCTAATTAAAGGAGGATCCGGGGAGAGATTGGTTTATTCTGATGCCGACCTGCCAGTCGAAGGCCTCAATCATAACCGACCCCTGTATATCAAAGCACAGATTAATGGCAAGCACACCGCTTGTTTTATGGTAGATGATGGATCTTCTATCAATGTTTGCCCTCTGATAGCTCTTAAGGCTTTTGG
This sequence comes from Excoecaria cochinchinensis, assembly GCA_947683425.1. Classification (NCBI taxonomy): domain Eukaryota; kingdom Viridiplantae; phylum Streptophyta; class Magnoliopsida; order Malpighiales; family Euphorbiaceae; genus Excoecaria; species Excoecaria cochinchinensis. The sequence goes on along the minus strand of CANTUQ010000073.1, from coordinate 12,985,319 downwards.
ATTGATTGAGGATATGCTCAGTGAATCAGATTTGACGATTACAGCCTATGATAATTCAAGAAGACAAGCCTCGGGAACATTCAAGACCCTGGTCAAAACGGGACCCATTGAGGTAGAAGTAGAGTTTGTGGTTTTGCCCATCCCAGCTAATTTCTCAGCCCTGCTCGGGAGGCCTTGGTTTCACAGACTAGGAGGAGTACCATCCACGCTGCATCAAATGATAAAGTTCCCACATGAAGGGGAGGTGGTAACTATTAAGGCAGCCAGGGAGAATCAGGTGTCGGCTCTTGAAATTGCTAATCAGCCATTTAGTGGTTTCCACGTGTCAATGATAGGAGAAGAGCACGGACCAGTGGATAACCCAGCAGTGGTTAACATGATGAAAAAGATGCACTATCTCCCTGGGGCTGGTTTAGGTAGAAACTCTCAGGGGCTGCAGACTGCAATCACCACTCAAGGTCAAAAGAACCGGAAGGCTTTGGGGTACAGAGGCAGTTTTGGCAAGAAGAAGACGGCAGATAAGATCCCTTATATCTCTAAAAGTTTCATACCAGCATCCTCAGCATGTGCATATACGGGTGAAAACGAGCCGCAGTGGGTGAATGGGAGGATTGTCCCCGGATTTGAGATCTTCAGCGATATATTTGACTGGGATGTCGGAGTTATCAAGACCGTTGAGAGCTTCTGGGATGAAGAGGTCATGACTCAGTGCATTGCTTGGGATAGAGGTAAGCCCGAAGAGGTAGTCACAAAACGGATGTTGATTGCTGGGCAGAAGGGGAAAGAAAAGATGGCAGGAGTAGAATTGAAAATTGGGGATTTAAAGATTTCCTCAGATATACCTGAAGGGCTTTTGCCGAATCAAGAAGCCGATGAGCAAGCTGCAGTAGCATCAACCTCCAGGGAGGAAGAAGAAGACTCTAGCTTAGATTGTCGTTTTATTCCAGAACTTTTTTATGATGTAAATGACAATTATAATATTATTAATAAGGCAAACGATTTCTCTTACTTGTGCGATGTTTCCAATAATTTCAACACGCATGAATATGATCATATTCCATCAATTTTTGATATTGATTCCACTGATACAATGCCTTTTAATCTTGGAACCTCGGAAAATCCGAAGGAAATTCTAATAGCATCAAATATAACTCCTGATGAGAGAGAAAAATTTGAGAGAATAATAAGAAAATATGAAAAAGTCTTTGCCTGGACCTATGAAGACATGCCAGGGATCGATCGAAATGTAGCGGAACATGCTATCCCGACTTATCCAGACCATAAGCCTGTAAAACAGAAGTTGAGAAGGCTCAGGCCAGAATGGGCAGACAAGGTCAAGGAGGAGATTCGGCAGCAGATTAAGAACAAGTTCCTTGTGGAAGTGCAGTATCCTACATGGTTGGCAAACGTAGTCCCTGTAGCGAAGAAAAATGGGAAGGTCAGGGTATGTGTGGATTATCGAGATCTGAACAAGGCCTGCCCTAAACATGATTTTCCACTACCCCACATCGATGTGTTGATAGACAGTGCCGCCAACTGCGCGATGTACAGCTTTGGGGATGGTTATGTGGGCTACAACCAGATCCTAAACAAGATAGCTGACCGGGTTAAGACCGCTTTCATCACAGAGTGGGGGACCTACGCCTACCGAGTTATGCCTTTTGGCCTGAAAAATGCAGGGGCCACATACCAGAGGATGGCGACCAAGATCCTAAGCGACCTGATCCACAAGGAGGTAGAGGTGTATGTCGATGACATGATGGTCAAGTCAGCCACCCGAGAGGGCCATTTTGAAGCTCTAGAGAAGTTCTTCACCAGGATTGATAAGTACATTTTGCGACTTAACCCCAAGAAGTGTATCTTCAGAGTAACTTCAGGGAAACTGTTGGGACATGTCGTCAGCGAGAGGGGAATTGAAATTGACCCAGACAAGGTAAAGGCCATCAGAGAGATGCTCGTACCGCAAAAGGAGAAGGATGTAAGGAGCTTCCTGGGCAAGCTGCAGTACGTCAGCTGATCCATTGCCAAGCTCACTTCGATATGCGAGCCCATTTTTAAGCTGCTCAGAAAGAATCAGCTGTGGTCTGGAACAAAGACTGCCAGAAAGCCTTTGACAGCATCAGGGAATATCTGTTGAATCCGCCAGTGTTAAGGCCGCCACAACAAGTCAAACCGCTTATCCTGTATCTGGCAGTGGAAGGCAGTTCTGTGGGTGCTATGATGGCTCAGGAGGATGAATTTGGACTGGAATTCGCAGTTTATTACCTCAGCAAGAAGTTCCTGGCTTATGAGATAAAATATGCTGAGGTAGAGAAGATCTGCCTCGCAGTGATTTGGGCATCAAAGAAGCTGAGGCATTATTTCCATTCGTACAAAGTTCAGGCAGTGTGTGACGCGCGCCGAATCCGGAAACCCAGCAAGGGCCCTCGCTTTGAATCCGCCATTGGGATTCGAGGTATGAAGGTTCGCATCTTTTGATCATGGGCGCCATGAGACATCATCGGTATGCTCCTCTCAATAGAACATTGGGGAGAATAACCTAGCCTATTGACGCCTAAAGGCACCTTTGAGGTATTTGGAGTCGCCACCCAATTTGCGTGAAATTGGGAAAAGGTTTCTCACCTCTATTGGTCTAAACCAGAGATGTGGTGTCCGGAACTTCCCTCTTATTTATGCTCTGGTTAATTATAAATGGGTTTTTAACTTCTTAAAATTATATCTCTCATCTCACACGAGCGATGCATTAAAAGTAAAAGCGCATTTCAAGCACGTAAAGGAAGTAAATAAAAGCGATAAAGCAATAGATAGAGAAAGCGATAAATGAAAGCGGTAAACACGCAAGCACGCAATTACAATAGAAATAGGGGCGGAATACAACCCCCATTGGAAGGAAATGAAGCTATAAATGGGACAGAATACAATCCCCAAAAATAAATAAATTTGCCCCAAAATTATTACAAGGGCCCAAAAAAGAACTGAACTTGAATTTAAAAACACTCACCCAAGATTAAAATAAAAGAACATACATAAATCGGGATATTATTTGAGGAACATTGGTTCCTTCGCACTTGTTCGAAATTTAAGAACGTTGGTTCCTTCGTATTGATTTAAAGAGGGTTCGAAGTGTCATTTTGATTGTTTGACTTGGAAAACCGGGATGAATGATCCCATTTTATTGAAAATTGACTCTTCGTTTTAATTGTGATATTTTTACGGTTGGGCTAAAACAAGGAACGTTGGTCCCAATTTTATTAGTGAAAACCCCGATTTAATTATAAAAGTATTTTTGTGACTTTTTATCACACACGTGCATAAATGAAATAAAATGATTACAAATAAACACGTAACACATAAAGAGAGAGTCGAAAAGATCTCACCAAACCGGAGTGACCCTCCACGCATCGCGACCCATCCGGGGAGTCGCGGGGCGCTCACGTGACCCGACTCAAATTAAATCTCGGACAAAAATTAACATCAAAATATATTAGCAAATATTCTAAAAATTAATCAAGTAAAGGCGAAGTAACAACGATAATAAAATTATGGCGATGGTAGCAACAATAAAATAACAATAATAATGATAAAAGTAATAACAATAATAATAGTAATAATAATAATAATAGCAATAATGGACAGTGATAATAAATAATAGTGAATATAATATAAATAAATATGATAGTGATAATAATAAATATAATGATAATGATAATTATAATAATAATAACAATGTAACATCCATAAACACAAAATGAGTGTATAGTAATGATAATGATAATAGTAGGTAATGTCAATAATAATGATAATAATAATAATACCAAGAATAATGGCATAAATGGCCCATAGAATAACCATAATAATAGCTACGTGAGATAACAATAAATAATAAAAAAAATGATAATAACAAATAATAGCATGAGCTTAAACATGAACACAAGCATAAATAGTGATAACGATAAATAATAATAATAATATTAGCACATGAACATGAAAACCCATTTAAAGCCAACAAATGACATATTAATGATGGTATTAACACAATAAAATGCTAAAAGCAAACAATATACATGATAATAATAGCAAAAAAAATATTAACAATAATAAATAACATACAAGAAAAATAAAAGAGAACAAGTCCAAGAATTGTTTACCCTCAGAATTTTTAGATTGGAAATAGGATGTATCGATCCGTTCCTTTTGTCGATTTTAGTGACAAATATTTGTAGAAAATATAAAAACCTGTGTTCTAAAATAAACTAATTTGAGAAAATATTTTTGGGGGATGAAAAGGCCAAGAAAATTAATTTTTCTTGCTTAAATCAACCCAAGATCAAATGTTTTTAGTAGCAAAAACTAAAATGTGAGAATAAGGCTTGAAGATTTTTTGAAGAAATTTTTCAAAAAAAAGAAGAGCTTCCTGGAGAGTAGCAAAAGCTAGAGGGGAAAGCCAAAGATTTTTCTTTTTGCCAAAGTCTGCAGTCCCCTTCAAAATGAGGGCAAAATCCTCATTTAAACTTGCCTTGGCCAAAAATGGCAAGGGACAAAAAAACCTTTATTTTTAGTTAATCCAAAATAGCATAAAATGGTGAAACAACGGAAAAGTCAGACTGAAAAAAAAAAATCAGACTGAAAACAGCGAGAAAAACTGACAGGCGAAGACCAGCAGGTCGCGCGAAGAAGGCAAGGGCGCGCGCGGCAGCCTGCTGCGCGCGTGGTGCCCTCGCACCGCGCGCAGCAGGCAGCCCCGCGCTGCCGCAGGCGGCCTTCGCGATATATTTATTTTTTTTTTATTTTAAATTTTGACACCAAATTAATATTTTTTTATTTTATTTTACTCCATTTTAATTTTGATTTCCAAAAAATATATATTTTTTTAATCATTTTCCGAAAAACACACATTTGACAAGGGAACGATCGATTCTCACCTTTCTTGCCGAAAATCGGTATTCTGTTTCATCATCGGGTAATCCTGATCTTGGACCGCCTCGGGATCCGGTGTCTACAGTTGCCCCCAATTTTGGGGAACTTAGAACGCAGGTGCCTATGTGAGCCAAAATTCAGAAAAGAAGGTAAGAGACGCGTACCTGAGGCGGTTGCTTTCCGAACTTGGTCCTGCCAGCTTGTCGGCATCAAAGGATTACTACTGGTCACATGATTGAGGAACGTCAGCTTGTCGACGTGAAACCATGGCTGAACGACTGATAAACACCAGCTTGTCGGTGTGTGAAGGCGCCAGACTTTGAAGAACGCGATTGATAGAACACCAGCTTATCGGTGTGTGAAATCACGGCTGAGCGACTAATAAACACTAGCTTGTCGGTGTGTGAAGGCGCCAGACTTTGAAGAACGCAATTGATAGAACACTAGCTTGTCGGTGTGTGAAACCACGGCTGAGCGACTATAAACACCAGCTTGTCGGTGTGTGAAACCATGGCTGAACGACTGATAAACACCAGCTTATCGGTGTGTGAAGGTGTCAGACTTGTAAGAACGCGGTTGATAGAACACCAGCTTGTCGGTGTGTGAAACCACGGCTGAGCGACTGATAAACACCAGCTTGTCGGTGTGTGAAGGCGCCAGACTTTGGAGAACGTGATTGATAGAACACCAGCTTGTCGGTGTGTGAAACCACGGCTGAACGACTGATAAACACCAGCTTATCGGTGTGTGAAGGCGGCAGACTTTGAAGAACGCGATTGATAGAACACTAGCTTGTCGGTGTGTGAAACCACGGCTGAGCGACTGAAAAACACCAGCTTGTCAGTGTGTGAAGGCGCCAGACTTTGTAGGACGTGATTGATGAAACACCAGCTTGTCGGCATGTGAAACCACGGCTGAGCGACTGATAAACACCAGCTTGTCGGTGTGTGAAGGCGCCAGAATTTCCTGCAGAAACAAAAAAAAACTTGTATGCAAGGGTAAGTTATGCATGTGCATGTGCATATGTTATGCAGAATGCAGGTGACACCATTCATCTGAGTGGTCTAGGGGTCGAGGTGCGATAACTTTTGCCGAAGCGACTCATGGCTCCGTGTGGTCGCTTATGCCCCCAAGCGTCTGAAAGCGATGTCCTGCTTTATGGACTCTGACTCATAATTCTTCAGGGAGGATTGCCCGATGTGTGTCTTTGCTTGAAAGAGGTTGCCCAAGGTAATGCTGCCTTATCACTCCAAGCGTCATTGTTTTTAAGGTAGTGCGTCCCTCGTGGATTTTCACACTAGCTTTTCTTAGCGGGAGATGTGTCCTTGTCGGATTTTCACATAACCCTGTGCCTTACTTTTTGCCTGGAATGGACCCAACCCAATCCAGCGGCTTTTATTTATTTAATTTTTTTGTAGGGCAGACTGCCTGTTCCTAGGTTTTCACCCAGCCCTTTGGCCTAACTTTTGCTTAGAGCGCCAGTCACGGTTTTCATCTCTAACGGCCTTTTTTATTTTTTATTTTTTTTCACGGAATCTTTTCAATCTGTCGACGTTGACCGGCTTCCTGAATTCGTTCCCATCACTATCTGTCAGGATCGCAGCCCCTTTAGACAAAAGTTTCTTCAGAATGAAGGGTCCTTCCCAAGTGGGCCTAAACTCGCCTCGAAAGTCCGGAACCCCCGGCCTCATCTGTTTAAAGACTAGGTCTCCTTCCTTCAATGGGTGCTTTCTCACTTTCTTCCCAAATGAGCGAGCTAGCCTTTTCTGGTAGATCTGGTTGTGGTAGTATGCCCGCATCCTACCTTCGTCCAATAGGTTCAACTGTAGTAGCCGCCGCTGGGCCCATTCGACTTCGGGTAGCTGAGCTTCTGTTACCACCCTTAATGACTGGAGTTCTATTTCCATCGGTAGGACTGCTTCCGTCCCGTAAACCAAGGAGAAAGGGGTAGCCCCTGTAGACGTTCTGGCAGTGGTCCTGTAGCCCCAAAGTGCAAATGGCAATTTCTCTGCCCAGTCTCTATAGGTTTGCACCATCTTAGCCAATATCTTCTTGATGTTCTTATTAGCTGCCTCGACTGCTCCGTTGGCCTGCGGTCGGTAAGGAGAGGACTTATGGTGTTGGATGGCGTACTTCTTGAGCATCTGCTTAGTCTCAGCTTAGAACTGTACCCCATTATCTGACACGATGTGATGAGGGAGACCGTACCTATAGATCAAATGTCGCTCGATGAACCTGGCCATTTCCCGGGCGCCTAATTTCTTGAAGGATTCATCCTCAACCCACTTGGTAAAGTAATCAATGGCGACTACAATGGACCTGTGCCCATTAGAGGCTGTCGGGTGTATCTCTCCTATAATGTCAATCCCCCATGCTGCAAATGGCCACGGAGACGTCAGGTTGCACAATTCCAACACCGGCAGGTGTCTCAGATTAGCATATTGTTGGCACAATTGGCACTCCTTCACATACTTAGAGCAATCTGTGTCCATTGTTAACCAGAAGAATCCTTGCCGCATTATTTTCTTTGCTAGGGCCAGACCATTCATATAGGCCCCACAGACCCCTGCATGGGTTTCCTCCACAACCCTTTTGGCCTCTTTACCATCTAAGCATCTTAGTTGTATGCCATTGGCTTGTCTCTTGTACAGCACACCATTTACGCTGATGAACTGAGTGGACAACTTGCGAATCATCCTCTGGTCTTCTTCAGTGGCTTCTTCTGGGAATACCGCCCTTTCCAAATAATTCTGGACATCATAGTACCATGGCTTTCCGTCCGTAGCCTTGACATCCCCAACTCATTCAGTCTCAAAGTATGGCTTGTCTACACTAGAAATGCGCACAGGCCTCATGGCTATTCCCTTGGGGTTATCCGACATGGATACCAGGGTGGCTAAGGCATATGCCAATTGGTTCTCATCTCGGGGCACGTAGTTAAAAGTGCAGGCTCCAAACTTGCCACTTAGTTCTTTTAAACACCTCACATATGGCAACAGCCGCTCTTCCTTAACGGTCCATTCACCCCTGACTTGGTGGATTACTAAGGACGAGTCCCCAAAGACCTCTACTACTTTTGCCCCCATGGCTGAGAGTGCTTCTAACCCAAAGATGCAGGCTTCGTACTCAGCTTCGTTATTTGTGGCTTTATATCTCGGTTTCTTAGCTAAGGGGGGCTTCTCACCATCTGGGGTTGCTAGAATTACTCCTGTCCCAGCCCCTTCGTTATTTACTGCCCCATCAAAATACATCTGCCACTTCTGTACGGTGATGGCCACCACATGTTTGTCGGGGAATTCATATTCTAGCTGGTCTGCTTCAATTGGATGGTCGGCAAGAAACTCCGCAACTGCCCGACCTTTGATGGTCTTTCTCGTGACATACTCCACATCAAATTCCTGCAGCAGTATTAGCCATCTTCCCATCTTCCCTAACAACGAGGGCATTGCTAGATTCATTGAGATATCAGATGCAGTCGCCGACGGATTTTCGGGGTGTGTTCTCCTATGCGGGCTTTGTCAAGCTACTTTCTGTATCATTGCCCGACGTGCTCGTCAGCTCGGGATGACTCAGGACCCAGCTAGGGACCCATTATCGTTCCGGGGAGGAATCCTTTCTGCAACCTTTACCTCTCGCTATCAGGATCTTTGGAGCCAACCGCCGGCGAAAACTGTCATACCCCTTTTGGTGCCCATTCTGTAACTTCTACTGGTGAGTGCAAAAGATGGATACTCAGTCCGGCACCTGACAACGGGACACGACAACTTAGGCATCTGGCTGGCGAGAGCAGGAGTAGAGTAGCCACTTAAATTTTACTTCCTATAAGAGAACTGGGAAATGATGAGTTGAACTGCTTTTATGTATTTGCAAAAACTGTATGCATTTCAGCATGATTTCTCCATACATGATCATTATTTAACATGGATTCAGAATACAAAATTACATCTAATCTCGGAGTGGATCTTGTAAGCATCAGACTCCTGTTTCCAATCAGCCCTCACGGGTTTTCTTGATTGAATATTCTCTCTCTTTTTTTTGTTTTTTTTTTAAAGCCTTCGCCATAGACCCTCCTTCAGTTTGTCAGCATTGGTTGAATTCGCTTTCATCTTCATCTGCCGGGGGGATTGCTGCTTCTGAGAGTGGCTCCTCTTGGTATCAAAGTCTTGGTCTTAGCCCTTATGCAGACTGGTCAAGGTGATGGGTTCCTTATTTGGGGTTTGAATATGAAGTTTCGCGTTTGGCTTTTATTGGCTTTGGCGGTTCGAACCCTGGGATGGCCTTTCGATGGCTGAGACAGGGTGACAGGTTGGGCTTGGATGATCGGGGGTACTTTTATCGGTTTTGGTGGTTTAAGCATTCGAAATGGTTTTCGACGGCTGGGATTGGGTGGATGGTTTGTGGGTTAGCCTTTTAGATCCTTTTCAGTAGCTAAGAAGAATGACAATGTGCAGGCATGTGTAGATCAACAGGATTTGAGCGAAGCTTTTCTTCAAATAGTATTCCCTTGCCCCCTGATCAATTCTCTCTTTTCTTATCTCTTCTTTTTTTTTTATTTAATTAATTTTTTTTTATTTTTTTTTGTTTTATTTTTTATTTAAGTTTTTTTTTTAATTTTTTTTTATTATTTTTTTTTGCTACCCAAATTTTTTTTTTTTTTTACAAGCTTTACTCAAGTCCTCAATTTTACACATACGTGCACTTTTATCTTAACCACTGGGACCATGTTGCTCAATCTAGTCGAGCATATAGTTTTAGCAAGAATTTTGGCTATAAGGGTTCTGGATGGTTAATAGTCGATCATAATTGTTTTTGGGGTACACATTTCAAATGGTTGAGAGGAAAGGGTTCACGTTGTTTGGTTTTGATGAGTTGTATTCTGGTGAGTTATGTTTTCTTCGTGAAGGTCTTGAGTCTCATTCGCCTAACTCCTGATGTAGCTTTCGAAGCTTGATCTTATTTGGTGGCATCATATGCATCCCAGATGTCGTGGGAGTGCAAAGAAATGGCTTTCAACATTCGGTTTGTCGTCATGTTGGCTCGTGGAAGTAGTATTAATCTCAAGAATGTCCTTATCAATTTTCAGCATGTCATACCAGATCCGGGCAAAGGCTTTTTTTTTTTTTATCTCTCAAGTTTTTATCTCACTTCAGGAGTCACAACAGATGCTATCAAGATTTTCTTTGGGTTCTCCCAAAGTTCCGAGAATAAATGGAATGGCATTAGTTGAACCAATGTCAAATGTAAATGTGCCATGATTATGCATAATGAAATCATAAGAAACATCACACAAGATAGCAAAACCATTCATTTCATTCAATAAAACTAGAATTAAAACTGTCATCATTAAATAATTCAGAAATAAAAAGAACATCTAAATGGCTTCTTCCTTCTTCTCTTGCCAACACGGACGCTGCAGTCGACGGCCTATTATCACTTTTGGGAACCATTCTCCTCACTTCTCAGCTCCTCATCAATTAAGTGTAGAATTTGCCTCCTCAAAATTCGGCACTCGTCAGTCTCGTGCACGGTACGCTGATGGTAGGCACAATACAGATCTGCTCGGTGATTGGGGCGCCCTTGGCCCCTGGCAGGTTGGGCCGGCATTGACTGTATTTTTCCCTTGTTGACAAAATGAGCGAAGTGCTTGGATAGGGGTTTTTTAAGTATGGCATAGTGACTCTGAGTTATTCCGAAAGTCGGGGTCCTTGTGGCTCTAAAACCTTCTCCATCGCCCCCTGCAAAACTTAAGCTCCCGTGACTACCCTGGCGGCATTCAGGATCTGTGATCTGGTTGCTATCGACCAGATCCTGAATCTCGTGCCTCAGCCTAGCACAATTATCCGTCATATGGCCAGTGTGTTGGTGGTAGGCGCAGTACTCGCCTTCCTTGTGCCCGGGCTGCCCCCAGGTCTTTGCCAGCTTGGACGGCAATGGTTGTAACACCCCCTTTTTCATCAGCCTTTCCAGGACCCAAGACAAAGGTCTACCTAAATTAGAGTAATGCCTCTGAGCCATCTCAACCATTGGCGCTTTCCCCATCCTTTTTGTACCTCTGCTATCACCATAGTAACCAATTCCGAGACTTGCAGGGCTAGTAACGGCCCCATCGGGAGGTGTCCGGGTAGTTGCAAGCTTGGACCTCATGATCTCCTCCTCAAGATCAGCTAATCTCTTTTTAGTGTTTGCGGGACTGAGAGGACCCATCGGCTGTAAGGGCCCTAGTCCTTTCCCTCTTTCCACTTGCTCGATCAGTGAGTTGGGTGTCGTCTCGCCCCTAGGCTCAAGAGCGAATTTAGACATTACAGCCATCATCTCACACTCCTTTTTGGTCGTGGCTAGCTCAAATCGGTTAAGTGCAGCTGCAGTGACTTGAGCTTGAAGAATTAGTGCCGCGGCGTCCAACCTTTCCTTAATTGTGGCTGACAACCTCCCTTCAAGTTTTTCAAACTTTTCATCTAGTTCCCGGGCAATCATGACACGGACCTCTTCAATCTATCGCGAAGGACCAGCCATTCCAAATGTCTATGGATGCTCTGACTAAGACGGTAGATTTCTGCCAACCACTTCGAATTCTGCTTACTCTTCAGATAGCTATGAGGACCCCAGAACCTTCCAGGTGAATGGTGTATGATGGCTGAAAAATCAAAGGGGTTAGAATGATGCATGGATGACATGTGATGCATGAGCATGACGTGCAGCATTTACAACCACATACAGACAGGTAGATCCTTCCAACCTTATCACTTCCACACACGGGGTTGTGCGATCTCTTTCCTAGGTGGGCTTCATCCGAGGGTTAACAGGGAACCCATCAGACACGTATAGTGCACGGTGCAAAACCGGCAGCATAACAGTCTTAATCTAATGCGCATTCGTATGGGTTTTGGCCATTAAGTATTTGGGCAATTCAATTAAACCAAAGTGGGCCCAATGGGGCATTGTATCAGATCGAGATCCTCGCTTCACATCTAAGTTTTGGAAAGAACTTCAGGCAGCTTTGGGAACACGGTTGAATTTCAGTACTGCTTTCCATCCGCAAACTGATGGGCAATCAGAAAGGGTTATTCAGATCTTAGAGGATATGCTCCGAAGTTGTGCTTTAGAGTTTGCAGGAAGTTGGGATCGGTATGTGTCTTTAATGGAATTTGCGTATAATAACAGCTACCAAGTAAGTATTGGAATGGCCCCTTATGAAGCACTGTATGGACGGAAGTGTAGAACACCAATATGTTGGACTGAACTGTCAGAAAAAGCTATGATAGGTCCAGATATAGTGCGGGATACTGAAGAAAAAGTAAGGGTTGTGCAACAGAACTTGAAGGCAGCAAAAGATCGACAGCGTTCTTATGCTAATTTGAAACGCAGAGATATACAGTACGAAGTGGGGGATAAAGTTTTCTTGAAAGTGTCACCATGGCGTAAGGTTCTCCGTTTTGGTAAGAAAGGCAAGTTAAGTCCACGCTTTATTGGGCCGTATGAGATTCTAAAGAAAGTGGGTCCAGTAGCATATCAGTTAGCTTTGCCTATGGAGTTAGCTAGATTACATGACGTTTTTCATGTATCTATGCTCAGGAGATATCGGTCGGATCCTTCACATGTGTTACCAGTGCAAGATATCCGGATTCAGTCAGACTTTTCTTTTGATGAAGAACCGAAAAGGATTTTGGAGCGGGAAGTCAGACAGCTTCGGAATAAGCAAATACCGTTAGTCAAAGTTTTGTGGCAGCATCACGGTATTGAGGAAGCTACATGGGAACCAGAAGAAGCTATGAGATTGCAATACCCTCAGTTATTCGGAACAGGTATGAATTTCGAGGACGAAATTCTGTTAAGTGGGGGAGTATTGTAACACCCCAAAACCACCCCAGTAGTTTGAGCCTGTCCGTGTCTGTGTGTGTGTATTTTATGTATGTGTTAAATTGGTTTAATTATATATAAGTGTGTGTATTAGTGAGAAGAGGAAATTAGACTAGTGTATAAGTGAGTGTATAGAAGTAAAAATATGAGTAAGGGTTAGCCTAGAGTGTATAGCCAAGTATGGGAGTAGGGTGTGTTAAAGGGGCATGTGTCTTATGGAGATTTTGACAAGTGGCAAAGGAGATAAGTGAGCATTTATGGGTTAGGTGAGGAGAGAGAGATCAGCCATTTGCCCTTTGATTCCCGTTCTTCTTCCTTCCTCACGCCCTCTTCTTCGTTTCCTTCTTCTTCTTCCTTTGTTCTTCCTTTTCTTTACATAATCTTGCTCCCACTTCCTTAATTGAGTAGTTAGAGTTGATTAACTGGTGGTTTTGGAAGCTTAAAGGTGAGTTGGGGGTTTTAGAATTTCTACTTCTTCCTCTTCTCTAGGTTTTATAATTTATATATGTATGTTTGGGTAGTTGTAAAATTAATCTTGATTGTTATGGGTTTATGGTTCAGAGGAGGCTCCTAGACCTGTTAAAGGAAAAGGAATCGCAAGCGGAAGCGGAGCTCGCGATTAGGAGCTAAGGAGAGAAGGTTTGGGAATTGTTCATATTTTTGTGTATTTTGTGATTAGAGTTTGATAAATGTGTTTATGCTTTGATTGGGATTATGAGTTGAGTAGTTATAACTTAAATTGAAATTAAAGTGATACGTGATGTGGAAGAATGAATTTTGTTGAAGAATTTGCAAGGAATTATGTGAATAGTTGAGAATTGTGTTAAAGTTGCTGTTTTGGGATTTCAGGGAATTGAGCATATTATTGACTTGATTTAATTGAGATTAATGGTGATAAAGTTGGGTTTTTATTTATGATATGAGTTGTGAATGCTTGATTTGCTGAATTTTGAGTTTTGGAATCAATTTTGGAAGTTTGGATGTGAAATTTGTGTGAAATCTGCAGAATTTGGGCGTAAGGGTTGAAAAACCCGTGTCTGTCGCGATCGCGACACTGTCGCGAGCGCGACAGAAGGCGGGGGTTTCAATCCTCGCGCCGGCGCGAGAAGTGTCGCGCCGAAGAACTCGAGGTAGCTCTCTGTCGCGAGCGCGACAATTGTCGCGAGCGCGACAGAGTGCTCGAGCTCCGAGCTTGTGTTGGGTCCTCTTCTGTCGCGAGCGCGACAGAAGAGCCATCCCTACGTCCTCTCGCGACCACGAGACCTCTCGCGATCGCGAGACGAGGCGGGGAAGTGTAGATTGGCTTCTGTCGCGAGCGCGACAGTCGTCGCGAGCGCGACAGACGGGACTTCCAAATTTGATTTCTTTTCCTTTTTGCTTAATGACATAATTTCTTTTGCATGCAGTTTTCATTAAAGCTTTGCCTATCTAATTACATGAATTACATGTATGAAAATGTGATAATATCTTGCATAACCTGCTAATGTCGGATAAGTGGATAGTTAGGCATGCCTAATAGAGTTATGTGCCGCTGCAGCTATGTGTACGATTTGGACCCTGATCAGGTCCCCCGACTGGATCCTCGCGATCCCTTTGTCTGAATCTTTCTTAAGATTCTATGTGTAACAACTTGGAAGAAAATAAAAAGAATGTTTGATACCTTTGGGTATCTATGTGTTTATCATACAGAACCGATACTCTCAAGTATCTATGTGTACTCGTTATCCACTCATTATGATTAAGCAGGTGTTATTGAGTGCCTTTGTGCAAGAATTCTGAATGAGAATGCAATTAAATGAATTGGATATGTATGATGATATATCTATGTATATATAATTGTATTGTTTTCATGTGTTTTCTGTTACCGTCACTATGAGTGGCGGTCATGCATTATGTGTTTCCCCACTAAGCGATTTCGCTTAGCACGGGTGTTTATCCGTGCAGGTGTGGAAGGTTTTGGTACGCGTGTTCTGGGCGTGTCGCATCGGGAAGGCCAACGCAACTAGAGATGGGATGTTTTATAGTATAGGCTTTTCCTTCTTTTGTAATAGTATAATGTTTTGTTAGCCTTTTGAACTACGTATGTTGGGCTTTTGTAAATTGGTTCTTTTTGTAATCTGATGTAACATGTAAAGAACTGTTTCTGTATATTAATAAAAGTGTTCCTATTGTTCTGTATCCCTCTTCTTTCTATTAAAGTTTTCATTTGTACTGAATATGTGATTCTGCAAATGTGATGGTTCATGTGTGTACTAGTGGGATGTGATACTCCTATCTATCTTGGGTCCTTCTCGATCTAATCATGAGTAGAAGTATCCATGTTATAGGTTGGGGTGTGACAGTGACAGCCCACATCACAAGCATCATATTAAGGAATATACCGCCTAGGGGAAGTTTCTACTTGCCAGTACATGAGCTTTGGTCAAGGCGATGATACTTTAGGGCTACCCAAACATGATCCCTGCCGACGGGTCTAGCTCATCACGAGCATAACGACCGATCGGGTCACCATTTGAATATACCAAAAGGTACGAGGCTTGGGCTGGTGATTATCCTTAACACTTCCCTACAATGAGTGAAAGTAGGGTCGTGCTTCGGGAACGCACCGGGGTAAGATAGGGACCAACTAGCGTAAGTCTAAGGCTCTAAAATGATATGATGCAATTTTTGAAAAGAGATAGAATTTTAAGTTTCAAAAACCCAATTATAAATTTTAACCAAAGCACTTTCAGAGTGAAGTCTCAAACAGAAAGTCCCCAGTGGAGTCGCCACTGTGACGCGCGCCGAACCCGGAAACCCAGCAAGGGCCCTCGCTTTGAATCCGCCATTGGGATTCGAGGTATGGAGGTTCGCGTCTTTTGATCATGGGCGCCATGAGACATCATCGGTATGCTCCTCTCAATAGAACATTGGGGAGAATAACCTAGCCTATTGACGCCTAAAGGCACCTTTGAGGTATTTGGAGTCGCCACCCAATTTGCGTGAAATTGGGAAAAGGTTTCTCACCTCTATTGGTCTAAACCAGAGATGTGGTGTCCGGAACTTCCCTCTTATTTATGCTCTGGTTAATTATAAATGGGTTTTTAACTTCTTAAAATTATATCTCTCATCTCACACGAGCGATGCATTAAAAGTAAAAGCGCATTTCAAGCACGTAAAGGAAGTAAATAAAAGCGATAAAGCAATAGATAGAGAAAGCGATAAATGAAAGCGGTAAACACGCAAGCACGCAATTACAATAGAAATAGGGGTGGAATACAACCCCCATTGGAAGGAAATGAAGCTATAAATGGGACAGAATACAATCCCCAAAAATAAATAAATTTGCCCCAAAATTATTACAAGGGCCCAAAAAAGAACTGAACTTGAATTTAAAAGCACTCACCCAAGATTAAAATAAAAGAACATACATAAATCGGGATATTATTTGAGGAACATTGGTTCCTTCGCACTTGTTCGAAATTTAGGAACGTTGGTTCCTTCGTATTGATTTAAAGAGGGTTCGAAGTGTCATTTTGATTGTTTGACTTGGAAAACCGGGATGAATGATCCCATTTTATTGAAAATTGACTCTTCGTTTTAATTGTGATATTTTTACGGTTGGGCTAAAACAAGGAACGTTGGTCCCAATTTTATTAGTGAAAACCCCGATTTAATTATAAAAGTATTTTTGTGACTTTTTATCACACACGTGCATAAATGAAATAAAATGATTACAAATAAACACGTAACACATAAAGAAAGAGTCGAAAAGATCTCACCAAACCGGAGTGACCCTCCACGCATCGCGACCCATCCGGGGAGTCGCGGGGCGCTCACGTGACCCGACTCAAATTAAATCTCGGACAAAAATTAACATCAAAATATATTAGCAAATATTCTGAAAATTAATCAAGTAAAGGCGAAGTAACAACGATAATAAAATTATGGCGATGGTAGCAACAATAAAATAACAATAATAATGATAAAAGTAATAACAATAATAATAATAATAATAATAATAATAGCAATAATGGACAGTGATAATAAATAATAGTGAATATAATATAAATAAATATGATAGTGATAATAATAAATATAATGATAATGATAATTATAATAATAATAACAATGTAACATCCATAAACACAAAATGAGTGTATAGTAATGATAATGATAATAGTAGGTAATGTCAATAATAATGATAATAATAATAATACCAAGAATAATGGCATAAATGGCCCATAGAATAACCATAATAATAGCTACGTGAGATAACAATAAATAATAAAAAAAATGATAATAACAAATAATAGCATGAGCTTAAACATGAACACAAGCATAAATAGTGATAACGATAAATAATAATAATAATATTAGCACATGAACATGAAAACCCATTTAAAGCCAACAAATGACATATTAATGATGGTATTAACACAGTAAAATGCTAAAAGCAAACAATATACATGATAATAATAGCAAAAAAAATATTAACAATAATAAATAACATACAAGAAAAATAAAAGAGAACAAGTCCAAGAATTGTTTACCCTCAGAATTTTTAGATTGGAAATAGGATGTATCGATCCGTTCCTCTTGTCGATTTTAGTGACAAATATTTGTAGAAAATGTAAAAACCTGTGTTCTAAAATAAACTAATTTGAGAAAATATTTTTGGGGGATGAAAAGGCCAAGAAAATTAATTTTTCTTGCTTAAATCAACCCAAGATCAAATGTTTTTAGTAGCAAAAACTAAAATGTGAGAATAAGGCTTGAAGATTTTTTGAAGAAACTTTTCAAAAAAAAGAAGAGCTTCCTGGAGAGTAGCAAAAGCTAGAGGGGAAAGCCAAAGATTTTTCTTTTTGCCAAAGTCTGCCGTCCCCTTCAAAATGAGGGCAAAATCCTCATTTAAACTTGCCTTGGCCAAAAATGGCAAGGGACAAAAAAACCTTTATTTTTAGTTAATCCAAAATAGCATAAAATGGTGAAACAACGGAAAAGTCAGACTGAAAAAAAATCAGACTGAAAACAGCGAGAAAAATGGACAGGCGAAGACCAGCAGGTCGCGCGAAGAGGGCAAGGGCGCGCGCGGCAGCCTGCTGCGCGCGTGGTGCCCCCGCACCGCGCGCAGCAGGCAGCTGCCTCGCGTGCAGGGGCTGCGCGCGAGGCGCCCGCCTCTGCGCTCAGGGGGGGCGCGCGGTGCCCCTCGCCTCGCGCGCTGGCGCCACTGCGCGTTGGGGCGGCCTGCCGCGCAGGCGCCCCTGCTCGCTGGCAGGCAGCCCCGCGCTGCCACAGGCGGCATTCGCGATATTTTTTTTTGTTTTTTTTTTTAAATTTTGACACTAAATTAATATTTTTTTATTTTATTTTACTCCATTTTAATTTTGATTTCCAAAAAATATATATTTTTTTAATCATTTTCCGAAAAACACACATTTGACAAGGGAACGATCGATTCTCACCTTTCTTGCCGAAAATCGGTATTCTGTTTCATCATCGGGTAATCCTGATCTTGGACCGCCTCGGGACCCGGTGTCTACACAGTGGCTAAGCAGAATCCGCTGAGATATTTGCAAGAAGCGCCGTCTTTGCTTGGTAAGATGGGGAGGTGGCTGCTTTTGCTATAGGAGTTTGATGTTGAATACATCACTCGCAAAACTATTAAAGGGCGAGCCATAGCCGAATTTCTTGCTGAGCATCCTATTCAAGGGGACACCCCCGAGTTCACCTTTCCTGATGAGAGCATAGTCGTGATTTCTGTCCAAGGATGGCAGTTACACTTCGACGGGGCAGTGAATAACAAGGGGACTGGAGTTGGAATTATTTTAACAACCCCAGATAATGAGAAACTCCCCCTAGCCAAGAAGTTGAGGTACAAAGCAACCAATAATGAAGCCGAATATGAAGCATGCACGTTCGAGTTAGAAGCTTTAGCTGCTTTGGGGGCAAAGAACATAGAAGTCTTTGGTGACTCATCCTTGGTGATTAACCAAATCCGAGGTGAGTGGGCTGTAAAAGAAGAGCGGCTGGTACCCAATGTTGAATATTTGAAAGAGATATGTGGGCAGTTTGAAACCTGCGCTTTCCACTTCGTACCAAGAGATGAGAACCGTCTAGCTGATGCGTTGGCAACCCTAGTGTCGATGTGGGATAATCCTGAAGGGGTAGCTATGAAACCAGTGTTGATTTCGAGTTCTGAGAAGCCAAGCTTTGAGATCAAGCCAGCAATGGAAATAGAAGTGGCGGATGGAAAACCATGGTAATTTGACATTATGAATTATTTGGAAAATGCTAGGTTTCCAGAGGAATCTACCGAGAAAGACCAAAGAATGATCCGAAAGCTATCTACTCAGTTCATATCCTTGGAAGGAATGTTGTACAAAAGACAGGCAGACGGGATTCAGCTCAAGTGTTTAAATGAAAAAGAAGCCCCAAGGTAATGGAGGAGACCCATGCAGGCGTCTGTGGGGCTCACATGAACGGTTTAACTCTGGCAAAGAAGATCATGAGGCAAGGCTTCTATTGGCTTACGATGGACAATGACTGCTCAAAGTATGTCAAGCAATGCCAGTTATGCCAACAGTACACAGATTTGAGACATCTGCCAATATCAGAGCTACACAACCTGACATCGCCTTGGCCTTTTGCTGCTTGGGGGATAGATATCATTGAAGAGATTCGCCCTACGGCATCTAACGGACACAGATACATCATAGTCGCAATTGACTATTTTACCAAATGGGTAGAGGTAGAATCCTTCAGAAAGATTGACGCAAGGGATATGGCCAAGTTCATAGAGAGAAATCTGATCTGTAGATATGGCCTCCCTCACCACATAGTGTCTGACAACGGGGTGCAGTTTATGGGGGAAACCAGGAAGCTCCTTGGGAAATATGGTATCAAGCACCATAGATCCTCTCCCTACCGACCACAAGCTAACGGGGTTGTAGAGGCCGCCAATAAAAATGTGAAGAGGATCCTATCCAAGATGGTCAAAACTTACAAAGACTGGGCAGAGAAGCTACCCTTCGCACTGTGGGGATACAGGATAACGGTAAGGACATCTACGAGCGCTATGCCATATTCTCTGGTATACGGGATGAAGGCAGTATTGCCAATTGAGATAGAGCTCCGATCGTTGAGGGTGATTATGGAAGCCCAAATTCTGGAGGCTGAATGGGCACGACAGAGGCTACAGCACTTAAACTTACTGGATGAGAGTAGGCTGAATGTAACACCCCAAAACCGCCCTAGTAGTTTGAGCCTGTCTGAGTCTGTTTGTGCCTGTCTATGTTTATATGTGTGTGCGTATCTGGGTGCATTGTGATGTTCCATGCATGTAAATTTATGTAAGTGTGTGTTTATGTTAGTGAGGTATGAGGAGAGGAGTTGTACTAGTGTGTGCTTAAAGATAGGGAAGTAGGGTGTGAATAAGTGATAATAGTTGTGTGGAAGTGAGAGTATGGGAGTAGGGTATGCAGGTGGGATCACTTCTTATGGGAGAGTGACACTTGGCTAGAAGATAAGGATGAATTATTGGGTGCATGAGAGAGGGGACAGCTGTAAACTATTTTGCTTTTACTTCCTCTTCCCGTTGCCTTCCTCTTCCTCACGCCGTTTTCATCTTCTTTTCCCTTTTCCTCTTCTTTCCTTCTCCTTCCTTGCATATTTCTGCTCTTCCCTCCTTCTTGGGTGATTGTTATAGTTGGGTTTGTGTCTTTTAAATTTAAGGGTGAGTATATGAGAGTTATGTCTTAGGTTCTTCTCTTCCTCTTCTCTAGGTTTGATTTTTTTTTTCATTTATGTGTTATCTTAGAATTAAACCTGGTTGTGTTTGATTTGTGGTTCAGAGGAGCTTCCTAGAACATCTAAAGGGAAAGAAAAAGCTAGTGGAAGCGGGGCTCACGACTAGGAGCGAAGGAAATTAGGTTTGGGAACGTTTGTATGATTTGTGCATTTTATTGCGCATTGATGACTGTTAGTGTTATTGTGAAATTGATGAACAATAATAAGTGGATTGTATGTGTATGATGTGAATATTGTGATTTGAAGTGAGTGGTTTCAAGTGTAAAGCATTGAGTTTAAGATTGTTGTATGAAATTCTTTTAGGAGGAAATATTGCTTTTGAGAATTTTAAGTTTGATCTTGTAATTATTTGATTTGAGCATGTTAATTGACTTGTATATTTAGATGTAAGTGAGAAAGAATGGATGAAGTGCTGGGTTGTATTTTTGGATGTTGTTTAGAGTAGTTTTGCCGGAAATTGTCGCAACAGGGCATGGGTCACGGTGGCAACCGATTTGGTTACCACCGTGAGGTCTGACAAGGTTGCATTCTGTCCAGGATCTTGGTATGTCACGGTGGCAATGAATGTTGTTACCACCGTGACCTACCTCAGTTTTGCATTCTGTTTTGAGGGCTTGGTATGTCACGGTGGCAATGAACTTAGTTACCACCGTGACCTCCCTCAACATTGCATTCTGTCCAGGATCTTGGTATGTCACGGTGGCAATGAATGTGGTTACCACCGTGACCTACCTCAGTTTTGCATTCTGTTTTGAGGGCTTGGTATGTCACGGTGGTAATGAACTTAGTTACCACCGTGATCTCCCTCAACATTGCATTCCGTCCAGGATCTTGGTATGTCACGGTGGCAATGAATGTGGTTACCACCGTGACCTACCTCAGTTTTGCATTCTGTTTTGAGGGCTTGGTATGTCACGGTGGCAATGAATTTGGTTACCACCGTGACCCAACCTGCTTTTGTAATAAATGCTTATTCGTTAATTGTAAGGTCTAAGTGTGGAAATAAATGGTTATGTATACTTAATGACATTGAATTAACGCTTCATTTCGATAAGGTATATCGTGTTTCTGAATAATGGATGATGTCTGTGTGAATTCAATAATAGATTTAATTTTGATGGTCCTAGCCTGCAAACCAAATAAGTGGATAGTTAGGCATGCCTAATAGAGTTATGAGTAGCTGCAGCCATGTGTACGATTTGGACCCTGATCAGGTCCCCCGATTGGATCTTCGTGATCTTTCTGTTGAATCTTACCTAAGATTCTATGTGAAAATATTGTGGGACAAGAATAAAAAGAATGCCTTAATGCCTTCGGGCGTCTATGTGATGTGATTTGATATTGATACTTTCGGGTATCTATGTGTACTCGTTATCCACGGTTTTGATTGAGCAGGTCATTTTGTGGGTTACATGTATAAAGTCTGAATAATGATGTGTTAAGATAAATTTCTTATTGTATATGAATGATGTTGATTACTCAGATTTATTTTATGTGATACTAACTTATGAGTGTGCCATCAGCATGTGTTTTATCTGTTAACGCTACTGTGAGTGGCGGTTATGTATTTTGTGTTCCCCACTAAGCGATTTCGCTTAGCACGGGTGTTTTATTCGTGCAGGTGTGGAAGGTTTTGGTAAACGGTCAGGGCGTTCCGCATCAGTAAGGCCATAGCAACTAGGGATCGAAGTTTTGTAGTATAGGCTTTCCTTTCTTTTGTATTAGATGTAATATTTCGTGTACCCATTTGGAATAATATTGTTTTGGGCCTCTGTATATGAAATCTTTTGTAATATGTATAGATTTTGTCTATGTATATTAATCAAAAGAAAATTTCATCCTGTTCAGTATCATTGTGTGTCTCTTCTAAAAATCTTATATTGTGTCGTTATTATGTGTTTCTCTGTATGGTTGCTGTGTTTTCGGTTTTGAAATGTGACACTCCTATCTATCGGGACCCTTCTTCCTCCCACGGGGTAGAAGTCTCCATGGTATAAGTTGGGGTGAGACATTTGGTGGTATCAGAGCAGTTTGGTTTAGAAGTTTCTGGGTCTAAGTATGTTAGTGAGTCTGTTAGAGTTGCGTTGGCCTGATGCGCCCTATGTCTATGTTTTGTAGCGTGATGGAGTCCTCGCATGAGATGCCAGAGGGTTCAGCTGGGAGTGTGAGTCCTCCTGAGCGAGATCCATCAATTGGGGGTCCGGCTCAACCTCCTAGAGGGCAACCTAAAGTGCCTATGGTTCCGTTGGAGGCGATGCTTAAGGTCTCACAAGACATGGCTAGAATGTTTGAAAGAGTGACGGCACCGGTAGTACCTATTGAGAAACTAAGGAAGCATAGAGTGGAGGATTTCTTTGGTACGGGCATGGATGAGTCTGATAAAGCGAAAATGTGGATTGAAAGGACAAAAAGGGTGTTAAGGAAGATTAAGTGCCCACCTGAATAAGAAGTGGATTGTGCAGTGTCCTTGTTATAAGGCTCTGCTTATGATTGGTGGAGGTTAGTGATCAGTCAACCTCAGATCCCTGAACTTATGACCTGGGAGTTCTTTGAGAATGAGTTCCAAAATCGGTTTGTGACTAAGGCATACAAGGACGCTAAGTGGGCGCAGTGTCTAAGTCTTAAGTAAAGGACAATGTCAGTGGCTGAGTATGAGAATGAGTTCAATAAGCTTAGCAAATATGCACCGCCAAGGGTTCTTACCGATGAGTTCAAATGTCAGCACTTCGAGTTAGGCTTGAATGAGTCCTTGAAGGTGATGTTAGTTTCTCTGATGTCGGCCCCAAATGTTAGGTACTATCAGTTGGTTCAAGCAGCCTTGAGGGCGGAGCGTTTAGAGAACATCATGAGAGAGAAAGCTCAGAGGAGGAAGTCTGCTAGGGGTGGATCTTCTTCTGGAAAGAGACCAAGGGAGTCACAAGGAAACCTTAATGATGAGTTTGTTACTAGTCCAGCCTCAAGAGGGAGAAGACAGGGTTCTTCTAGGGGATCGGGCACTGGTAGAGGTGAAGGTATTCCTCGATGTGCCCATTGTAATAAGCTACAATGGGGCGAGTGTCGGTGGTTAACAGGAAGTTGTTTTAGATGTGGCTCCTCGGACCACTTTCTTGCGAATTATCCGAGTCGGTATGAGAATCCTTCGGGACAACAAGAAGTTAGTCGAGCTGGGTCCAACATACCCCAAGGCAGCCGTAGTAGAGGTAGAGGAAGGGGTCATGCTGGACGGCCTCGTGATAGAGAGCCCTCAGAAACAGTGGATCGTCCTGTGCCGGTAGCTGGGAGGGCTTATGCCATGAAGGCCCGAGAGGAACAAAATGCTCTAGAAGTGATTGCCGGTAAGTTCTCTTTGTTGAACTCTGAAGTTTATGTTTTGATTGACCCGGGTTCCACCCATTCTTATGTATGCTCTGGTAAGATATGGGACAGTTTGGGAAATGAGGAGAAGTTAGGGTATGAGATTTGTGTATCTAGTCCGCTGGGACAAAGTGTTATGGTAGATCGGGTATGTCGGGCATGTCCTTTAAAGATTCAGGGTGTAGAGTTTGCTGTGGATTTGATTTACCTGCCGTTCCATGAGTTTGATGTCATCCTAGGTATGGATTGGTTGGATAAGCATCGGGCTGTTGTGGATTGTCATAGAAAAGTGATGGTTCTGAATGGTAGGGATCAATTGCCTGTGATTGTGAAGGGTATTGGAAGCAGTTCTTTGCATAATGTGATTTCGGCAATAAAAGCAAGAAGGTTCATTAGAAAGGGATGTGAAGCGTTTTTAGCTTTGGTACTAGATTCTCGGAGAGGACGAGTGAAAATTCAGGACATTCCTGTGGTCAGAGATTTTATGGATGTTTTTTCGGAAGAACTATCCCGAAAGAGAGGTTGAACTGTCATTAGAGATTGTGCTGGGGACAGCTCCAGTTTCTAAGGCTCCTTACCGGATGGCTCCGGTGGAATTGAAAGAGTTGAAAAGTCAGTTGCAGGAGTTGTTGGACAAAGGGTTTATTCGGCCTAGTGTGTCACCGTGGGTGCGCCAGTGTTGTTTGTTAAGAAAAAAGATGGAACATTACGGATGTGTATTGATTATAGACAGATTAATAAGGTGACTGTAAAGAACAAGTATCCCCTACCGAGGATTGAGGATCTCTTTGACCAGTTGCGAGGAGCTGGAGTGTTTTCCAAGATAGACCTGAGATCCGGTTATTATCAGTTAAGGGTAAAAGAGGTAGATGTGGCGAAGACGGCTTTCCGAACACGTTATGGCCATTATGAATTCTTAGTGATGCCTTTTGGTTTGACCAACACGCCTGCAGCCTTTATGGATTTGATGAACAGAGTCTTTCGACCATATTTGGATAAGTTTGTTGTAGTGTTCATAGATGATATTTTGGTGTATTCAAGAGATAGAAAGGAACATGAGGAGCATCTTCGGTTAGTATTGCAAATTCTAAGAGATCATCAGCTATATGCGAAGCTCAGCAAATGTGAGTTTTGGTTGAAAGAAGTGGCTTTTCTTGGACACGTAGTTTCGGAAGAAGGTATACGAGTTGATCCGAGTAAGATTGAGGCAATTGTTAATTGGATGCCTCCGAAGAATGTGCCAGAGGTAAGAAGTTTTCTGGGTTTGGCAGGTTACTATCGACGTTTTGTTAAGGGATTTTCAGTGTTAGCCTCTCCTTTGACCAGGCTACTTCGGAAGGAAGTTAAGTTTGTGTGGTCTGAAAAGTGTCAAGTCAGTTTTGATCAGCTGAAAGATATGTTAGTTAAGGCTCCTGTGCTTACACAGCCGGTTTCGGGTAAGGAATACACCATGTATAGTGATGCTTCCGGGATTGGTTTGGGTTGTGTCTTGATGCAAGAAGGTAGAGTTGTGGCCTATGCGTCGAGACAGTTGAAGCCTCATGAGCAGAACTATCCGACCCATGATCTGGAGTTAGCGGCAGTAGTATTCGCGCTTAAGGTGTGGCGGCATTATTTGTATGGGGAAACATGCCGGATTTTTACTGACCACAAGAGCCTCAAGTATTTGTTAACACAAAAAGAGCTGAACTTGAGACAGCGAAGATGGTTAGTGCTATTTAAAGATTACGATTGCATCATCGACTATCATCCGGGCAAGGCTAATGTGGTGGCAGATGCCCTCAGCAGGAAATCTATGTCTGCGTTACTTCTTAGTCGTGGTAAATGGAGGTTTGACTTTGAAGGTGCGTTAGTTGCTCGGCTTAGCGCTAAACCAAGTTTGAGGCAAGAGATTGTGAAGGCACAGTTAGGTGATCATGTGTTACAGCGGGTATGTCAAGCAGTGAAAGACGGCAAGCAGTCGGAGTACCAGGTTGATGGTGATGGAATGCTTAAGCATGGAGACCGTTTATGTGTACTCGATGTGGGCGAATTAAGGAAAAAGCTGCTACAGGAGGCTCATTCATCGGTCTTCACTATGCATCCGGGAGGTGACAAGATGTACCATGATCTAAAACAGTTTTATTGGTGGCCAGGTATGAAAAGGGACATAACAGAGTTTGTTTCAAGGTGTCTTACGTGTCAACAAGTGAAAACCGAACATCAAGTACCATCGGGATTACTTCATCCCTTACCCATTCCACAATGGAAGTGGGATGATATCACGATGGATTTTGTGTCCGATTTACCAATGACGCAGCGTAAGCACGATTCTGTATGGGTTATAGTGGATCGGTTATCAAAGTCGGCGCACTTTCTGCCAGTTCGGTTGGACTATTCCATGGACAAGTTGGCGGAACTTTATGTGAATGAGGTAGTCAGACTACACGGGATTCCGGTATCCATTGTATCCGATCGAGATCCCCGTTTTACATCCAAGTTTTGGAAGGAACTCCAGGCAGCTTTAGGAACTCGGTTAAGCTTTAGTATTGCATTTCATCCGCAGACCGATGCTCAATCAGAAAGAGTTATTCAGGTTTTAGAAGATATGCTTCGGGGTTGTACTTTAGAGTTTGCGGGAAACTGGGATCAATATGTGCCTTTGATGGAGTTTGCATATAATAACAGTTACCAGGTGAGTATTGGTATGGCTCCTTATGAGGTTTTATATGGGCGAAAATGCAAGACACCAGTGTGTTGGACTGAACTATCAGAAAAGGCTTTGATAGGTCCGGATATAGTAAGAGATACTGAAGAGAAAGTAAGGGTTGTTCGGCAGAATCTGAAAGCAGCTAAAGATAAACAACGTTCTTACGCTAATCTGAAGCGCAGAGATGTTCAGTATGAGGTGGGTGATAAGGTGTTCTTGAAAGTTTCACCATGGCAGAAGGTTCTTCGTTTTGGAAAGAAAGGCAAGCTAAGTCTGCGCTTTATTGGACCATATGAGATTTTAGGAAAAGTGGGTCCAGTAGCGTATCGGTTAGCTTTACCCATAGAGTTAGCCAGATTGCATGATGTCTTTCATGTGTCTATGCTTCATCGTTATCGATCAGACCCTTCTTATGTGCTATCAGTACAAGATATCCGGGTTCAGTCAGATCTTTCGTATGATGAAGAGCCAAAATGAATCTTGGATAGAGAAATCAGACAGCTTCGGAATAAGCAGATACCGTTGGTTAAAGTCCTGTGGCAATACCACGGTGTGGAGGAAGTTACGTGGGAACCGGAAGAAGTTATGAGATTACAATATCCTCAGTTGTTCGGAGCAGGTGAGAATTTCGAGGATGAAATTCTGTTAAGTGGGGCAGTATTGTAACACCCCAAAACCGCCCTAGTAGTTTGAGCCTGTCTGAGTCTGTTTGTGCTTGTCTATGTTTATATGTGCGTGCGTATCTGGGTGCATTGTGATGTTGCATGCATGTAAATTTATGTAAGTGTGTGTTTATGTTAGTGAGGTATGAGGAGAGGAGTTGTACTAGTGTGTGCTTAAAGATAGGGAAGTAGGGTGTGAATAAGTGATAATAGTTGTGTGGAAGTGAAAGTATTGGAGTAGGGTATGCAGGTGGGATCACTTCCTATGGGAGAGTGACACTTGGCTAGAAGATAAGGATGAATTATTGGGTGCATGAGAGAGGGGATAGCTGTAAACCATTTTGCTTTTTCTTCCTCTTCTCGTTGCCTTCCTCTTCCTCACGCCGTTTTCATCTTCTTTTCCCTTTTCCTCTTCTTTCCTTCTCCTTCCTTTCATATTTCTGCTCTTCCCTCCTTCTTGGGTGATTGTTATAGCTGGGTTTGTGTCTTTTAAATTTAAGGGTGAGTATATGAGAGTTGTGTCTTAGGTTCTTCTATTCCTCTTCTCTAGGTTTGATTGTTTTTTTTTCATTTATGTGTTATCCTAGAATAAGCATTGAGTTTAAGATTGCTGTATGAAATTCTTTTAGGAGGAAATATTGCTTTTGAGAATTTTAAGTTTGATCTTGTAATTATTTGATTTGAGCATGTTAATTGACTTGTATATTTAGATGTAAGTGAGAAAGAATGGATGAAGTGCTGGGTTGTGTTTTTGGATGTTGTTTAGAGTAGTTTTGCCGGAAATTGTCGCAACAGGGCATGGGTCACGGTGGCAACCGATTTGGTTACCACAGTGAGGTCTGTCAAGGTGGCATTCTATCCAGGATCTTGGTATGTCACGATGGCAATGAATGTTGTTACCACCGTGACCTACCTCAGTTTTGCAATCTATTTTGAGAGCTTGGTATGTCACGGTGGCAATGAACTTAGTTACCACCGTGACCTCCCTCAACATTGCATTCTGTCCAGGATCTTGGTATGTCACGGTGGCAATGAATGTGGTTACCACCGTGACCTACCTCAGTTTTGCATTCTATTTTGAGGGCTTGGTATGTCACGGTGGCAATGAACTTAGTTACCACCGTGACCTCCCTCAACATTGCATTCTGTCCAGGATCTTGGTATGTCACGGTGGCAATGAATGTGGTTACCACCATGACCTACCTCAGTTTTGCATTCTGTTTTGAGGGCTTGGTATGTCACGGTGGCAATGAATTTGGTTACCACCGTGACCCAACCTGCTTTTGTAATAAATGCTTATTCGTTAATTGTAAGGTCTAAGTGTGGAAATAAATGGTTATATATACTCAATGACATTGAATTAACGCTTCATTTCGCTAAGGTATATAGTGTTTCTGAATAATGGATGATGTCTGTGTGAATTCAATGATAGATTTAATTTGGATGGTCCTAGCCTGCAAACCAAATAAGTGGATAGTTTGGCATGCCTAATAGAGTTATGTGTAGCTACAGCCATGTGTACGATTTGGACCCTGATCAGGTCCCCCGATTGGATCTTCGTGATCTTTCTGTTGAATCTTACCTAAGATTCTATGTGAAAATATTGTGGGACAAGAATGAATAGAATGCCTTGATGCCTTCGGGCGTCTATGTGATGTGATTTGATATTGATACCTTCGGGTATCTATGTGTACTCGTTATCCACGGTTTTGATTGAGCAGGTCATTTTTTGGGTTACATGTATGAAGTCTGAATAATGATGTGTTAAGATAAATTTCTTATGGTATATGAATGATGTTGATTACTCAGATTTATTTTATGTGATACTAACTTATGAGTGTGCCATCAGCATGTGTTTTATCTGTTAACGCCACTGTGAGTGGCGGTTATGTATTTTGTGTTCCGCACTAAGCGATTTCGCTTAGCACGGGTGTTTTATCCGTGCAGGTGTGGAAGTTTTTGGTAAACGGTCAGGGCGTTCCACATCAGGAAGGCCATCGCAACTAGGGATCGAAGTTTTGTAGTATAGGCTTTCCTTTCTTTTGTATTAGATGTAATATTTCGTGTACCCATTTTTAACAATATTCTTTTGGGCCTTTGTATATGAAATCTTTTGTAATATGTATAGATTTTGTCTATGTATATTAATCGAAAGAAAATTTCATCCTGTTCAGTATCATTGTGTGTCTTTTCTAAAAATCTTATATTGTCTCGTTATTATGTGTTTCTCTATATGGTTACTGTGTTTTCGGTTTTGAAATGTGATACTCCTATCTATCGGGACCCTTTTTCCTCCCTCGGGGTAGAAGTCTCCATGGTATAGGTTGGGGTGTGACACTGAAGGCTTATTATCACAATCAGATCTACCAGAAGAGGTTGGCCAGGACATTCGGGAAGAAGGTGAGAAAGCATCCGCTGAAGAAAGGGGACTTAGTGTTC
This sequence comes from Excoecaria cochinchinensis, assembly GCA_947683425.1. Classification (NCBI taxonomy): domain Eukaryota; kingdom Viridiplantae; phylum Streptophyta; class Magnoliopsida; order Malpighiales; family Euphorbiaceae; genus Excoecaria; species Excoecaria cochinchinensis. Next base: position 12,955,613 of record CANTUQ010000073.1, on the reverse strand, counting down.
AAGCAGATGAGACCAGGTATACCGGATATCAGAGGAAAATTCAGACCGACTTGGGAAGGACCGTATATCCTTAAAAAGCTGTTGTCCAAAGTAGCTGCAATCTTGTCGGATAGCTATGGAAATGAATTCAAAGAGTCGATCAATGTCGACAAACTCAAAAGGTTCCATGGCTAAAGACCAAAATAAAAAGAAGAGAATAAAATGCACTGCAGTTTGAAAACCGAAAAAAGGCGGCCGTGCTAAAATTGGCCGCCTCGACAGGGTGAAAACCGGAAAAAGGCATCCTGTGCAAAAATAAGAGGCACGAGAGAAAATGTCCAATCGTAAAAACCCGAGAGGGCCGATTGATAACAGGAGTTGATGCTGTTAAAATTAGGTTTCATGTATTAATAGGGCGTATGCAGTCGAGTTAATGTCAAAACTGATCATGTATGTTGAAATTACATGGAAATGTACACAATTTCGTGAAATAAAACAAATATTATTCTTTTCATTTTCGTCATTTTCTAGTTCTACATTAAAAAGAAATGTAACACACCAAAAGAAATACATATGTAAGCTAAGCTAAGTCCTGCCACTGCTCTCGCCAACCAGATGCTTTAGCCCTTGCGTGCTATTTTCAGATTCTGGACTAAGGACCCATTTCTTGTACTCACTGGTTGAAGCCACAGAATGATCGCTGAACCTCGGAATAACAGTCTTCACTGGTAGTTTGCTCCACAGCTCATGATACCTAGAGGCGAAGGCAGCCGAAAGAGCTCCTCCCCGAAAAGATAAGGGAACCCTCACCACATCCTGGGTCATCCCAAGCTGACGTGCACATCGAGAAATGATGCAGAAAGTGGCTTGACGGAGCCCACAGAGGGGAACACACCCCGATGGCCCATCAATGACCACATGAGACAGTGGGAGCCAGGCAGACGTGAAACTGATATCGTCATCTGACAGTTCACCAAATCTGGTAATGCCTTCACTAGTAGTGGCACACTCATACAGCCGTCGACGCGGAAGAAAATGGCTCGGCGAGTTCTGTGGGATGATCCGAGGAGGTGGCTCAGACAGCATCCTCAGTTTCTCTTGCAGCCAGATCTAAAACAAAAAAAGAAGAAGAAGAAGAAGAAGAAGAAGAAGAAGAAGAAGAAGAAGAAGAAGAAGCCGCTAGAGTAAGTAGGGTTTACTTCAGGCAAAAGTAAGGCAAAGGGTTGTGTGAAAATCCGAAAGGACGCACCTCCCACTAAGAAAAGCTAGTGTGAAAATTCACGAGGGATGCACTACCTTCAAAAAATGACTACAGGTATCAGAAGAGAACCTCATAATCCCCAGAGGAATGAAACTCAAAAGCAATTCCAGAGGGCACCGATCCTACTACAAATTACGACCAAACCAGTTGTCGCCTCCAAATCCACTTAGACGAATTCTTGTCCTGCTCCTGCATACATATGCATCTCACGTGCATGCTCACCACTTTTCCTGCATATTTTGCTTTCTAAGTCTTGCAGAAAGAAAGAATCAATGCCAATGAGCAGAGACTGTGGTTAGAGAGTGCCGCTTCTCAACAATCGAAGCTGCGGTTAGAGAAACACTGCTCTTCACATCGAGTTTGTAGTCAGAGAGTGCTACATCTCCTCAACACTACGCGAGCCGAGACGAGGCCAGCAGAAGCAGAAGCTGCGGTTAGAGAAACACTGCTCTTCACATCGAGTTCGTAGTCAGAGAGTGCTACATCTCCTCAACACTGCGCGAGCCGAGACGAGGCCAGCAGAAGCAAAAGCTGCAGTTAGAGAAACACTGCTCTTCACATCGAGTTTGTAGTCAGAGAGTGCTACATCTCCTCAACACTACGCGAGTCGAGACGAGGCCAGCAGAAGCAGAAGCTGCGGTTAGAGAAACACTGCTCTTCACATCAAGTTCGTAGTCAGAGAGTGCTACATCTCCTCAACACTGCGCGAGCCGAGACGAGGCCAGCAGAAGCAAAAGCTGCAGTTAGAGAAACACTGCTCTTCACATCGAGTTTGTAGTCAGAGAGTGCTACATCTCCTCAACACTGCGCGAGCTGAGACGAGGCCAGCAGAAGCAGAAGCTGCGGTTAGAGAAACACTGCTCTTCACATCAAGTTTGTAGTTAGAGAGTGCTACATCTCCTCAACACTGCGCGAGCCGAGACGAGGCCAGTAGAAGCAGAAGCTGCGGTTAGAGAAACACTGCTCTTCACATCGATTTTGTAGTCAGAGAGTGCTACATCTCCTCAACACTGCGCGAGCCGAAATGAGGCCAGCAGAAACAATTGAAGTTGTGGTTAAAGAAACATTGCTCTTCATATCGAGGTCGTGGCTAGAGAATGCTAGATCTCACCAACACCTACAGGTCGAGACGAGACCGATAAGGATATCTTCACCCGCCGAACAGACTGAAACGAGGTCTACCCGGTAAAAGGCACGGAAGGTAAGAACCGCCATAGGTATGCTTTCTTCCTTTCTGTCCTTTCTCTGAGTTTTGGCTCATCTAGGCGCTCGTGCACTAGTTTCCCCAAAACTGGGGGCAACTGTAAGCACCGTGTGCCGGAGCGGTCCAGATCAGAGATTACCCTATGATGAAATCGGCATCTGAGCCTATGCAAATGGTTTGGATTCGGAGGCCTTAGTCCCATGCTCCACGAAAAATGGGTCTTTTTACCTTTCGTAGGCAGAAGGGGAGAAAACGCGGAGTTTTTAAGGTCCAAAAAAGTATGTTTTCCTCGACGGACGGCCAGCCCATCGTTCGGAGGCCAGCCCGTCAGTCAGGTGGCAGGGCCGTCGGATGAATCCTTGTGTCAGAAGGATTCTTCCGACGCCCGTCGGTCAAAATGGCAGGCCCGTCGGTCAGGTTGCAGGGCCATCGGATGAATCCTTATGTCAATAGGATTCTTCTGACGCCCGTCGGTCACCCCTGGCCTATAAAAGCTTTGATTTTTCTCATAAACAGGGTTGGAAAATTTGCAAAAATAGGGGAAACTCTACCAAAATTCACGTGCATTTTCTCTCTCTTCCAACAAACACATTTCTAAAAAGATCTAACTAATTCAAGAATCAAATCTTCAAAAGAAAGAGGATCTAGTTGATTTTTTCACGGGTTTTTGATTTCCGAAACTCAATTTTTTCCAAACTGTTGAGGACACACTCTATTTTCTACATTTGATCTTTTTGTTCGGACCTTCTCGTGGAGCGTGCGGGAAGCCAGGCAACAACAAGGAATCCAACCAAAAGGTTGTTATGAGGGTAAATATTCTGGACCCTTTTCTGTCCTTTTTTTACCTTCTTTTTCGATAATGTCTTTGCTCTTGTCCCCTTTTTTATTTCTTGCTTCTATTCTTCTTGGTTCTGTGCAAGATTTGTCTTTTTGCCTTTTGAAAGGTTTCTGTTTTTCTGGGACAGCGGTGACCGACGGTTCATCTGCTTCGACCAACGCCCGTCGGTCACCTTTAAGCATAGCCCGTCGGTCACCCCCACAGACGGCTCCCTTCGAGTGAGCGATGGGTTGTATTGGTCAACTTGACCGACGCCCGTTGGTCATTCAGTATAGCCCGTCGGTGGGTTCTGTCCCACATTTTTAAATCTTTTTCTCTTTTCCTTTCTTGTTCACTCAAATTTTATGTTTATTTATAATTTTTTTCGTATTTTAACATCCTTTGGGCTTGTTTTGTGGGAGTATGTTTTTGTTCCTTGGACCGGCTGGAGCCTGAGGGAGTTCTCCCATATATGGAAAGTTCGCCTGGTTTAGTTCCCTATCTCCCTCTCTTTTTATTTCATGTATTTATTGTTTCTCCTATATATGACGAAACCGTTGTACTTCCCGCTAATGTAAAAATTGGCCAAACATTTTATATTTAATAAACTGAATTCCTCATAAAATCAAGGACCCAATGTCCTATTTTTATCCAATAAAATCCTCATGATAGAAATATCCATTTTAATAATGATGCATGCGAGGACCAAAGTCCTCAAAATAAGCAATGCCCCGCTTTGTGTATGTATCGCATATTTATAAAAGGGAGTTGTATTCCGCTCCTTGTGTTATTGTAATTTATCGCTTTCATTATTTACTCGTTCATTTATCGCTTTCCAAATGTGAATAATTGCGCTTTAATCAAATTGCATCGTATGGAAAGATGGTGAAATAATAAATCCAAAACCTAATTGTAAAATTAATCAAAGTACGAATAAATGAGAAGTCCCGAACCCATCTCTGGTCTTTGGGCTCGAAGAGGCGAGAGGTCTATCCGATCACTCATTGGAACCATGACCTCCAAGACACCTCTTGTGTCACGAGACTTTGACGTTAATCCTAGGCTCCTTAGGACGAGAGGTTTACCCTCCAAGACCCCTTTGGTTGGCCCAAAATGGATACTAAGCGCAGTTTTAGGCTCTCCGAGGCGAGAGAAACTTCCCCAATGTTCTATTAGGTGGCGACTCCATGAAACCTCCTTGTTGCCCAAAATAGACGCACTTGCAATTCATTGCAAGCTGTCAGCGGACCCTCAAATGCCCCGATTGCCCTCAAGCAGGCGGCACGCGGGGCCCGGCGCGCGTCACAGTAGGTAAAAAGTCATTTTTAGGTGTAGACACTGGGTTCTGAGGTATTCCAGATCAGAGTTATCCGATGAAGAGACTAACATCGATTTTTGGATAATGGATGAAAGTTATGGGTGTTCATTCTCCAGTTTTATAAGGATCGGAGGTTTTCTGGGTAAACGGGAGATTTTGGAGAGTCGAGGAGAGTTAAAACTTTGGAAATTGGGAATTTGTTCCATGGACGGGAAGCCCGTCGGTGGTGGGAGAGCCCGTCACTTGCGCGAGAGGCCTGTCCCTCTCGATGACTGCCGGCTGTCGCTCGGGAATGGAGCCCGTCGCTCGCCTGAGCGGCGTCCGTCGCTCGGTTAAGCGGCGCTCGTCACTCGCTTGAGCGACGCCCGCTCCTCACAAGAGACAGCCGTCTCTCATCTCTGTGCCACGTGTAAGGCCCGTTAGTCAAATGACCGCTGGTACCCCCACAACTGACACCCGTCGTTAATCCAACGACGCCCGTTGGTCGGTGATCTGGTCGTTTAAACCGCCGGATTCTCCAGATTTTGTGACGGATTGATAAATATCTTTTAAATCTTATAAAAATCTCCAAAATCTTTTCAAATATCTTTAAATGTTGGATTTGATCTTGGGAATATGTTGAAAATCATTCGGTTTTGATTTGATTTCAGAAAATCCTCTTCAAATTTAAATTTAAAATTTAAGTTTATTTGAAATAGCTTTGAAAACGTATAAATAGGGGAAGGAAGTTCCTTTTACGGAGGACTTTTTGGGATCAGAAAATTTTCTTCAAAGATTTTCTCACGAGATTTCAATTTTCTCCAAAAACGTTTTTGTCAAATATTTTCTGAATCAAAGTTGATTCGAGGGAACGACCTTCATTCTTTTTTTCATCGATTTAGCTGTTTTCAGCATTTGAAGAGCTGTAAAATACCAAGAAAGAGAAAGTAATTTTCTTCTCTTGGTTTACTTTTTTTTTGCAATACGGGTTTTGCGATCAAATATTTCTCAAAATCACGCAATCGTGGACCAATCCTTGTAGAACTCGAGGAACTGAAATCGCACGACGTTCACCTTCACAAAGTAAAAATTCGAGGGTAAACATTCTGGATCTATTATTTTGAATTTAATTACTTTGCAGTGATTTATTGCATAAAAATCTCGTTTTATTCAATCAAAAGAACAAAACAGTTTGAATTTTCTTTTTTTTGGGAACAGGGGTGACTGATGAGCAGAAGCAACCACCGACGGCTGTCTCTCAAGCGAGTGATGGGCCATCGATGGATGTCATCCTATCCTATTGGTCAGCCCAAGGATGCCCGTCGCTCACGCGCCTTGGGCCGTCCCTGGGCCTCCTCTCTCATTTGTTTCCCTTTTCTTTACCTTTTGATTTCCATTCTTTTGATTTTCCTTGCAATTTCTCACGTTTTTTTTATTATTATTATTCAATTTCTTATTTATTTTGCTCCTAATTTTTCACTAACGTGGCTTTTATTTTGTGAGTTTTATTTGACTTACTTGGTGAATCTGGAGCTATTTATAATAGAAGCCACTGCGATGGACTAAGGATCCTCACCTGGTTTTATTCTCTGGACTTTATCCTTTTTTAATTTATGTTGTTATTGTAAATATCATTTTTTTTATCCCGCTAATATAAAAATTGTGAAATATTTTTATTCATTAAAATGGGATTTTTCATCAATCAGTTGAGGACCAATGTCCTATTTTTCAGCAAAAAACCAATGCCTCAAAATTGTTTTGTAATAAATATGCATGTGAGGACCAATGTCCTCATTCTTAATGTATATCCCGATTTATGTATGTACCACGAAAAATTTACAATGGGGGTTGTATTCCGCCCCTAGTTTTTGTTGTAAATTATTTTCATATGATTTATTTTAATTATACTCCATTTAGCGCTTTTCTTAGATGGACAACCTGTGTTTTAACTAAATTGCACTGAATTGAATGAGAAATGGGATGAAACGCTAAATTCAAAACTCAATTATAAACTTAACCAAGATATGAATAAATGGGAAGTCCTGAACGTTCTCTGGTCTTTGGGCTCAATGAGGTGAGAGGGCCACCTCAATGTTTTGTTGGGGTGGGGCCTCCAAGATACCTCTTGTGTCCCGAAAAAGGCTCAACTTGCATAGTTTTAGGCTCCACGAGGCGAGAGGGCCATCCTAATATTCTATTAGGGTGGGGCCTCCAAGACACCTCTGGCTTGCCCAAGTGCGAGGCGATAGGGCCATCCTAATGTTCTATTAGGGTGAGGCCTCCAAGATACCTCCGGCTTGCCCAAAATGGACATAGCAGCACTGTCTTAGGCTTACAGAGGCTAGACGACCTTTCCCAATGTTCTATTGGGTGGCGACTCCAAGAAACCTCCTTGTTGTCCAAAATGGATGCACTTGTAATTTCTTACAAGTTTTTTATGAACCTCTCCTAAAAGCCCTAAAAGCGAGTCCTCGGGGCGTACCGGGGTTCGGCACGCGTCACAGTGGCGGCTCCACTGGGGACTCAATACTCCAGACTTCGCTTCAAAAGTATCTTGGTTAAAATTTACAATTGAGCTTTAATTTAAAAATTTCATCATTTTTTTGAAACTGTATTACATCTCATTAGAGCCTTAGATCTATGCTAGTTTGGTCCCTCTTTTAGCCCCAGTCATTTTCGAAGCACAACCATATGTTCACTTAATGTGGGGAAGTGTTAAGGATAATCACCAGCCCAAGCCTCGTACCTTTTGGTATATTAAATAGAGACCCGACCGGTCGTTATGCTTATGATGGGCTAGACCCGTTGGCAGGGACCATGCTTAGGTAGCCCTAAAGTAACATCACCTTGGCCAAAGCTCATATAATGAAAATAGATACTTCCCCTAGTTGGTATGAACCATAATATCTTGCTTGTTGTATGGATCATTATGTATTAGGCCAACCCGGATAATTTGATTGGTCACCTAATCAAAGGCTTTCATGCGTCGATAGGCCCATGTCAATTTATTCGGACTACCTAAATACATAATGATCATAACCCATGCGCCTGTGCATTAGGTAGGAGAGGTTATGCTGCCGATTTTCCACCATGCACCATACGCATCCATCGGGTCCCCTGTTGACCCATGGGCCAATCCCACCTAGAAAAGAGACTATGACCTCATGTGTGGGAGTAACAAGGTTGGAAGGACTTATGTGCTTGCATGTGATCTGAGGATGTTGCATAGCACGATCATGCATTTTATGGCATTCATGCATCATTCTGACTCGATATGTTTTGCATCCATCATAGATCTGCCTAAGTGGTCAAGAGGTTCTCAGGGATGGCTAGTCAGCAATCCTTTTTTCAAGCTACCAGAAAGGGTGGAATATCCAGACACTCCCTTAGTAACCAGCTACGCTACTTCATCTAAGTTCTCTTTGCATGAAGAAATGGCAAACTCACCAAGAGGGATAGATGCCGCCAGGACTTTGATAGCTGATGAAGTAGGCAGGAGGCTCGAGGAGTTTGAGAATAGGATGATGGCTATGATGGCCAACATGGCTCAACCACCTGCTCCACAGAACCCACCACCTCCTCTTATGAGAAATAATGAACAGAAAGAGGTCAGAGAAGACCCGCAAGAAGAGATGCACCCACCACCAGTAGACTTAAGAGCTACCACAGCAGGGGCATAGAGAAGAAGGCTAGCCCAGAGGATAGATGATGACTGGGAAGAGGATGAGTACGAAGAAACAGTGTTAGGGAGAGGGAAGGCACCTCAGAATGAAGAAGCCATCTGGAAGAAGATGGAAGAGAAATTTGAAGTGATGGCAAGGATGCTGATAAGGGGGCAAGGGATGAACCTCGAGGATAAGGAGTTAGAGGGGGAAGATTTGATCCCGATGAATTTTAAGATGCCGGACATCCCCAAATTTGATGGCACTTCCAATCCCACTGCACATGTAAAGCAATACTCGCTGGTGATGAAGGGTACTACTTTGACAAAGAGGCAGAAGATTGAGTTCTTTTGCCTAAGCTTAACCGACCCAGCGGTGGATTGGTATCACGAGCTTGATCGCAGAATGAAGGAGGATTGAGATTTGTTCACGGAAGAGTTTCTAAGGCAGTACGACTGCAGTACGAGAATAGAAGTGACTCTAAAGGACTTGGAATTGTTGCAGCAGAGGGTAGGCGAGTCTTTTCATGAGTATCTGACCCAATGGAGGAACCGGGTGATGGAGATGAAAAGAAAGCCAGATACTCAAGATCAGATACGACTCTTCATCAAAAATTCGAGCCGGTATTTGAGAGATGGACTAAAAATGAAGGGATTGAGAGACTGGGAGTCTCTAAAAGACATCGCTATCGAGGCAGAAGGAGAGTAACTCTCTAGGAGAGCAAGTAATGAGAGTTATGCCAAGAAGGGCAGCAGCAGTCAAGGGGCAGGTAGGTCAGCAAGCTCAGGTAGTGGCACGAGACAGCTAAAGTTTCAGCCACCAACATGGCCTCGAGGCATTTCTCCAATCTAGGAAGGTCTCTGTTATGGGTACTTCAAAGGCTGATGAAGGAGGGTAAGTTACAGCCTTTGCCACCGCGACTAGTCAGGACTTAAGGTCTGCAGGGGCATAAGGACAATGAATATTGTGCATAGCATCAGCACACTGGGCATACGACTGATGAATGTAAGGCACTGACACACGCGATTCAAGACTTAATTGATTCAAAGCAAATCACACACCCAGGGAAGAGAGGGAATCAGAAAAAGATTGGGTATAACAATGTGCCCTCACCGGTATTCATGATCGGGTCCAGTCTGCCCGAATGGTTTGTATTGAGAGAGTTATAAGCCATCGATGCCAACACTGCTATCATGAGCCTCCATGATGTAAGTGAAGAAGGGCTTCCCGCTATAGTGATCAATTGCTGGTCCACTGATGACAGTGGAAATGAACATGATAACAATTTTGAGGGTGAAGTGTTTCCCGACCCTTGGGGTTCGGAGGAGGAGGAAGAAGAAGAAGGTAGGAGCTGTGACCCGGAGTGGAAGGGTAGCTCTAGAGGTAGAAAGGCCACAGGATCTGATAGTTGGCCAAAAAGGAAAAGAGCCGGAAGATGATCCAATCTTGAAGCAGCTGAAAAAGACGCTGGTTCAGATTTCGATATGGGATCTTTTGAGACAGTCTCCATCCAACAGCCAGAAATTGGTGGAGGCTTTGTGTGAAACAACAGTGGCCATGACTATCTCGCCCACAGAATTGCTAGATGTGGTAAAAGGAGGAGCTGGGGAAAATGTGGTTTTCACAAGCGCTGACCTGCCGGCACAGATCAATCAAAAGCACACGGCTTGTGTCATAGTGGATGATGGTTCATCAATTAATGTGTGCCCACTAGTGGCGATGATAACTTTCGGGGTGAATGAGGATATGCTGGCTAAGTCTGATCTAACGATCACGGCTTATGACAATTCATGAAGGCAGGCTTTCGGGACATTCAAAGCAGTAGTCAAGATCGGACCAGTGGAAATGGAAGTAGAATTTGTAGTCCTACTTATCCTCGCCAAATTTTTAGCCCTTTTGGGGAGGCCATGGTTCCAAAAGCTGGGAGGAGTCCCCTCTACTCTACATTAGATGTTCAAGATTCCTCAAGAGGGGCAAGTTGTGACCATAAGGGCCGCAAGGGAGAACCAGGTCTCTATCTTGGAGATTGCTAGGCAACCTTTTAGTGGATTCCACATCACTGTGATAGATGGGGAGGAGCAGGTGGAAGGAAGCCCCCAGGTGTTAAATATGATGAAGAGGATGTCATTCCTCCGTGGCACTGGTCTGGGTAAGAACTCTAAGGGATCACCTACGGCCATTGCTGTTAGAGGTCAAAAGGATAGGAGGGGCCTCGGATATAAGGGTTCCTTGAAGAAGGGAAAGAAGCCAGTGGGTGAAGTGCCCCATATCAGGAAGAACTTTGTACCAGCCACAACATTATGTGCCTACACAGGGGAAGTGGAGCCTCAGTGGGTAGACGGAAGGATTGTACCGGGGTTTGAGGTCTTTAATGATTTTTTCAACTGGGACATCAGATTGATCAAGCCAGTAGAGGGCTTTTGGGATGAAGAAATCATGACCAGGGAAACAGTTTGGGACTGAGAAACGCCCGAGGAAGTTATCACTGAGAGGTTGGTGACTACCTAGCTGAAGGGGAAGGCAATGGTAGAAGAAGCCACACACGGGGTTGCTATAGAGCCTCCAAAAAGCTAGACTGATGCAGAGCCATCAGCTTCAATAGTTGAGCCAACGAAAGAATAAAAAGAGAATAGTTTAGATTTTCTTTTTACTTTAGAACTTTTTTATAATGTTAATGACATTTTTAGTTATATCAATAAAGTGAACAATTTTGCCTACTTGTTCGATGTTTCTGATAATTTTATTATGCATGATCATGATCATAATCCATCTATATTTGATATTGATTCAACTGATGCTACTCCATTCAATCTTGGAACCTCAAAAAATCCGAAAGAAATCTTGATAGCATCTAACATAACTCCTGAAGAGCGAGAAAAGTTTGAGAGGATATTAAGAAAACATGAAAAAGTCTTTGCCTGGACCTATGAAGATATGCTAGGAGTGGACTGGGAAATCGCAAAACACGCCATCCCGACGTACCCAAACTATATGCCTGTTAAGTAGAAGTTAAGGAGGCTCAGGCTGGAATGGGCAGATAAGGTGAAAGAAGAGATCCACAAGCAGATTGAAGCCAAATTCCTAATTGAGGTACAGTACCCAACCTAGTTGGCCAATGTTGTCACGGTAGCTAAGAAAAATGGCAAGAAAAGGGTATGTGTAGACTATCGAGACTTAAATAAGGCTTGTCCAAAGGATGACTTTCCACTGCCCCACATAGATGTGCTAGTGGATAGCACAGCTACTTGTATGATGTACAGTTTCATGGATGGTTACGTAGGCTACAATCAGATACTCAATAAGATAGCTGATCAGATTAAAATGGCTTTCATCACGGAATGGGGGACATTCGCTTACAGGGTAATGCCTTTCGGTTTGAAGAATGCAGGTGAAAAGTACAACTTGCGATTAAACCCCAAGAAATGTGTCTTCGGTGTCACTTCAGGGAAGCTTCTAGGACATGTGGTTAGCCAGAGGGGAATTGAGATCGTCCCAGATAAGGTCAAGGCCATTCGAGAGATGCCAGTGCCTCAGAAGGAAAAGGATGTCAGAAGCTTTTTGGGTAAGTTGCAGTACGTTAGCAGGTTTATCGCTAAGCTTACTTCGATTTGTGAGCCAATCTTCAAGCTATTCAGAAAAGACCAACCTGTAGTGTGGAATGAAGATTGTCAAAGAGCTTTTAACACTATCAGAGAATATTTGCTGAGTCCACCAGTTCTGAGACCGCCACAGCCAGTCAAGCCGCTTATTCTGTATTTGGCCATTGAAGATAGTTCTGTAGGTGCCATGGTGGCTCAAGAGGATGAGTTCGGGGTAGAATTCGTAGTCTATTACCTCAGTAAGAAGTTCCTTGCCTATGAGGTCAAGTATGCAGAAGTAGAGAAGATTTTCCTCGCGGTAATTTGGGCCTCTAAGAAGTTGAGACACTACTTCCACTCTTACAGGGTACAAGCAGTAGAATCCTCTAAGATACTTGCAGGAAGCTCCATCCTTACTTGGGAAAATGGGGAGGTGGTTGTTGCTATTACAAGAGTTTGATGTTGAGTACATTACTCGAAAAATTATTAAGGGGCATGCAGTGGCAGAGTTTCTAGCTGAGCACCCAATCCAAGGAGACTCATACGAATTCAACTTCCCAGATGAGGACGTGGTAGCTATCACGGTTCAAGGTTGGCAGTTACATTTTAATGAGGCTGTAAACAACAAGGGGGTAGGAGTAAGAGTTATTCTAACAACCCCAGATGATGAGAAACTCCCATTGGCCAAGAAGTTAAGATATAAGGCCACTAACAATGAAGCCGAGTATGAAGCATGCACCTTCGGGTTAGAAGCATTGATAGCTTTGGGGGCAAAGAATGTGTAAGTATTCAGAGATTCATCTCTAGTAATCAATTAGATTAGGGGCGAGTGGAACGTTAAAGAAGAGCGGCTTATGCCATACGTTAAACACTTGAAGGATTTGACCAATCAGTTCGAGGTATGTACATTCCACTTTGTTCCAAGGGACGAAAACCAATTAGCCGATGCACTCGTAACTCTAGTGTTAATATGGGATAACTCAGAAGGGGTGGTTATGAAGACGGTTTTGATTTCTAGTTCTGAGAGGCCTAGCTTTGAGTCCCAGCCAGTGATGAAAATAGAAGTAGCAGACAGAAAGCCACGGTATCATGATATCAGAAGTTATCTAGAAAATGCGACTTTCCCAGAAGAAGCTACTGAGAAGGATTAGAGGCTGATACGCAAGCTTTCCACTCAGTTCATCTGTATAGACGGGGTGTTGTACAAATGACAAGCTGATGGCATTCAGTTGAGGTGTCTGGATGAGGAAGAGGCTGAAAAGGTAATGGAGGAAACTCACGCTGGCGTGTGCAGAGCCCACATGAATGGCTTAATACTGGCCAAAAAGATCATGAGACAAGGGTCCTACTGGCTCACCATGGACACGGACTGCTCGAAATACGTAAAATAATGTCAGTTTTATAAGCAATACGCAGATTTGAGGCATTTGCCAGTTTCAGAGTTACACAGTTTGACATCACCTTGGCCGTTCGCAGCTTGGGGGATCGATATCATTGGAGAAATACGCCCCACGTCCTCTAACGGGCATAGATTTATCATAGTCGCCATCGACTACCTTACAAAATGGGTAGAGGCAGAATCTTTCAAAAAGGTCGATGCTCGGGATATGGCCAAGTTCATCGAAAAGAACCTGATATGCAGATACGGCCTTCCAAATCATGTGGTATCCGATAATGGGGTCCAATTTATGGCTGAAACGAAAAAGTTACTCCACAGATATGGCATTAAGCATCACAAATCTTCTCCTTATCGTTCGCAGGCTAATGGAGCAGTAGAAGCCGCCAATAAGAATGTCAAGAGGATCCTGGCCAAGATGGTTCAGAACTATAAGGATTGGGCGGACAAGTTGCCTTTTGCACTCTGGGGGTATAGAATGACCGTCAGAACTTCTACTGGAGCCACACCGTATTCCTTGGTGTATGGGATGGAAGCAATACTACCAATCGAGATAGAGCTAAAATCATTAAGGGTAGTCATGGAAGCTCAGATTCTGAAAACTGAGTGGGCACAACAGCGGCTGCAACATCTGAACATGCTGGACGAGAGTAGATTAAGGGCTTACTATCATAATCAGGTCTATCAAAAAAGGCTTGCTAGGTCATTCGGAAAGAAAGTCAAGAAACACTCGTTGAAGGAAGGGGACTTGGTATTTAAGAAAATGAGACCTGGCGCACCTGATATCAGAGGGAAATTCAGACCAACATGGGAAGGGCCTTTCATCCAATGAAAATCAAAAGAAGAGAATAAAAGCCCCGTGGGTCGAAAACCGAAAAAAGGCGGCCTTGCTAAAATTGGGCGCCTCGTCAGGGTGAAAATCGAAAAAAGGCATCCTGGTCAAAAATTAGAGGCTTGAGAGAAAATATCCAATCAAGAAAACCCAAGAGGGCTGATTGGTAACAGGAGTTGATGATATCAAGATTTGGGTCCATGAATGAATGAAGTCTTGCATTTTTGAATTAGTGTTAAATGATGATCATGTATATTGAAATCATACTGAAATGTACACAATTTTGTGAAATGAAATAAAACTGAAATTATTCATTTATATTATTTTCTAAGTTCCGTTCTAAAAAGAAACATATTGCTCAAAATGCATACAAATCTGAACTAAACTCTACTACTACTCTCGTCGGCCAATGTCTAAGTCGTCGAGTCCTATTGTAAACGGCAGGGCTAAGCACCCATCTCTTGTATGCACTGGAAGAAGTGACAGAATGATTTCTAAAAGAGGGAATGACAGTTTTCGCTGGTAGTTCAGCCTAAAGATCATGGTACTGTGAAGCAAAAGCTGCAGACAAAACTCCGCCTTGAAAAGATAGGGGGACCCTTACCACATTTTGAGTCATCCTGAGCTGTTGAGCGCATCGGGCCATGATGTAAAAGGTAGCCTCACGAAGCCCACATAGGGAACACATCCTGAAGAGCCATCAATTATCGCAGCAGATAAGGGAAGCCAAGCGCTCATGAAGCTAATATCATAGTCTGTTACTTCGCTGAATCTGGTAATGCCCTCATCGGGTGTTGCGAATGAGTACAGTCGCTGGCGAGGAAGAAAATGCCTCAGAGAATATTGACTGATAACTCGGGAAGGTGGTTCTGACAGCAGTTTCAATTTCTCTTGCAGCCATATCTGAAAAGGGAACAAAAGAAAAATATAAACAAAAGAAAAAAAAAGGAAAAAGAAAATAATAATAAAAGCCATTGGAGTGGGTTGGGTCCACTTCAGGCAAAAGTAAGGCATAGGGTTGTGTGAAAATCCGAAATGGATGCACTTCCTGTTAAGAAAAGCTAGTGTGAAAATCCACAAGGGACGCACTACCTTCTAAAATAGTGACTTACCTGGAGTAATAAGGGGCTCCCAGAAAAGGAAGTAGAAGACCCAGCACGGACAGAGTCAAGACCTAGGATAGTCTCAGTAAGGACCAGGGAAAAAGGGGTCTGCCCGTGATCAAAATCATCCAAAATCCCTAACAGACGAGAGTCACCGGTCAGCTCCTTTGAGGTCACAATCAAGTACCTCATCAGACAGAACAAGAAGAAGACACCCGCACGGTATGGAGGAACGTCAGGGAACTCATCCAATGCCTCAATTAGTGGCTCTAAGGCAAATGTGGGGCCTAGAGGAATCAAACGGACAATGTCAGAGGGGGCAATGCTTAAGGCCAATGCAACATCTTGAGTGTGAATCAGACCACAATGGGGAATGCAAGGTAAGGTGCTGGGAGGATACCAGGTCCCGATAAGAGCGGCAAATTCTTCGGGCAGGGGGCATAATTCCTGATAAGTAAACCTGAAAACATGGAATCGCGAGTCCCAGAAATGAACTATAGCCAAAAGGAGATGGTAGTCTATCTTAACTCTCCTCAGAAATTTCAGGCTAGAAAGCGGAGCTAGAGTGGACTTTTCCCAAGTTTGTGGGTAATCTAGAGCTCGGTGCATCTTGATAATGGCAGCAGAGGATATCTTTCAAGCGCTATGATTGAAAATCTAAGTCGGCAAAGGAAATAAAGAAGAAAAAGGGAAAAAACCTGAGAAAGAAGCTTGGATTTAGGCTTGGAGTGATGTAATGGCACAAAATCCAAGAAAAAGGAGCAATTTATGAGGAGGAGATGACCGATGGGGTGCCCGTCTGTCATATAACCGACGGCAAGCCCGTCGGTCAGCCTAGTTGACCAATGGGCAGATCTTTTTCCTGCATGTTGCATTCATAGCATGCGCATAAAATAATTTGTGCATATTTTTATTGCCTTTGCAATTTGACAGAGACATCCAGGCGTGGAAGTCGAAAAATATTAAGGGAGTGAAAAAAAAAAGCATTTAATGAGGTAATTAATTGCCATTAATTAGAAATTAATTAGGGACTTAATTGGTGGATAAGATCAAAATTCTGAGCGATAGACGGGCTGCCCGTCGCTCGGTCTTTAGACGGGCTGCCCGTCGGTCACTAAAATCTATATAAACGCGAGTGACCGACGCCCTCCCACTTTGTTTTCTTCTTTTTTTCTTTCTTCTCCCTCACCGACCGACGCCCCTTCGGTTTTTTGGACTTTTCTCCCTTATTTTTCGCCTGTTTCGCGCATCATTTGCGCCAAAATGACCCCCACACTGTCACGCACATTTAGAAGTACTTTCTACCCTTTTTTGTCAAGTTTATTTTCGGCACATTCGCGTCGACATACAGGTTACTTTATTCATTTTTTCTACTCTTCTTTTTATTTCCTTCTAACAATTCGAATGGGAAATGCATGTTAGCATAGGTTAGCAAAATCGTGACATTAATCCCTCCTATTTCTTTGAACTATGTGCGGAACATGTTCGTAGGAGTATGAATTTGCATGAGCAAATAGAGTAAAAGAACATAAAAAATGAAAAGAACAAAATAATGATAAAAGGACAAGAATTATCCATAGAAGATTTAGAGTTACTGTAGACACCGGGTCCTGAGGCAGCCTAGATCAGAGTTACCCAATGATGATAAGATGCCTTGTCACAGGCAAAAAGGTTGAATGTGGTGATTTCCTGTTTAAATTTGCATTTTAGAGTGAAAAAGTAAAAAAAAAATAATAAAAAATATTTTGAAAATTAGATTTGAAAAATGGGGTTTAGAAATTTTAGTATTTTTAGTTAATCTTTAAAAAAAAAAAAATTCCGAGCGTCGGCCGCGGTGGCACCTTGCGGCAATGCGCTGTGGCATGCGGAGCGCCATCGCATGGTTCTCCGGGCGAGAGCTGTCCGCACACACGCTGGGTGAGCGCTCTCGCCCAGCGAGCGCGCCGACGTGCACCCATAGCCCCTATTCGCCGCAAAACGCCTGATTTTTGCCCTAAATCAATTTTTTTTTTACGATTTTTGGCCTAAAAATCAGTTTTTTATCCATTTTTTAATGGTTTTTAAGGATTTTTTCCATCTTTAAAATTTCAAATAGATAATATCTGATTTTATTAGGTTTTATCCCTTTAATTATTTTATTTTATGATTTTTTTCATATAATAAGATAAAGATAAAAAATATGAAAGGGGGGATCTTTTCTTCCTCCTCTCAAAAGCTCCCAAAAAATTCCAGATTTTTTCCAACCAAAAATCGAAAAAGAAAAGCTCATTTTTCATCTTTTTTCCAAGAGAATTTCTTCCAAACATATCTTTAAAAGGGATTTTTTTGGTTGATCAAATTTTGAGACAAATACAACAATTATTTACTCTCAAAATTTGGTTTTTAATCTTTATTTGTTTTTTAATTAAACTTTTTTCATATTTTCTAAAGAATTTTTTTTGATGAAAAATTGATTTTGAGACAAAGTAAACAATTGTTTGTTATCAAAGTCCAATTTTTTCCATTTGGTTTTTCTAAAAATAACTTCTTCCTTAATAATTTTTTTTGGGACAAATAAAATCATTGTTTGTTCTCGAAATCATTTTTCTTTAATTTTAATCAATAAAAATCTTTTTTTTCGTCAAAATCATTTCTTTAGGCAAAGAAATCAATTTTTTGTTCTTAAAGAATTTTTGATCATTTTTTTATCCTATTTTTCTTGGAATAAAATTCCAACATTTTCATCATATTTCACTATAATATTACAAATCATTAAACAAAGAAATTGATCATCATTTTATCTTCATCGAATCCGAAACTCTAAGGGTAAACATTTTGGGCTTATTCTTTCTTTTTATTATTTTTGTTCATGTTTAATTTATTTTGTTTGATTTCTCATTATTTTTAACATGTAATTAATAAATCCATTTTAATTGATATTTTACCATGTAAATGGTTTATGTTAATTGTGAACACATTAATTAATCATGTTATTGTCCTAATTATTTTCACCATTCTTTTATTCTTTATTCTTTATCATTCTTTTTATCATTGTTACATGTTTTATTTATTATTATCCATTTATTTATTTACTTTCATTCTTTATCATAGTCATGTTCATATTTTTATGTATTATTTAATTAACATGTTGTATTTTATTTCATTCACATCATTTAATTAACTTGTCATTTACAATGTATTTTTCACATTTATTTTTTAGTTGTTAATATATTAATTCATTTGTTGTTTTGATGTCATACTATTTTATCTTATTAATTCATTTGTCGTTTTGATGTCATACTATTTTATCAAATGCAACAAATCGAATGAGAAATGGGATAAAACTCTAAATTCAAAGTTCAATTATAAAATTAACCAAGGTATGAATAAATGGGAAGTCTCGAACCCACTTTGGTCTTAAGCTCAACAAGGTTAGAGGACCATCTCAATGTTTCATTAGGATGGGACCTCCAAAATATCTCTTGTGGCTCACCAAAAGGCCCAAATCGAATAATCCTAGGCTCCACGGGGTTAGAGGATCATTCCAATGTTCTATTGGGAAGAGGTCTCTAAGATCCCCTTGGCTTGCCCAAAATGGATATATTTGCGTCGTCTTAGGCTCACTGAGGCTAGACGACCTTTCCCAATGTTTTATTGGGTGGCGACTCCAAGAAACCTCCTTATTGCCCAATATAAATGCACTTGTAATTCCTTACAAGTTTTAATGAACCTCTCTTGAAAGCCCTAACAGCAGGTCTTCGGGGTGCCCCGGGGTTTGGCGCACGTCACAGTGGCGACTCCACTGGCGACAATACTCAAGACTTCACTTCGAAAGTGCCTTGGTCAAAATTTACAATTGAGTTTTAATTTAAAAATTTCATCCTTTTTCGAAACTGCATTGCATCTCATTAGAGCCTTAGATCTATGCTAGTTTGGTCCCTCTTTCAACCCCGGTGCGTTCCCGAAGCACAACCCTGCGTTCACTCAATGTAGGAAAGTGTTAAGGATAATCACCAGCCCAAGCCTCGTAACATTAGGGTATATTAAATTGAGACCCGATCGGTCGTTATGCTCGTGATGAGCTAGACCCATTGGCAAGGACCATGCTTGGGTAGCCCTAAAGTATCATCGCCTTGGACGAAAGCTCATGTAATGGAAATAGTTACTTTCCCTAAGTGGTATGAATCTTAATACTATGCTTGCTGTATGAATCATTATGTATTGGACAAACCCAGATAATTTGATTGGTCACCTAATCAAAGGCTTTCATGCCTCGATAGGCCCAAGTCAATTTATTCGGATTGCCTAAATACACAATGGTCAAAACCCATGCGTATACACATTAGCTAAGAGAGGTTATGCTGCCGGTTTTTCACCGTGCACCATACATGTCCATCGGGTTCCCGATTGACCCATGGGCTAATCCCACCTAGGACAGAGACTGCACGACCTCGTGTGTGGGAGTAATAAGGTTGGAAGGACCTATGTGCTTGCATGTGATTTGTGGATGTTACATAGCACGATCATGCATCTTATATGTCATTCATGCATCATCCTAACAGGTATTTTTTGCAGACATCATAGATCTGTCCAGGTGGTCTAAAGGTCCTGACAGGTGACTAATCAGCAATTTATTTGTCTTTTCTTTTCGAGGAACAGAATACGTGGGCTCAGAGAACGGCAAGTCGTCCCCTTTTACAATATTTGATAGAAAGTAACATGGCCAATCCATCAGGAAGATCGGGTGCAACCCATGCCCTCATTATTGATGAAATGGATAGGAAAACACGGGACTTAGAGAGCAGGATGAAAGAATTTGAAGCCAGGATGAAGACTATGAAGGAAGACTTTGCTGCCACGATGACACCGTCTACCAAGGCACAATATACTGGTTTTGCCATGCCACAGAGCAAACAGGGCTTAGCTGTAATAGCATACATGCTGGGAATTGGGTCCAGGGGAAAGATTCCTTGTGTTCTGCAGTCAAGGCAAAAAGGCAAAGGACATGTTTGTAATGAGGGGTTTAAGATGATGACGATGGGTGGCCCCAAGAGAAAAATGGACGTCCTCAAGGAGGCAATTCAGTGATCCAAACGTGCTACTGCCCAAGCTACCAACAAGAGGCTCGCCTTTGGTACTACGGACTCGGACAGAAAAAGTGGTCTATGCAGAGGTGACAGTTCCATCGGCATTCAGAAGATCAAAAAAGTGCCGGTGCCTGGAGTGGCCCAGAAATATTGCTTTGGTTTAGGCGAGTCTTTCCCTCAGATGAGGTCAACTAAGCTAACTGTGGGTTATGGGATAATGGATCCTCATCAGTATGCCACAGGTATATTTGATGACTGGAAAATCCCGAGGAAGCAAGTTCAAAATCTTGAGCCATCTAGAATTACTGGAGGGTGCCCAAGTCATGGCAATGGCAGCAGAATAAGTGGTGGAGACATAAAGGCTTCAGCTAGGGAGGTGACCTGAAATGACTGCATCATCTTAAAAAAGCCTCTGTCGAAGCATTTTGCCTATTTTGTTAAGAAAGGGAAGTTGCAATCAAAACGAGCTAGACCCTCTAAAAGCCAAGGGCGTCCATGACATCAGGCAGATCAATATTGTGCCTATCATCAGTAGGCTGGACATGACACTGATGAATGCCAAGTTTTGAGGGAACAGGTTCAAGGCCTCATCGACAAGGAGCTCAAAGGAAGGAAGGATGGGCCCTGAAGTTGATTATGGACCGTCAGCAACAACACTTGCGTCGGCAGAGAGAGGAACATGATAGTTTAGACTTTCCTTCTTAGTTCTGAACTTTTTTTTAATAACTATTAATGACGTTTTTTAGTTTTATTAATAAATCGAACAATTTCCTTCACTTGTGTGATGTTTTTTTAACGATTTCATTATCCATGATCATAATCCATTTATATTTGGGATTAGCTCGATTGATGCTACTCTATTTATTCTTGGAACCTCGAAAATCTTGATGGCATCGGACATAACTCTTGAAGAGTGAGAAAATTTGACAAAATTAAAACAAAATACGAAAAAGTCTTTGCCTGGACTCATGAAGACATGCCAGAAGATGATTATGAAGCCACCGAGCATACTATGCCAAACATATCCTAATCATGGATAGATGACACAGAAGCTCAGAAGATTCAAGCTGAAATGGGTAGAAATGGTTGAAAGGGGAGATCCATAAGTAGGAACGGGACCAAAATTCATACTGAAATGTAATGCCCAACTAGATTGAACAACAATGGTCCCAATGGTTAAGACGAAAAGTGTGCACATGCATAAACTTCAGGATTTGAGTAGAGTTTGTTAAAAAAAAAAAAAAAAAAAAGAGAGAGAGAGAGAAGAAAAGAGAGAATTGATCAGGGGGCAAGGGAATGCTATTTGGAGGCAAAGTTTGTTCAAATCCCGTCGATCTACACATGCCCGTATTTTTCCATCTTTCTTGACTTCCAAAAAGGACCACAAATATTATATCGACTTGCATTAGACATCACAGGAGAGGTACGCCCTGCAGCCACGACGAACAGGGTCATGCCAAGGTGGTCTCCTACTCTACGCATGGTTCAAGGGCGAAAGGGCAATTTATGGCTAAGGCTAGGAAACTGCTCCAAAGGTCTGATATTAAAGACCACAAGCCCTCTCTGTGCTGCCCTCAAACTAATGGGGCAGGAGAGGCTGCTAACAAGAAGATCTCAGTCAAGATGATCCAAAACTACAAAGTTTGGGCAGAGAAGCTGCCTTTCCCACTCCAAGGCTAGAGAATCACCATTGTAACCTCTATAAGATTCACCTTTTATAAGGGGGGCAGAGGCAGTATGACCGGGCAAGGTAGAGATCAAATCTTTAAGGACAACCATGGAAACCCAAATTTTTAGAAGCCAACTAGTGTAGCAATGGCATCAGCAGTTAAACACATCAGACAAGGATAGGTCACGAGATTACTACCACAGTTTGATCCATGAGAAAATACTCTGCTTGATCATCCGGAAGGAAGCCAAAAAGCAACCGTGAAAAGAAGGAGATTCAGTCTTTCAGCAAATGAGTCCAAATGTTCCAGACGAATGAGGCAAGTTCAGGCTGATGTGAGCAGGTCCCGTTGCTCTTCAGAGGTCGTTATCCGGGATAGCAGCAACAGACAGTGGTGAAGATGATGTCCATGAACCGATCAACATCAACAGACTCAAAAAAGGGTCCATGGCTAAAGACTTAAAAATCAAAAGAAGGGAATAAAAGCCCCGCGGGTCGAAAACCGAAAAAAGGTGGTCTTACTAAAATTGGGCGCCTCGTCAGGGTGAAAACCGAAAAAAGGCATCCTGGTAAAAAATTTGAGGCTTGAGAGAAAATGTCCAATTAAGAAAACCCGAGAGGGCTGATTGGTAACAGGAGTTGATGCTATCAAGATTTGGCTCTATGAATGAATGTAGTTTGGCATTTTTGAATTAGTGTTAAATGGTGATCATGTATATTGAAATCGTACT
This sequence comes from Excoecaria cochinchinensis, assembly GCA_947683425.1. NCBI lineage: Eukaryota > Viridiplantae > Streptophyta > Magnoliopsida > Malpighiales > Euphorbiaceae > Excoecaria > Excoecaria cochinchinensis. Next base: position 12,933,018 of record CANTUQ010000073.1, on the reverse strand, counting down.
GAAACGGGCACAATGTTGTGAAATAAAATAAAACTAAATTCATTCATTGATATTATTTCCTAGTTCTATTCTAAAAAGGAACATATTGCTTAAAATACATGCAAATCTGAACTTTACCTTACTACTGCTCTCACCGGCAGGGTGCCTTAGTGGCCAAGTCCTGTTATCAACTGCGAGGCTAGGTGTCCACCCTCTATATGCACTGGTAGAAGTTACAGAATGATTCCCAAAAAAGGGTATAGTAGTTTTCTCTGGTAATTCAGTCCAAAGATCATGATACTGACATGCAAAGGCTGAATACAAGACCCCGCCTCGAAAGGATAGGGAATGTCTCACTACATCGTTAATCCCTCTGAATTATCAAGCACAATAGGTGGTAGTGTAAAAGGCAGCCTCATGAGGCCTTCAAGAACCAGATCCTCATCTGCTACCTCACCTAATCTAGCAACACATTCATCAAGGGAGGCCATGAAATGCAACTAATGCCTAGAGAGAAATACCTCAGAGAATAACTGTTGATTACCCTAGGAAGGGGCTTTGATAGTAGCTTCAACTTTTCAACAGCCGTACCTGAAAGGCAAGAGAATCTAAAAAAAAAAGGGGCCGTTAGAGATGAGAACCGTGATTGGTGCTCTAAGCAAAAGTAAGGCCAAAGGGCAGGGTGAAAACTTGGGAACAGGCAGTCTGTCGTTCAAAAAATGAAAATGAATAAAAGCCGCTGGAGTGGGTTAGGTCCATTCCAGGCAAAAGTTAGGCATGGGGTTATGTGAAAATCCCTAAAGGGACACATTTCCCGCTAAGAAAAGTTAGTGTGAAAATCCACAAGGGACACACTACCTTTAAAACAATGACTTTTGACTCCTAGAGCGATAAGGCAGCATTACTCCTAATGACTTTCCTTTAGACAGAGCTTGATTTAGAGTCAAGGGGGCAAAATGCTCGTTGACTGGGGGGCAAAGATGTGCACGAGTCAGTTCTCTTTGAAAAGATTATGGGACAGAGTCCTTAAAGCCAACACAACGCTTTTCTATATCCTTGGGAGCATCAGACAATGTGAGCAGCCGAGTAGTACCCTCAATGAATCCCTTAGCCACCTGGGATGTGGTCTATTCATTTTTGCATGTCACGTGCATTCAGTCTTTTACACGTATATATATGCACACACAATTCTTGTACATTAATCCTTTACACGTGTTTCTTATATATAGTTTTGTATGTATACTTCACACACATTATTCCATACGCACACACAATCTTTTGTATATGTTGTTGTGTACATGACTCAGAGGGAAGGGTCCGAATAGACCTCATGGCCAAGGATGATCCAAGGGATGGGTTCAGCTCAACATTATCGGCCACTGTATCCAGCATAAAATCAGGTGCATATGTGAGGGGGTGGAATGCCCAGAAGGACAAGCCTATCCGGACACACCATGCTTAGGGCAATCCGGAATCACACAAATCTATAGAAAATAAGATCCTTTGAGAAGCCTAACTATCCACACATACTTTAGTCGGAGGCAAATTAGACATAAAAGTGGGCGAAGGTACAGTTTTGACATTACATCGGCACTCATCCATGCCGAAAAATCGGATCAAGATAAAGCCCTTACGAGAATGGAATCTTAAGGATCTGCTCCTGGAAAGACATTAAAAAGAGCAAGCCTACTCATGCACACCATGCCGGGGGCAACAAGGTAAGTTTCTATACCATGAGATGTATGCTTGTACACATCACACAATAATCAAGATGAAGTCCTCACAAGGGAAGAATCTCAAGGATCTGCTCCCAAGAGGGAAAAGAATAAGCCTCTCCATGCACACCATGCCAAGAGCGAACAGGTAAGTTTCTCTGTCATAAGATGTACGCTCACACACCTCACACAAAGCGTACAAAATCCGGATTCAAATGTATGTATATTACATACACATGATTCCATACATGCGCACAATGTTTTGTACATGTACATGGCTCAGATGAGGGGTCCGACTAGACCTCATGCTTAGAGATGATCCAAGAATTGAGTTCAGCTTAACATTGCCAGACTCATGCATGCCATGCCGGGAGTGAACAGGTAAGTTTCTCTCTCATAAGATGTACGCTTACACACATCACATAGTAAGTGTATCAAAGCCAAATTCAAATGTACAAATTCTCAAACAAAATAAATGTACAAGAATAAAAACTCTCAAAACAACAACAAAAATAACTTCTCAAACCAAAATAACAAAAACAACAAGCAAAACAAGACAAAACAAAAAGAAGAATATATTTTCAAGGCCTTGAAAATCCAATATACTGTAAAAGTTCAAACGCATCCAAAAATGTGAAAACACAAAAGAAACAAAACAAGGAAAAAACAGAAACAAAAACAAAAAAAAAAATAGAAAAATCACCCGCCTGCAGGCAAACAACAAAATTCCAATCTAATTTTTTCTTTGAGAAAGCTCAAATCTTTTTTCCTCTCTGGAGGCTCAACATCAAATTCTCTCACCTTCTTAAGAAATATGCATGTCTTTTCTACAAGGAGGCTACGTTGGAGATGATAGAGGAATCATTATTTAGAAAAACCAACCGACCTTCAGGGGGGCACCCGTCTAACATCGGCCCCAATAGGCATGTACTACTACAGGTAAGCATCTCTTTTATATACCTTGCACATTTGCTTTTCCCTTTTTTGTAAGAAAAAAAGAAGAAGAGGTCCAGGATAAGCGCCAGCAAGGAAAGCGACGAATGGTTCACCATACCGACCTAAGGATGGTCGATAGATCAGACATTGAAACAGCCGGATGGGGGTTAGCAGATCACACATATTACTAGTCGGATGGGGATTAGCAGATCAGACACTGCGCTATCCAAGATGAGGCCAGCAGAGCACATACGGTAGAACAGATCGCAACGGGATTGAAGTTAGAGAATACTACATCTCACAGACACTGCGCGAGCCGAGACGAGGCTAGCAGAACACATGCGGTAGAACAGATTGCAGCCGGGATTGTAGTTAGAGAACACTACATCTCACAAACACTACGCGAGCTGGGACGAGGTTAGCGGATCACCAGCGGTAGAACGGATCACAAACAGAGGTCGTAGTCAGAGAATACTGCATCTCATAGACGCCGGGCAGGCTGGGACGAGGCTAGCGGATCACCAGCGGTAGAACAAATCGCAAACAGAGGCTGTAGTCAGAGAGTACTGCATTTCACAGACAGCGTGCAGGCCGGGACTAGGCTAGCGGATAACAAGTGATAGAACAGATCGCAACAGAGGATACAGTTAGACAACACTTCACCTCACACCGTGCAGGCCGGGAAGAGGCTAGCGGGACACCAGCGATAGAACATATCGCAATAAAGGATGCAGTTAGACAACACTTCACCTCACACCGTGCAGGCCGGGACGAGGCTAGCGGGACACCAGCGATAGAATAGATCGCAACAGAGGATGCAGTTAGACAACACTTCACCTCACACCGTGCAGGCTGGGACGAGGCTAGCAGGACACCAGCGATAGAACAGATCGCAACAGAGGATGCAGTTAGACAACACTTCACCTCACACCGTGCAAGCCAGGATGAGGCTAGTGGGACACCAGCGATAGAACAGATCACAACAGAGGATGCAGTTAGACAACACTTCACCTCACACCGCGCAGGCCTAGATGAGGCTAGCAGGACAGACCAGCCGCCGTGCAGACCGAGATGAGGTTAGCGGGGGGCAGCGATAGAACAGATCGGAACAGAGGATGCAGTTAGACAATACTTCACCTCACGCCGTGCAAGCCGACCGAAGGCGAGCGGGACAATGCGATAGAAAAGATTGCAAATGAGCCACAGTCTGATAGCGCTACAGCTCAACGGCAATAAGTCGCAACATTCCACACGACAAAATGGTAAGGGCTTGTAACACCCCAACTCATACGTGGGCGAATCCATCCGCAATGGAGTAGAATGCCGTACGAGTAGGTGTGTTACCGAACAGAAACGATACGAAGCGTATATAATTATGAAAGAATTAAAAACTTTTGAGTAAAAATCGGAACATACATATTTATAACCGCGCATATTTTTAAACGAAAACATACACATCTACAATTTTACAATTATACAATAGGAGTCTGAAATATTACATCGTTCTCTTTACATATTATTACTTATACATATAACACAGATATACAAAAAAATTCTAAATCACAAAAGCTGAACAAGATACAAAACTTCTAGCTTTTATGTGGCCGACTCTGCAGATGCGCGACTCGAACAAAAGAAAACCTGCCACCTGCACGGGGAAAAGAGCCCGTGCTAAGCGATAACGCTTAGTGGGGAGAATAAACGAAAATAATAATATGGACGGCCATTCACAATGGTCGTCGAGGCAAAATACATTCAAATGGCAATTGCGGATATTCAAAATACATATTTAAACAGACTTGCATAATAAAGGCATTCATTCGGGAGCTCACACACATCCTCATATATACATATCAAGAATGGACCAAAACAGTCATAACACAAAACACGACACCAGTGTTATCATGCTGAACCACATACCCAAGAAAATCATCCAAAACACCACACTTCTGCTGCACAACTCTAATACATAGCATATTATGCTGTAAACACTCCCATAACGAAGACTGAAGGCATAATCACATCACTTCACATTCATATCAAAACCATGCTTAACTCATATACATAAATACATCGATCGAATCATTTCAAAGCATTCAGAAACTAATAACAAATCACATGTCAAATACGGATAATCGTGTTAACTGAAAGGTCATGTTTACTAAATACAGATTTTCCTTCTGAAGCCCGTGGTCATATTCATATACACATAAACTGATTCTTGCTCATTCAGATATCACATTCTGATGACTATTTCAAAACAGAATAAAACAAACCATCAAAATACCTGCTGACTCATAATAGTGGATAACGAGTACGGAGGGAAAGACCTCATGAGGAAACACATAGCCCGATCTCTGACCGGGTAACCCTCAGAGGGAACACATAATATAATGTACCATACAGGTACAAGTCGAAAAGCAACATCATCTTTCTCCACATTCCAAAAACATTTCGTATCAAAGGGTTCGCAAGGAACCAGTCGTGGGACCTGATCAGGGTCCAAATCGTTCAAAGGGCGCTGCAGCTACAAAGACTCTATTAGGCATGCCTAACTATCCACTAGACTGACTCTCGCAGGTCATGCATCATTTAAATCAGGTATCACATCAGACAATATATATAATATCATCATACCCCATACTATTCATATTATAAAGCGTGTAGTACAACTCAACCAATGCATTTTAACACATCCAAGATTCTACAATATATCAGAATTAAAGATAGAATTATAATATGCCAATAGTTCACAACGCATAATCCTAATCAGGAAATTATACAATATACATCTAAGCACAGCATGTTATCCTAAGAGCAGTGTCTGACTAAAGATAAACATGACATATTTTATATTTCAATATAACCTATTCAGGAGTAACCAATTATGAACTTAACTTTTATAATTTCTTCATTTTCTAAACACGGCATGTAATGCAGATCACCATCATCATTAAATATTATATCCATAACCCAAGAACATTCAACCAAGAATAACATGAAATTTTACCCATGATATTAATTATTCAAAGATTAATTGTATATCAAAATACAGCATGCGTTATACGTTACATTACTTAGTATTCATAAACCAAATTACACCACTTCAATCAGATATTAGATTACCAGGAATTCCTCTTACTACTCATATCATAAGCAAGTGTGAACATATTATCATTTCATTACTCTCACTTTAGAAAATAATCCAAGTTATGTTTCAAATTATAACATATAATTTATTAAGCATAATCCGTATAATAATAGGCATATAACCAAGTTCACATTGCATACGGGAAAGAAAAACCATGACAAAAACATTTAAAATTCATTTTCTGAACACAGAGCACAGAAGAGAAAAACAGGGCAAAATGGAGGTTCTGTCGCGATCGCGACTTTGTCGCGCTCGCGACAGAACGCGCGAGACACGGGTCCTGAGCAACCTTCACGCGACGTGAAGGTTGCTCACGACGTGTGAGCACTGCCCAAGATGCTCACGTCGCGTGAGCTTTGCTCACGCCGTGAGCTTCCCTCACGCCACGTGAGCTTTGCTCACGTCGTGAGCAATTCTCACATTGCATGAGCTTTGCTCACGTCACGTGAGCTTTGCTCACGCCGTGAGCACTTCTCCCATTGCGTGAGCTTTGCTCACGCCGTGAGCCTTGCTCACGTCACGTGAGTTAAGCTCACGCCGTGAGCCTTGCTCACTTCTCTTCACAGTTCACGATCTGTGAACTTGCCCCCAACACGCGAGAGCTGGATTTCACGTCTCTGTCGTACTCGCGACATTGTCGCGCTCGCGACAGCGTCGTGATCTTCAGTTCTCAGCAAAAACACAGGGAAAATCCAAACATCCAAATCAAAACCATTTTCACTCAAACCAAACTTGAATCCAATCTTACCTCAAAATAGAACTTCCCAAACATCTTAACCAATATAAAGCACAAGGTTTCAACAATTACTTCCAATCATATAATCTATTCACATATTGAAACCTCAAAATGTAGAAAATCACAAACTTGACAGTACATTCAACCAATTCTCACAATCCGTTTATTAATTCTATAATCATGCATATCCTTTCATCACAATTAAAAACCCATACAATAAACATTCATTCCAACCTAATACTCATCATCTATTTTCCAGAATTTAAACAAATCAAAGCATACATGCATATTAATTGAAAAGCTTGGATAAACTAACTCAAATAGCTCCCAAACCTCATTGAAGCAAAAACCATTCTTCTTCAAGCTTGCTCCTCAAACCTCTTCTTGCCCTTATACTTGCTCTTGTTAGCCAAAGCTTACACAAATCAAAAACCCAAGAATTACTCTTAACCCAAAAACCCTAACTCAAACAAAACACAGAGAAGAAGGGGAACATAATCTCTCTTAGGAAACCCTAGTACCCAAAATCATACACATACCTCCATAAAAGACTTCTTAAGCTCCACCAAGACATCAACCCATGCCTAGCCACCGAGAAGAACACGATCCAAGGAAAAGAAAAGAAAGAAGGAGGAGGAGAAGAGCAAAACGTAATCTGCCTTCTCACTCCCTCTCTCTTTCCTTAATCTTATCTCCTCCTAATTACTTCTTATCCCAAATCCACTTGCCCACTTCCCATTGGTCCAAGTAATTCACTTTGACTCTCAACTCAAGTCACCATACACATGCACACACTAAATCACTTCTCATAGAAATATCCTACCTCTTAAGTTCCATACCCATAATGCACTTGATAATTATTTCTTAAAACTCATTTACATCCTACTTCCATATACTTCAATCACACTCTAGCATTTCCTTATAAAACACTTGTCATCATCCTACAAACCCAAGTGTCACAATCTTATCCAATCACTTCCTACATACCATACACATGTTCCACTAGATAATTCATTCACTAAACTTATTTAGTTAATTTCTTAGCAATTAAATCCTTATTATCCATATTACTCATGTATAAATTACCAAAATACCCTTCACTCAACCAACTTAGCTGCCGATTCCGACTAGGCCCATTTTGGGGTGTGACAGGGCTGCCTCAGGTACGCATCTCTTTCCTTCTTCTCTGAATTTTGGCTCATCTAGGCACTAATGCACTAGTTTCCCCAAAATTGGGGGCAGCTATAGACACCGGGTCCTGAGGCAGCCCAGATCAGAGTTATCCAATGATGATAAGACGCCTTGTCACAGGCAAAAAGGTTGAAAGTGGTGATTTCCTGTTTAAATTTGCATTTTAGCGTGAAAAAGTAAAAAAAATAACAAAAAATATTTTGAAAATTAGATTTGAAAAATGGGGTTTAGAAATTGTAGTATTTTTAGTTAATCTTTAAAAAAAAATAAAAAATTTTCCGAGCGTCGGCCGCGGCGGCGCACGGAGCCCCAGCTTCACGCATGCGACGTCACTCGTGCGCATGACGCGCTGCTTGCACGCTGGGCGAGCGCTCTCGCCCAGCATGCGCTACAGACGCCCATCGGGCGCACCTACGGGCGTCCGTAGCCCCTATCCGCCGCAAAATGCCAGATTTTCGCCCCAAATCAATTTTTTTACGATTTTTGGCCTAAAAATCAGATTTTATCCATTTTTTAAAAGGTTTTTAAGGATTTTTTTCCATCTTTAAAATTTAAAATAGATAATATCTAATTTTATTAGGTTTTATCCCTTTAATTATTTTTAGTTTATGATTTTCTTCATATAATAAGATAAAGAAAAAAAATATGAAAGGAGGGATTTTTTCTAGGACTTTTCTTCTTCTTCCTCCTCTCAAAAGCTCCCAAAAAATTCCAGATTTTTTTCCAACCAAAAATCGAAAAAGAAAAGCTGATTTTTCATCTTTCCAAGATAAATTCTTCCCAACATATCTTTAGAAGGAATTTTTTTTGTTGATCAAATTTTGAGACAAATACAACAATTATTTACTCTCAAAATTTGGTTTTTAATCTTAATTTGTTTTTTAATTAAACTTTTTTCATATTGTCGAAATAATTTTTTTTTTTGATGAAAATTTGATTTTGAGACAAACTAAACAATTGTTTGTTATCAAAGTCCAATTTTTTCCATTTGGTTTTTCTAAAAATAACTTTTTCCTTAATAATTTTTTTTGCGACAAACAAAATTATTGTTTGTTCTCAAAATCATTTTTCTTTAATTTTAACCAAGAAAAATCTTTTTTTTAATCAAAATCATTTCTTTAGACAAAGAAATCAATTTTTTGTTCTTAAAGAATATTTGATCATTTTTTTATCCTATTTTTCTTGGAATAAAATTTCAATATTTTCATCATATTTCACTATAATATTGCAAATCATCAAACAAAGAAATCGACCATCATTTTACCTTCATCGAATCCGAAACTCTGAGGGCAAACATTCTGGGCTTATTCTTTCTTTTTATTATTTTTGTTCATTTTTAATTTATTCATGTATATTTTTATTAACTTCATTTATTTATTTATTTTATTTATTTCAAATTTATTTTATTTCATTTGTTTATATATGATTTTATTCTTATTCATGTAAATATTGATTTCTTTTAATTCCTAACATGTAATAATTTATTTTATTTGATTTCTAATTATTTTTAACATGTAATTAATAAATCCATTTTATTTGATATTTTTACCATGTAAATGGTTTATGTTAATTGTGAACACATTAATTAATCATGTTATTGTCCTAATTATTTTTATCATTCTTTTATTCTTTATTCTTTATCATTATTTTTATCATTGTTACATGTTTTATTTATAGGTGGCAAATGGGTGGGTTGGGCGGGTTTGGGTTGGGTCATAAATGGGTCAAAAATATATGGGTCATAAATGGGTCAATACCCAAATGGGTTGGGTGGGTTTGGGTCTACCCATTTGATATTTTTTTAATGAAAAATAATTATCGATATAATAACGGGATACTAAAAAAATTATTATAAAATGTTGGTTCAAATGGGTCGGTGGAGATCCAAACGGATCGGGATATCGGTTGAATTATAGCTGTCCAATTTACTATTCATTTGGTAAAAATTTTGGCAGTATAATGGCTATATATATAATATACATTTCCTGCAATTCAAACAATCTACAGTCACAAACAAGGGCACAACAACACAATAATTCATAAACCAAGTGACTCTTTTTTCATTTTTAAGCCAATTATGTAATCCTAAATTATTTCACTTACTTTTTAAGCTCAATTTCTCCCAAAATTAATTTTATAATTCTTAAAATATATAAATTAGTCTCCCTGCAAAATTTCAGCTTAAACAGAGTCTGTTTCTCGATCTGATATATTTAAATCAATCCGTTTCTATAATTTTCAGTGTTACCAAAAAATTAATTTTTTGCTGTAAAAAATTTCTAAATATTAATCTAAGTCTATATATACCATTAAAACAATTTTTAGAGGTCATTTGCTATTTTTAGAGGTCTAGTCAAACTTTGGTTAAACCAGCTACCCTTTAAAACGAGCCGGATTTTTTTTTTATTTTTTACTTTTGGAAATCTATTTGACCTCATTTTTTCTTCAAATTTTACCGTCGGGCTCCTTATAACTAGTATTTTTCGATGGTCAAATAAAATATTTTTTACCTCCGGGTGTAATTTTTGTTCCCAGTGCACTATGTATCATAAAAAATACTATTCACGACTAACCCGATAACTCGGCCATTACAAATCTAACCAACGAAATATGCATACACATTACACAATAATAATACAGCGGGACAGTATAATAAAAAAATCTTGTTCATTAAGACAAAAATTTTTAATATTCAAGAAATAATGAAAAAAAAAACACCCATTGGGTCAAGGAAGAATGACCCAAATGGGTTATATTTTTTGTGGTTAGATTTTGGGTGGGTTTAAATGGGTCAATTTTTTAGTTGGGTTGGATTTGGGTCAATTTTTCTTGAGTGGGTTTGGGTGAGTTGTTGGGTTTGGGTTAATTTTGACATGTATAGTTTTATTTATTGTTATCCATTTATTTATTTACTTTCATTCTTTATCATAGTCATGTTCATATTTTTATGTATTATTTAATTAACATGTTGTATTTTATTTCATTCACATCATTTAATTAACTTGTCATTTACAATGTATTTTTCACATTTATTTTTTAGTTGTTAATATATTAATTCATTTGTCGTTTTGATGTCATACTATTTTACCTTATTTTATTTAATTTTACCATTTATTATTGATTTAATTGTTTTAATTACTAACATTATTTCTTTTGTGTTTTTTTTTATGTCAAAACTTATTTTTCTTTACTTGGCATTTTTGCGAGCACACGGGGAGATCCAGAAGGCTCGTTCGGGATTAAATATTTAAATTTTTTATTTGTAATATTTATTTATTTGGCTTTTTATTTACTTTGCCATGTAATTTTTTTGTATAAAATCGTTTATTTTAGGCACGCTAGAAAAAAATCACAAAAATATTTTTTATTAATTAACTTGGAACTTTTCCTAATAAAAAGGGGACCGATGTCCCAATTTTCTTTATCCAAAATAAAATTGTCACATCAAAAATGTTTTGTAATAAACATGCATGTGAGGACCAATGTCCTCATCATTAACCAATATCCCGATTTATGCATGATTTGTATTTTATTTACAATGGGGGTTGTATTTCGCCCCTAGTTTTGTTGTATTTATTTTCATGCATCTTATTTTAATTAAGCTTTTACCGCTTTCCCAAACTGGATAACTTGCGCTTTAATTCAAATGCATCAAATCGAATGAGAAATAGGATGAAACTCTAAATTCAAAGCTCAATTATAAACTTAACTAAGGTATGAATAAATGGGAAGTCCTGAACCCACTCTGGTCTTAGGCTCAACGAAGTTAGAGGACCATCTCAATGTTTCATTGGGATAGGACCTCCAAAATATCTCTTGTGGCTCACCAAAAGGCCCAACTCGAATAATCTTAGGCTCCACGGGGTTAGAGGATCATTCCAATGTTCTATTGGGATGAGGTCTCTAAGATCCCCCTGGCTTGCCCAAAATGGATATATATGCTCCGTCTTAGGCTCACTGAGGCTAGACGAACTTTCCCAATGTTCTATTGGGTGGCGACTACAAGAAACCTCCTTGTTGCCCAACATAAACGCATTTGTAATTCGTTACAAGTTTTATGAACCTCTCTCGAAAGCCCTAAAAGCTGGTCTTCGGGGCGCCCCGGGGTTCGGCGCGCATCACGGTTACCTCCTGTTGGACTTAGTTCTAGGATCAACCCAAACTGGATAAGACACCGAAATAATTTGAAATGTTGTTTGGGGCCAATGGCCTGTCCAATTATTGTCTTTTCTTGCAAGAGGTTGGGTACATCCTTGCCGAGATGCTGCCCAAATTTATTTTTCTTTTTTTTTGGGTTAGGCACATCTTTATGGAAATGCTGCCGAAGTTGTTACATTTTGGCCCGGGATGCTGCCGAAGTTTATGGAATTCATAAATTTTCGTTTAGCTATTATTTACAACAATAATGCAAAGCTAATTATTTTCTTCTTCTTCTCAGGATGCCTCCACAGCATCAGGTTCCTCATGATCAGCCGGAGCCTGAGCTTCCTCTCTAGATGAGTGATGAGGCGAGAGAGAGGTTCAGGTTGCTGACTCACATACAGTTCTGGGCCAGCCGCTTCATCTCTAGACCCTTTCTGGAGGCTATGGGGATGCTGGAGGAGGTGGACGCATTAGTGGCGGCTGCCGGATGGACAGAGTTTCTGTGGCCTTCCTTCCACACACATCTAGAGATAGTTCGAGAGTTCTTAGCCACCCTGCACTATGGGGGTTTTTAGAGATCGGACACGGAGGAGGGAGTGATTCAGTTTTGGGTCAGAGGTTATCGGTACAGCATCACCCGCCGGAGATTTGCAGAGTCCATTGGATTGCCAGTCGGGCGCAATGTTATAGTGCCCCAGAGGGCTATCCGGAGGTAGCACTGGGAGATGATAGTTCTATCGGGAGTGTCGTATGACCATGATACGGCAAAGAGCACGGTGCTCTCATCGCAGGCTATCAAGTATATTCATAGGGTACTTTCGAGCTCCTACTTGGGATGGGCAGGTAACCCAGGATTAGTGAATGGGGCAGAGATTTGGAGTTTGTGGGCGATGGTCGCAGGACGCCGCCTTAATATTAGCCACGAGATTGTGGCTAATTTGGTCAGGGTATCTAGGGGGCAGCCCCTACAGTATTTGCGGGAGGGGTGTTGACCCAATTATTGCTACAGTTGGGGGCTCGACCAGATAGTTTTGGGCCCGCTTTGGACGAGAGTATTCATGTGGATGCTCATCGGCCCTGACTATGGGGATGATAGTCCAGCTGCAAGGCCAGGCCGAGGAGCACAGGCTGCGCACTGTGCACGAGACCATACATGCTTTCGGCCTTCCTTCGCTCTAGCTAGTAGAGGAGGAGCCTCAGGTGGAGGAGCAGCCTCCCCAATAGCCAGAGCACCAAGAGGGCCAGCCTCCCCAGCAGGCAGAGTTTCAAGAGGGGCGACCTCTACAGTGGCCATCGGAGGAGGGGCAGCCGCATACTCCCTCCGATATGGGTATTGAGTTCACCATGGATGAGCTATTCGCCACTCCTCTAGCACAAAGAGTGCAGAGCAGTCCTCCCTATCCGACACGGGTACAAAGGTCGACACCTCGGGACACTGATAGGTTCTATCCTTACAGCCGGGCGGGGCATCCGGGGGCATCTACCTACATTGTGCCACCCCTAGACCATCTGACAGAGCCAGTTCCCCCAGCACTAGCACCACAGCCAGCCCAGCCAGATCTGGTGGCAGCCATGACTTCTATCCTTGCTACCATGGAGCGCAGGCAGGAGGAGAGAGATAGGGTCCTCCTCGAGCGGATTGGGCAGTATGAGGCGAGAGACCGAGCCATGCTAGAGAGGCTGAACAAGCAGGAGGAGGTCATCCGAGGCCAAGCGAGGCTCATTGAGGAGTTGAGACGGGATTTGATGACCTCCCACGGCGCCGCAGCCAAGAGGATGGACACAGCTATCCAGATGCTAGATGAGTTCATCAGTTCCCTTTGGTTCAGAGTAGGGGTGTTGGAGAGTGCCATCTCGCCTATCTCCCAGTCCATCAGGGAGTTTCACGAGCAGAAGGAGTTTATGCTTGGGGGCATCAGAGGAGCAACCCGAGACTAGATCCTGACACTATCTAGTAGGTTCCAGGAGCTAGGAGGAGTGGTCAAATATACTTTCGAGTTCATGGGAGTCTGCACCCAACCTTTCTTGGACGTCTATGCCCAGGTGCAGTTCCAGCAGGCGGATCCCGCAGGAGGAAGGCCCTCGTCAACACCGGTCGCGGCCCCTCCTCATGCCCAGGCCAGGTTCAGACCCCCTATGCAACCTAGCTAGCCCTCCATGTCCAGAGCCTAGCCACCAGCATCCTCATGCCGGAGCTAGCTAGTGCTCGTGTCAGACGACAGTGACCCGAATGAGCCTTCAGATTATTGTCCTCTCTAGGTGTTCAGGGAGTTTATCTTGATTTTATTTTATTGTATTTTTGTACAAAATATGTATTTCATTAGTGGAACACTTATGTTTGCATTTTGTCAAACTTATATTTTATTCTATATATCTGCCATGGTAATATCTCACTTACACTTTCCAAACGTTTGATAACACGGCAAATGAAAAAAAATGAAAAAACAAGATAATAATAATAATGCAAAAATTATTTAGGAGATAACGAACCAATCAACTCGCAATGAATTGATCAAATCTTTTGTAACACAGGAACATGAGTTCACACCAACCCAAGGATGGTCAACGATCAAATGACTCAGAATACCACACAAGTCGGGCGAGGCTAGCAGGACAACAGCAATAGAACATATCACAAAGGGGATTGTAATCAGAGAGCACTACTTCCCATGACACTCAGACTCCGTACAAGCCGAGATGAGGCCAGCGGGGCACACGCGATAGAACAGGTCGCAACGGAGCTACAGTATCTCCCAGACACCGTGCAGGCCGAGATAAGGCTAGCGGTACGCTTGCAATGGAATAAATTGCAATCAGGTTGCAGTTAGAGAACACTACATTTTCCAGCCGCCATGAAAGCCGAGGGGAGGACAGCGGGGCACAGGCTATAGAACGAATCGCAAACGAGTGGTGGTTAGAGAACACTACCCCTCACATCATGCAGGCTGAGATGAGGCCAGTAGGGCAGATTAGCCACCGTGCAAGCCAAGATGATGCTAGCGGGGCACACGCAATAGAACAGATTGCAACGGAGTTGGGGTTAGAAAACACTGCATCTCACAAGCACCATGCAAGTTGAGACAAGGCTGGAGGTACACTTGCAATAGAGAAATTGCAAATGGGTTACAGTTGGATAACATTGCCTCCCAGAACACTCAGACGCCGAGCAGGCCGAGACGAGGATCGCCGGAGGAAGACGTGAAATAACTTGCTTTTACGCAACACTAAGAAGGTAAGGACCGCCTCAGGTAAGCATTTCTTCCTTTCTCCTCTGAATTTTGGCTCATCTAGAAACTAGTGTACTAGTTTCCCTAAAATTTGGGGCAATTGTATACACCGGGTCCTGTGGCAGTCTAGATCAGAGTTATTCGATGAAGAGACTAACGTCAATTTTTGGATAAGGGATGAAAGTTATGGGTGTTCATTCTCCCAGTTTTATAAGGATCGAAGGTTTTTTGGGTAAACGGGAGATTTCGGAGAGTCAAGGAGAGTTCAAACTTTGGAAATTGGGAATTTATTCCATGGACGGGAAGCCCATCGGTGGTGAGAGAGCCCATCGCTCACGCGAGAGGCCCGTCCCTCGCGACGAGTGCCGGCTGTCACTCTGGGATGGAGCCCATCGCTCGGGTAAGCGGCGCCCGTCGCTCGCTTGAGTGACGCCCGCTCCTCGTGAGAGACAGCTGTCTCTCATCTTTGTGCCACGTGTAGGGCTCGTCAGTCAAATGACCGCTGGTACCCCCGCAACCGATGCCATCATTCATCCAACGACGCCCGTCGGTCGGTGATCTGGTCGTTTAAACTGCTGGATTCTCCATATTTTGGGAAGGATTGATAAATATCTTTTAAATCTTATAAAAATCTCCAAAATCTTTTCAAATATCTTTAAATATTGGATTTGATTTTGGGAATATGCTGAAGATCATTCAGTTTTGATTTGATTTGGAAAATTCTCCTCAATTTAAATTTAAAATTTAACTTTATTTGAAGTAGCTTCCAAAACCTATAAATAGGGGAAGGAAGTTCCTTTTACAGAGGATTTTTTGGGATCAGAAAAGTTGCTTCAAATATTTTCTCACGAGATTTCAATTTTCTCCAAAAGCGTTTTTGTTAAATATTTTTTAAATCAAAGCTAATTCGAGGGAACGACCTTTATTCGTTTTTTCGTCGATTTAGCTGCTTTTAGCATTCAAAGTGCTATAAAATACCGAGTAAGAGAAAGTAATTTTCTTCTCTTGGTTTACTCTTTTTTACAATACGGGTTTTGCGATCAAAGATTTCTCAAAATCACGCAATTGTGGACCAATCCTTGTAGAACTCGAGGAACTGAAATCGCACGACGTTCACCTTCACAAGTAAAAATTCTGAGGGTAAACATTTTGGATCTATTATTTTGAATTTATTTACTTTGTAGTGATTTATTGCATAAAAATCCGATTTTATTCAAATCAAAACAACAAAACAGTTTGAATTTTCTTTTTTTTTGGGAACAGGGGTGACCGACGGGTAGAAGTAACCACAGATGGCCGTCTCTCAAGTGAACGATGGGCCGTCGATGGATGTCATCCTAGCCCGCCGGTCAGCCCAGGGATGCCCATCGCTCGCGCGCCTTTGGCCATCCCTGGGCCTCCTCTCTCATTTATTTCCCTTTTTCTTTACCTTTTGATTTCCATTCTTTTGATTTTCCTTGCAATTTCTCACATTTTTTTATTATTATTATTCAATTTCTTATTTATTCTGCTCCTAATTTTGCACTAACGTGGCTTTTATTTTATGAGTTTTATTTGACTTGCTTGGTGAATCTGAAGCTGTTTATAATAGAAGCCACTGCGATGACCTAAGGATCCTCACCTGGTTTTATTCTCTGGACTTTATCCTTTTCTAATTTATGTTGTTATTGTAAATATCATTTTTTTATCCCGCTAATATAAAAATGGTTAAATATTTTTATTCATTAAAATGGGATTTTTCATCAATCAGTTGAGGACCAATGTCCTATTTTTTACCAAAAAACTAACGCCTCAAAATTATTTTATAATAAATATGTATGCGAGGACCAATGTCCTCATCCTTAATGTATATGTAACACCCCAACCCATACGTAGCGAACCCATCCGCAAGGGAGTAGGAAGTCGTACGAGTAGGTGTGTTACCGACAGAAACGATACAAAGCATATAATTACGAAAGAATTTAAAACTTTAAGGAACAAAATCTGAACGTACATATTCTAAAACGAAAACATACACATATACAAATTTACAATCATACAATAGGAGCCTGAAATATTACATCATTCTCTTTACATATTATTACATATACATATTTTACAGAATTACAAAATCCAAAATAAAGAAGCTGGACAAGAACCAAAGCTCCTAGCTCCTATGTGGCCGACTCTGCAGATGTGCGACTCGAACTGAACCAGACCTGCCACCTGCACGGGGAAAAGAACCCGTGCTAAGCGATAACGCTTAGTGGGGAGAACAAACATAAAAGTATGGACGGCCATTCACAATGGTCGTCAAGGCATAACACACATAACATCATACACACCTAGTTCTTACCGAGAAATACATATAACAATTATGCATTCAAATGTTTCTAATCATGTTCATGTACTTATATGTGTGACACTAATCAAATCAAACCTCACCATAGAAGATGTGAATAGGTTCATACATAGCTACACGTAACTTCACATGCATGCACTTACCTATACATTACATGTCGGTAACATTATATTTATATGCTAATACTTGTGTCATCATACCAAAACAGGTCCTCATATGCATACATTTACCGAGCACATTGGGAAGTCGGGCTTTTGGAAGAACATCATGCAGAAATACATAATTACAATACCATCACACTTCCGCTGCACAACATTAATCTTTAATACAAGTAACTATACAATATTGCATTCCAATCACGGTATTCCAGAGAGCTAATAAGTCTGTACTTATTAATTCACATAACTATAATCATAACTGATCAGAATCGCATGCTTACGAATATAACATAACAAATCATACACCTGCTGACTCATAATAGTGGATAACGAGTACTGAATGGTACCTTACGGGTACGAATCGAACACATAATATAATGTACCATACAGGTACAAGTCGGAAGGCAACATTTCATTGAACAGGACCTTAAACAAGATCCATACACATACACATAATAGGGGTTCGTGAGGAACCATTCGGGGACCTGATCAGGGTCCAAATCGTTCAAAGGGGCGCTGCAGCTACACATACGTAGACTCTATTAGGCATGCCTAACTATCCACTAGACTGACTCTCGCAGGTCATGCATCATACAAATCATAGTTCAAATCACATAATTTATATCATTGTACATAATCAGCAACAGGTGAGACATATGAATAAATTTATAAGGTCAATCATGCATTATACAATTTACACTTAAGCATAATATAATAATCTTAGAGAAAGATCATCAGTATAGATATGCATAATACATTCAATTATATTAACATACTTCATAAAACAGTCTAAGAATAAACCTAGAGGCATCACAAGTTTCGGAATTCAAACATGGAAATCACAAAAGAAACTCATTTAGCACAACACATCTGTCGCGCTCGCGATGCCTGTCGCGCTCGCGACAGAGACCATAGTCTCTTCGCTGCGCACGCGCGACGGACTTCGCGATCGCGGGAAGGAGAGAAGGGCCCGGCTCTGTCGCGCTCGCGATGTTGTCGCGATCGCGACAGAGGACAAGTATTGCTATCGCGGGGTCGCGACAAGTCGCGTGCTCGCGATAGCACAGGCCAACAATGTGCTCTATCGCGATCGCGACGGTTGTCGCGCTCGCGACAGAGAGCAGACAAGCTATTACTATCGCGGGCTCGCGACAGCGTCGCGTTCTCGCGATGGCACAGCATCAGGATCACCAGTCTCTGTCACGCTCGCGACAGTGTCGCGATCGCGACAGAGTCATGATTCCAAAAATCTGCAGAATTCTACAGGATCTTTCCTTCCTCAAACTCACTACCAAACACACGAAACATATCCAAAGGTTTCTTACATCATCTCCAGCAAGTCACACATCATTAACAACATAAACACGACATCCATACTAAGAAATCCAAATAAATCATGCCACTAACAATATCCATATACTCAAACTATAATAACAACATTATTCTTCATTCATCTCAATCGCACCCATGTTAAATGCATTCAAACATATGATACGTCATGCTTAGGTTACTCATGAGACTATCACATGATAGCCCTCATCCATAAACAAACCTTCATGGAATTATATCTATGATTAATTACTAGTTAAATCACCAATCTTAAACATACTCCTAAGTTTTTCCCATGACATTACTTATATAGCCATTTAATTACCCTAAATATGCATAATAATTGATGGAAAAGGTGCGGGATTGATCCGGGTCAATCCTAGACTCAAAAATAGAGAAGAAAAGGCTCAAAATATGATTTCTTGTCGCGAGGTCGCGACCCTTGTCGCGCTCGCGACAGAGACTCGCCTCAGCTACCTTAACAGACTGCTTTCTACTACAAACTAGTATCGCGAAAACCGACCTCTAAACCTCATTTTTAGGAAAAGTGGTCTTCTTAACAAATGTTCCCCTACGTCTTAGCTTTCAAAAGGAACAGGTTTCAGGTCAATTGGACATCTATAACTCCAGATATGAATTCCACAACCTATACTGGTCAAATAACCCGACACAAAAAGAGACACTACGGTTTTATCAAAAATTAAGGGTCTTAGAGCAAGAATTCGCCCACGTCTATTTCTAAGACGTTTAAAGATATGGAAGTACTGGTTCTAATGGCGCAAGAATCACATGATTCAGAGTTCTAAAACTCTACTTATAACAAAAACATTGTACAAGGGTCAGATGAGAACGAAACAGGGTTTACCCAATCATACACTTCATTTTCAATTCTCACACACCTTCAACTTAAGCCACTTCATGCATTATCAATACATTTACCCAAACAACTACATGCATAAGAATCGTATTAAACACTTAATTTACTGGAAATCATATACAGATATATATTCATAACTCAATAAGAATTTAGGGGAAAAATCAATTAAAACTCAATTAAAAGAATCAACTCCCAAACACAAATGAAGAAATCAAAGCTCCCAAACCTCTTGTAGACCAAAACCCAGCTAATCTTCACTCTTGAACCTTCTCCTTGCCTTTGATCTTCTTCTTGTTACCACCAACTTGCACAGACCAAAAACCCAGAAATTACTTTTAATTGAAAACCCTAACTTACACAAAATCAAAAGAAAAGGAGAAGAAAGAGAACCCCAACCGTAGGAACCCTAAAGCTCCAACTTACCTTTTCAATCTTACTTCTCAAGCTCTACCAAATCACTTCTAATTCACTCAAAATAAAAAGGATGGAGCAAAGAAACGGGGAGGAGAGGAAAAGAAAAATAGAAAATGAAGAGGAAGAGAGAGCAACGGGAACAAGAACAAGAAATTCTCCTTTTCTCCTTTCCTAACCCAAATCACACTAAATGCACACCTACCCTATTCCACTTGTCCACTTCCTATAGGTTCACATTACTTACTTTGACTTCTCAATTCAAGTCACCATACACATGCACACACTAAATCACTTCTCATATAAATATCCTACCTTTTAGTTCCATACCCACAATCCACTTGATAATTATTTCTTTTATGCAAATATCTCCAAGGTACCATGCTCATAGACCACACAATCAAATCTCTTAACCCACAAACATCCTACTACCATACACTACAAACACACCATAATAATTCCTTCACTTAATTTATTTAATTAATTTCTTAGCAATTAAATCCTTATTATCAATATTACTCATGCCTAAATTACCGAAATACCCTTCACTTACCGACTTAGCTTGCCGATTCTGACTAGGCCCGATTTGGGGTGTTACAAATCTACCCTCCTCAAAAGAATTTCGTCCTCGAAATTCACTTATATCCGATTTTCTTAATTTCAAAATCTTTATTACTAACATTCACACACTAACGTTATACTATCCAAGTCGTTTTTACTAGTATCAGGACATATAATATAAATCCTTCTCACTAAAATAAACATCTCCACAAATTTTGAGTTACAGATCGTTTGCATTCTATCACTATCAGGTCAACCTTTTCACTTAACTTCTTTCTCATAACACTTCTCGCCTTTAAAATACAGAATCGTTCACACATTCACTATACTCTTTCCTTCATTAAAATGACTATAACATTCCCTCCTAGATTACTAGCATCACTAGTCACAATTTGGTTTTCACTTTTAAATCATCACATAAATCTTACAGTACTTATTATTTAATCATCTTATACAGAAGTCTGCAATTCCATCCACTTACTTTACTTATACTTACCACTACTACTCTTGTTCCTATTAGCAAATAGTACACGTACACCCTGTCAGCTTTCTCTCAATCAAAACACATGTACAAATGCTTTTCATGTATGGTCAAAGGGATGATGATGCAATGAAAATGTGATGGCTCATGTATGCAGAATGATGCTGAGGAAATGCAAGTAATGCTGTAATGATGCATTTAGTCCCATCCCCATGATTTAATATGCTTTTATTCAAATACTTTTCTGGAGATAGCTGACAGGTATATAGAGTACTACCAAAACCTTATGGAATCCAAATACCCTTCCACCTCAGACTACTAAAACAACTTTACTCAAACACCTTAAAATAAAACTTACCAGAAGGTTGTACAGACTCTGTCACCACACTACGGTGCTCAACAAGCCTTGTTGGTCCACGAGTGGTTCTAAGCAATTCCTCCATATCCTTCCTAGCTTGCCTAGCTAGATTCTCCCTTGACTTCGGACAATTGGCAAGCTGATGGGCTTTGCTACCACATCGGAAACAAGCTCCAGTGAGCCTCCGACAAAGACCCCAATGTTGCTTCTGACAGAATTGGCATACCGGAACTTCTCGAATCTTTTTACCCGCTGGTATCTCTTTACTCGATATTTTTCTCTTCTGAAGTCCCTTCCGAGCGAAATCTTGAGAAACATGAGGGGTAGTCAACCTATCCAAAATTCGAACCAATCCTCGCACTAACGCCCTATCATCAGAAACAGAACCAGAATCCCTAGCCCGAGGATGCTCGGAAACATTCTGATCAACACTAACTGGGTTCACACTATCGGTCGTCTCATCCACCTTCTCACTAGGGTCAGACTCCATCTAACCATTAAACACACACAGGACAAAACACATCTGCATTAGGCCATGAACAAAACTGACTCTCAAACAAAGACTCGACACATAACAAGTAACATACAAAGACCCGATACTCAAACAAATAAGGCAACCAGAATCTTATGCTCTGATACCACTAAATGTAACACCCCAACCCATACGTAGGCGAACCCATCCGCAAGGGAGTAGGAAGCCGTACGAGTAGGTGTGTTACCGAACAGAAACGATACAAAGCATATAATTACGAAAGAATTTAAAACTTTAAGGAACAAAATCTGAACGTACATATTCTAAAACGAAAACATACACATATACAAATTTACAATCATATAATAGGAGCCTGAAATATTACATCATTCTCTTTACATATTATTACATATACATATTTTACAGAATTACAAAATCCAAAATAAAGAAGCTGGACAAGAACCAAAGCTCCTAGCTCCTATGTGGCCGACTCTGCAGATGTGCGACTCGAACTGAACCAGACCTGCCACCTGCACGGGGAAAAGAACCCGTGCTAAGCGATAACGCTTAGTGGGGAGAACAAACATAAAAGTATGGACGGCCATTCACAATGGTCGTCAAGGCATAACACACATAACATCATACACACCTAGTTCTTACCGAGAAATACATATAACAATTATGCATTCAAATGTTTCTAATCATGTTCATGTACTTATATGTGTGACACTAATCAAATCAAACCTCACCATAGAAGATGTGAATAGGTTCATACATAGCTACACGTAACTTCACATGCATGCACTTACCTATACATTACATGTCGGTAACATTATATTTATATGCTAATACTTGTGTCATCATACCAAAACAGGTCCTCATATGCATACATTTACCGAGCACATTGGGAAGTCGGGCTTTTGGAAGAACATCATACAGAAATACATAATTACAATACCATCACACTTCCGCTGCACAACATTAATCTTTAATACAAGTAACTATACAATATTGCATTCCAATCACGGTATTCCAGAGAGCTAATAAGTCTGTACTTATTAATTCACATAACTATAATCATAACTGATCAGAATCGCATGCTTACGAATATAACATAACAAATCATACACCTGCTGACTCATAATAGTGGATAACGAGTACTGAATGGTACCTTACGGGTATGAATCGAACACATAATATAATGTACCATACAGGTACAAGTCGGAAGGCAACATTTTATTGAACAGGACCTTAAACAAGATCCATACACATGCACATAATAGGGGTTCGCGAGGAACCATTCGGGGACCTGATCAGGGTCCAAATCGTTCAAAGGGGCGCTGCAGCTACACATACGTAGACTCTATTAGGCATGCCTAACTATCCACTAGACTGACTCTCGCAGGTCATGCATCATACAAATCATAGTTCAAATCACATAATTTATATCATTGTACATAATCAGCAACAGGTGAGACATATGAATAAATTTATAAGGTCAATCATGCATTATACAATTTACACTTAAGCATAATATAATAATCTTAGAGAAAGATCATCAGTATAGATATGCATAATACATTCAATTATATTAACATACTTCATAAAACAGTCTAAGAATAAACCTAGAGGCATCACAAGTTTCGGAATTCAAACATGGAAATCACAAAAGAAACTCATTTAGCACAACACATCTGTCGCGCTCGCGACAGAGACCATAGTCTCTTCGCTGCGCACGCGCGACGGACTTCGCGATCGCGGGAAGGAGAGAAGGGCCCGGCTCTGTCGCGCTCGCGACAGAGGACAAGTATTGCTATCGCGGGGTCGCGACAAGTCGCGTGCTCGCGATAGCACAGGCCAACAATGTGCTCTATCGCGATCGCGACGGTTGTCGCGCTCGCGACAGAGAGCAGACAAGCTATTACTATCGCGGGCTCGCGACAGCGTCGCGTGCTCGCGATGGCACAGCATCAGGATCACCAGTCTCTGTCGCGCTCGCGACAGTGTCGCGATCGCGACAGAGTCATGATTCCAAAAATCTGCAGAATTCTACAGGATCTTTCCTTCCTCAAACTCACTACCAAACACACGAAACATATCCAAAGGTTTCTTACATCATCTCCAGCAAGTCACACATCATTAACAACATAAACACGACATCCATACTAAGAAATCCAAATAAATCATGCCACTAACAATATCCATATACTCAAACTATAATAACAACATTATTCTTCATTCATCTCAATCGCACCCATGTTAAA
This sequence comes from Excoecaria cochinchinensis, assembly GCA_947683425.1. NCBI lineage: Eukaryota > Viridiplantae > Streptophyta > Magnoliopsida > Malpighiales > Euphorbiaceae > Excoecaria > Excoecaria cochinchinensis. Next base: position 12,908,688 of record CANTUQ010000073.1, on the reverse strand, counting down.
TGCATTCAAACATATGATACGTCATGCTTAGGTTACTCATGAGACTATCACATGATAGCCCTCATCCATAAAAAAACCTTCATGGAATTATATCTATGATTAATTACTAGTTAAATCACCAATCTTAAACATACTCCTAAGTTTTTCCCATGACATTACTTATATAGCCATTTAATTACCCTAAACATGCATAATAATTGATGGAAAAGGTGCGGGATTGATCCGGGTCAATCCTAGACTCAAAAATAGAGAAGAAAAGGCTCAAAATATGATTTCCTATCGCGAGGTCGCGACCCTTGTCGCGCTCGCGACAGAGACTCACCTCAGCTACCTTAACAGATTGCTTTCTACTACAAACTAGTATCGCGAAAACCGACCTCTAAACCTCATTTTTAGGAAAAGTGGTCTTCTTAACAAATGTTTCCCTACGTCTTAGCGTTCAAAAGGAACAAGTTTCAGGTCAATTGGACATCTATAACTCTAGATATGAATTCCACAACCTATACTGGTCAAATAACCCAACACAAAAAGAGACACTACGGTTTTATCAAAAATTCAAGGTCTTAGAGCAAGAATTTGCCCACGGCTATTTCTAAGACGTTTAAAGATATGGAAGTACTGGTTCTAATGGCGCAAGAATCACATGATTCAGAGTTCTAAAACTCTACTTATAACAAAAACATTGTACAAGGGTCAGATGAGAACGAAACAGGGTTTACCCAATCATACACTTCATTTTCAATTCTCACACACCTTCAACTTAAGCCACTTCATGCATTATCAATACATTTACCCAAACAACTACATGCATAAGAATCGTATTAAACACTTAATTTACTGGAAATCATATACAGATATATATTCATAACTCAATAAGAATTTAGGGGAAAAATCAATTAAAACTCAATTAAAAGAATCAACTCCCAAACACAAATGAAGAAATCAAAGCTCCCAAACCTCTTGTAGACCAAAACCCAGCTAATCTTCACTCTTGAACCTTCTCCTTGCCTTTGATCTTCTTCTTGTTACCACCAACTTGCACAGACCAAAAACCCAGAAATTACTTTTAATTGAAAACCCTAACTTACACAAAATCAAAAGAAAAGGAGAAGAAAGAGAACCCCAACCGTAGGAACCCTAAAGCTCCAACTTACCTTTTCAATCTTACTTCTCAAGCTCTACCAAATCACTTCTAATTCACTCAAAATAAAAAGGATGGAGCAAGGAAACGGGGAGGAGAGGAAAAGAAAAATAGAAAATGAAGAGGAAGAGAGAGCAACGGGAACAAGAACAAGAAATTCTCCTTTTCTCCTTTCCTAACCCAAATCACACTAAATGCACACCTACCCTATTCCACTTGTCCACTTCCTATAGGTTCACATTACTTACTTTGACTTCTCAATTCAAGTCACCATACACATGCACACACTAAATCACTTCTCATATAAATATCCTACCTTTTAGTTCCATACCCACAATCCACTTGATAATTATTTCTTTTATGCAAATATCTCCAAGGTACCATGCTCATAGACCACACAATCAAATCTCTTAACCCACAAACATCCTACTACCATACACTACAAACACACCATAATAATTCCTTCACTTAATTTATTTAATTAATTTCTTAGCAATTAAATCCTTATTATCAATATTACTCATGCCTAAATTACCGAAATACCCTTCACTTACCGACTTAGCTTGCCGATTCTGACTAGGCCCGATTTGGGGTGTTACAGTATATCCCGATTTATGTATGAGCCACGAACAATTTACAATGGGGGTTGTATTTTGCCCCTAGTTTTTGTTGTAAATTATTTTCATATGATTTATTTTAATTATACTCCTTTTACTGCTTTTCTTTGATTAATAACCTGCGCTTTAACTAAATTGCACTGAATTGAATGAGAAATGGGATGAAACGCTAAATTCAAAACTCAATTATAAACTTAACCAAGATATGAATAAATGGAAAGTCTCGAACCTTCTCTGGTCTTTGGGCTCAGCGAGGCGAGAGGGCCACCTCAATGTTCTATTAGGGTAGGGCCTCCAAGATACCTCTTGTGTCCCGAAAAAAGGCTCAACTTGCATAGTCCTAGGCTCCACAAGGCGAGAGGGCCATCCTAATGTTCTATTAGGGTGGGGCCTCCAAGACACTTCTGGCTTGCCCAAGTGCGAGGCGAGAGGGCCATCCTAATGTTCTATTAGGGTGGGGCTTCCAAGACACCTCTGGCTTGCCCAAAATGGACATAGCAGTGCTGTCTTAGGCTCACTGAGGCTAGACGACCATTCCCAATGTTCTATTTGGTGGCAACTCCAAGAAACCTCCTTGTTGACCAAAACGGACGCACTTGTAATTTCTTACAAGTTCTTTATGAACCTCTCCCGAAAGCACTAAAAGCGGGTTCGCAGGGCGCACCGGGGTTCAGCGCGGCTCATAGTAGGATTAAAAATAAAAAAATTTTGCCTAAATCATATCTAAACCTTGCTCGAGTTGTTATTTGACTTTAAAGGGTCATGAGGAAGGTTCTAGCACTCTTCGAATTCCTAACTCAACTACCTTTATGCCCTAATTTTTCTAAATTTTTCACAAACAGGCCTTTGTGCACAATAAAACTGAAAACTAACAATTATTAAACTAATTGAAGTGAAATTTGAAAATAAATTTCACTAAATAAACAACTACTCTATTGCTGTTCAAGAATTCTACACAAATAATTTCAAAATAATGTTCAAAATTATTCACTTCGGAAATAACTTCAAGAGCAAACTCAACTAAAATGCAAGAATTTATTGATAAAACCAAAGACAGAAAATAAAAAATAAACACAAAAAGAAACATTAAAATTACTAAAGTTGCTACTACATAACGTTAAAAACTAGAAAATATCAAGAACAAGTTAACAACTGCAAAATATTAAAGACTGTGGTTCGATTTCATCATCTTCAACAAAAATAATCTCCTACCCCACACTTCAAAAATAGTTGTCCTCAACAATATGAAAATTAATCAAAACAAAATAATAATGGGGTTAGAAGACTCCCTCATTTCAAGGCTATGGTCGTGGAGGAGGAAACTGATCATCAAATTGGAAGGCAAGGTAAGTCATGGATGCCATCAACTTATCCATTTGAGAATGCAAGTCTCCCACTTGGGAATTTAATTCTGCCTACCCTATTGTTAGGTTGTCTATCTGAGATATAATTTCAGTGTACTGGCAGGATGACAGTGAGACAACTTCAGCACTGGGTGCCTCTAGAAAATGCGTTTGCCCTATTTCCACCAAGCGATAATATTCCTCTTGTTCCGTTAATTGAATCCCATATGCAAAAGTGGGCTCATCCACCACTACCTTCATGCTTTTGAGCATTCAAAGATTGATCAATGGTGGTTCCCTAAGGTCTTTCCCTAAATTTGTAAGCCCTATTGCCTTTGCTATTGTAGTTACAAGAAATTTTTTTGACTTTAGTTGGCTGGCTTTGCATTTCCTCAATCTTTTTCCAAATGTGAAAAGTGTCATTCAGCTGGATTCCTTAGGTCATGCATTGAAGAATGACGGCCTTAGATGTATTAACATGCCCCGGTGCCCCATGATGTGAAAATATGGACAACTTAAGAAAAAGATGCAAGATGCGAAGTGCGTGGTTCTGCAAGTGATGGGCCTTTGTCTGCCCTATAACATACTGGGAAGGTCTGTCTTCATAACAAATTGCTGCCCAAGTGGTTTGCTTGTCATAATTTTCTAATTGCCTTGCACCATGCATTGAAAATCATAAAAATTCAAAAATCTCGTTGAAAGTCATCCTATATTGCACTTTGTTCAGCCAAAATTACGCTACAATAGGGTCGTCAAGGCTATTCATTTCAATTCTGCAATGCAATATAGCCATGAAGTCTTTTGCTAAAGCTGGATGCACTTTTTCTCTCAAACCGAAAAAATCTGTCCAGCCAATATTAGCTATCATCTTTTCCACTTCGTTGGTTAGGCTTAGTTTGTGCAGCAGCTCCTAGTCCAAATAAGGTGTAGGCAGGTATTTGGCCTCAGTAAAGTGTGCATAATCTTCCTTTGCATTGTTTGGTACCCAACTCGGTACCTTGGCCAATGATGCACCTTGTTGGGAGGAAGATTTAGCTTCCTTTCTAGTTCTCTTAGGAGGCACTACAAAGATAATGAAAATAAAGTGTAGCCAGCAGTGAAATGAAACAAAAAAAATCAACTAAGTAACAATTCTGAAGGAGTGATAGAAAAAATGCAGCAATTCTATGAGTCCTTACAAACCAAGTAACAAAAATTGAAAGAAGGAAGGAAAAATCAACTATTTCAACACAAATTTCAGAGAAAAACGTAAGAATAAGCATTAACAAAACTCTTAGCCCCAAAAGGCATGTTTTCAAACACAGAAATCCTCAAACAGACATTAAGAAAATAGCACAATTTGGATCATCATAGGTTGATGCATGTATTCAATTATTTTTTAAAGCATTTAATCAAACATATGGCGGGAAAACAAGCACACACATTCATTCGCTTGTCTCTGGAGCATTCTGTCGAACAAATGGTGTCCATGAGTAAAAGTGGATTTATATAAGTTCAAAAACATAAATTAGCAACACATAACACATAAGCATAATGAAATTATAAAATCTAGAGAGTGTTTGTGAAATCAAAATCGAATTCAAACCATAAACACAAAAGCATTTTCTCTTAAGCATACTATCAGACATATGGTGGGCAAGAGTTTAAACATATGAAACATGGTCTTTTGAGTTATGCAATGCCCTAAAAAATCATGTAATGTGCAAGTGGATTCAGCAAGAGAGAGCATACATAAAAACCAAACAAGATACTGTATCAATATATACCCAAAATATGAAGAACATAAATCACGCAAAAATCTCAACAAGCAGCAGAATAAACCTAATAAGAGATGAGAAAGAGAGAGAGTACTTACTTGTTGGAGAGAAAATCACTCAGAAAATAAAGAAATAGTTGAAGAAGACAAAGCGATGGAGGAGGTTTGTAGAGAAAATGAAGAAATGAAATGAAAGGTTGCCAATAAAATGAAATGAATTTGCTATTTAAATTCAAAACATATGTTGGGTCACAGCTGGCAATTATTTGTACCAGCTGTGACTTACGCTACTTCCTGAAGTTTAATCTTAAAATTTGATGGATCATGGCTAGCCGTGATTTATGCTACTTGTGACCTGCGCTACTACTTCAAAACAAAATCTGCACAAGTGAGGGGTCATGGCTGGCACTTATATGTTGCAACCGTGACCCTTGCCACTGGACTAAATCTCTCCGAAAGTATGCATGGGTCACGGATGGTAGTTTTATGTCTCAGCCGTGGCCTTAACCACTGGACTAAACTTATGCAATGATTTTACAGGGGTCATGGTTGGCACTGAAATGTTGCAGCCGTGACCCTATGCTGGTGAACACATATAAACTTAACCAAATCAACCCCTTAAAAATTTATTTCAACTAAATCCCCTCCAACTTTTAGAACACACATTAACCACAATAACCACATAATTTAACGAAATAAAACAAAACTACAAATAAAATTAACCAATTAAAAGCAAAAATAAATTAAACTGACTAAACAAACATTCAAAGATAGAGTTGAGAAAATAGTTCTGCGTTTAACAAGTCCTCAGCTAGACTTTGTCAGCACTTACTCCACATCCAAATTTTCTCTGAGTTTAACAAGTCCTCAGCTATATTTTATTAGCACTTACTCCACATCCAATAAGGTGATCACCACAGAGGCTACTTCAAACCTAGATTCAAAGTACGGCTTCAATCGGTGGCCATTTACCTTGAGTTCCTTATTGTCGCTTAGGTGTTTAATTGTCACCACTCCAAAGTTTGTTACATCAACTACCTCATAGGGTCCTTTCTAGTGCGATTTCAACTTCCCTGGAAATAGTTGAAGCCGACTTTCATACAGTAGCACTTTTATACCTGGAATGAACTCTTTTCTGATAAAAATCTTGTCATGCCATTTTTTTACTTTCTCCTTATACTTCTCCGCATGATGATATGCCCAAAAATGAATCTCCTCAAGCTCATTAACCTGCAAAAGTCTCATTTCACCTACATTCTTTAAATAAAAGTTAAGGAATTTTGTAGCACACAATGCCTTATGCTCAAGTTCTATAGGTAAGTGACATGCTTGGCCAAAAATGATCCTAAATGGGGACATTCCAATAGGTGTCTTAAAGGCTGTTCTATACACCTACAGCGCATCATCTAACTTTTTTCGACCAATCCTTCCTAGAGGCATTTATTATTTTCTCTAAGATAGCCTTTATTTCCCTATCAAACACTTCCACCTAGCCATTGGTTGAAGGATGATAAGGAGTTGTTATTCTATGCTTGACACCATATTTGTGGAGTAAACTATTAAATTGGTGGTTGACAAAATGTGTACCACCATCACTAATAACAGCTCTAGGAGCTCTAAATCGTGTAAAAATGGTTCTACGTAGAAACTTTAGCACAACACGAGCATCACTTATCCTAGTAGCTATGGCTTCAACCCATTTGCTCACATAATATACAGCTATCAAAATGTACTAAAACCCAAAAGAATTGGGGAATGGCCCCATAAAGTCAATACCCCACACATCAAATATTTCTATTTCAAGCACATTATTTAAAATCATTTCATCACGTTTTGAAATATTTCCAACACATTGGCACATATCACAAGTTGACACAAACAATTTCACATTATTAAATAAGGTAGGCCAGAAAAGACCTGATTGGAGGACTTTTGCCACTGTCCTATTTGGTCCATGATGACCTCCTACCTCTTCAACATGACAAGCTATCATGATATTCAATTGTTCTTCCTTAGGGACGCATCATCTTAAGATCTGGTCTGGACACAACTTGTAAAGGCATGGATCGTCCCATATGTAATACTTTGCATCCGACATGAACTTCTTCCTTTGTTGCCAATTGAAATCTTTTGGAATAAAACCCACACCAAGGAACAAAATTAGCACAAGAATATATGGCACAAATTTGTTTATCCGAAAAGGAATAAAAAATGTCCTCTTTTTCCACATAGTCATGGTCCAAATGTGAAAGATGATCGGCGACAAAGTTCTAAGCCCCTTTCTTATCCTTGATCTCAACATTAAATTCTTGCAATAATAAGACCTATCTAATCAATCGAGGCTTCGAATCTTTCTTGGCAAAAAGATGCTAAAGAGCTGCATGGTCGAACCACAATCGCTAATAACTCTTTCTCCGTGGTGGTGTAATTTACTTGAGCTCTTGTAAGTGTGTGACTAGCATAGTAAATTATGTGAAAAACTTTCTCCCTCTTCTGCCCCAAAACTGCTCCTAGCGTATAGTCGCTTTCATCGTACATAACTTCAAAAGGCAAATTCCAATCCGGTGATATAATAATCAGGGATGAAATTAGCTTTTGCTTTAATAAGTTAAAAGCCTACATACACTCATCATCAAAGTTAAATGCGTATCTTTCATCAACAAATTGGATAATAGTTTGGCAATTTTAAAGAAATCCTTAATAAACCAGCGATAGAATCAAGGATGACCAAGGAAACTCCTAATACCATTGACAATAGTAGGAGGTGGTAGTTTGCCAATCACATTTATTTTAGCCTTATCGACCTCTATTCCCTTTTCTGAAATTTTGTGCCCTAAGACTATCCCTTCCTTAACCATAAAGTGACATTTCTCCAAATTTAGTACAAGGTTACTCTTCTCACACCATTCTAATACTAAAGTTAGATTGGCTAAACAGCTATCAAACTCATGCCCATATAAGGTAAAATCATTCATGAAGACTTCTATTGTGACGGCCCGAAATCCACCCTAGAACTATTGACTATAATTAGTGCAATGAAGTGAGTGTTAATTTGGGGTTTTCGGTTTGGACTAAATTGAAAATGGGAATTTAGGGACTTAATTGCAAGAAATTAAAGCAGTATAGTGACCAAAGTGATATTGTGTATGATTAGTGGTAAGTGAGATTAATTAACTTAAGTTGGACTAATTAACTTTAATCAAAGTTAGTGGGGTCCATGTGTCCTTGCAAGAGCTGCCACCTTACAAATGAAGAGCTTGTGTTTTGACACCTCATGTTTGCATGCATATATAAGTAATGCATAGTGGAAAAATCTGTCCATTATGTTCTTTATTTGGTTCGGTCCTCTCTGCATTTCTGCACCTTCTTTCTTTTGGTCTTCAATCCTTCTTCGTTTCCTTCAAGTTCCTCTATCTTCTTCATTGTTTTCCAAAGACTTAAGTTGAATTGGTTAAGAAGATCAAGTGATAAGCTAGAGAAGGGTAAGCTTGCGTCAAGTGTATTTCTTTTCCTTGATTTGAATTTCAGTTTATAGTTCTAATTAAGCTTTTAATGTGTATGTATGTTGATTTATAAGTTGAAGAACCAATTAAAAAAGCCAAGGGAAAGGAGAAAGTTACATGATTGTGAAGTGAAGGAGAGCTTCAAGAGGTTTGGGATTGTATTTGAATTGATGCATATTTAATGTGTTTGTGTGGTTGGGAGAAATTGTATATGTTTGTATGTGTTAATTGATAGTTGATATAGTTGAAATGTAAAATGGATGTGTGTTGAAGTGTTAATTGAATTGTCATGAGTATAGTATAGTGATCAAGTATGAACCTTAGTTTTAGAGGAAAACTCTACTTATATTGTATCAGACCTCCGTGTAATGATTTGGTCATAAGTGGAGTTAGAAAACTCCATATTAAGTGATATTAGTGCCATTTGAACCATGACTTTGATACCTATAAACTTTCCAGAAATGACTATGAACAAATTCCGACCCACGGACCCTTAAAAGTGGCCAAAACAGAGGTGTCTCTACTTTGGCTGGTTCATTAGAGCATTATAGGTTGTTTAGATCATATCTGTTGTTGTAGAAGTCTAAATAACCTAAAAATTATGCCATTTGAAACTTAACTTTCTAGGGAATAAATATTAGGAAGGGAGTTTTGCTTAAAGTATATGTTTAGATGTTGGTTTAGGCTTAACAAAAAAGAGTAATGAAGCAGTCTTGAGTTTTGCTTCTATTTTGCTTAATTTTGGTATGTCATGGTGTGACGCGCGCCGGATCCCGATGCGCCGCCCTTTCGGATCGCCCGCACGTGGGCGATCGGGGCATTTGCGGGTCCGTTGGCAGCTTGCGATAAATCGCAAGTGCGTCTATGTTGGGCAACAAGGAGGTATCATGGAGTCGCCACCCAATAGAACATTGGGAAAGTTTCTCTCGCCTCGGAGAGCCTAAGACTTGCGCATTTTATCCATATTGGGCCATGAGGCCTAGGATTAGCGCTAAAGTCTCGTGACCCAAGAAGTATTTTGGAGGATAACCTCTAACCTCTCGAGCCCAAAGACCAGAGCTGGGTCTGGGATTTCTCATCTATTTCTACCTCGATTAATTTATGATCAAATTTTAAATATCATTAATTCGCTCTCTCTCCACACGATGCAGTTTTAATCTAAAAGCGCATTTATACATGTTAGGAAAACCATAAATTAGCAAGTAAAGCAATGAATTACAATAATACAAGGAGCGGAATACAACTCCCTTTTAAAAGTGCAAACATGCATAAAACCGGGGAATTTATTAATCATGAGGACTTTGGTCCCCGCATGCACAATTAAAGAAAATATTCTGGATGTGATGATCTTATTTGAGATGAAAACTGGGACATTGGTCCCGCTTTATTATGAAAGATCCAAGTTAATTTAGTAAAAATATTTTGGTGATTTTTATTTTGGTGCGCATAAGAAAACATTTTATTTAGTGAATATATACAAGGCAATGTAAATAAAATGGGAATTAAAAATGTATAAAGAAAATACCAAACCCCGCAACTCCTCCTTCAACGTGCATGGATGCTCAATTGAAAGTAAAAACAATGATGTGCAACCAAAAATAAAATAAAAGAAATTCATGTTAGTGATTAAGCCAACAAAATAATATGACATAAAAAGATAATATGTACCATGAAAATATAATATGCATAAAATAATCATGATGTAATTTAACATGCATAGAATAGTTAAGATGCAATTTAACATGCATAGAATAATTAAGATGCAATTTAACATGCATAAGATGAGAAAGTATCATGGCATATGCAACTTATTAATAATAGTTATTAACATACATGGAAGATTAGTGACAATCAATTTTATTGTAGTTAAGACATGAATAAATGTGTAACATGAGAATAATTCCACTTGACATGTATAACTAGCATAAAATAATGATTATAACACTCATACATGCAAAAGAAAGCATAATAATAAACATGATATAGCATTAAGAAATTAAAGGTATTTACAACCTAAAACATGCATAATTACATGAACAAAGAATAATTTGACATAAAAAAATAATAAAATTTAAAAAACTTATTTGTTATATGAATAATTGAAGATGAAAAAAAATAAGAAGAAGAATATGGAGACTAAGAGAATTTACATGTTTGATATGTTAATTGGAAGCCAAAATAAATGAAATTAACAAGAGAATTAATGAGTAAAGCCAAGAATAATTACCCTCAAATTCAGTTTTGAAGAATTGAAGATAGAAGTGTTGAATTCCTTGTCTTCTCTTGTGAAAATCCTTAGAAAATAGCTTGAAAACTTGAAGAAAAGCTCTTGGAAACAAGTGTGTAAGATGGATTTTTTTCTCTCAACTCAAAGCTCCAAAATTCAGTTTTTTCTCTCCAAAATGTTCTTGGTTCGTCCTCCTCTGTTTCTGAATTTTTCTAGTGTTTTTAATCATCAAAAACTACCCAAAAACCACCAAAAACCGTCCAAAAACGGTTGAAAATCGAGTGGGGGTCGAAAAGTGGGCGAAATGGGCGAAGTGGGGCGTCAATCGTGCGCCTCGCGCACGTTTCCGCGCTGATGCGCGGAGTCTCCGCGCACGACGTGCGCGGAGCGAGCGACGCCCAAGGCGTCGTGCGCGCAGAGCTACCGACGCCCAGGGCGTCGGCCGAGCGGAGCGCACGCTCCGCAGCGCTCCGCGCACGGACATTCGCGACGGCCCCTGGCCGTCGCCCTTCCGTCGCGAATCTTTTCCCCCATTTTCCATTTTTCCTACTTTCTTCATTTTTTCATCATTTTTCACCCTTTTTTTTATTTTTTTATTTTTTTTTTTTAAAATACCCTCAACCTAAAACACACTTTTTCTTCTTGAAAATAATTTAAAAAATATTTTTAAAATATTTTTAAAATACCCTTTTTACTCACCGAAAAGACAAGGAAAATCACTTCTGAACTCCAATCTTTTTGCCTATAAGCCGGCATAGCTAAATTTCATCATCGGGTAATCCTGATCAAGGCTACTCGGGACCCAGTGTCTACAGTTGCCCCCAATTTTGAAGAGACTAGTGCATGGGTGCCTAGGTGAGCCAAAATTCAGGAAAAGGAAAGAAACGCGTACCTGAAGCAGCGATCTTCCTGCTTGATGGAGTTATGATGATAGCTACTGCTGTCTTTTGGTTGTAGCTGGTAATACCGTAGGTGCGCTAACCTCTTGTGGGTGGCGCCGCTATCGTGCTAAACATTGTGAGTTGGTAATGCCGTGGTCGTGCTAACCTCTTGTGGGTAATGCCGCCATCGTGCTAACCGCTGTGAATAGGTAGTGCCGTGGTCGTGCTAACCTCTTGTGGGTAGTGCCGCCATCGTGTTAACCGCTGTGAATTGGTAGTGCCGTGGTCGTGCTAACCTCTTGTGGGTAGTGCCGCCATCGTGCTAACCGCTGTGAATTGGTAGTGCCGTGGTCGTGCTAACCTCTTGTGGGTAGTGCCGCCATCGTGCTAACCGCTGTGAATTGGTAGTGCCGTGGTCGTGCTAACCTCTTGTGGGTAGTGCCGCCATCGTGCTAACCGCTGTGAATTGGTAGTGCCGTGGTCGTGCTAACCTCTTGTCGGTAGTGCCGCCATCGTGCTAACCGCTGTGAATTGGTAGTGCCGTGGTCGTGCTAACCTCTTGTGGGTAGTGCCGCCATCGTGCTAACCGCTGTGAATTTTGGAACTGTGCTCCTTTAGATGTTTGGACTGGTGTCATCACTCGGCTTTTTTTTGGTGTTCCCCGCCGATTTCTCCTGCAAGATTGTATGCATAGGAATATACAAGAAATCATGTGTGTATGTTATGGAATGCAAATGCTTGCAAAAATGTATAGATCGCGCCCTAGGTGATCCATGGTTTGCTGAACTTATAGCTTGTCTGCTGTACCATGCCCCCTGAATCCTGAGGATCGTCGACAAGCTTTTTGAAAGAGACGTCCGGTGTATATCCCTTGCCCCCTGGTCAATGATCATTTACCTGGGATTCTATTTCATGTTGTGTGTTGTGTGTTGTCTGACTGACAGAAGATCATCTTGAAATAATGCCGCCTTATCGCTCCAGGCATTGAATGTCATTGTTTTAAAGGTAGTGCGTCCCTTGTGGATTTTCGCACTAGCTTTTCTTTGCGGGAAATGCGTCCCTTATGGGATTTTCACACAACCCTTTGCCTAACTTTTGCCTGGAATGGACCCAACCCAATTCAGCGGCTTTTGTGTATTTTATTTTTTTTTGTAGGGCAGACTGCCTGTTTCCAGGTTTTCACCCTGCCCTTTGGCCTAACTTTTGCTTAGAGAGCCAGTTACGGTTTTCATCTCTAATGGCTTTTTTTATTTTTTATTTTTTTTTTTTTTTTTTTTAGAGAAGGTTATCACCAAAGCTTCTGTTAAGAGCAAAAAGCAGATATCCAATGAAGGACCGAGCAATAATCATTAGATGAACAATTGGTATATTTCTTTTTTAAGACAGAACTGAAAGATCAATGAAAATGTATTCTTTTATTCGTTGCAAAATTGTGTACATTTCTATATGATTTCATCATACATGATTTTCATTTGACAAGAATTCAAAAGCATATAACTACACCTAATCCCGGAGTGGATTTTGTCAGCATCAAACTCCTGTTATCAATCGGCCCTCTCGGGTTTTCTCGATTGAATATTTTCTCTTGGCCCTTAATTTTTGCCCAGGATGCCTTTTTTCGGTTTTCACCCTGACAGGGCGCCCAATTTTAGCAAGGCCGCCTTTTTTCGATTTTCGGCCCGCGGGGCATTTATTCTCTTCTTTTTATTTTTGGTCTTTAGCCATGGAACCTTTTAAGTCTATCGACATTGACCGGATCCTTGAACTCATTCCCATCGTTGTCTGCTAAAATCGCTGCTCCTTTTGTTAGCAACTTTTTCAAAATGAAAGGTCCTTCCCAGGTTGGTCTGAATTTTCCTCATATGTCTGGAACTCCCGGCCTCATCATCTTAAAGACCAAGTCCCCCTCCTTCAACGGGTGCTTTCGTACTTTCTTGCCAAACGACCGAGCCAGTCTCTTCTGATAAACCTGATTGTGGTAATAGGCTCTCAACCTATCTTCATCCAATAGATTCAACTGCAACAATCGCTGTTGTGCCCATTCTGTCTCCGGAATCTCGGCTTCCAGGACTACTCTTAATGATTTCAGCTCAATTTCAACCGGCAGGACTGCTTCAGTTCCATACACCAGAGAGAATGGTGTTGCCCCCGTAGAGGTTCTGACTGTTGTTCTATAACCCCAAAGTGCGAAGGGTAGCTTTTCTGCCCAATCCTTGTAGTTCTGAACCATCTTGGCTAAAATTCTCTTCACATTCTTATTCGCCGCTTCAACTGCACCATTCGCTTGAGGACGGTAAGGAGAAGACTTATGATGTTGGATCCCATATTTCTGGAGCATCTGTTTAGTCTCTGCTAGGAATTGTACCCCATTATCAGATACAATGTGATGTGGGAGACCATATCTGCATATCAAATTCCGCTTGATGAATTTAGCCATATCCCTTGCATCAACCTTCTTGAAAGATTCAGCCTCAACCCACTTAGTGAAGTAGTCAATGGCAACTATGATGAACCTATGCCCATTAGAAGCAGTAGGATGGATTTCGCCTATGATGTCTATTCCCCATGCTGCAAATGGCCATGGAGATGTTAAGTTATGTAACTCTGAAACTGGCACATGCCTCAAATTCGCGTACTGTTGGCATAACTGGCATTGCTTCACATATTTTGAACAATCTGTATCCATTGTGAGCCAATAAAACCCTTGGCGCATGATCTTCTTTGCTAAGGCTAAGCCATTCATGTGAGCTCCACAAACCCCGGCATGAACTTCTTCCATAACTCTTTTAGCTTCTTTCTCTGCCAGACATCTTAACTGGATACCATCAGCTTGCCTTTTGTATAAAGTGCCATTAACACTGATGAATTGAGTGGATAACTTCCTGATCATTTTTTGGTCCTTCTCAGTGGCTTCCTCTGGAAAGACTGATCTCTCTAAATAATTCTGAATGTCATAATACCATGGATTTCCATCAGTGGCCTCAATGTCCATCACCTGTTCTGCTTCAAAACCAGGTCTTTCCGAACTATATATCAGCACGGGTTTCATCGCAACTCCTGTTGGGTTGTCCCACATAGACACTAAAGTTGCTAGAGCATCAGCTAACTGATTTTCGTCTCTGGGGATGAAGTGAAAAGTGCAAATCTCAAATTGGCTGCTCAACGCTCTTAAGTGCTTTACATAAGGCAACAGCCTTTCTTCCTTGACTGACCACTCTCCTTTAATTTGATGAATTACCAAGGAGGAATCCCCAAATACTTCTGCGGTCTTTGCCCCCAGAGCAAGCAATGCTTCCAATCCAAAGATGCAAGCTTCGTATTCTGCTTCATTATTGGTAGCCTTATACCTCAGCTTCTTAGCCAATGGTAACCTTTCACCATCTGGGGTCGTAAGAATAACTCCTACGCCTGCCCCCTTATTATTGACTGCTCCATCAAAGAATAACTGCCACCCTTGCACTGCTATGGCCGTGACGTCTTCATCTGGGAAGTTGTATTCAAATTGATCTCCCTCAATAGGATGCTCGGCTAAGAACTCCGCTACAGCTCTTCCCTTAATGGTTTTCCTGGTTATGTACTCAATGTCAAATTCCTGCAATAGCAGTAACCATCTTCCCATCTTCCCTAGTAAAGAGGGTGCTTCTTGGAGGTATCTAAGCGGATTATGTTTAGCAACCGTTTGTACCTTAAAGGAATGAAAGTAGTGTCGCAACTTCTTAGAAGCCCAGATAACTGCTAAACAAATCTTTTCCACCTCTACATATTTGGCTTCGTAAGGCAGAAATTTCTTGCTAAGATAGTAAACGGCAAACTCTATACCAAAATCATCTTCCTGAGACATCATAGCACCCACTGAGTTATCTTCCACAGCTAGGTACAGGATTAGTGGTTTGGCATGGCGTGGTGGTCTTAACACCGGAGGATTTAACAAATACTCCTTAATGGTGTCAAAGGCCAATTGACAGTCATCGTTCCATAGCACCGGCTGATTCTTCCTAAGAAGCTTGAAAATAGGCTCACATACCGAAGCTAGCTTGGCAATAAATTGGCTGATGTACTGAAGGTTTCCTAGGAAACTTCTAACGTCCTTCTCCTTCTGGGGCACTGGCATCTCTCTTATGGCTTTGACTTTATCGGGATCTACCTCGATTCCCCTCTGGCTTACCACATGGCCTAACAACTTTCCTGATGTAACTCCAAAAATGCACTTCTTGGGATTGAGTCGCAGATCATACTTGCTAATCCTTTGAAAGAACTTTTCTAATGCCTCAAAGTGGCCTTCTCTGGTAGCTGACTTAATCATCATGTCATCGACGTACACCTCCACTTCTTTGTGGATTAAGTCATTGAGAACCTTGGTTGCCATCCTCTGATAGGTTGCTCCTGCATTCTTCAACCCAAAAGGCATAACCCGATAGGCATATGTCCCCCACTTGGTGATAAAGGCTGTCTTGATCCGGTCCACTATCTTGTTAAGAATTTGGTTGTACCCTGCGTATCCATCCACAAAGCTGTACATCATGCAAGCAGCAACACTATCTACTAGCACATCAATATGAGGCAGTGGGAAATCGTCTTTAGGGCAAGCTTTGTTCAGGTCTCGATAGTCGACGCATACTCGAACCTTACCGTCTTTCTTAGCTACAGGAACCACATTAGCTAACCATGTTGGGTATTGAACCTCTATCAGGAACTTAGCCTCAATTTGCTTATGGATCTCCTCTTTCACTTTCTGTGCCCATTCTGGCCTAAGCCTCCGAAGCTTTTGCTTGACTGGTTTAAACTCTGGGTAAGTTGGGATGGCATGTTCGGCAACATCTCGATCTATTCCCGGCATATCCTCGTAGGTCCAGGCAAAGACTTTTTCATATTTTTTTAATATTCTCTCAAATTTTATTCTCTCTTCAGGAGTTATGTCTGATGCTAGCAAAATTTCCTTTGGATTTTCCAAAGTTCCGAGATTAAATGCAGTTGTGCCAGTTGAATTAATATCAAAAATGAATGCATCATGCTTATGATCATGCGACATGAAATCATCAGAAACATCACACAAGTAAGCAAAGTTGTTCATCTCATTAACATAATCAGAAACATTAACATTGTCCTCAAAGAGTTCTGGTATAAAAAGAGAATCTAAATGACTATCAACTTCAGTCGACGCCGATGCTGCAGCTGACTGTGCTTTGGCTTCTTGATTTGGTGAAATCTTGAGATCTTTAATCTTCGGCTCTGGCTCCACTATCTTCTCCTTCCCCTTAAGTCTGGTGGCTAACAGCTTATCAGTGACGATCTCTTCAGGCTCATCCCTGTCCCATATGCTGCATTGGGTCATAATCTCCTCATCCCAAAAGTTCTCTACAGCTTTAACAACTCCGATCTCCCAATCAAAGACATCGTTGAAAATTTCAAATCCAGGGATAATCTTCCCATCTACCCACTGCGGCTCTTCTTCTCCGGTGTAGGCACAAACCGATGATGATGGCACAAAGCTCTCCGAAATATGGGGAATCTTCCCTGACCCTTTCTTCTTACCATACTCTCCTTTGTAGCCCAACCCCTTTCGATCTTTCTGACCACGTGTAGTGATAGCATTCTGCAGCCCCTGTGACTCTTTTCCCAAACCAGCCCCTGGGAGGAAGTGCATCTTCTTCAGCATATTCACCACTTGAGGGCTACCTTCTAGGTTTTGCTCTTCTCCGATCATCGATACATGAAAGCCACTGAATGGCTGATTAGAGATCTCCAAGGCAGACACTTGGTTCTCTCTTGCTGCTTTAATGGTCACTACTTCTCCTTCATGGGGTATCTTAATTATCTGGTGTAAGGTAGATGGCACTCCTCCTAACTTGTGAAACCACGGTCTACCAAGCAGAGCTGAGAAGTTTGCTGGAATAGGCAAGACCACAAAATCTGTTTCTGTCTCAATGGGCCCTATCTTTACCAAAGCTTTGAAAATTCCCGATGCTTGCCTCCTGGAGTTGTCGTAGGCAGTGATGGTCAGGTCAGATTTGCTTAACATACTCTCATCCATCCCAAAGGCCTGAAGTGCCACCAAAGGGCAGACATTTATCGATGACCCGTCATCAACCATGACACAAGCAGTGTGTTTACCATTGATCTGTGCCTTGATGTACAAAGGTCGGTTGTGGTTGCGACCCTCTGTTGGTAGGTCTGCATCAGAAAAAACCAACTTCTCCCCGGATCCCCCCTTTACAAGGTCTAAAAGCTCGGATGGAGAGATTGTAGTTGCTACAGTGGATACGCTCAATGCTTCGACTAACTTCTGTCGGTGCGAGGGGGACTGTCTCAAGAGATCCCAAATAGATATCTGAGCCGTGGTCTTTTTCAGTTGCTTCACTATTGAATTTTCTTCCGGCTCTTTCTCTGCGATTGCTTGTGCTGGGTCCTGCTGCTTCTCAGCTTCTGGAATGACCCTCCCACTTCTTGTTACTGCTTCTACTCTTTCTTCTTCCTCCGAATCCCACGGATCCGTAAACTCTCCATTTTTCTCATCTTCGTCATCTCCACTCTCACTAGTGGACCAACAGTCTATCGCTGCCACAGAAACCCCTTTTTCATCCACTGCAGGGCGAGTAATAGCGACATACTCATTTCCATATAGGTCTTGCATCACATACCATTCTGGTAGGCTCGATCCGATCATAAAGACTGGAGGTGGCACTGTGTTATAACCAGACTTCTTCTTGCTTTCTCTCTGCTCAGGATCGGTGATCTGCTTGTTGTCAATTAGATCTTGGACCCGATGTCTTAGCGTTATACACTCATCCGTCAAATGCCCGGTATGTTGGTGGAATGCGCAGTATTCATTCTCTTTGTGCCCTGGCTGTCCTTGGGCCTTGGCCGGCTTAGGTGATAGGGGCCGCAGTTTTCCTTCTTTTATTAGCCTCTTCAGCACCCATGATAAAGGCTTACCCAAGTTGGAGAAATACCTCTGACTTACGCCGGTTGCAGACACCTCGGCAGACTTCCCAACTCTGTTACCACTGCTCGAACCTACTGGTTTGGCCGTCCCCTGATTGCTGTATCCCCTCCGGGCATAGGACTCACTATTTGCCCTCTTGGATAAATATTCTCCTTCCGCTTCTATGGCAATGTCCTTCAAAGATTCCCAGTCTTTCAGTCCCTTCATTTTCAATCCATCTCTCAAGTAGGGGCTGGCATTTCGAATGAACAGCCGGATCTGATCAGAAGTGTCCGGTTTGCATTTCATCTCCATAACCCGGTTTCTCCACCGAGTAAGGTACTCGTGGAAGGACTCCCCAGCCTTCTGTTGTAGCAACTCGAGATCTTTCAAAGTGACCTCCATCCGGGTACTGCAATCGTACTGCTTAAGGAACTCTTCGGTTAGCGAGTCCCAATCCTCCTTGGACCTCCTCTCAAGCCCATGGTACCAATCAATAGCAGCTCCTGTGAGACTCAAGCAGAAATATTCTATCTTCTGCTTTCTTATTAAGGTCGTTCCCTTCATGACCAGCGAGTATTGCTTGATGTGTGCGGCAGGGTCAGAGGTTCCATCAAATTTGGGGATGTCCGGCATCTTAAAATTCTGGGGAATTAGGTCATCCCCATCCAGCTCTCGATCTTCCGGGTTCATTCCTTTTCCCACGGTCATCATCCTTGCCATGACCTCAAATCTCTCTTCCATTTTCCTCCACATTACCTCATCCAGTTTTGGCAACTTTTCTTTAGCTACTGGATGCTCCTCATGCTCATCTCCCCCAAACTCAACTTCAGACCTGGGGCCTTCTCTGCGCTCAATGGGTGCAGGTACTCTTTGCTCAATAATAGGTGGGTCAACCACTGGTTGGTTAACCGCAGCATGATGTTCTTCTCTAACAACCTCTTGTTCAGCTGGTACTCGGACAGGAATAGCAGCAGCTTGTTGCCCAGCTATAGTGGCGGCAAGATTGCCCATCATTGCAATCATTCGGGCTTCAAATTCCTCCATTCTCTTTCCTACCTCCTCGGTGATTATTGCCCGAGTTGCATCAGACTCATTTGATGGATTAGCCATGCTTACTTCTGTTGATGATTCGGAAGAAAACCCCACACTATTTTCTGAGATTGACTCTGAACTCTGATCTGACACTAACTCAGTTAACCCCAAAAGTGGCGTCCTTCTTAACCGTCCGTCGGGACCTCTAGACCACCCAGGAGAATCTATGATGGCTGAAATGCAAAGATTGTTAAGATGATGCATGATTAAAATGCAATGCATGCTCGTGCTGATGCAACATAGACAAACACATGCAAGCAGATAGATCCTTCCAACCTTATATCTCCCACACACGTGGTAGTGCGGTCTCTTTCCTAGGTGGGCTTGATCCATGGGTTAACGGGGAACCCAATGGACACGTATGGTGCGCGGTGAAAAACCGGCAGCATAACAGCTCCTATCTAATGTACATACGTATGGGTGTTTGGCCATTACGTATTTAAACAATTCAACTTAACTAAGATGGGCCCACCGGGGCATGAAAGCCTTTGATGAAGACCATTTAATTAAATTGATTTCGTTTAATATATGATGGCCCATATAGCAAGCATAGTATTACGGTACATTTCACCTAGTGAAAGTATCTATTGCCATTACATGAGCTTTAGTCATGGGGTGATGATATTTTTGGGTTACCCAAGCATGATCCCTGCCGACGGGTCTAGCTTATCACAAGCATAGCGACCGATCGGGTCGTCATTTGATATACCATTTAATGGCACGAGACTTGGGCTGGTGATTATCCCTAACACTTCCCCAAATTGAGTGAAAATGGGGTCGTGCTTCAGGAACGCACCGGGGCTAGAAAAGGGACCAAACTAGCATATTCTAACGCTCTAATGAGATGTAATGCAAATGAGAGAGAGTGAATTTGTGAATTAAATTTTAATCATAAATGTTAAACGAGGTATTTTCAAATTGAAATCTCGAACCATATCGTCCCCAGTGGAGTCGCCACTGTGACGCGCGCCGGATCCCGATGCGCCGCCCTTTCGGATCGCCCGCACGTGGGCGATCGGGGCATTTGCGGGTCCGTTGGCAGCTTGCGATAAATCGCAAGTGCGTCTATGTTGGGCAACAAGGAGGTATCATGGAGTCGCCACCCAATAGAACATTGGGAAAGTTTCTCTCGCCTCGGAGAGCCTAAGACTTGCGCATTTTATCCATATTGGGCCATGAGGCCTAGGATTAGCGCTAAAGCCTCGTGACCCAAGAAGTATTTTGGAGGATAACCTCTAACCTCTCGAGCCCAAAGACCAGAGCTGGGTCCGGGATTTCTCATCTATTTCTACCTCGATTAATTTATGATCAAATTTTAAATATCATTAATTCGCTCTCTCTCCACACGATGCAATTTTAATCTAAAAGCGCATTTATGCATGTTAGGAAAACCATAAATTAGCAAGTAAAGCAATTAAAAGTGCAAACATGCATAAAACCGGGGAATTTATTAATCATGAGGACTTTGGTCCCCGCATGCACAATTAAAGAAAATATTCTGGATGTGATGATCTTATTTGAGATGAAAACTGGGACATTGGTCCCGCTTTATTATGAAAGATCCAAGTTAATTTAGTAAAAATATTTTGGTGATTTTTATTTTGGTGCGCATAAGAAAACATTTTATTTAGTGAATATATACAAGGCAATGTAAATAAAATGGGAATTAAAAATGTATAAAGAAAATACCAAACCCCGCAACTCCTCCTTCAACGTGCATGGATGCTCAATTGAAAGTAAAAACAATGATGTGCAACCAAAAATAAAACAAAAGAAATTCATGTTAGTGATTAAGCCAACAAAATAATATGACATAAAAAGATAATATGTACCATGAAAATATAATATGCATAAAATAATCATGATGTAATTTAACATGCATAGAATAGTTAAGATGCAATTTAACATGCACAGAATAATTAAGATGCAATTTAACATGCATAAGATGAGAAAGTATCATGGCATATGCAACTTATTAATAATAGTTATTAACATACATGGAAGATTAGTGACAATCAATTTTATTGTAGTTAAGACATGAATAAATGTGTAACATGAGAATAATTCCACTTGACATGTATAACTAGCATAAAATAATGATTATAACACTCATACATGCAAAAGAAAGCATAATAATAAACATGATATAGCATTAAGAAATTAAAGGTATTTACAACCTAAAACATGCATAATTACATGAACAAAGAATAATTTGACATAAAAAAATAATAAAATTTAAAAAACTTATTTGTTATATGAATAATTGAAGATGAAAAAAAATAAGAAGAAGAATATGGAGACTAAGAGAATTTACATGTTTGATATGTTAATTGGAAGCCAAAATAAATGAAATTAACAAGAGAATTAATGAGTAAAGCCAAGAATAATTACCCTCAAATTTAGTTTTGAAGAATTGAAGATAGAAGTGTTGAATTCCTTGTCTTCTCTTGTGAAAATCCTTAGAAAATAGCTTGAAAACTTGAAGAAAAGCTCTTGGAAACAAGTGTGTAAGATGGATTTTTTTCTCTCAACTCAAAGCTCCAAAATTCAGTTTTTTCTCTCCAAAATGTTCTTGGTTCGTCCTCCTCTGTTTCTGAATTTTTCTAGTGTTTTTAATCATCAAAAACTACCCAAAAACCACCAAAAACCGTCCAAAAACGGTTGAAAATCGAGTGGGGGTCGAAAAGTGGGCGAAATGGGCGAAGTGGGGCGTCAATCGTGCGCCTCGCGCACGTTTCCGCGCGGATGCGCGGAGTCTCCGCGCATGACGTGCGCGGAGCGAGCGACGCCCAAGGCGTCGTGCGCGCAGAGCTACCGACGCCTAGGGCGTCGGCCGCGCGGAGCGCACGCTCCGCAGCGCTCCGCGCACGGACATTCGCAACGGCCCCTGGCCGTCGCCCTTCCGTCGCGAATCTTTTCCCCCATTTTCCATTTTTCCTACTTTCTTCATTTTTTCATCATTTTTCACCTTTTTTTTTTTTTTTTTTTTTTTTATAATACCCTCAACCTAAAACACACTTTTTCTTCTTCAAAATAATTTAAAAAATATTTTTAAAATATTTTTAAAATACCCTTTTTACTCACCGAAAAGACAAGGAAAATCACTTCTGAACTCCAATCTTTTTGCCTATAAGCCGGCATAGCTAAATTTCATCATCGGGTAATCCTGATCAAGGCTACTCGGGACCCAGTGTCTACACATGGTGATAACAAAATCATTGCCACCGTGAACAATGCCAAGAGAAGGCAAAATTGCATCTATTTGGACCTAACGATCACAATCAAATCATTGCCACTGTGACCCTCCCCCGTTTTGTGTATTTTGTGTGTTTTTCTTCCCGAAATGCACCTGAACTTCATTGTAAGTTCCTATACCTTGTCCAACTCATGTATAACATTATGAAATGAGTATATGAATATTTGACAATTGAAATTATATGAAAATGATATTATGTCATAGTAGCAATAAAGAAATTAAATGTATACATGCTTTTTAATTATTGAACATGACATGGCATACAATATTAATCATATATGATTGAATCATATCGTATTGAGTCTATAAATAAGCATGCCTAAGTGTATACTTGGTTGATGAGTTTGTTAAATCTAACAACATTAAATTGAACATATACTGTGAATCTATACAAGAAAATGTGAGCATGATGTAAACCTACTCGTACTAGTGTATGTTAAACTTATACTATGGTATAAGTCTATGAGATTAACAATGTTTTCTGAGAGTCATAATATGTAAACTCTAGTGAATAAGTGTGGTACGAAAATGTATAACGGAATATGAGTATGTTTATCAAGCCATATGTGTGTGCAAGGCATGAAATGATGCGAGCTTGCTCAATGTGATGACTTACACAATGATGTTGTTCTAAGGAACTATGTGAGTATATTACTATGTGAATGAACAATACTATGCGAATGAACATTACTATGCGAATGTATAATACTAAAGAAAATTAATTGTTAAGCCTGTAATCGAGTCGTGGATAGATAAGCATGCTTATTAAGGGCTAATAATTTTCAGCTACTAGTGTGTCACCGACGGTTGTCTAATGTTTGATGCCGATGGGTATCCAGTGATCTAGTGTTAATATATATTCAAGTATATAGTGTACCCATATCCACTTCCGTGCAATTCAGGCTACCTATATGGAAACTAATTGTTTATGGTGAAGATAATAATGTGTACATGTGTATGTATCAAGATTGTGCTTATGTTAATTAGCAGTAGTGATAGTGATACTATATTGAGTGATATTAATGTTATGATACATGATAGTGTCATCCATGCTATATTGAGTAGTATTAATGCTTTGTTGCATAACATTCTTGCCGATATCAAAGCTTAACGCAGTTAGTGAATATTAGTTATTGTTATTTGAAAGTATGAGCTATTAAATATTCTTAATATAAAGCATGAACTATCGAACATTAGCATATCATGTAACTATTGTGCTTGTAGTGACTAATGGTAGTGTTAGCGATGCTATTTTGAGTGATATCAATGCCATGTTATAAGGTATGATGGCTATAATATTGAAGCCTTCCGCTGGCATCGTGTATTGAATATTGATATTGTAAAGTATGAATTATCGAATATTGGCATGTTATTGAGTTGTTGTCTGAATTGTTATTGCATGGTATATTGTTTAATTAAAGCATGTCATATTGTTATATGTTAGTTCGTGAATGCTTGTCTTAGTCTTGTTGTGTTTACATCCCCACTAAGCGGTATCGCTTAGCATGGGTGCTTGTCTCCCGTGTAGGTTTGAAGTGTGACGCTCAAGTTTTGCGTGAAGCATCTGCAGGCCACTAGGAAAAGTCTTCAGTGAGGTCTTGTAGTAAGGTTAATATTGTAAAGTAATGATATTGCTATAAGTTTTTGTGTAAGTAAAGTATGTATTGAAGCATGTAAAGGAATATGTAATTTTGTAACCTAAGTGATAAACTATAATGAACTAGTGTTAGTGAATCACTTATTAATGATTATTGTATTTGATTATGGGAACTAGTGATCTTGAGTGATTAAGTATTGTTAAGTATGTCGTGTAGCGTCCCTATATCCTCCCAAGGGGTATTGGGACGTTACAAGTTGTGGTATCAGAGCATAGGTTTAGGCGATTCTAGACTATAGGATTTATAGTGAATAGAATTGATATGAGTCTGTTTAAAGTATGGCCATAATGCAGATGTTTTGCCTGGTACGTTGTTTCGAGTGATTGCTATGTTTGATTGAATTAATGTTTGTGCATAATATTTTGTATGGTTAGAGTCATAGCAGGTATTAGAGAGAATTTTGCAAACAAAATTCCTTATGAGGGGGAGAGTTATGACGGCTCGAAATCCACGCTAGAAGTATTGAGTATAATTAGTGTAATGAAGTGAGTGTTAATTTGGGGTTTTTAGTTTGGACTAAATTGAAAATGGGAATTTAGGGACTTAATTGCAAGAAATTAAAGTAGTGTAGTGACCAAAGTGATATTGTGCATGATTAGTGTTAAGTGAGATTAATTAACTTAAGTTGGACTAATTAACTTTAATCAAAGTTAGTGGGATCCATGTGTCCTTGCAAGAGCTGCCACCTTGCAAATGAAGAGCTTGGTTTTGACACCTCATGTTTGCATGCATATATAAGTAATGCATAGTGGAAAAATCTGTCCATTGTGTTCTTCATTTGGTTCGGTCCTCTCTCCATTTCTGCACCTTCTTTCTTTTGGTCTTCAATCCTTCTTTGTTTCCTTCAAGTTCCTCCATCTTCTTCATTGTTTTCCAAAGACTTAAGTTGAATTGGTTAAGAAGATCAAGTGATAAGCTAGAGAACGGTAAGCTTGAGTCAAGTGTATTTCTTTTCCTTGATTTGAATTTCAATTTATAGTTCTAATTAAGCTTTTAATGTGTATGTATGTTGATTTGTAAGCTGAAGAACCAAGTAGAAAAGCCAAGGGAAAGGAGAAAGTTACATGATTGTGAAGTGAAGGAGAGCTTCAAGAGGTTTGGGATTGTATTTGAATTGATGCATGTTTAATGTGTTTGTATGGTTGGGAGAAATTCTATGTGTTACTATGTGTTGATTAATAGTTGATATAGTTGAAATGTGAAATGGATGCGTGTTGAAGTGTTAATTGAACTGCCATGAGTATAGTATAGGTATGAACCTTAGTTTTAGGGGAAAACTCTACTCAAATTGTATCATACCTCCGTGTGATGATTTGGTCATAAGTGGAGTTTTAAAACTCTAAATTAAGTGATTCTAACGACATTTGAACCATGACTTCCATACCTATAAATATTCCGGAAATGACTATGAACGAATTCTGTCCCTATTACCCTTAAAAGTGGCCAAAACAGAGGTGTCTCTACTTTGGCAAGTTCATCGAAGTAGTATAGGTTGTTTAGATCATATCAGATTTTATAAAAGTCCAAATAACCTGAAACTTATTCCATTTGGAACTTGACATCCTAGGGAATAAATGTTAAGAAGGGAGGTTTTCCTGAATTATATTTTTAGATGTCGGTTCAGGCTGAACGATAAAGAGTAGTGAAGTAGTCTTGAGTTTTGCTTAATTTTGGTATGTCATGGTGACAACCAAATCATTACCACCATGACTAGTGCCAAGAGAAGGTAGAATTACATTTATTTGGACCTCACGATCACAATCAAATCATTGCCACTGTGACCCTCCCCAATTTTGTGTGTTTTTCTTCCCGAAATGCACCTGAACTTCATTGTAAGTTCCTATACCTTGTCCAACTCATGTCTAACATTATGAAATGAGTATATGAGTGTTTGACAATTGAAATTATATGAAAATGATGTTATGGCATAGTAGCAATAAAGGAATTAAATGTATACATGCTTGTTAATTATTGAACATAACATGGCATACGATACTGATCATATATGATTGAATCATATTGTATTCAGTCTATAAATAATCATGCTGGAGTGTATACTTGGTTGATGAGTTTGTTAAAACTAACAACATTAAATTGAACATATAATGTGAATCTATAGAAGAAAATGTGAGCATGATGTAAACTTGCTTGTACTAGTGTATGTTAAACTTATACTATGTCTATGAGATTAACAATGCTTTGTGAGAATCATAATATGTAAACTCTAGTGAATAAGTGTGGTACAAAAATGTATAACGGAATGTGAGTATGTTTATCAAGCCATATGTGTGTGCAAGGCATGAAATGATGCGAGCTTGCTGATAACTTCAATATAGTGTTTAGTTTTCATAGTGTTTTAGTGTGATTTTTGAGTGTTTAGTAGTGTTTAATGTTAATTTATGTTTCTTTTATGTTAATTTTGTTAATTTTAGCCAAATTGAAGTTTTGATTCATTTTAGAAAGCATTTTTTATGTTAATAAAGTCTCTTTGTAGGTTTTTGCCCAAGAGGTCACGGTCACAATGAATTGGTTGTGACCGTGACATAAGGAGATTGCAGGCAGAATGGAAGTCGCATGGGTCACGGTCACAATGAAAATGGTTGTGACCGTGACATAATTATCAAATGGGCAGAATGCAAAAGTTGAAGACCTCACGGTGGCAACCAAACTTCATTGTCACCGTGACATGTCAATTTAGCAAGGCAGAATCGAGGCAGCATGTACCTCACGGTCACAATGGATTTCATTGTGACCGTGAGATAATTAATTTATGGGCAGAAGCTAAACTGTGAAGACCTCACGGTGACAATGAAATTCATTGTCACCGTGACCAATCTCCTGTGCGCAAAAGGATTTGAAATTCCCGATAGGTCACGGTGGCAACCAAATCCATTGCCACCGTGACCCCTCTGGAAGTATAAATTTGTAGCTTTCTATTTGGCTAGGGTTCCGATTTTTTTAGTTAGTTTTTGTTATTAGTTTTTGCAGCTGAGATTTTGAGAGATTTTCTGCGGTCCTAAACTTAAATTTTCGTTCTTGTTTTTGATTTTCGATTAGTAATTGAGATTAATTTGTTTTAGTTTCATAGTTCAATTTCAAGAGTTTTGCTAGTTCTTAGTTAGTTTTTCCAGAATTTTAGTTATTTTCTCCAATGAAGATTTGAAGAAAGAGATCGAAGATCGAGCAATTCAACCAGAATTTTCTCAATGAATTTCAGGGTTTATTCTTTCTTTTACTCTTTTGATTTTGTAATGGATTATGAGTAGTCGTTTAGTTGTTCGGGGGATCTCTGAATCTCCTATACCTAAGATGTGAATTATGAACATCTATTGAGTTTATGTATGAAAGATTGGTTTATTTTGCTGGTGTTTATTGCTTGTTTATGGATTTTAGTTTTTCAGTTCAAATTCCAATTGTGATAAATGATTTATTCCATATGTCTATGTTGGTTATTGAATTTATTAATTGGATGCCATGAATGTATTTTATTCTCAGAATTTTCTATCATGTTTGCTGTGGTGTTTAGACTACTCCGGAATGGGAATCTAAATGGACAGGATTTTATGATTTAAGATTTGAGTGATGAGCGAAATAATGAGGTTTTGGGATGTTTGACTCCGGAATGGGAAAGCAAACCAAACCTAGGATTTTAGACCCGTGATTAGGCTAGTTGTATGACTTGCTCCGGAATGGGACGTTATGCGATTAGAATAGCTTGCTCCGGAATGGGACGCTTGGGTTAAGAGGGTTATCCCGATTTCTTTCATATAAGATTCATAGGTTGATTTTATTCATATTTGGGTAAGGGGTGGATGAGTGAACTTGAGCAACGCCTTTATAATTTGATAACTTTTCTCGTTTTTATTTACTTTTATCTTTGTTAGTTTTACTGTCATCTTAATTTGTTTTTGCTTAATCATTACAGCAGTTGATTAATTTATTAGTTTTAGTTTAGTTAATTTAATCAAATCAATTAATTGGGAATTCTTTAGCATACATTTAATTTTCATAACTTGCGTGTTCAGTCCCTTGGGTACGATAACTCAGAGTCATAATTTTACTCCATTATATTACTTGTCGATTCAGTACACTTGCTGAGATCGTGTCACTTGCTCAATTTGATGACTTACACAATGAAGTTGTTCTAAGGAACTATGTGAGTATATTACTATGCGAATGTATAATACTAAAGTAAATTAATTGTTAAGCCTATAATCAAGTCGTGGATAGATAAGCATGCTTATTAAGGGCCAGTGATTCATAGCTGCTGGTGTGACACCGACGGGTGTCTACTATTTGATACCGACGGGTATCCAGTATCTAGAGCTTGATACTGATGGTTATCTAGTGATCTAGTGTTAATATATATTCAAGTATATAGTGTACCCGTATCCACTTCCGTACAATTCAAGCTATCTATATGGAAACTAATTGTATATAGTGAAGATAATAATGTGTACATGTGTATGTATCAAGATTGTGCTTCTGTTAATTAGCGGTAGCGATAGTGATGCTATATTGAGTGATATTAATGTTATGATACATGATAGTGTCATCCATGCTATATTGAATAGTATTAATGCTTTATTGCATAGCATTCTTGCCATGATATCAAAGCTTAACGCAGTTAGTGAATATTAGTGATTGTTATTGGAAAGCATGAGCTATCGAATATTATTAATGTAAGCATGAACTATCAAACATTGGCATATCATGTAACTATTGTGCTTGTAGTGACTAATGGTAGTGTTAGCAATGCCATTTTGAGTGACATCAATGCTATGTTATAAGGTATGATGGTTATAATATTGAAGCCTTCCACTGGCATCGTGTATTGAATATTGATATTGTAAAGTATGAATTATCGAATGTTGGCATGTTATTGAGTTGTTGTTTGAATTGCTATTGCATGGTATATTGTTTAATTAAAGCATGTCATATTGTTATATGTTAATTTGTGTATGCTTGTATTAGTCTTGTTGTATTTACATCCCCACTAAGCAGTATCGCTTAGCATGGGTGCTTGTCTCCCGTGTAGGTTTGAAGTGTGAAGCTCAAGTTTTGTGTGAAGCATCTGCAGGCCATTAGGAGAAGTCTTCAATGAGGTCTTCTAGTTAGGTTAATATTGTAATGTAATGATATTGCTATAAGTTTTTGTGTAAGTAAAGTATGTATTGAAGCATGTAAAGGAATATGTAATTTTCTAACCTAAGCGGTAAACTATAATGAACTAATGTTAGTGAATGACTTATTAATGATTATTGTATTTGATTATGGGAACTAGTGATCTCGAGTGATTAAGTATTATTAAGTTTGTCGCATAGCGTCCCTATATCCTCCCAAGGGGTATTGGGGCGTTACATCTATGAACTTTCTTATAAAATGCTGTAAAATAGCCATCATACATCGCTGAAATGTGGCTGAGGCATTACAAAGACCGAAAGGCATGAGCAAAAGTGCCATAAGAGCACATAAAGGTGGTCTTTTCTTCGTCCTCGGGCATTATAGGTATTTGCATGTACCCTGAGTAACCATTAAGAAAATAATAAAATTTATTTCCCGCCAATCTCTCTAGCATTTGATCAATGAAAGGTAAGGGAAAATGGTTTTTTCTCGTGGCATTGTTTAGCCGCCTATAGTCTATACACACTCTCCAACCCATAACTGTACAAGTTAGAATAAGCTCATTTTTCTCATTAAACACTACAATCATCCCCCTTCTTTTTGGCACAAATTGAACCGGACTTACCCAACTACTATCTAAAATGGGATAGATAATACCTACATCTAGTAGTTTGAGTACCTCTTTCTTCACAACTTCTTGCATGGCCGAGTTCAATCTTCTTTGCGGTTGCACCACTGGCTTGAAATCATCCTCCATATGGATCCAATGAGTGCAAAAGCTTGGACAATCCCCTCCGAAAACCCTTTTTTATGAAGCAATTTTGAACAAAATAATATCACTTCCAACCTTCTCTTTTTATTTTTAATTTTTAATTTATTTTTTTATTTATAAAAAGAAAATTTGACAAGGAAACCATCACTTCCAACCTCTTTGCCTCTGACAGTGCCTCTCTTTTTTTTAACACTAAAGGCTTCATCTTGACCCTTGTGCAAACTGGCTGAAGCAGTGAATTCTCCATTTGGAATCTGATTATGAAATCTCGCACATTGCCTTTTTTGGCTTTGGTGGCTAAATTTCTAAAGTTGCACTTAACGGTTGAGATTGAATTATAGGCTAGCCTCAGATGGTTTAGGACAGAACTTGTGGTTTTTTCTTTTTTCTTCTCTTTTTTTTTCTTTTCTTTTTTTTCTTTTCTTTTTTTAAGGCCCAAAGTTTCGTTCGCCTAGCTTCTGATGCAGCCCCTTAATGATTGGAGCTTGGTTTCATATGGCTGTACCGTATGTGTAGTAGACATTGAGAAGGCAAATTAATGGTTTTGAAATATTGTTCATTGTCATGTTGGCATATTAAAGCAGCGTTGTCCTAGCAATACCCTTGTCAATTTTCAGCATGTCATTCCAGGTCCAGGCAAAGGCCTTTTTTTCTTTCTTTTTTTTTTTATCTCTCAGAATTTTTCTCTCTTCAGGAGTTATATCAGATGCTGTCAAGATTTCCTTTGGATTTTCCAAAGTCTCGAGATTAAATGCAGTTGTAGCTGAATTAATGTCAATATGAATGCATCATGATTATGTGAAATGAAATCATCAGAAACATCATACAAATAAGCCCAATTGTTCATCTTATTAAAATACATAATGTTGCAAACATTGACATAAACAGAGGTTCTTGGAATAATAAAACAACGAAACATCTGAAAAAAACAAACATTATCTTCTTCTCCACTCTCACTAGTGGATCAGTAATCTATCACCACCACGGTAATCCCTTCTTCACTCGTCTCCTGACGGGTGATAGCGATGTACTTATCTTGATATAAATCTTGCAAAACATACCATTTGGGTAAACAAGACTCGATCATATACACAGGTGGGTGGACTGTATTATAGCCTGACATCTTCTTCTTCTTCTCTCTCTTTTCAGGATTCGTGATCTGCTGGGAGTTGATAAGATCTAGGATCTTATTCCTCAAAGTTTGGCAATAATCTATCAAATACACAGTGTGCTGATGATAGGCACGATACTCATCACCTTTGTGCCCCGACTGTCCCTGATTCATAGATGGCCTGGGTGGCAATGGTTTCAGCTTACCCTCCTTCATTAATCTCTCCAATACCCAAGATAGAGACCGGCCCAAATTAGAAAAGTACCTCTGACCTTGTCCAACTTTGGTAGCTGAAACCTCGGTCGTCTTATCATTTTTATTATTACTGCTTCTAGCACCACCCGAATTTTACCCTGATTGATTCCCATAATTTTTTCCAGCAAAGTTATTTTGTCTTGCTTTCTTTATCAGCCTCTATAGTGATGTCTTCGAGTGACTCTTAGTCTTTGAGTCCTTTGAAGCTAAGCAAATCCTTCAAGTAAGGGCAAGAGTTCCAAATGAACAATCCGATCTGGTCGGCGGTATCAGGCCTCCGCTACATCTCCATGACCCTATTCCTCTATTGGGAGAGGTAATCATGGAATGGCTCATCACTCCTTTACTGTAAGAGCTCGAGGTCCTTTAAGGTGACCTCAATTCTCGTGCTGTGATCATACTACTTTAAGAACTCCTTAGTCAAAAGATCCCAATCATCCTTGGACCTTCTATCCAACCCGTGATACATGTCTACCGCTGAACCCACCAGGTTAAGGCAGAAATATTCCACCTTTTGCTTCTAGGTCAACCTTGTGCCCTTCATCATTAGGGTATACTGCTTAATGTGTGCAGATGGGTCTAAAGTACCTTTGAACTTCGGCAACTTAGGCATCTTGAACCTTTGGGACAACAGCTCTTTATCTCCCAAATCTCTATCCTCAGGGTTGATCCCCTTTGTAAGCACCGTGTCCCGAGGCAGTCCAGATCAGAGATTGCCTGATGAAGAAATCGATGCCCGATTCCGAATGAACGGATGAGATCTGGAGATTTTGGTCCTCTAGATTCACGAGAAATATGGATTTTTATTTGCAGTAATGAGAAAAAGAAAATTGGGGGTTTTTGGGCTTGAAAAGAAGGTTCTTCCTCAATTGGCGGTCAGCCCGTCGGTAATGGGCCGCCCGTCGCTCCCTAGAGGTTTCGTCTCTCGTCATGAGGGATAGGCCGTTGGTGAGATGGGAGATGGACACGTGTCCTTGCACAGACATTCATCTGTGGGTCTCCGGCGCCCGTCGATTTAATCCTATTTCCTACAGAAAAAAAGATTTAACAGACGCCCATCGGTAGACTTCCGACGGCCGTCGATTTTAGGGTTTTGAGAAAAAAAATAATATAAAAAGGGTTTTTTGAACCATTTTGGGGGTTGGATGATTTTAGCTACTGTTTACCCTAAAAATCCTTTTCTGATTATTGATTCTAACCTTTTCATCTCATTAAAAAATTTCTTCATTTTCATCTTTATTTTATTTTGATTTGGTGAATCTAATTAATTGAAGGGAGCTAAAATCGATTATTTTCCCATCAATATTTACAGATTCCAACACTTGAACACTTTTGTGATTATCAAGAAAGAAAAACCCAAATTTCTTTCCTTGATTTTTGCTCTTTTCTCGTGAAGCGTGCGAGATTCGAATCATCCGAAATCCATCCTAAAAGGTAAAATCCGAGGGTAAATATTCTGGACATACATTCTGTTTAATTTATTTTAAATATTTGCATTTATTTTCGATTTTTGTGTTGGGAAAAATCATTTTTGTTGTGAAATTGTGAAAATTTTTATTTTTACTGCTTTTTTTGAAGAACAGAGGTGACCAACGGGCAATAAGGTCACCAATAACACGTAAATGGTGCCCCTATTACCCACCGGTCACCCCAACAGACGCTCATCGGTAAAACTTTTATGGCCGTCCCTGAGTTCTGTCTCCATTTTTCCAAGCTATTTTATCTCCTTTTGTTATTTATTTCTTTTATTATTTTTCTTTTATTTTCCAAAATCTTTTTTTTCTGTAAATAAGAATAATATCATTATTTTTTATTTATTTTGAATTTTAATCTTCATTTATATTTATTCTTGCTTTGTTTATAAGTATTAATATTATTGATTATTTTGTGAGATTATAATTTATGGTCCTTGGGATGGTTTGAGCTTGAGAGGAAGTTGTCATGCACAACATGGAAGTCTCCAATGGGTTTAATCCTTTATCCCTTTGCCATTTATTTATTTAATTATGCGTTTCTTATTATCTTTATGCTTATGTAAATTGTTTTATTTTGCGTTAAATAAGAATGGACAAGTGTTTTATATTAATTAATTTGGCGATTTTTTGCAAATAAAGGACCAAAGTCCTATTTTAGTCAATGAAAACGTCACATAAAAAATCGTTTTCATAATAAATACATGCGAGGACCAAAGTCCTCAAAATAAATGAATTCCTCGTTTTGTGTATGTATCGCACTTTTTATAAAGGGGAGTTGTGTTCCGCTCCTAGTATTATTGTAAGTTATGTTTGAATGTTTATTTTTGTTTTTATTCTTGTTTTATTTATTTATTAATGATTTTGACGTGAATAATTGCGCCTTTAATTGCATCGTGTGGAGAGAGAGTGGACTAATAAGCTAAAAATTTAATCGTAAAATTAATCAAGGTAGAAATAGATGAAAAGTTCCGAACCCATCTTTGGTCTTTGGGCTCAACGAGGCGAGAGGTCTATCCGATCACTCATTGGAATGAGACCTCCAAGACACCTCTTGTGTAAACGACTCAATAAATCCTAGGCTCCATAGGGCTAGAGGGTCATTCCCAATGTCTTATTGGAGTGATTACCTCCAAGACCCCTTTGGCTGGCCCAAAATGGATATATGCGCCGTCTTAGGCTCACTGAGGCGAGACGAACTTTCCCAATGTTCTATTGGGTGGAAACTCCATGAAACCTCCTTGTTGCCTGATATGAGCTTAAATAGCTCATATTTAACCTATGTTTTAGGATTAAAATAATATTCATATGTGTTTATTTGTATTAGAATTAGGAGTGTTTTATGTTTTCGTTTGAGTTTTGGGTGTGTAGGAGAAAAATGGAGAAAGATGGAAAAAGATGGAGAAAATGGAGAAAAGCAGCCAAAATAAGCAAAGGAGAAAGAGGTTCTGTCGCGAGCGTGACAACATGCACTAAAGGAGAGCCAAGGAAGAAGGAAGAAAAGTGAAGAAGAGAGGCTATCGCGACCAAGGAACTCATCGCGAGGTCGCGACAGGGGACGGAGAAGGCAAACACGAGGAAGGTGGAGCGATGAAAGAGGCGCGCTCTGTCGCGAGCGCGACAGAGAGATCCATTAGAGACAAAAGTTCAAATTGCACTTTGAAGAGTTATGCCTTTCCAATAACATTTGTAATCCTTGCCAAGAGACATCTGAGGAGACACAATTAGAACATTATAAATATTATTATTAACTGTAATTTTAGGAGTTGAACATTTAATTAAGTAAAAATTCTGTAAGTTAGAATAGTTCTTTCATTTTTTTTAGTCTAATTTTCTCAAGTAGAGTTTATGCATTGAAGAGAAGATAGTATACAAAGAAGAAGACTACCTTTGGTGACTTGAAAAGGGTTGAAAAATCTCCTTCTTCATTTCTTAACTCTTTAATCTTCTTTGTAAATTTTGTGATGTAAATTCTGAACTTGAATTCCTAATATTAAATATTTTATTGTTCATATTAATTCATGTGTTCTTGCTTGTAGAATTTCCTATTGGGATACTATGTATGATCATTATAAGTATGAGTTTAATTGAAAAATGAATTCATATTTACAATCTAATGGTAAATCATCATTGAGGCATTATTTGAGAAATCATAGTGTTAAAATGGTTGCAATAGGTTGTGACTTCACTTAAGATTTGCATGTTTAATCTTCTAATCCATTAATGAAAATTGTGAATTGGAATTACATATGCATGTTTTAAGCAATCCTATTTATGTCGAAAGAGTAAGTAGGAAATTTATTCAACTTAGCTTGCATGATAAGAATATTTAAATCATTAAGAATAATCAATTCAAGTTCCATTTTTATACTCATCATCATTAATCATTATATCTTCTTTGACCATCAATAATTAGGTTTAGTTAATTTAGATGTTAGATTAGTTTAAAATCAACTTTACAATTAATTAATCATTGTAAACAAAATTAAAATTGAGTAGTAATAGTGTGCAAATCACTTTCCTCATGGGATCGACATCTTAAATACTATTTCGGTACACCGTATACTTGCGGTAATTAGCATCTATAGAAAATGTTCAACAAGTTTTTGGCACCGTTGCCGGGGAAACAGTTGATTTACCATTATGAAACTTGATTTATGATTTTGGATTACAATATTTTATTTTGTTTTAATTTGTTTGATTTAGTTTAACTTTGTGTTTTATTTTTGGTTTTACAGGATTTGAAAGTTCATGCCTAGTACAAGGAGTTCTTTAGAAGAGGTTGAACCCTTAAATCCTGAAATTGAAAGGTTTTTGTCAAGTAACCGGAAGTCCAATAAGAAAAAGAACAAGAATAAGATACCAATTATCATGGCTGAAGAAAATCCACCAAGACTTATGGACTTTGCCACACCCGCATTGAGTGGAGCTCAACAAGGAGTGGTAAGGCCAACGGTAAACGCAAATCAATTTGAGATCAAACCATCTTTATTACAAATGATTCAAAATAGCATTCAATTTTATGGTTTAGCAAATGAGGATCCTAATGCTCATTTGGCAAATTTTCTTGAAATATGTGATACCTTTAAGATTAATGGTGTCTCGGCTGATGCAATCAAACTTAGGCTTTTCCCTTTCACTTTGAAAGATAAGGCCAAAGCTTGGTTGAATTCGCTAGCAAGGGGATCAATTACTACTTGGGACCAATTGGCCTAAGTATTTTTATCCAAATATTTTTCCTTGGCTAAAACAGCAAAAATCATAAAGGATATCACTACATTTGTTCAAAATGACAATGAATCTTTGTATGAGACTTGGGAAAGGTTCAAAGAATTGCAAAGAATGTGTCCTCACCATAACCTTCCAAGGGAGCTTTTGATGCAAACTTTCTATAATGGAGTTAACCCAACTACAAGAGGTACAATAGATGCTGCAGCTGGTGGATCCTTGATGAGAAAAACAACCGAAGCAGCATTTGAATTAATGGAGGAAATGTCAATGAACAATTGCATGTGGCCTACCGAGAGAGTAAGGGATTCTAATTCTTATAATACTAGGGGAGTACATGCAATTGATTCTGTAGTTGCTTTGCAAGCTCAAGTAGAAGCCTTAACTCATAAACTTAATAGTTTTGGAGTGGAAGGTAGTCAGCAAATTAGTTGTAATATTTGTGGGCAATTAGGACATTCTAGTGAAGGATGTAATTTGGGGGTAACTAATAATGAAGAGTAAGTTAGCTTTATCCAAGGTCAAGGTCGTGGTAACCCTTACTCTAATACATATAATCCAGGTTGGAGAAATCATCCTAACTTTTCTTGGGGAAATAGTAACAACCAAAATAGGAGTGTAGGTTTTCAACAACCTCAAGATAGGTTTTGGGCTTTAGAAGTTAAGATGGATAGGCTTTTGGAGGGAATTAATATGAAATTTAACTCGCAAGAGGAGAACCACAAGAGGCTGGAAAATAAGTTTGATCAGATTACAAATAATCAAGCCTCATCCATACATAATTTAGAAGTGCAAATTGGGCAATTAGCAAAGGCTTTACCTTTAAGGTTACAAGGAACTTTACCAAGTACTACAGAGGAGAACCCAAGGGAACATCTAAAAGCCATCAATTTGAGGTCAGGTAAATCTTATACTAATGAAAATGTTATTACTAACAAGAGTGGAGAATTGCAGGAAAATGACAAGAAGAATGACTCTTTTGTCACGAGCGCGATGCCTGTCACGATCGTGATAGAAGAAAGGCCAAGTAATGTTTCGGGCGCGATACCAGGCGCGAGCGCGACAGCAGGAGGAGAGTCTTCTGTCGCAAGCGCGACACTTGTCGCGGTTACGACAAAAGGGACATCTAAGGCAAATTCTTCTAAGGTTTTTCAACTTCGTCCACCGTTTCCTCAACGCCTGAAGCGACAAAACCAAGATAAGCAATTCCAATCTTTTATTGATAAATTGAAGCATTTGCACATCAATTTAAATTTTATTGAGGCCGTTACACAAATTCCTAATTATGCAAAATTTCTTAAAGATTTAATTTCTAGGAAAAGAAATTGGGAAGATATATCCACTATTACATTAACTGAGGCATGTAGTTCCATAATCTCTAATAATTTGCCTACTAAGCTTAAAGATAATGGGAGTTTTACTATTCCATGCACATTAGGAGATGTAGAGTTTCCTAAATGTTTATGCGATTTGGGGGCAAGTATAAATCTCATGCCTTTGTCTATCTTTAAAAAGTTGGGGTTAGATTATGTTAAACCTACTTCCATGGTTTTGCA
This sequence comes from Excoecaria cochinchinensis, assembly GCA_947683425.1. NCBI lineage: Eukaryota > Viridiplantae > Streptophyta > Magnoliopsida > Malpighiales > Euphorbiaceae > Excoecaria > Excoecaria cochinchinensis. Next base: position 12,870,771 of record CANTUQ010000073.1, on the reverse strand, counting down.
ATTAGCTGACCAATCTATTAAGAAACCCTATGGAATAATTGAAGATGTGTTGGTAAAAGTGGATAAGTTTATTTTACCTGCTGATTTTGTGATCTTAGATTTTGCATATGATATGAAATGTCCATTGATATTGGGAAGACCTTTCATGAGGACTGGAAGGGCTTTAGTAGATGTCTATGAGGGCACTTTAGTCTTAAGAGTAGGGGATTATAGTGTGGAATAGCATATGGATAGAGCCTTACAATATCCCATGGATGAAAATGTTTGCATGAAAATAGATGTAATCAATGCTTGCATTTTGGAGGTAATGGAAAATGCAGGTGAAGAGGAGGTTCAAATGGAGAAAGAGGTTCATGAAGATATGGAGCAAGAGAGCTTAAGGCCAGAACTTCTTTATCGAAATGAAGCACATTTGCCACCTTCAATTGTAAGTCCTCCAAATGTGGAATTAAAAGAACTACCAAATCATTTGAGGTATGCATTTCTTGGCTCTAATCATACTTTGCCTATTATAATTTCTAACAAACTTACTAGTGCACAAGAGTATGAATTGTTAGAGGTTGTTAAAAAAAGGATAAAGAGTATTGGTTGGCAGATTTCTGATCTAAAAGGTATTAGTCCTAATGTTGTCATGCATAGGATAAACTTAGAAGATGAATGTCAGCCTAAAGCTGATAGGCAAAGAAGGCTTAACCCTCACATGAAAGAGGTAGTAAAAAAAGAAGTTATTAAGTTGCTTGATGCTGGGATCATCTATCCAATTTCGGATAGTGATTGGGTGAGTCCAATACATTGTGTTCCAAAGAAGGGAGGTATGACGGTTGTTAGGAATGAGAAGGGTGATCTAATTCCTACTAGAACCACCATCGGTTGGAGGGTGTGTATAGACTATAGGAAGTTAAATTCAGCAACTAGGTAAGATCATTTTCCTTTACCGTTCATTGACTAAATGTTGGAGAGAATAGCTGGCCATTCTCATTACTGTTTTTTAGATGGTTCAGGATATTTTCAAATTTTTATCTACCCTAGTGACCAAGAGAAAACTACATTTACTTGTCCATATGGGACCTTTGCTTATAGGCGAATGCCTTTTGGGTTATGCAATGCACCAGCTACCTTTCAAAGGTGTATGACTTCAATATTTGGGGATATGATTGAGGATATAATGGAAGTTTTTCTGGATGACTTTTCTGTTTATGGGGATTCATTTGAGCTTTGTCTACAAAATTTAGATAAAGTATTGGCTAGATGTGAAGAAAATAATTTGGTTCTTAATTGGGAGAAATGCCATTTTATGGTAGATGAGGGGATAGTTTTAAGGCATAAGATTTCAAGTCAAGGGATTGAGGTAGATAGAGCAAAAACAGAATTGATTGAGAAATTACCTCCACCCACTACACTTAAGGGGGTAAGATCTTTTCTTTGTCATGCTGGTTTTTATAGGATATTTATAAAGGATTTTTCATTGATTGCTAAACCTTTGACTAACTTGTTAATAAAGGATGTGCCTTTTGAATTTTCTGAAGAATGTATGCATGCTTTTAATACTTTGAAGAAAGCCCTTGTAAGTGCACCTATTATCACCACTCCTAATTGGGAATTGCCATTTGAGATCATGTGTGATGCAAGTGACTTAGCTGTGGGATGTGTGCTAGGGCAAAGGCATGGTAAGAACTTGCATGTGATTTATTATGCTAGCCACACTTTATCACCTCCTCAAATCAATTACACAACCACTGAAAAAGAGCTGTTAGCTGTAGTTTATGCATGTGACAAATTTAGATCTTACTTGTTAGGGTCTAAAGTCATTATTTATACGGATCATGCTGCACTGAGGTACTTGTTTGCTAAGAAAGATGCCAAACCTAGATTAATTCGTTGGGTATTATTATTGCAAGAATTTGACCTTGTTATTAAAGATAAAAAGGGAAGTGAAAATTTAGTAGTTGACCATTTATCAAGGTTAGAAAATAATGATGAACCTTTAGGTGATAGCATTAATGAGTCTTTTCCAGACGAATCATTAATGTCACTTGAAAATGTGCATGTACCTTGGTATGTTAATTTTGCTAATTATCTTGCTGCTGGTATTGTTCCTAATGGTTTGATATGGCACCAAAAGAAAAAGTTTTTTAATGATGTCAAAAATTATCTTTGGGAGGAACCCTATTTATTTAAGATAAGTGGGGATGGCATAATTCGTAGATGTGTAAGTGAGGAAGATTATCAAAACATTTTGACACATTGTCATGCTGCTTTGTATTCGGGTCATAATGGTGCTAATAAGACTGCTTCTAGGGTGCTAAAATGTGGTTTTTTTTGGCCTACTTTGTTTCATGATGCAAGATTGTTTGTTGCTAAGTGTGATAAATGTCAAAGAGCTGGTAATATTAGTAAGAGAGATGAAATGCCTTTGTATAACACATTGGAAGTTGAAGTATTTGATGTGTGGGGGATTGATTTTATGGGTCCTTTCCCCACATCTTTTGGGCAAAATTACATACTGGTTGGTGTAGATTATGTATCCAAATGGGTTGAAGCAAAAGCAACACCAACTAATGATTCAAAGGTAGTGCTAAAGTTTTTGAAGAAGCTTTTCTCAAGGTTTGGAGTGCCAAGAGCCATCATAAGTGATGGAGGCAAGCATTTCATTAATCGTTTTTTGATTCTTTATTACATAAATATGGTGTGCATCATAGGGTAGCTACACCATATCACCCACAAACAAGTGGTCAAGTGGAAGTGTCCAATAGGGAGCTTAAGTGGATATTAGAAAAAACTATTTCTAATTCTACAAAGGATTGGGCACATAAATTGGATGATGCTTTATGGGCATACCGTACAACATTTAAGGCACCTATTGGTATGACACCATATAGGTTGGTTTATGGAAAAACATGTCATTTGCCTGTGGAGTTAGAGCATAAAGCATATTGGGCCACTAGGACCTTGAATTATGACTTAAAGGATGCAAGTGTCAAGAGATGTTTGCAATTGAATGAGCTCGATGAGTTAAGACTTTTTGCCTATGAAAATGCTAAAATCTATAAAGAAAGATCTAAAAAATGGCATGATGCTCATATAAGGTGTAAACATTTCACCATTGGGGATAAGGTTCTTTTGTACAATTCAAGATTGAAACTCTTTCTGGGAAAATTAAGATCTAGATGGAGTGGACCCTTTGAAGTCACTCAAATCTTTGATCAAGGTTTTCTAGAACTCAGAAATGAAAAAGTGGAATTATTTAAAGCCAATGGTCAAAGATGTAAGGTATATTTGGAGGAAACCTTTCATGGAAGGGAGGTTTCATTTATCTCTTTAAAAATGGTTTGAAGGTTAATTGACATTATTTTTCTTTTTAATTATTTGTTATATTATATGTGAGTGTTATTTCTATGTATTAATGTAATTCTTTTTGTTTTACAGATGCTTCTAATTTGTAAGATCTTTTTCTATGTCAATTTGTGATGTTATTTTGAAAGGAAAACAAAGTTGATATTTAAGTTTTCTTCTTTGTCGCAAGCGCAACAGAGAGGGGAAAGTGTTTTTATAGGTTTCATCGCGCCGGCGTGATGTTGGCAATCTCGCGATAAACTCTTTTTGGATTTCTAATGTTCTTCTCTATTGCGAGCGTGAAATTGTCGCGATCGCGACAAAGAGGTGAGGAAAATTTTTATCGCGAGATAATTTTTCGAAATGTGGTCTCTGTCGCGATCGTCAATGTGTCGCGAGGTCGCGACAAAACACGGATTTTGAAAAATTTTGAAATTCAAACCATTGAAGCCCTATTTTTCACACCCATTTATTTATTTTAAGCCCTAACTCTGTTTTTCTTTTCATTTTCATTCACGACTCTTGCGTTTTCTCTCTTTTCTCTCTTTGATTTCTCTCTTCTTCTCTCTCAAGAAACTTTGTTTTCCAGTTTTTGTTTTCTTCTTTTCTTTTGCTTGTGAGTTTCTTTAGTCAAGTTTTTTTGTCTTTCTTTCACACCCACGATGGTAAGAACCAAGCATGTTGCTGACAAGGGGAGACAAGCAGCAGCGGAGTCCAGTGAACATCCTAATGTTGTGAGGCTCCAAAATAGGTTTGAATGCACTTTCCCTATTTTATCTAAAGAAGAAGGTGAGAAGTTTGAATATTTTAATAAAAAAATGTATGTAGGCAAGTGGCATATAGATTTCAATCTGTTAACTACTTTGGGTGTTAATGAAACCTTTGAAAAGTATTTGAGATACATGAAATGGGGTAAATTTGTTCAATTGACTCTTCCTGTTAATCGTTCTTGGGCCTTAGAATTCTTTGTTACCCTAGAATATGTGGATAAACGTCAAACTCAGTTCAAATTTAGACATCAAGGTACTGAACACATTTTTGGGTTTCAAGAAATGCATGATTGGTTTGGGTTTCTATTAAATGGAAAGATTTTTGATCCTCATTTGTTTGATCCTAAACCTGTTTGGAAGAGGTTGACTGGTCTAGATGCATTTAATAATATAAATTTAACTAATCGCCAAATTAAGGATGATGTTTTAATGCTATTTCATAAATATTTGTGTCATGCCTTATTTGGTAGAGTTGAAAGTTCCAAAGTGCAGACCAAAGATTTATTTATGTTAGACTTATTGCTATCTAAGAAAACCCCATGCTCTATTGATTTTATTTTTGATGGGTTGTATCACGCTTCAATTGCTAAAAGTAAAACTGTGGGCATGTGTCACATGGTTACCGGTATCCTTTTAGGATGTTTAGGCGATTTGTATAACTTTTATTTAGAAGAAGGTACCTCGGTAACCATGCTTGATGTTGTTTATTTACGGCGTGCTAACCTTTTAACAAAGGGCGGTTGACCGCCTAAGTTTGTTGCTCATGGTTCGTAGGTCGAAAGTGCAAGCGTTGATAAAGTGAAAGGAAAGGCTCCCGAGTCATCTTGAGCAGCTGTGGCTCATGACTCTTCCAATGTGAAATCATCTGAAGACGAGGTGGCTGCTGGAGATGCCATTCCTGCTAGTAGGTGTGCTGCTGCAGGTTTTACTACCAGTCTTGATCGTGTCGTGCATAGATTGGATGGCATTGAAGCCACCAATCAAAGCATAGCGGCACACATAGATGTGCTGGAAACTGATGTGAGGGCTATGCTGAAAAATTAGAAGAGTATGACTAGGAAGCTCCTCAATTTTTTTTCGCAAGCAAAATATGGACCTTTCTCCCTCTCCACCTAGCTCCCATAGTGGGAGTTTCTGAGTTTGTTCTCCTCCCATTTTCTTTATTTTGTATGTTTTCTGTTCTTCTATAATGTTTGTTGTGTTAGCTGTGTTGGTTGTTTTTAGTATGTTTCTTTCCACACAATGGGGACATTGTGTCCTTTAAGTGTGTGGGGGGGGGGGGGGGGGGGGGGTTTGTATGCTCTGTTTTTGGTTTCATATTTATGCATGTTTGTATATATTTGTTTATTATGCATGAGTAGTATAGCTTGTGAAGCATGAATTGCTAGATTTAGGATATGTTTTATGTGTCTATGTTTAGGGTGTTGTTAGGTTTTATTGGACATATGATTTTTGGAGCTTATATATTTGATGCATATTTGAAAATTAAAGCATGTTTAGCTTTAAAATTTTGACCTTTAGTCTAAATAGATAACTTTTTAGGCATAGCATTATTTGTTTTACTTTGGCATTCTATTGTACATAGTGAGGGCCATTGCATAGCAAAATACTTTGGTGTACGTTCTTTTTAAGTTAGGTATCTTTTCACATGTAAATAAAGATTGTTTTGCCAACTCATTGCCTATGATAGTTTAACTTATAGCCTATGTGAGCTTTTGAGCCTTTTACAATGATATGTTTTCTTTGTATGAGAGCCTTAGTATGCCATATCCTCCAGAACTTGTTTTCGGTATATTTTGAGACTACATTTTAGTATGGGATGTACACGGGATATGATAAGGGCATTTAGAATGAACCATTTTTGGCTTGCTTTAAATTTCCTTACCTTTTGACTTTAGGAAGCCAAGTTTGAGCCTAAATCTTGGTTTTCTTTTTTAAGCACATGCATAGCAATATTCTTTTGAGTAAACATTGGCCTATTTCTTGTGAATTACCCATATTGTGGAGAGATTTGGATTGATATAGCATTGGAGATGTGTATTATTGACAAGCATGAAGTAGTGAAAATTAAAATTCCCTTGTTTTGAAAATTAGTATTAGAAATGCTAGTCTCTTAAGAAAAGAACAAAAATAAGGAGGAATAGCAGGATGTATATCAAAAATTGCTTATGTGTGGGATGGAGCGTAAAACACACCCATGCTAATTTTTCTTGCTATCCTTAAAAAGAAAAAAAAAAAGAAAAAAGAAAAAGAAAAAAAAAAAGAAAAAAACAATGAACTAGCTGAAAATTGTATAGTCAAGCAGGGAATTAGAAATGTGTAAGACTATCATGCTTTGTGCAAATTTTGTTTTCAATCTCCTAAGTTATATTGGTACTTTTTCTCTACACAATATTAGCTACCTAAATCCAAAAGTTTCCTACCCTAACCTAAGCCACATTATAACCATTTTTAAGACCCTTTGATCCTCTTTACTACCTTATACTAGTAGTGGAGATTTTTACTAATTACAAGCCTATGGTATGTAATGGCATATTTAAGGAATGAGAGAAACACTAACCTATAAACACCTGAGAGATTGAGTGATTGAAAGCAAAAAGTGTTTGAGTGACAATTATCTTAGGCAATGTTCTGTATGAAATAATTTATACATGTGTTAAGATACTTGATTTCTTGAGATTAAACATCCTTGTGTTTTGCAATTTCATGTTTTTCAAATTGTATATAGGGGTTAAAGTTTTATAAAGAATGATATTGTTTAGGGAGTTGCATATTTAGGCTAATGAGTTAGAGGTTAAAGTATGGACATGAGATTTTCAAATATTTGTCAAATGTATAAGTAAGCTCCAAAGTCCTGTGTTTACTTTGTGTTATTTGTTTGGAATGTTTGAGTGTTTTGCTTGGGGACAAGCAAGTATTTAAGTGTGGGGGTTTGATATGAGCTTAAATAGCTCATATTTAACCTATGTTTTAGGATTAAAATAATATTCATATGTGTTTATTTGTATTAGAATTAGGAGTGTTTTATGTTTTTGTTTGAGTTTTGGGTGTGTAGGAGAAAAATGGAGAAAGATAGAAAAAGATGGAGAAAATGGAGAAAAGCAGCCAAAATGAGCACATGAGAAAGAGGTTCTGTCGCGAGCGTGACAGCACGCGCTAAAGGAGAGCCAAGGAAGAAGGAAGAAAAGTGAAGAACAGAGGCTGTCATGACTAAGGAACTCATCACGAGGTCATGACAGGGCACGGAGAAGGCAAACGCAAGGAAGGTGGAGCGATGAAAGAGGTGCGCTCTGTCGCGAGCGCGACAGAGAGATCCGTTAGAGACAAAAGTTCAAATTGCACTTTGAAGAGTTATGCCTTTCCACTAACATTTGTAATCCTTGCTAAGAGACATCTGAGTAGACACAATTAGAACATTATAAATATTATTATTAACTATAATTTTAGGAGTTTAACATTTAATTAAGTAAAAATTCTGTAAGTTAGAATAGTTCTTTCATTTTTTTTAGTCTAATTTTCTCAAGTAGAGTTTATGCATTGAAGAGAAGATAGTATACAAAGAAGAAGACTACCTTTGGTGACTTGAAAAGGGTTGAGAAATCTCCTTCTTCATTTCGTATCTCTTTAATCTTCTTTGTAAATTTTGTGATGTAAATTCTGAACTTGAATTCCTAATATTAAATATTTTATTGTTCATATTAATTCATGTGTTCTTGCTTGTAGAATTTCCTATTGGGATACTATGTATGATCATTATAAGTACGAGTTTAATTGAAAAATGAATTCATATTTACAATCTAATGGGAAATCATCATTGAGGCATTATTTGAGAAATCATAGTGTTAAAATGGTTGCAATAGATTGTGACTTCACTTAAGATTTGCATGTTTAATCTTCTAATCCATTAATGAAAATTGTGAATTGGAATTACATATGCATGTTTTAGGCAATCCTATTTATGTCGAAAGAGTAATTAGGAAATTTATTCAACTTGGCTTGCATGATAAGAATATTTAAATCATTAAGAATAATCAATTCAAGTTCCATTTTTATACTCATCATCATTAATCATTATATCTTCTTTGACCATCAATAATTAGGTTTAGTTAATTTAGATGTTATTTTAGTTTAAAATCAACTTTACCATTAATTAATCATTGTAAACAAAATTAAAATTGAGTAGTAATAGTGTGCAAATCACTTTCCTCGTGGGATCGACATCTTAAGTACTATTTCGGTACACCGTATACTTGCAGTAATTAGCATCTATAGAAAATGCTCAACATTGCCCAAAATAGACGCACTTGTAAATACCTTACAAGTTGTTAACGAATCTCACTTGCCTGATCGCCCTCAAGCGGGCGGTCAAGGGGCGCCCACGAGGTTCGGTGCGCGTCACACCCTTCCAGCTGATAACAAGTGGGTGATCGCCTCAATCTGTTGTCTTATTCCTCTGATTGCCTAATCTTTCACCCTAAGTGCTCTACCCCTCACGTCTTAAGGCGTTATTGGCTCTTTATCTCTATCCTCAATCACAAAAACCTCATCGGGATCAGGGATCTTTTCCCTTCTTGGCTCAATGGGCGCAGCAACTCTATGCTCATTAACAAGTTGGAGGGCAGCATTACCTACGAGAGGAGCCTCCCTACCAGCAGGCGGTTCAACTTGCCCCTGAGGAGGGACTACCGGTGATTGTGGAGCAATAGGTGGTTGTGCAGCTAAAAGATGTGCAATCCTTTCGGCCATGGTGCCCATCATCTCCAACATCATTCGCTCAAAGTCCTCTAGTCTCCTTGCTAGGTCTTTAGTGGTCAAAGCCCCAGTTTCTTCTTCCATTGATGCTTCTAAAGATGATTCGCTGGCTGTTGAGAGCGATTCAAAATCCCAATCAAACACCAATTCTAGCAATTCAAAGAGCAGGTTTGTCCTTACCAGTCGACCATTGGGACCCCTAGTCCACTTAAATGAATCCATGATGGCTGCAAAACTCAAATTGTCAGAATGATGCATGAATGACATAAATGATGCATGATCATGTGTTATGCGACATTCACAATCATATATAAACAAGTAGAACTTTCCAGCCTTATCACTCCCACATAGGAGGTAATACGGTCTCTTTTCTAGGTGGGCTTGATCCATGGCTTAACGGGGAACCCAATGGATGTGTATAGTGCATAGTGGAAAACCGGCAACATAACACCTTTTACTTAATGCACATTCGTATGAGATTTGGCCATTATGTATTCGAGCACTTCAATCAATCTAAGGTGGGCTCACTGGGGTATGAAAGCCTTTGATAAAACACCATTTAATTTGGTTAATTTTGTTTAATATATAACGATCCACATAGCAAGCATAGTATTAAGGTACATTTCACCTAGTGGAAGTTTCTATTACAATTACATGAGCTTTAGTCAAAGGTGATGATACTTTAGGGCTACCCAAGCATGGTCCTTGCCAATGGGTCTAGCTTATCACGAGTATAACGACCAATCAGGTCTCCACTTAATACACCATGATGGTATGAGGCATGGGCTGGTGATTATCCTTAAAACTTTCCTACATTGACTGAACGTAGGGTCATGCTTCAGGAAAGCATCGGGGTAAAATAAGGGACCATCTGGCATAAATATAAGGCTCTAGTATGAATGCAATGCAATTTTTTTTTTTAAAAGAGATAGAATTTTAATTTGTAAACAAGATACTTTCGAAGCAAAGTGTCAAAGTCCCCAGCGGAGTCGCCACTGTCATGCGTACCGAACTCGATCGTTTCCCGAAGGCCCACTTTTAGGGCCCGAGAGGGTTCGCATCTTTTGATCTTGGGAAACATGAGATATTTTTTAATCCCTTCCCAATAGAACATTGGGGAAATTCATCTAATCCCATGAAGGCTTTAGGCACCTTTGAGGTAGAGTCGCCACCCAATTTACAAGAAATTGGGAAATTTCATCTAACCTTGGGGGTCTAAACCAGAAAGTAGTTCAAAACTTCACTTTTATTAATATCTTGGTTAATTATAAATGAGTTTTTAATTATTAAATTTCCATTTCTCAACTCACATAGTCATGCATTTAATATAAAGAGCAAATTAACATCGTGAAAAAGTAGTAAAGAAAGGCGATAAAATAAATTACAAAATAAAATTGGGATAAAAATACAATCCCCTAAAACATTAAAATAAACAAATAATAAATAAATTGGGACAAAAAATACAATCCCCCAAAATAGAAAAATAAATGACAAAATCAATAAATAAATAAGCATACATAAATTGGGACATTTATTTGGAATAAGAACATTGGTTCCTTCATGTACACTTAGAAAATTGAAGAGTTATTTTTGAATGAATATTGAGAAAATAGAGATGAGTGGTCCCATTTTGAGAAAATTAACTCTTCTTTTAAAAGTGAATTTTTATGGTTAAAACTAGGACATTAGTCCCATTTTATTAGAAAAAATCCAAATTCATTAATAAAAAATATTTTTGATGATTTTCTTTTTAACTTGCATAAATAAATAAATTTATTACAAATTAGACTAAATAATAGAATAAAAGACAAAATAATGAAAAATAATGAAAATAACAAAAAAAATGAGAAATCAAACCAAAAGATGCCTCTGAATCTCTATGGATCCCCCATTTGCTAGTGAAAATGTTCATGCAAGAAAAAATAAGACTTGTAGACAAAATAAAATTAAGGTTAGCAAATAAATCTAAAACAAATAAATTAAATCCAATAAATTAAATATTATCACATAAAAATAAAAATAAATATTACATTGGCAAAAATATTAAAATCATCCAAAAAAAACTCATACCAATCGAAAACGGATCGGAAAGGATCGAAAACGAGAAAAAATGGAGCAAAATATATTATAGGATGAAATAGGGTGTTGAGGGGCGGCCTGGCTATGAAGGGCAAGTGAGGCGGAGAGGGTATCATTGTCATGTAATGCTACATCAACAATTCTCTTCTTCGATCTTTTCTCAAACATACCATCAAAGTATAGCTCCTTCATCTCATTTTCATTCAGCGAGATGTTCTTCAATTTCAACTAAAGTAAAAAAGAAAAAAAAAATAAAAAGAAGAAGAAGATTATATAGATGCAATTCAGTACCATAAATGTATATTTTTTAGTTAGTTAGAGTTGTCTACTTATTACTGCTCATTAAAGTTAGGCTTAATACATTTTGTTGAATTTTAATGCTGTTGAATGTAATATAAATTAGTTCATAAATAAATTATGTTATATTAATTAGTTTGATGTATGAAGATAAACCTAATATAGGCAATAGTTTCCTATCGTCTTTTCAAACTAGCTATATATGAAGTAGTATTAAAGAAAAGATGAATATTATCATGGAGGACACATGTATGTCTAAATATTAATAGTAATAAAACTCATTTGAACATTATAACCTTTTAATATGAATTTGAACATAAAATAATGTATGATATTCACAATACAAGTCCAGGCAAAGAAAATTAATAAAAAAAAGATAATCACAGTATATGTGAATATGTGTATATATTGTTTAATATTATACTACATTACTATTACTTAAAAGAAACCAAATACTTTTTATAAAGATGACTTACATTTTTGGCAGAAATACTAAATAATATGCTTAAGAAATCTTTTTGGCTAAGATGAATATTTTTTCTGTCCAGCATAGAATCCTTGGAATATTTACAGTTGCCTCAACTTTCAAATATTCAGAGATATTTTGATAACATTCGTAAAACTAAACTTGGAATGCATAAGCAAATCCAAAAACTCTACACATTGAGACATTTCCTTCTTTTTTATATGGTCTAGCTCTTTTCCTGATTAACTTCCCTTTGAGCTTGGTAATAGTCAATTCAAAGACCTCTTTTCCCTATGGATAATCATCAAAGCAACCACTATCATTGAATCCAATATCCTCCTCCGTAACACTCATTTGGCTATTATGGGCTAGAAGAAACAGTGCATAAAAAATAACACTTCTACTTTGATAACATCTTTATCATTTTCAAAATTCTCTTTTATAGAACAATTAGAAATAGATTGCTTGGTTATGTTATCACATTTACCAAAATACTTCTCAACCAATCTATCACTTTGATGTGATAAATTCATCTTCTAAATCTTTCCAGTGCACTTCAAACTAGTTACGAGTGTGAATTCTTCCAATCCAAATACTAAGTCAACACCATCATACCTTAACCAAAACTCCTTATCATTATTGGTATGTAATTCTTTTAGAAATAGCGAATGAAATAGTTGACAATGATGAACTATTTCGGGCATTTCTAAGAAGTAACCAAAACATGTTTTCCTAAACATTTCAAGTTGTTATGTTTTCAGCTTGCTCTTTATTATAGACACAATAGAAGTATTCATACAGAAGTGGACTTGCACACTGTTGAAATTATCTTTTTTCACAACAAAGTATAAATATAATCTTTAAAACCATATAAATGCTAGAATAAAGTATACAATAAGTACACATCAAGTATGCACACAGTACAGGTCAAGTTTACACACAATTTATAACAAGTATACACTCAATATACTGCAAGTAAACATCAAGTATACACACAGTACACAGCAAGTTTAAGTCAAGTATACACACAATATACAACAAGTATACACTTAATATACTGGAAGTACACATCAAGTATACGCACAATGCACAGCAAGTTCACGTCAAGTATACATATAATATACAACTAGTATACACGCATAGTACACTGAAAGTACACGTCAAGTATACAAACAATACAGAACAAGTACACGTCAAGTATACACACAATATACAGCAGGTATACACAAAATATACTGGAAGTACACGTCAAGTATACACATAGTACACAGCAAGTTCAAGTCAAGTATATACATAATTACAACAAGCATACACGCAGTATCATAAAGTACATATCAAGTATACATCAAGTACACGTCAAGTATACAAACAATATACAGTAAGTATACACACAATGCATAGCAACTATACACACAGTATAGAGCAAGTACACATCAAGTATACACACAATATACAACAAGTATAAACACATACTGATACGAGCCTAAATAGCTCATATTTAGTCCAAGTTTTGTAATTAAAATAATGTTTATTGGTAGTTAAATATGCTAGAATTAGGTGTGTTTTATGTTTTTGTGTTAAGTTTTGTGTTTGTAGGAGAAATGGGAGAAAATGTGAAGAAGGAGCATAAATGAACAAGAAAAGAAGCTACTGTCGCGAGCGTGATAGGAAGCGCCAAAGAAAGAAAGGAAGAAAATGCACGAGTTAAGAAGCCAAGCACGACTCACACATCCAAAGCATGACTCGTGAAGGAGAGCACGAGTCGTGAAGAGCAAAAGAGAAAAGAGAAGAAGAAGAAGGAAGGAAGAGAGGAAGAGAAGAAAACAAAGGAGAAGAAGTGCCTGTCGCGAGCATGGAGAGTGTTGCGAGGTAGCGACATGATGCAAAGGAACAAGGTGGAGGTCCGTGCTCTATCGCGAGCGCGACAGAAGTATCCCTTAGACACATTATCTCAAGCATTGCCTTGAAAAGTCATATTTCTCCACCAACATTTGCAACCTTTTGAAGGGACAACTCAAGGGACATATTGTTTAGAACATTATAAGTATTTGTTTCAGTTGTAATTTTAGGATGATGGGATTTTAACTATTTTATTTTTTCTGTAAATTGAAGAGCAGTTTTCTGTAGTTAGAGTTCTTTAGTTTATTTTCATGTTTTGAAGAAGAAGACCAAGGAGAAGAAGAAAATTTATTACAAGGGTTTGAGAAGAGGGTTGAGAGATTTCTTTCTTACTACTCTTATCTTTTATTTTCTTCTCTGTTAATTAAATGAAAGTTGTTTAATGAAATTTGAATAATACTAATGTTATCTTCATTTCCATCTATGTTAGTAATCTTTTATTGAAGAATTTCTATTAGTACTTTTGCACGATCTTTATAAGTTAAAGTAAGTATTGAGAGACCGCTTTAACTGAAATCTAATAGAAATTCATTATCAATGCATACTAGAGAGATCAGTATATTGAGATAGTTGCTATAGGTTAGTGATTATTCTTAGAATATGTAATTGAAACCCTCCAAATCATTAATGAGAATTGTGAGTTAGAATTTTAATTGCATGTTTTAGGCATTCTAATTCATGGTCGAGAGAGTGGATTAGAACTATATTCCAACTTGGCTTGCTTAAGAGATTAAATTTATATTATATTAATGGAATCAAGTTTCATAATTGTTAATTCTTCATTATATATTTTGTCTTCTTTGATTAACATGAACTAGGTTTAATTAGTTTATGTGATAGAGTAGGTTAGATTTAACTCACAATTTATTGATCATTGTAAACAAGATTAAAATTGAGTAGTAATAGTATGTAATATTTATCACATTCCTCGTGGGATCGATATCTTTTGTACTATAATTGGTACACCGTATACTTGCGGAATTAGTATGTATAAATACGCTAAGAAGTTTTTGGCACCGTTGCCGGGGAATTGTTTGATTAATTATTGCCATTATGAATCTTAATTTATGATTTTGGATTACAATATTTAATTAGTTTTGTTTTGTGTTGGTTTTACAGGATTTGGATAGTTCAAGTCTATGCCGAGTACAAGAAGTTCTCAAGAAGAACTTGAACCGTTGAATCCTAAAATAGAGCATTTTCTTTCGAGTAACCGAAAATCCAACAAAAAGAAGAATAAGAATAAGTGACCTATTATGGCTAAAGAGGAGAATCCACCAAGGTTGATGGATTTTGCAACACCTGCATTGAGTGGTGCTCAACAAGGTGTGGTAAGGCCTATGGTAAACGCTAACCAATTTGAAATAAAACCATCTCTTTTGCAAATGATTCAAAATAGCATTCAATTTTATGGTTTGGCAAATGAGGATCCCAATGCTCATTTGGCAAATTTCTTGGAAATTTGTGATACTTTTAAAATAAATCGAGTTTTGGCGGATGCAATTAAGTTAAGGCTTTTCCCTTTCACTTTGAAAGATAAAGCTAAAGCTTGGTTGAACTCCCTAACTAGAGGATCTATTACCACTTGGGTCCAATTGGCCCAAGCATTTTTATCTAAATACTTCCCTCTAGCCAAAACTGCAAAAATTATAAAAGATATCACCACTTTTGTTCAATATGATAATGAGTCTTTATATGAAGCTTGGGAGAGGTTTAAAGAATTGTAGAGAAGCTGTCCTCACCACAACCTTCCAAGGGAATTGTTAATGCAAACTTTTTACAATGGAGTGAATCCAACAACTAGAGGGATTATTGATGCTGCATCCGAAGGCTCCCTTATAAGGAAAACGACGGAGGCTGCATTTGAGTTGTTGGAAGAGATGTCCATGAACAATTGTATGTGGCCCACCGAAAGAGTAAGGGAATCCAATTCTTCTAATGCTAGGGGGGTACATGGAATAGATTCTGTAGTAGCTTTGCAAGCCCAAGTGGAGGCATTAACACATAAGATAAATAGCCTAGGAATGGGGGGAAGTTCACAAAATGCATGCAACATTTGTGGCCAACAAGGTCATACAACTGAGGTATGTAATTTGGGGATAGCTAGTACGAAAGAAAAAGTTAACTTTATCCAAGGGCAAGGGCGTGGTAACTCATACTCAAATACATATAACTTTGGTTGGAGAAGCCATCCTAATTTTTCATGGGTGAATAGTAGTAACCAAAATAGGGGTGTAGGATTTCAACCACCCCAAGATAGGTATAGAGCTTTAGAGGTTAAAATGGATAGGTTCTTAAAGGGGATTAACTTAAAGTTTAGTTGATAAGAAGAGGACCAAAAGAGGCTGGAAACTAAGTTTGATCAAATTACTAAAAATCAAGCCTCGTCTATCCATAACATGGAGATGTAAATAGGGCAAACAGCTAAGGTTTTACCTTCATGTTTACAAGGAAATCTACCAAGTAATACGGAGGAGAATCCAAGGGACCATCTTAAAGCCATTAAATTGAGGTCAGGTAAATCCTATACCAATGAATTTATTTCAACTAATGTGGAAAAAGATGTGCAGGAAAAGAGTAACAAGAAGAATGAATCTTCTGTCACGAGCATGACAGAAGAAAGGCATCCCAATATCGCTTCACGAGCGCGAGGAAGGAGAATCCACCTTCTATCGCGAGCACAACAGAAGGGGCTTCAAAGGCAAATTCTTCAAAAGTCTTCCAACCTCGTCCACCATTTTCACAACTCTTGAAGCAGCAACACCAAGATAAGCAATTCCAATCTTTTATTGATAAATTGAAGCATTTACATATCAATTTGAATTTTATTGAGGCCATTACACAAATTCCTAATTATGCAAAGTTTCTTAAAGACTTAATTTCTAAGAAAAGAAGTTGGGAAGACGTATCCACTGTTGAGTTGACTGAGGCATGTAGTTCAATAATTTCTAACAATTTGCCTACTAAGCTTAAGGATAATGGTAGTTTCACTATTCCTTGCACTTTGGGGGATGTTGAATTTCCTAAGTGTTTATGTGATTTGGGGGCAAGTACTAATCTTATGCCTTTGACTATTTTTAAAAAGTTAGGGTTGGACTATGTTAAACCTACTTCTATGGTTTTGTAATTAGCTGATCAATCTATTAAGAAACCATATGGCATAATGGAAGATGTGCTTGTGAAAGTTAATAAGTTCATTTTACTTGCTGACTTTGTTATTCTAGATTTTGCATATGATGTAAAATGCCCATTGATATTAGGAAGACCTTTCATGAGAACTCGTAGGGCTTTAGTTGATGTCTATGAGGGCACATTAATTTTAAGAGTGGGGGAAGACAGTGTAGAATATCATATGTATAAGGCACTAAAATATCCCATGGATGAGAATGTGTGCATGAAAATAGATGTCATTGATGCTTGTATTTTGGAAGTGTTAGACAATATAGATCAAGAGGAGGTTCATTTTGGAGAAGAAGTGTATGAAGAGGTGGAGCAAGAGAGCTCAAGGCCAGAACTTCTATATAGAAATGAAGCACAATTGCCACTTTCCATTGTAAGTCCTCCTAATGTAGAGTTGAAAGAGCTACCAAGTCATTTAAGGTATGCATTTCTTAGTTCAAATAATACTTTGCCTATTATTGTTTCTAACAAACTTACTAGTAAGTAAGAGTCTTTATTATTAAAAGTTGTTAGAAAGAGGATCGAAAGTATAGGTTGGCAAATTTCTGATTTAAAGGGAATTAGTCCCAACCTTGTCATGCATAGAATTAATATGGTAGATGAATGCCAACCTAAGGCTGATAGATAAAGAAGGCTTAATCCTAATATGAAGGAGGTAGTTAAAAAATAAGTCATTAAGTCATTAGATACTGGGATTATCTATTCGATTTCGGATAGTGCATGGGTAAGTCCAATTCATTGTGTACCAAAGAAAAGGGGTATGACGATAGTGTGATGCGCCCGAACCCCACTCGACATCCGGGTCGCTCTCGAGTGGCCGCTTTTAGGACCCGAGACCAAATGGGGATTCGTTAAAACTCGTGAAAACTGATCGTTTCGCAATGGATAGGGATTCACCCCCATTCCATTGTTGACAATCGACTTACGAGAGCGTCTATTGGGTATCACAAGGTAGGTATCATAGAGTCGCCACCCAATAAAATATTGGAAAATAAATTCTAACCTGATGAGGCCACAACCAGAGAGAGTTTGAGACCTCACTCTTATTCATACCTTTGGTTAACGTTATGTGAATAAGTTTTTAGAATCAATTATTTTATCTCTCTTCTCACACGGTTCATGCAATAAATATAAAGCGCATTACAGTCACATTAAAAAGAGCAATAAATAAAGCGATAAATAAAATACAATTACAATTATCCAAAAATAAACGCGAAATCTATAATAGTGTTAAAATGAAAATACATACATAAATCGGGCCATTAATTTAGATGAGAACATTGGTTCCCAACTACTTATCTTACAAAAAAAGTATAGAGTTCGCAAACCGACTTTATGAAAAAGGTCGAAGTGATCTCATTTTAGTGAAAACGTGAACCTTTCGATTTTTGGGATGAAAACGAGGACATTGGTCCAGCTTTTAACAAGTTTTTAGTTTTAGTAGAAATATTTTGTGTGGTGGTTCTTTTAAGCGCGGTCGAAAATCCTTTATTATTACAGTCCTCAAGCAAATTAAAGAAAATAAAATAATAGATACATATTCCAGAATAATTAATAAATTCTAAACTATTCGCCCCAATCGTGCTTCGCCTAGCTCCATGGGCGAGCCATGTGCTCCTCGCATTGCGGTCACGACAGAAAATAATATTGGTCAATAATGGATTAAATTAAACTAAGTGATAAATAAATAGATAAATAAATAATTGAATGAAATAAATTGAGCAAAATAATTAATCTGATATAGTGAAAGTAAAATAAACTGATAGAATTAATGAATATAAAACACAAATGACAATTATAATGATCAGTGACAATAAAAATAATGATGGTAATAATAATAATATCATAAAATAATAATGATAATAATAATAATAATAATAATAATAATAATAATAATAAAACAAATGGCAATATTAATGACAATAACTAACAGTGATAGTAATAATACAATATAATAATAATAATATAAAATAATAATAATAATAATAATAATAATAATGATGATGATGATATAAAATAAATAAACATAAAATAATAATAATAAATAAATGAAATAATAATAACAATAATAATAATAATGATAATAATAATAATCACAACAATAACAATAACACCACCATAATAATAATAATAATAAAAATACAATAATAATAATAATACTAATAATAATAAATACTAAAATAATAATAATAATAATAATAATATAATAATATAAAATAAATAAAAAATAAATAAGTAAGGCACTCACCGATTTTCCTCGCCAGAGCTGCCGTTGATGGCACTGCCGGCACCGGAGGATAGATCACAGTGCCGGGATCTCGTCGCCGTCGGTCACGCGCCGGAAGGACGCCGGAATTGGCCGGAAAACACCCTAGAATGGCGCGGCTCCTTCCTCGCTGATCTCCTTCACGCCGGCGAGTGCCGCTGATCGTCGACCATGACCTGTTTCGTCCGGGCCCACTCGATCCTCCGGTGGGGCTCGTGCGGCGGTCCGGCGTTGTGGTTGGTCGGCGGCGCCCCCGTTTCCTCTCCTCTCTTTCTCCTTTTTTCACTTTCCATTGGCCCTGCGTTTCCCGTTTTGCTGGTCCTCTTCCCTCCTTTCTTATTTCTTCTTTCTTTCTATTTTGTTTTACTTTGATTTTGTTTCCTTGATTTCTTGCTCTCTTCTTTTGATTTTCCTTTTCTACTCTCTGTTCTTGCTCTCTTTTTATTTTAATTTTTATTTGTTCTTTGGCTCGGCACTCCCTTATTCTTTCTCTTTTTTTCTTTTCTTGCTCCCACTCCTCAACCGAACTCTCATCTTTCTTGCTCCATCTTTTTCTTTTTATACCCCAAAATTATGGTAGGGCCAACTCATGATTTTCTCCATATATTAATTTACTTAAATTATCACATGTTTTACCTGATTAACCACTCTATATTTATGTTCTTTTCCAACTTCAATTATCCTATAATATTAACTAATCAATTTAACCTAATCTTAATTTTTATTTTTTACATATATATATATATTTTATTTTTCAGTTTTTATATATTTTTTTCGGAGAAATTATCAAGTTTGCCTAGAGAGCCAAAATTGCTATTTTTTGGACAGATATTACCCTTGACTCGGGACCGGGTGTCTACAGTTGCCCCAAATTTTGGGGAAACTAGTGCCTAGAAGCCTAGGTGAGCCAAAATTCAGGGAAGGAGGAAAGAATTACATACCTGAGGCAGACCTTACCTGTTTGCCAAGGAAATCGTCTTTCACTGCCTCGAATGGCGATGCGTCGAGTCTGATCCAGACTTACAAAATGCTAGAAGTGCTCTCTAGAGCTGCACCGAGTCTGCTCTGGACTTACAAAGTGCGGGTCCATCCTCAGATCGTGATGCGCCGAGTCTGCTCTAGACTTACAAAACACGAGAAGTGCTCTCTTGAGCTGCACCGAGTCTGCTCCAGACTTACAAAGTGCGGGGGTTCCATCTTCAGATGTTTATGCACCGAGTCTGCTCCAGACTTACAAAATGCAAGAAGTGCTCTCTTGAGCTGCACCGAATCTGCTCCAGACTTACAAAGTGCGGGTCCATCCTAAGATTGTGATGCGCCAAGTCTGCTTCAGACTTACAAAACGCGAGAATTGCTCTTCTGAGCTGCACCGAGTCTGCTCCAGACTTATAAAGTTCAAGGGTTCCATCTTCAGATGGTGATGCGCCGAGTCTGCTTCATTTTTTATAGAATTTAATTCTAAAACTTTTTGGATTCTAAACCTTTCAAATTTATCAGCTTTTTGTGGTTATGAAAATTAAATTGATTTTAATTTTTTCATTAAAAAATCTGATTTTTTGGGGAGGTATAAAATCACTTTTGGAGAGAGAATTAAAGTGGGGATTTTATTTAGAGAAAAATTATTGTCTTTTTCTTTCTTCTCAAGAACAAATTCTCTCAACTTTCTAAAAGATTTTCCTAGGATAATTCTCAAAGCAAAAAAGAGCAATTTTTGTTCTTGAGAATTTTCTTCCTTTTTATTTAACAATTTTTACCTTGAGACAAATAAATTAATTATTTGTTCTTAAGTTAAAATTTTTTTTCAATTTTTTATTTTTCTAATATTATTCCTACAAATCAAGATAAGGAATTGGATCATTTACCTTCATTTCATTAAGATAAATTTTGGGGGTAAGCATTCTTAGCTTAATTTTTAATTCAATTTTTATTTACAATTAAATAGTTATCATATAAATTCTTTTAGATCTATTATTTTTTTGCTTCTTATTTCTTGGGTTCTTATTTAATTGTTCATATTATTATTATTATTATTATTATTATTATTATTATTATTATTATTATTATTATTATTATTATTATTATTATTATTATCCTTTTGTTCTTTATTTGATTATTCATCTTTTGTTTCTATTTTTATGATTATCATTATCATCATTGTTGTTCATATATTATTATTGTTATTATTATTGGCATTATTATTTGTCATGTTTTAATATGTTATATTTATTTTATTTCTTATTACTCTTGCATGTTTATTTGATTTTTCATATTCCTCGGCTGTTATTGTGTTTTATTATTATTATTATTATTATTATTATTGTTGTTGTTGTTGTTGTTGTTGTTGTTGTTGTGATTTGTCATCCTAAGTATTATTATTATTATATTATTATCATTATTTGTATTATTATTATTATTATTATTATTATTATTATTATTATTATTATTATTATTATTAATTATTATTACTACTATCATTATTATTATTTTTATTATCCTTGTTTATTGTTATAACTTGTTACTAGTATTATTGTTATTATTATTTTATTCTTTTTCATGCATGTTGAATTGTTAATTTGTTAAGTTGTATATTTTTATTATGTCATTTAATTAACTTGTCACACATGATGCATTTTTTATTTGCTTTATTTAATTTTTTTATGTTGTATGTTTAAATTCATTGTTTTTATTACTAACGTCACTTTTATTTGTCTTTTTTATTTCAATACTTATTTTTTTAAGTGTGAGTTTTTTTCAATGGCAAGTGGGAGCCCATGGAGATTTGAAGATACCATTTGGGAGTTAATTTGTCATTTTTATTGTTTTTCATTATTTTGGGTTTATTTATTTTATCCTGTAATTTGTAATAAGTTTATTTTTTAGGCACGCTAAAAAGAAAATCACAAACATATTTCTATTAAATTAACTTAGAACTTTTTCTAATAAAATGGGACCAATGTCCTAGATTTTTACACCTAAATAACACCATCGCCTTTAACCCATTTTTTTTAAGTGCATGCGAGGACCAATGTCCTCATCTTTAATAAATAGCCCGTTTTATATATGATTTATATTTTATTTACAATGGGGGTTGTATTCCGCCCCTTGTTTTGTTGTAATTTTTTATACTTTTATTTACTTTATTTACCGTTTTCATTATGTGATTGGCATGCACGTTAAATTACTGCATTTGAATTGAATGAGACATGGGATGAAATGCTAAATTAAAAACTCAATTATAACTTTAATCAAGGTATGAATAAATAGGAAGTCCCGAACCTTTTCTGGTCTTGGGCTCAATGAGGCGAGAGAGCCATCTCAATGTTCTATTGGGGTGGGGACTCCAAGACACCTCTTGTATCCCGAAAAAGGTCGAACTTGCATAGTCCTAGGCTCCACGAGGCGAGAGGGCCATCCTAATGTTCTATTAAGATAGGGCCTCCAAGACCCCTCTGGCTTGCCCAAAATGGACATAAAAGTGCTGTCTTAGGCTCACTGAGGCTAGACGACCTTTCCTAATGTTCTATTGGGTGGCGACTCCAAGAAACCTCCTTGTTGCCCAAAATAGGTGCACTTGTAATTTCTTATAAGTTTTATAAACCTCTCTCGAAAACCATAAAAGTGGGCAGTTCGGGGATACCCGGGGTTCGACGCACGTCACAGTGGCTACTGTACTTGGCAGCTAAGAGACTTGCCTTCGAAAGTATCTTGGTTAAAATTTACAATCGAGTTTTAATTTAAAAATTTTTATCTCTTTTCGAAATTGCATTGCATATCATTAGAGCCTTAGATCTATGCTAGTTTGGTCCCTATCTTAACCCCGATACATTCCCGAAACGCGACCCTACGTTCACTCAATGTGGAGAAGTGTTAAGGATAATCACCAGCCCAAGTCTCGTACCTTATGGTATATCAAATAGAGACCTAATCGGTTGTTATGCTCGTGATGAGCTAGACTGTAATAACCCAAAAAGGGCCTAGTTGGAATTTGAGTGATAAGTCAGAAAATTAAGGGTATTTCAGTAATTTGACTAAGAGAAAATTAAGTTAATAAGGATTTAATTATGTAAGTTAATTAATTATAAGGTTGAGTGAGGAATCATCTGGTGTGTGTAGTGTTTGGTAACAAGAGTGATTGAAGAAGTGATCTAGTGGTTTGTGTGTTTGGTACTATGAATTTAAGATATTTGTTGTGGAATAATCTAGTGGATTGTGTGTGTGGTGCCTTGGATGTAAAGTGTTGCATTAGAGGTTGTATAGTGTGAGAGAAGTATGGTGCCTTGGCTTATGTAAGTCATATGAGATGTTTTGGGCCATTAGGATCTTGACAAGTGGACAAGGGTAGGTGAGCATTGAATGGAAAAGGAGGAGAGAGGCAAGGGAGGGCAGATTTTTTTTGAAGCTTCCGGTGGAAGCTGCCCCTCCTCCCTTGTGTTCCTTTTTCCTATCCCCTCTCTTTCTCTTGCTTCCATTTTCTGCTCTCATTTCCTCTCTCTTGTGTTTTCCTTGAGTTTTGAGTGGGAATTCTTAAGGTTTCAGCTGGGTTTGTAAGGTTAGTGGCCTGCATTTATTGAGTTTCTTCGGGTTCTTCTTCTCCTTCTTATTTTTGATTTTCAATTTAGTAATGTATGGTTTGACTAAGTGTATTGGCTGGGTTTTTGTGCAAGAAATGGAGGAGAGAAGGAAGAACAAGGGAAAGGAAAAAGTTAAATTTGTGAAGGAGTTGGATTGAGGCCTTATTTAAGGTTTGGGAGTGTTTTTCCCTAATTTTTACTTGGATCAGATGTACTTTATGGTTGCATGTTATTAGTGATAATGAGTGTTAATTTATATATAAATGCATGTATGTGATTAATGTGAGTGCTGGTTTAGCATAGTTCAAATTATAGTGACTTGCATGTTAGTTGTAGTGAAATGGTTGTCTTAGGGTAAAGTATGCTTTGTGTGTTCTTGATGATTAATTGTGATTTCTTATTCAAGTTAGTGTAAAGTTAAGTGTATATTAATCATGAGCATGTTTTGTAAGCATGGGAGCACTAAGGTAAGTGTTTGTGCATGATTGAATGAGTGGTATTGGAGGTTGAGTGTGTAGGAGAGCTAAAAAGTGCAGATCCTGGGCAATTTTGGGCTCTATCGCGATCGCGACGTCTTTCCGAGCACGACAGAGTGCGGAATGGCCCCTTGTTGCTGAGGAGCCCTCTGTCGCGAGCGCGACAGGGTGCTCAGTACCGCGAGTCCTCAACGCGAGCATGCTGCTAAACGTGCGCGAGAGGAGGAAGTTATCGGTCTCCATCGCGAGCGCGACAGAGCTCGATTTTATGTAGGTCAGCCGAGCGTGCTTCATCGCGAGCACGCCTTCTAGTGCGATCCCGGGATGAGGTACCCCGTACTCTGTCGCGAGCGTAACACCTGTCGCAATTGCGACAGAGGCCTTTCCTGCCCGCCCTATTTTCTGAATGTGATATTTTGCCCCATTTTGCATGGTTTCTCACTATTGCATGGTACATGTTATTTTACTAGTGTCATAGTAGTGAATAAATATGATGTTTGAGTTTTGATTAGAGACTTGCTTCGATTCTATAGTGTTGTGATTGAGAGTGAGTTGTCAAGCCTAAAGTGTAAAGGTAGTGGATAATTAAGCATGCTTAAGAAGGGTTAGTGAGTGCAGCTACTAGTGTTGGCCCCGTTTGGGTCTTTCGGCCGACCTCCAAGATGGTCATTCTCCGTGTAGTGATAAAAACATTTTGAGACTCTGGTCTCCCGCGCTACCTTCTGGTATAAAAACTATTTTGAGGCTTCGATCTCCCGTGTAGTGTTCCTGTATCCTCCACCACTGAAATTCAGGCTATTGTTTGAAGTGTTTGGAATTTGTCTAGTGAAGTGTTATAATTATTGTGTAATTCTAGTTAGTGTAATTGTTTAGTGCTTTCTAGTATTTACTCTGAATTATATATCTCTCTGTTCTCTGATTCATAGTGAATTCTATATGTTGTAGCATATTTACATTATGTATAATTGCATGATATTATTGTATAGTGTTCTGTTGTTTTGTTTCCTACCCACTAAGCGTTATCGCTTAGCACGGGCTGTTTACCCGTGTAGGTGAAAGGTTTGTGGGCCCGTTCCAGTCGTGCATCTGCAGGGTCGGCCACTAGGAGTAGAGTTTATTTATTTTGTACTCCTCCTGTATTATTCTTTTTGTATATGTATTATTTTTTTTTAGTGGCATATGTAATTTTTTAAAATTTTTTGGACATTGTATATAACTATATTTTGTTTATATATTTATAATGCATGATTTTCTATTATTATTGTTAGTGAATGCTTTCGCTTAGTGCATGTATGTACTGGTATGCATGTATGTTTGCCGTGTCATGAGTGAGTATCGGTAGCACACCCGACATCCTTCTAATTGGGGTGTCAGGGGGGTGTTATAGGTTTTGGTATCAGAGCACCGATTTAGGCGGTTCTGGTTGTCTTTGATTGTTAAGTGTCGAGTCTTTGCATGAGAGTCAGTTTTGTGTCGTGGCCTAATGCAGATGTATCTTGTCTTGTGTAGTGTCTAGATGGAGTCTGATCCAAGTGAGAACGTGGGTGAGACAACGGGCAGTGTGAATATAGTGAGAGTCGAGGAATCTGCTTCGCAGCATCAGTGGGATGAGCATCGTGATATGCCTAGTGTGGGATTTGAGAATCCGGCTTTAGTGCAAGGTTTGCTTCAGTTAGTGGAAAGGTTGACTGCTCCTAAGGCTCCGACTGAGTTATTAAGAAAGAGAAGAGCAGAAGATTTTCATGGAACTACATCGGACCAATCGGATGTGGCCAAGTTTTTGATTCATAGGGTAGCCCGAATTTTGAAAGAGATTAATTGCCCCGCAAATCAGAGGGTACCATGTGCAGTGTCATTGCTTCAAGGGTCAGCGTACGATTGGTGGGAGCTGGTGCTTCGTAACCCTCAATGACCAGCCGAGTGGACTTGGGAATTCTTCAAACAAGAGTTTGAACAGAAGTATGAGATAAAGGTATACCGGGAAGCCAAGTGGAGAGAGTTTATTAGTCTGAAGCAGAGGGGTATGACAGTGAGTGAGTATGAGAAGGAGTTTAGTCGGTTGAGCAAGTATGTGCCCGAGCCATTGCTGACGGAAGAGTTTAGGTGTAGGCACTTTCAGGAGGGATTGCGAGAGGTGATTAGGGGACCATTGTCGGCTATGGTGGTTATGCAACAGGTCAACTATTATCAGTTAGTGGCTGGAGCGATCAAGTTAGAGGAATCGGAGTTGATCAAGTAGAGAATAGAGCACAAGAGGAAAGCACCGGATAGTGGACATGGAAGTGGTAAGAAGTCGAGAGGAGTTTCGAGTGGCCAAGGTGTAAAGAGTTCGGTTCCGGTACGTTCGAAAGTTGGGAGTGTAGCGCCACCCTCTAGTAAGGGAAGTGTAATCCCGGAGTGCGAGCATTGTCAGAAACGCCATTGGGGCGAGTGTAAAAGGATATCAAGAGCGTGCTTCAGATGTGGAAGCCAAAAGCATATGGTAGCCAACTGTCCGGACTGAAGAGAGCTTCAGGATCGACCCGAGAGTAGAGCAAGTGGTCAAAGATCGAGAGGGAATCGAAGTGGTAGAGGCAGTGGATGACCTTCACAGGCGCCATCAGAGTCAGTGCAAAAGCCGCCAACCGAAGAAGTGTATGTGCGCCCGCGAGTATATGCTTTGCTTGGAGAGGATGCAGCTGATCAAGCAGGACCTTCCGGTAAGTGGTGTTTAGTTTTTGTTGTGTTCGATTTGATTTTGGGCTATTGAATTTGCAGATAGCAGGGAAATTTCGAGGATAAAATTTCTTAAGGGGGAGAGATTGTAACAACCCAAAAAGGGCCTAGTCGGAATTTGAGTGATAAGCCGAGAAATTAAGGGTATTTCAGTAATTTGACCAAGAGAAAAATTTGGTTAATAAGGATTTAATTGAGTTAATTAATTATAAGGTTGAGTAAGGAATCATCTAGTGTGGGTAGTGTTTGGTAACAAGAGTGATTGAAGAAGTAATCTAGTGGTTTGTGTGTTTGGTACTATGGATGTAAGATATTTGTTGTGGAATAATCTAGTGGATTGTGTGTGTGGTGCCTTGTATGTAAATTGTTGCATTAGAGGTTGTATGGTGTGAGAGAGGTATGGTACTTTGGGTTATGTAAGTCATATGAGATATTTTGGGCCATTAGGATCTTGACAAGTGGACAAGGGTAGGTGAGCATTGAATGGAAAATGAGGAGAGAGGCAAGGGAGGGCAGATTTTTGTTGAAGCTTCCGGTGGAAGCTGCCCCTCCTCCCTTGTGTTCCTTTTTCCTGTCCCCTCTCTCTCTCTTGCTTCCATTTTCTGCTCTCATTTCCTCTCTCTTGTGTTTTCCTTGAGTTTTGAGTGGGAATTCTGAAGGTTTGAGCTGGGTTTGTAAGGTTAGTGGCCTGGATTTCTTGAGTTTCTTCAAGTTCTTCTTCTCCTTTTTATTTCTAATTTTCGATTTAGTAATGTATGGTTTGACTAAGTGTATTGGTTGGGTTTTATGTAAAAAACGGAGGAGAGAAGGAAGAACAAGGGAAAGGAAAAAGTTAAATTTGTGAAGGAGTTGGATTGAGGCCTCATTTAAGGTTTGGGAGTGTTTTTCCCTAATTTCTACTTGGATCAGATGTACTTTGTGGTTGCATGTTATTAGTGATAATGAGTGTTAATTTATATATAAATGCATGTATGTGATTAATGTGAGTGCTGGTTTAGCATAGTTCAAATTATAGTGATTTGCACGTTAGTTGTAGTGAAATGGTTGTCTTAGGGTAAAGTATGCTTTGTGTGTTCTTGATGATTAATTGTGATTTCTTATTCAAGTTAGTGTAAAGTTAAGTGTATATTAATCATGAGCATGTTTTGTAAGCATGGGAGCACTAAGGTAAGTGTTTGTGCATGATTGAATGAGTGGTATTGGAGGTTGAGTGTGTAGGAGAGCTGGAAAGTGCAGATTCTGGGCTCTGTCGCGAGCGTAACAGAGTGCGTAATGGCCCTTTGTTGCTGAGGAGCCCTCTGTCGCTATCGCGACGTATGTCACGAGCACGACAGGGAGCTCAGTAGCTCGAGTCCTCAATGCGAGCATGCTGCTGAACGTGCGCGCGAGGAGGAAGCAGCCGGTCTCTGTTGCGAGCGCTACAGAGCTCGGATTTGTGTAGGTCTGCCGAACGTGCTTCGTCACAAGCATGCCTTCTATCGCGAGCTCACGATGAGGTGCCCCGTGCTCTGTCGCGAGCATGACACCTCTCATATGCGCGAAAGAGGCCTTTCCTGCCCGCCCTGTTTTCTGAATGTGATATTTTGCCCCATTTTGCATGTTTTCTCACTATTGCATGGTACATGTTATTATACTAGTGTCCTAGTAGTGAATAAATATGATGTTTGAGTTTTGATTAGAGACTTGCTTTGATTCTATAGTGTTGTGATTGAGAGTGAGTTGTCAAGCCTGAAGTGTCAAGGTAGTGGATAATCAAGCATGCTTAAGAAGGGTTAGTGAGTGCAGCTGCCAGTGTTGGCCCCGTTTGGGTCTTTCGACCGACCTCCGAGATGGTCATTCTTCGTGTAGTGATAAAAATGTTTTGAGACTCCGGTCTCCCGTGCTACCTTCGGGTATAAAAACTGTTTTGAGGCTTCGGTCTCCCGTCTAGTGTTCCCGTATCCTCCACCACTGAAATTCAGGCTATTGTTTGAAGTGTTTGGAATTTGTCTAGTGAAGTGTTATAATTATTGTGTGATTCTAGTTAGTGTAATTGTTTAGTGCTTTCTAGTATTTACTCTGAATTATATATCTCTCTGTTCTTTGATTCATAGTGAATTCTATATGTTGTAGCATGTTTACATTATGTATAATTGCATGATATTATTGTATAGTGTTTGGTTGTTTTGTTTTCTCCCCACTAAGCGTTATCGCTTAGCACAGGTTGTTTACCCGTGTAGGTGAAAGGTTTGTGGGCCCGTTCGAGTCGCGCATCTGCAGGGTCGGCCACTAGGAGTAGAGTTTATTTACTTTGTTCTCCTCCTATATTATTCTTTTTGTATATGTATTATTTTTGTGTAGTGGCATATGTAATTTTGTAAAATCTTTTGGATATTATATATAACTATATTTTGTTTATATATTTATAATGCATGATTTTCTATTATTATTGTTAGTGAGTGCTTCCGCTTAGTGCATGTATGTATTATTATGCATGTATGTTTGCCGTGTTGTGAGTGAGTGTCGGTAGCGCACCCGGCATCCTTCCAACGGGAGTGTCGGGGGGGTGTTACATAGACCCATTAGCAGGGACCATGCTTGGGTAGCCCGAAAGTATCACCACCTTTTGACCAAAGCTCATGTAATGGCAATAAATACTTTCACTAGGTGAAATGTACCATAATACTGTGCTTGCTATTTGGGCCGTCATATATTGAATAAAATCAATCAAATTAAATGGTCTTCATCAAGGGCTTTCATGCCCTTGTGGGCCCATCTTAATTTTGTTGGGCTATTTAAATACACAATGGCCAAACACCCATATGTATGCATATTAGGCAAGAGGTGTTATGCTGCCGGCTTTTCACCGTGCACCATACGCATCCAATAGGTTCCCTGGTAACCCTTGGATAAAGCCCACCTAGGAAAGAGACTACACTACCTCATGTTTGGGAGAGATATGGTTGGAAGGATCTATCTGCTTGCATATGGTTGTGGATGCTGCATAGCATGCTCATGCATCGCATGTCATTCATGCTTTTTTTAAAAAAAAAAAAAACATATGCATTTCATTTTTATGTGTGTATATCCTTTTATCTGCATATTATTTTTCACATGTACATATCATCATATGTACTATTTTTTCCATGCATCATATCGTATCATTGTAAACTATTGATCTTTCAATCATCGAGGACCATCTGCACAGCACAATCATACATTATATGCCATTCATGCATCATTCTAACCTCTTGGTTTTTTTAGCCACTATAGACCATTTACCTGGGAGGTTTTGGGGTCCCTGTAGTTGTTCGAGGAGCAAACAGAGTTCAAATTGGTTGGCACAGATCTAGTGTCTTTATCAGAATATCCACAGGCATTAGAAATGGTTGATCCTTCATGATAGATTAAAGAGACTTGTGCCTTAATGACCCAGGAGATGGATAGAAGGTTCGAGGAGCTTTGAAAGGGGTTGTTCGCCGTGATTAAGGAGAGGATGGATGCCATGGCACTTGTTCTTCAAGCCCAACTCATGATGACTGCTATTAGCCAAGTCAACTCGACCCCGACCTAGAAGGCTCATACAATGACGGCTGCAGTGCTTCCATGTCCTTTCAAGGCCAGAGGCAAAGAGCTACTTGATGCACTGGTTGAGCAAGGAAGGAAGGCGAGGCCTACTTTAGAATGTCACATTGTGCCTGAAGTGGGTGAAGATCTAGTGAGGATGCATGTTCTGAAAAGAGAAGGCTCAAGTATCCACAACAATAGTAAGGTCAAGATTAAGAGGATAGAACTGCCAACCATGAAGACGGATCAAAGGTATTATTCTAATTTGGGTAGATCATTGTCTTGGGTTCTTAACAGGTTGATGAAGGAAGGTAAGCTACAGCCACTGCCTACTAAGCCTGCCAGAAACCAGGGATAACCCAATCAGAGCGCTGATCAGTATTGTGCCTTCTACCAGCACACTAGGCATGTGACGGACAATTGTGCGAGGCTAAGGCATGAGATTCAAGATCTGATCGATAATAAGCAGATCACGGATCCTGAATGCCGAAGGGGTAAACATGGGAGCTCAAGTCCCATGGGTAGCAACAGGAAAGATTTCGGGGCCATAAGGGCTTCAACCTTTGGAATGGCTCAAAGCTGCTATGCCATACTAAAAAAGCCTTTGTCTAAGCATCTCACTCATTTTGTTAATAAGGGGAAAATACAACCAATGCCGGCGAAACCTGCCAGAAGCCAGGGATGACCTGATCATCGGGCGGATCAATATTGTGCCTATCATCAGCATACTGGGCATGAGACTAATGGGTGCCAAACTCTAAGAAGACAAGTTCTATACTTAATTGATGAGGAGCTGAGAGGTGAGGAAGATGGTTCCCGGGGATGACAACAGACCGTTGACTACAGCATCCGTGTTAGCAAGAAAGGAAGAAGATAGCTATTTAGATGTTCCTTTTTATTTTTGAACTATGTGATAATGATATTTTTTTTAATTCTATTTTTTATGAAATGAAACGAATGATTTCACTTATCTATGTGATATTTTCTTGTGATTTTACTATGCATAATCATGACACATTCATATTTAATAATGATTCAAATGATGCCATTCTATTTAATCTCGGAACTTTGGAAACCCAAAGAAAAGCTTGATAGCATCTAATGTGTCTCCTGAAGAGAGATTAAAATTTGAGAGAATAAAAAAAAGTGTGGAAAAGTCTTTCCCTGGACCTACAAAGACACGTCGGAAGATAATCGCAAAGCACCGAACACACTATGCCAGCATATCACGATCATGGACCAGTCACACAGAAGCTCAGAAGACTCAAGCCGAAAGGGGCAAAAAAAGGTTAAAAGGAGAGATCTACAAGCAGAAATGGGGCCAAATTTCTTATTGAAACACAACACGCAACAGGGTTGATCTACGTTGTCCCCAATGGTTAGGAAGGGAAGTGCGTGTATGTGTAAACTATCAGAATTTGAACAAAACCTGTCAAAAAAAAAAAAAAAAAAAGGAGGCAAAAAAAAGAAAAAAAAATAATGCAAAAAAAAAATAGCAAAAAAAAAAAAAGAGAAGGAAGGAAAAGAATCAATATGTAGATCCGACCAAAAACTGTTGATATGGGGGCAAAGGAAAGTAATCCTGGGGTAGGCTTTGTTCAAATCCCATTGATCTACACATACCCATACTTTGCCATTCTTCTTGACTTTCGAAAAGGAACAAAAGGGTTCTATTGACTTACAATGGATACGGATTGCTCGAGCTTGGGAATAGACATCATAGGGGAGGTGCGCCCTACGGCCTCCAGCGGACAAGTTCATCGAAAGGAATCCAATTTGTCGATATGGTTTCCCTCACCACGTTATGTCTAAGGATGGAAGGGCAGTTTATGGCTAAGGCTAGGGAGTTGCTCTAGAGGTATGGCATTAAAGACCACAAGTCCTCTCGGTATTGCCCTCAAATCAATAGCGCATGAGAGGCTGCTAACAAGAAGATATTGGTCAAGATGGTTTGAAATTACAAGGATTGGGCAGAGAAATGGCCTTTTGCACTTCAGGGCTAAAGAACCACCGATGGAACCTCTACAGGAGTCACCTTTTATTCCTCAATACATGGGTCAAAAACAGTATGACCGGTCGAAGTAGAGCTCAAATCTTTAAGGACAGTCGTGAAAGCCTAGATTTTAGAAGCTGACTGGGCGCGGCAACGGTTGCTGCAGTTAAACACATAAGACAAGGACAGATTGTGGGATTACTATCACAGTCGGATCTATCAGAAAAACTCTGTTCGATCATTCGAGAAGGAAGTTAAAAAGTACCTATTGAAAGAGGAAGATTTAATCTTTAAGCAAATGGGCCCAAATGTTCCAGACGGATGAGGCAAATTCAGACCAATGCAGTAAGGCCCATTTCTTCTTGAGAAGTTATTGTCCAAGGGAGCATCATTTTCGATAGACAGTGATGGAAGTAAATATAAAAAACCAGTCAGCATCGAAAGATGCAATAGGTTTCATGGCTAAAGACTAAAATTGATGAAAACCGAAAAAAGGCGTCCTAGGCAAAAATTAGAGGCTTGAGAGAAAATGTCCAATCAAAAAAACCCGAGTGGGCTGATTGAAAACAGGAGTTTTTATACTTCAAGATCCATTCTAAGATTAGATGTAGTTTTTCATTTTGAATCTGTGTTAGATAATGATCATGTATAGAGAAATCATGCTGAAATATAAACAATTTTGCAAGAAAGATATAAAATAAAGGCAATTAGACTCATGTGTTCATTATCTTCTAGTCTTTTTATAAAAAGAAAAGCATTATTCATTATTGAATGCATCTAATCTAAACAACTATACTCAGCTTGTCGGCCAGGCGCTTAAGCTGATGGGTCCTATTATCAATCGCTGGACTGGGCACTCGTATCTTGCATGCACTAGTAAAAGCAATGGGGGCAGCCTCCGATTAGTTGTATAATAGCCTTCATAGGTGGTTAGGTCCAGAGGCTATGGTACTTGGAGGTGAAAGTTGAAGATAAGATGCCATCTGGAAAGGATGGGAGGGGCCTCACAGCATCTTGAATTCCATCTGAACTATTCCCTAATTATTTTTCGTTAGAAGATGTCTAAGCAAATTATGCCGGTCATCCTTAAGGGAGGTTCTGATAATAGCCTTCACTTCTCTTGTAGCCTTTTTAGATTAAAAAAAAGGAAGGCCGTTAGAGTTGAAAACCGTGACTGGCTCTCTAAGTAAAAGTTAGGTCAAAGGGCAGGGTGAAAACCTGGAAACAGGCAGTCTGCCCTACAAAAAAATGAAAAAAATAAAAGCTGCTGGATTGAGTTGGGTCCATTCCAGGCAAAAATTAGGCATGGGGTTATGTGAAAATCCCTAAGGGGATGCATTTCCAACAAAGAAAAGCTAGTGTGAAAATCCTCAAGGGACGCACTACCTTTAAAATAATGACTTCCGATGTCCGGAACAATAAGGCGGCATTATTTCGGATGATTTCCCTTCAGCCAGATAAGGCATAATTCAGGACATGAGTCAGAATCCCGGGCGTATGCTCATTGACCGGGGGGCAAAGATGCACACCGAACGATTTTCTCTAAAAAGTTTACGAGTCAGAGTCCCTAAGCCAAGATGATACTTCTAGATCCTCAGGAGGCATCACACAATGCGAGCAGCCAAGCCGTATCCTCAACGGATCCTTAACCACTCAGGACATGGTCTATCCATTTTTGCATGCATTTCATACCATTCTTTAGCAAACATCTGCATATGGCCATTTACACTTGCATGCACAATCTATTATATATGTCCCTGTGCACACCACTTTGCAGGAAAAGTCCAAATGAAGGCCGCACATGCAAAAGCCAATCAGGGACAGTTTCAACTCGATATTAACATTCACCCGAGCAAGATGAAGTCTACTCAGGTTCTTCTTTTCATTCCTCTTAAAAGGCAAATCTCTATTTCCTGCACTTTTTGTAGTCCTATCAGCGACTAGGTGCAGTCCTCTGAGGAGGATATTTCCTGCACTTTTTATAGTCCTATCAGCGACTCGGTGCAGTCCGCTGAGGAGGATATTTCCTATACTTTTAGTAGTCTGGAGCAGACTCGGTGCAGTCCTCTGAGGAGGACATTTCTTGCATTTTGTAGTCTTGTTAGCGACTCGACGCATCGCCATCTGCGGATGGCACCTGCACTTTTAGTAGTCTGGAGCAGACTCTGTGCAGTCCTCTTAGGAGGACGTTTCTTGCATTTTGTAGTCTTGTCAGCGACTCGGCACATCACTATCTGCAGATGGCTCCTGCACTTTTAGTAGTCTGTAGCAGACTCGGTGCAGTCATCTGAGGAGGACATTTCCTGCATTTTGTAGTCTTGTCAGCGACTCAGTACATCGCTATCTTCTGATGGCACCTGCACGTTTAGTAGTCTTGTCACACCCCAACCTATAACATGGATACTTCTACTCATGATTAGATCGAGAAGGACCCAAGATAGATAGGAGTATCACATCCCACTAGTACACACATGAACCATCACATTTGCAGAATCACATATTCAGTACAAATGAAAACTTTAATAGAAAGAAGAGGGATACAGAACAATAGGAACACTTTTATTAATATACAGAAACAGTTCTTTACATGTTACATCAGATTACAAAAAGAACCAATTTACAAAAGCCCAACATACGTAGTTCAAAAGGCTAACAAAACATTATACTATTACAAAAGAAGGAAAAGCCTATACTATAAAACATCCCATCTCTAGTTGCGTTGGCCTTCCCGATGCGACACGCCCAGAACACGCGTACCAAAACCTTCCACACCTGCACGGATAAACACCCGTGCTAAGCGAAATCGCTTAGTGGGGAAACACATAATGCATGACCGCCACTCATAGTGACGGTAACAGAAAACACATGAAAACAATACAATTATATATACATAGATATATCATCATACATATCCAATTCATTTAATTGCATTCTCATTCAGAATTCTTGCACAAAGGCACTCAATAACACCTGCTTAATCATAATGAGTGGATAACGAGTACACATAGATACTTGAGAGTATCGGTTCTGTATGATAAACACATAGATACCCAAAGGTATCAAACATTCTTTTTATTTTCTTCCAAGTTGTTACACATAGAATCTTAAGAAAGATTCAGACAAAGGGATCGTGAGGATCCAGTCGGGGGACCTGATCAGGGTCCAAATCGTACACATAGCTGCAGCGGCACATAACTCTATTAGGCATGCCTAACTATCCACTTATCCGACATTAGCAGGTTATGCAAGATATTATCACATTTTCATACATGTAATTCATGTAATTAGATAGGCAAAGCTTTAATGAAAACTGCATGCAAAAGAAATTATGTCATTAAGCAAAAAGGAAAAGAAATCAAATTTGGAAGTCCCGTCTGTCACGCTCGCGACGACTGTCGCGCTCGCGACAGAAGCCAATCTACACTTCCCCGCCTCGTCTCGCGATCGCGAGAGGTCTCGTGGTCGCGAGAGGACGTAGGGATGGCTCTTCTGTCGCGCTCGCGAGGCTTATCGCGCTCGCGACAGAAGAGGACCCAACACAAGCTCGGAGCTCGAGCACTCTGTCGCGCTCGCGACAATTGTCGCGCTCGCGACAGAGAGCTACCTCGAGTTCTTCGGCGCGACACTTCTCGCGCCGGCGCGAGGATTGAAACCCCCGCCTTCTGTCGCGCTCGCGACAGTGTCGCGATCGCGACAGACACGGGTTTTTCAACCCTTACGCCCAAATTCTGCAGATTTCACACAAATTTCACATCCAAACTTCCAAAATTGATTCCAAAACTCAAAATTCAGCAAATCAAGCATTCACAACTCATATCATAAATAAAAACCCAACTTTATCACCATTAATCTCAATTAAATCAAGTCAATAATATGCTCAATTCCCTGAAATCCCAAAACAGCAACTTTAACACAATTCTCAACTATTCACATAATTCCTTGCAAATTCTTCAACAAAATTCATTCTTCCACATCACATATCACTTTAATTTCAATTTAAGTTATAACTACTCAACTCATAATCCCAATCAAAGCATAAACACATTTATCAAACTCTAATCACAAAATACACAAAAATATGAACAATTCCCAAACCTTCTCTCCTTAGCTCCTAATCGCGAGCTCCGCTTCCGCTTGCGATTCCTTTTCCTTTATCAGGTCTAGGAGCCTCCTCTGAACCATAAACCCATAACAATCAAGATTAATTTTACAACTACCCAAACATACATATATAAATTATAAAACCTAGAGAAGAGGAAGAAGTAGAAATTCTAAAACCCCCAACTCACCTTTAAGCTTCCAAAACCACCAGTTAATCAACTCTAACTACTCAATTAAGGAAGTGGGAGCAAGATTATGTAAAGAAAAGGAAGAACAAAGGAAGAAGAAGAAGGAAACGAAGAAGAGGGCGTGAGGAAGGAAGAAGAACGGGAATCAAAGGGCAAATGGCTGATCTCTCTCTCCTCACCTAACCCATAAATGCTCACTTATCTCCTTTGCCACTTGTCAAAATCTCCATAAGACACATGCCCCTTTAACACACCCTACTCCCATACTTGGCTATACACTCTAGGCTAACCCTTACTCATATTTTTACTTCTATACACTCACTTATACACTAGTCTAATTTCCTCTTCTCACTAATACACACACTTATATATAATTAAACCAATTTAACACACACATAAAATACACACACACAGACACGGACAGGCTCAAACTACTGGGGTGGTTTTGGGGTGTTACAATACTCCCCCACTTAACAGAATTTCGTCCTCGAAATTCATACCTGTTCCGAATAACTGAGGGTATTGCAATCTCATAGCTTCTTCTGGTTCCCATGTAGCTTCCTCAATACCGTGATGCTGCCACAAAACTTTGACTAACGGTATTTGCTTATTCCGAAGCTGTCTGACTTCCCGCTCCAAAATCCTTTTCGGTTCTTCATCAAAAGAAAAGTCTGACTGAATCCGGATATCTTGCACTGGTAACACATGTGAAGGATCCGACCGATATCTCCTGAGCATAGATACATGAAAAACGTCATGTAATCTAGCTAACTCCATAGGCAAAGCTAACTGATATGCTACTGGACCCACTTTCTTTAGAATCTCATACGGCCCAATAAAGCGTGGACTTAACTTGCCTTTCTTACCAAAACGGAGAACCTTACGCCATGGTGACACTTTCAAGAAAACTTTATCCCCCACTTCGTACTGTATATCTCTGCGTTTCAAATTAGCATAAGAACGCTGTCGATCTTTTGCTGCCTTCAAGTTCTGTTGCACAACCCTTACTTTTTCTTCAGTATCCCGCACTATATCTGGACCTATCATAGCTTTTTCTGACAGTTCAGTCCAACATATTGGTGTTCTACACTTCCGTCCATACAGTGCTTCATAAGGGGCCATTCCAATACTTACTTGGTAGCTGTTATTATACGCAAATTCCATTAAAGACACATACCGATCCCAACTTCCTGCAAACTCTAAAGCACAACTTCGGAGCATATCCTCTAAGATCTGAATAACCCTTTCTGATTGCCCATCAGTCTGCGGATGGAAAGCAGTACTGAAATTCAACCGTGTTCCCAAAGCTGCCTGAAGTTCTTTCCAAAACTTAGATGTGAAGCGAGGATCTCGATCTGATACAATGGATGACGGAATCCCATGCAACCGGACTATCTCATCCACATACAGTTCCGCCAACTTGTCCATCGAGTAATCCACTCTCACAGGTAGAAAATGTGCAGACTTTGACAATCGATCTACTATAACCCATACCGAATCATGTTTACGCTGAGTCATAGGTAAACCAGATACAAAATCCATCGTGATGTCATCCCATTTCCATTGAGGAATGGGTAAGGGATGAAGCAATCCCGATGGCACTTGATGCTCGGTTTTCACTTGCTGACAGGTAAGGCACCTTGAAACAAATTCTGTTATCTCTCTTTTCATTCCTGGCCACCAATAGTATTGCTTCAAATCTTGATACATCTTATCTCCACCAGGATGCATAGTGAAGACTGAAGAATGAGCTTCTTGTAACAATTTCTTTCTTAACTCACCAACATCAGGTACACATAACCGATTCCCATGCCTAAGCACTCCTTCACTGTCTATCAGATATTCTGTCCGCTTGCCCTCTTTCACTGCTTGAAAAACACGCTGAAGTA
The DNA here is from genome assembly GCA_947683425.1 of Excoecaria cochinchinensis. Lineage (NCBI taxonomy): Eukaryota > Viridiplantae > Streptophyta > Magnoliopsida > Malpighiales > Euphorbiaceae > Excoecaria > Excoecaria cochinchinensis. Next base: position 12,832,250 of record CANTUQ010000073.1, on the reverse strand, counting down.
CATGATCATCTAACTGTGCCCTTGCAATTTCAGATCTCAAACTTGGCTTAACTCTAAGTTGAGCAATCAGAGCACCTTCAGAATCAAACCTCCATCTACCTCGGCTAGCTAGCAAAGCAGACAAAGACTTCCTACTAAGAGCGTCCGCTACCACGTTAGCTTTACCCGGATGGTAATCAATGATACAATCATAATCCTTAAAAAGCTCTAACCATCTCCGCTGTCTCAAATTTAATTCCTTCTGAGTTAACAAATACTTGAGACTCTTGTGATCGGTAAAAATTCTGCACGTCTCTCCATACAAGTAGTGTCGCCAAATCTTAAGCGCAAACACTACCGCTGCCAATTCCAGATCGTGAGTCGGGTAGTTCTGCTCATGAAGCTTCAACTGTCTCGATGCATAAGCTATTACTTTATTCCCTTGCATCAGAACACACCCTAAGCCAATACCCGAAGCATCACTATACATAGTGTACTCTTTACCCGAAACCGGCTGTGTGAGCACAGGAGCTTTAACCAACAATTCTTTCAACCGATCAAAACTGGCTTGACACTTTTCAGTCCATACAAACTTAACATCCTTTCGAAGAAGCTTGGTCAAAGGAGATGCTAACACTGAAAACCCTTGAACAAACCGTCGATAATACCCTGCTAATCCTAGAAAACTTCTCACCTCAGGTACATTCTTCGGAGGCATCCACTTAACAATCGCTTCAATTTTACTTGGGTCAACACGTACACCTTCTGCTGATATCACATGTCCAAGGAAGGCCACTTCCTTTAACCAAAACTCACACTTGCTGAGTTTCGCGTACAGCTGATGATCTCTTAACATTTGCAATACTAACCTAAGATGTTCCTCATGTTCTTGTCGATTTCTGGAATACACCAAAATGTCGTCAATGAATACCACAACAAACTTATCCAGATACGGTCGGAAAACTCGGTTCATCAGATCCATAAAGGCTGCAGGCGCGTTGGTCAAACCGAAAGGCATCACTAAAAATTCATAGTGACCATAACGCGTCCGAAAAGCTGTCTTTGCCACATCCGCTTCTTTAACCCCCAACTGATAATAGCCTGATCTCAAATCTATCTTAGAGAATACCCCTGCTCCTCTTAACTGATCAAAAAGATCTTCAATTCTCGGCAATGGATACTTATTCTTAATAGTCACTTTATTAAGCTGTCGGTAATCAATACACATCCGAAGGGTTCCATCCTTTTTCTTGACAAACAATACTGGAGCACCCCACGGTGACACACTAGGCCGGATGAATCCTTTATCCAACAATTCTTGTAACTGACTCTTCAATTCCTTCAATTCCATTGGAGCCATTCTATAAGGAGCCTTTGAAATCGGAGCTGTGCCCGGCAGAATCTCTACTGACAATTCAACCTCTCTCTCGGGAGGTAACCCCGGTAACTCTTCCGGGAAGACATCGACAAAATCTCTTACAACCGGAATATCTTGAATCTTTACTTGACCTCTCCGAGAATCTAAAACCACAGCCAAAAACGCTTCACATCCCTTCCTGACGAATCTTCTGGCTTTCATAGCTGATACCACATTATGCAAAGAACTACTTCCAATACCTTTCACAATTACTGGCAAATGATCTTTATCTCTCAAAACCATTACTTTCCTATGACAGTCTACTACTGCTCGGTGCTTATCTAGCCAATCCATCCCCAAAATAATATCAAACTCGTGAAAAGGCAAACAAATTAAATCCACAACAAACTCTATATTCTGAATCTTCAAAGGACATTTCCGACAAACCCGATTAACCATAATACTCTGACCCAACGGACTGGATACACAAATTTCATAATCCATCTTCTCCTCACTACCCAAACTATCCCACAACTTACCAGAACACACATAGGAATGGGTAGACCCCGGGTCAATCAAAACATAAACTTTAGAATCAAGCAAAGAAAACTTACCGGCAATCACTTCAGGAGCATTCTGTTCCCCTCGGGCTTTCATAGCATAAGCTCTACCAGATGATGGCACAGGGCGATCCACTGTTTCCGAGGCTTCTCTATCTCGAGATCTTCCACCTCGACCCCTTCCTCTACCCCTATTACGACTTCCTTGGGGTACATTAGATCCAGCTCGACTCCCTTCCTGTTGTCCCGAAGGATCTCCATATCGACTCGGACAATTGGCAAGTATATGATCCGTGGAACCACATCTAAAACAGCCTCCTGTTAACCATCGACACTCGCCCCAATGTGGTTTATTACAATACGAACATCGGGGAGGGCCATCTCCTCTACCTGCACCCGCTCCCCTGGACGAACCCTGCCTTCTCCCTCTAGGGGCCGGACTAGCTGTAGATTCATCAGCAAAGTTTCCTTGCGACTCCCTTGTTCTCTTACCTGAAGAAGAACCACCTCTTGCAGATTTTCGTCTTTGAGCCTTTTCTCTCAATATATTCTCAGAACGCTCCGCCCTCAAGGCTGCTTGTACTAACTGATAATACCTCACATTCGGAGCCGACATCAATGATATTAACATCACTTTTAAAGATTCATTCAAGCCTGCTTCAAAATGCTGACATCGAAACTCTTCTGTGAGAACTCTTGGCGGTGCATATTTGCTCAACTTGGTAAACTCATCCTCATACTCAGCTACAGACATCGTTCTTTGCTTAAGAGTTAAAAACTGCGCCCACTTGGCATCCTTATATGCTTTGGTCACATACCGGTTCTGAAACTCGTCCTCAAAGAACTCCCATGTTATCGGTTCAGGAATTTGCGGTTGACTAGTCACCAATTTCCACCAATCATAAGCAGAGCCTTGCAATAAGGACAATGCACACTCCACTTCTTGCTCCGGTGGACATCTTATTTCCCTAAGTACTCTGGATGTCTTCTCTAACCACATTTCTGCTTTAGAAGATTCATCTATACCGGTACCAAAGAAATCCTCTGCCCCATGCTTTCTCAACCTTTCAATAGGTGCACTTGGTGCTGTCACTCTTTCAAGTACCCTTGTCATACTCTGAAGCATCGCTTCCATTGGTCCCAAAGGTACCTCAGGTCGTCCCCTAGGAGGTTGAGCCGGACCAGAAACTGAGGGATCCTGCTCTTGGGGATTTGCACTTTCTGCTGACCCCTCGAGTGATCCACGAGCGGACTCCATAACTACAAAACATAAACGCAGTGCGCATCAGGCCAACACAACCCCAACAGGCAGACTAACACACTGAAACCCAGTAACACTTAAACCTAAAAGCTCTGATACCACCTAATGTCACACCCCAACCTATAACATGGATACTTCTACTCATGATTAGATCGAGAAGGACCCAAGATAGATAGGAGTATCACATCCCACTAGTACACACATGAACCATCACATTTGCAGAATCACATATTCAGTACAAATGAAAACTTTAATAGAAAGAAGAGGGATACAGAACAATAGGAACACTTTTATTAATATACAGAAACAGTTCTTTACATGTTACATTAGATTACAAAAAGAACCAATTTACAAAAGCCCAACATACGTAGTTCAAAAGGCTAACAAAACATTATACTATTACAAAAGAAGGAAAAGCCTATACTATAAAACATCCCATCTCTAGTTGCGTTGGCCTTCCCGATGCGACACGCCCAGAACACGCGTACCAAAACCTTCCACACCTGCACGGATAAACACCCGTGCTAAGCGAAATCGCTTAGTGGGGAAACACATAATGCATGACCGCCACTCATAGTGACGGTAACAGAAAACACATGAAAACAATACAATTATATATACATAGATATATCATCATACATATCCAATTCATTTAATTGCATTCTCATTCAGAATTCTTGCACAAAGGCACTCAATAACACCTGCTTAATCATAATGAGTGGATAACGAGTACACATAGATACTTGAGAGTATCGGTTCTGTATGATAAACACATAGATACCCAAAGGTATCAAACATTCTTTTTATTTTCTTCCAAGTTGTTACACATAGAATCTTAAGAAAGATTCAGACAAAGGGATCGCGAGGATCCAGTCGGGGGACCTGATCAGGGTCCAAATCGTACACATAGCTGCAGCGGCACATAACTCTATTAGGCATGCCTAACTATCCACTTATCCGACATTAGCAGGTTATGCAAGATATTATCACATTTTCATACATGTAATTCATGTAATTAGATAGGCAAAGCTTTAATGAAAACTGCATGCAAAAGAAATTATGTCATTAAGCAAAAAGGAAAAGAAATCAAATTTGGAAGTCCCGTCTATCGCGCTCGCGACGACTGTCGCGCTCGCGACAGAAGCCAATCTACACTTCCCCGCCTCGTCTCGCGATCGCGAGAGGTCTCGTGGTCGCGAGAGGACGTAGGGATGGCTCTTCTGTCGCGCTCGCGACAGAAGAGGACCCAACACAAGCTCGGAGCTCGAGCACTCTGTCGCGCTCGCGACAATTGTCGCGCTCGCGACAGAGAGCTACCTCGAGTTCTTCGGCGCGACACTTCTCGCGCCGGCGCGAGGATTGAAACCCCCGCCTTCTGTCGCGCTCGCGACAGTGTCGCGATCGCGACAGACACGGGTTTTTCAACCCTTACGCCCAAATTCTGCAGATTTCACACAAATTTCACATCCAAACTTCCAAAATTGATTCCAAAACTCAAAATTCAGCAAATCAAGCATTCACAACTCATATCATAAATAAAAACCCAACTTTATCACCATTAATCTCAATTAAATCAAGTCAATAATATGCTCAATTCCCTGAAATCCCAAAACAGCAACTTTAACACAATTCTCAACTATTCACATAATTCCTTGCAAATTCTTCAACAAAATTCATTCTTCCACATCACATATCACTTTAATTTCAATTTAAGTTATAACTACTCAACTCATAATCCCAATCAAAGCATAAACACATTTATCAAACTCTAATCACAAAATACACAAAAGTATGAACAATTCCCAAACCTTCTCTCCTTAGCTCCTAATCGCGAGCTCCGCTTCCGCTTGCGATTCCTTTTCCTTTATCAGGTCTAGGAGCCTCCTCTGAACCATAAACCCATAACAATCAAGATTAATTTTACAACTACCCAAACATACATATATAAATTATAAAACCTAGAGAAGAGGAAGAAGTAGAAATTCTAAAACCCCCAACTCACCTTTAAGCTTCCAAAACCACCAGTTAATCAACTCTAACTACTCAATTAAGGAAGTGGGAGCAAGATTATGTAAAGAAAATGAAGAACAAAGGAAGAAGAAGAAGGAAACGAAGAAGAGGGCGTGAGGAAGGAAGAAGAACGGGAATCAAAGGGCAAATGGCTGATCTCTCTCTCCTCACCTAACCCATAAATGCTCACTTATCTCCTTTGCCACTTGTCAAAATCTCCATAAGACACATGCCCCTTTAACACACCCTACTCCCATACTTGGCTATACACTCTAGGCTAACCCTTACTCATATTTTTACTTCTATACACTCACTTATACACTAGTCTAATTTCCTCTTCTCACTAATACACACACTTATATATAATTAAACCAATTTAACACACACATAAAATACACACACACAGACACGGACAGGCTCAAACTACTGGGGTGGTTTTGGGGTATTACAAGTCTATAGCAGACTCGGTGAAGTCCTCTGAGGAGGACATTTCCTGCATTTTGTAGTCTTGTCAGCGACTCGACGCATCACCATCTGCGGATGGCACCTGCAATTTTAGTAATCAATAGCAGACTCGGTGCAGTCCTCTGAGGAGGACATTTCTTGCGTTTGGTAGTCTTGTCAGTGACTCAACACATCGCCATTTGGGATGGCACTTGCACTTTTAGTAGTCTGGAGCAGACTCGGTGCAGTCCTCTGAGGAGGACATTGCCTGCATTTTGTAGTCTTGTCAGCGACTCGATGCATCGCCATCTGTGGATGGCATCTACGCTTTTAGTAGTCTGGAGCAGACTCGGTGCAATCCTCTGAGGAGGACATCCTCGCGTTTTGTAAGTCTGGAGCAGACTCGGCGCATCGTCATTTGAGGATGGCATCCGCACTTTGTAAGCTTGGAGCAAGCTCGGTGCAGCTCAGGAGAGCAATCTTCGCACTTCGTCAGTCTGTAGCAGGCTCGATGCAACCTAAAAAGATGAAAATCGCTCCGCAGTCTATATAGTGACTTAAAGAGACGATTTTATTATCGTGGCAACAGGAAAGAGGCAGCCTCAGGTACGCGCTTCTTTCCCTTTCCTGAATTTTGTCTCACCTAAGCACCCACGCACTAGCCTCCCTAAAATTTGGGGCCAACTGAATACACCGAGTCCCGGAGCAGCCTAGATCAGGATTACCCAATGATGAAATTAAGTGTGCCGATTTATAGGCAAAAATGAAAGTTGAAAGTGACGATTTTCTTGTCATATTGATTTATTAGAAATAAATAAAAATGTATTTTAAAAATATTTTAAAAATGTTTTAAAAAATTATTTTGAGACAAAAAGGGTATGTTTTGAAATTATAGTTTGCGAGTGCGGCAGCGCGCTCTGGGCGTGAGCATCCCGCTGGCCGTCGCCTGCGCGCACGAGCGACGGCCTGCGTGTTGCGCGCGCAGCTTGGCACATGCGTTGCACGCGGCGATGCCCTACGGGAATGTCGACGTGCGTCGCTCGCCCCTCTGCGTGCAGATTCGCCCCCGACAGCCTATTTTTGCATTTTTCTTCATTTTTTAATGCTTTTTTCTTCATTGTTTTTTATTGAGTTTAGTTCTAAAACTTTTTGGATTCTAAACCTTTCAAATTTATCAGTTTTTTGTGGTTATGAAAATTAAATTGATTTAATTTTTTCATAAAAAAATGTGATTTTTTTGGGAGGTATAAAATCACTTTTGGGGAGAAAATTAAAGGGGGGATTTTATTTAGAGAAAAATTATTTTCTTCTTCTTTTTTCTCAAGAACAAATTCTATCAACTTTCTAAAAGATTTTCCTAGGATAATTCTCAAAGCAAAAAAGAGCAATTTTTGTTCTTGGGAATTTTCTTCCTTTTTATTTAACAATTTTTACCTTGAGACAAATAAATTAATTATTTGTTCTTAAGTTAAAATTTCTTTTCAATATTTTTTTTTCTAATATTATTCCTACAAATCAAGACAAGGAATTGGATAATTTACTATGACACGCGCCGAACCTCGAGGCGCCCCGAACCGCCCGCTTTTAGGGCCTTCGGAATGAGGTTCATGAAAATTTGTAAGAAATTACAAGTGCGTACATTTTGGGCAACAAGGAGGTTTCTTGGAGTCGCCACCCAATAGAACATTGGGAAAGGTTGTCTAGCCTCAGTGAGCCTAAGACAGCGCTGCTATGTCCATTATAGGCAAGCCGGATGTGTCTTGGAGGCTTCCACCCTAATAATAGGATGGTCCTCTAGCCTCACGCTTGGGCAAACCAGAGGTGTCTTGGAGGCATCCACCCTAATAGAACATTAGAATGGCTCTCTCGCCTCCTGGCACCTAAGAGTGTGCAATTTTAAGCCTTTTTATGGGTCACAAGAGGTGTCTTGGAGGCTTCCACCCCAACAGAATGCCGAGGTGGCCCTCTCGCCTCATTGAGGCCAAAGACCAGAGTAGGTTCGGGACTTCCCATTTATTCATACCTTGATTAAGTTTATATTTGAGTTTTGAATTTATCGTTCCATCCCATTCCTCATTCAATTCAATGCAGTTAAATTAAAGCGCAAATGTCCATTCAGGGAAAGCTGTAAATAAAGCATAACTAAAATAACGCATCTAAAGATAGATTACAACAAAATTAGGGGCGGAATAAAACGCCCATTATAAATAAAATAAAAGGCATGCATAAAACCGGATGTACTTTAGGAGTGAGGACATTGGTCCTCGCATGCATATTTATTACAAAATAACTTTGAGATGTTGATTTTTATTTGTTAGAAAAATTGGACATTGGTCCTCAATTTACAAAAGTCCCAATTTAATTACTAAAAATATTTAAAATTTTTTATATTAGCGGGATAATATAAAAAGGGTATTGTTCACAATGACGATATGATTAAAGAAAATAAAAAATAAAAAATGATAAAGTCCAGAAAATGAACCCGGGAGAAGACCCTTAGGTCTTTGCAGTAGCTTCTACACCAAATGGCTCCAAATCCACCAAACAATTCAAAATAATAACTCACAAAATAAAGAACACATTAGTGTAAATTTAAAGAACCAAAATAAATATGAAATTAAATGATAAGGAGGAAAAAATGGAAGAAATTGAATAAGAACACTATTTAAAACAAAAGAAAAGAAGAAAAGGAATCAAATGGGAAAAGAGGCTGAGGGACGGCCCAAGACGCGTGACCGACGGGCGTCCCTGGGAACGATAGACGGGCATAAGGACGACCATCAACGGCCCGTCACTCGATTGAGCGACAGCCATCGGTGGTCCTTATGCCTATCGGTCGACTCTGTTCCCGAAAATAAACCCAAAATTAAAATTTCTTTTTGTTCAATTTGAATAAAAGTGAATTTTTATGCAAAAAATCACAAGAAATAATTGAATTCAAAGTAATAGTTCCAGAATGTTTACCCTCGGATTTTTACCTCGTGAAGGTGAACGTTGCAAGATTTTAACTCCTCGAGTTCTACAAGGATCGGACTGTGATCACGCGATCGGGAGAGATTTTTGGTTGCAAAAATCTCACTTTGAAAAATAAACCAAGAGAAGGAAACTATTCTCTCTTTTTTGGAATTTTGACAGCGACCAATATCTGAATTAGCTAGATTGATGAAAATAAATGGATCTCATTTCCTCGGATTAGCATAATTCGAGAATAAAATAAAATAAAAAATAAGAAATTTTGAAAGAAAATTCTTTTTGTAGAAATTGAAAACGAAACGCTCTGTGGAAAATTGCTAAGCTTCAGTTTTCTAATAAAAAGTTTTCTAATCAATAGTTTTTCAACAAAATCTTTCAACCCAGAAAACTGAATCCCTTTCCCCTATTTATAGATTTAGGAAGAAATTTCAAATAAATTTAAATTTTAAATTAGATTTGAAGAGGATTTTTTGAAATCAAATCAAAACCGAAAAATATTCAGAATATTTCAAAATCAAATCCAATCTTTTAAAAATATTTGAAAAGATTTTGGAGATTAAAAAGATATTTTGGATATTTTGTAAATCTTTTAAATCTCACCAAAAAATCGGCGGTTAAGGCTGCAAAATCAACGACCGACGGGCGTCGTTGGATGACCAACGGCGGAAAGGGCAACAGCGGTTATTTGATCGGCAGCCTCACACGTGGCGCAACAGCCACTCACAGGGCATCGCTCGACCGAGGGACGAGCACCGCTCAGGTGGAGCGACGGGCATGGCTCAAGTGAGCGACAGGCACCTCTCAGATTGAGCGATGGGCACTCCACTGAGCGACAGCCGGCGCTCGTCCACGAGCGATGGGTCCACCTACCACAGACGGGCAACTCGTCTGTGGACCAAAATTCCAATTTTTAAGGTTTTTGACTCTCCGAAATCTCCCGTTCACCCAGAAAACTTTCGATCCTCATAAAATTGGAGAACGAGCACCCAAAACTTTCATCACTTATGCGAAACCAACGTTAGCTTCTTCATCGGGTTACTCTGATCTGGACTGCCTCCGGACCCGGTGTCTACAGTTGCCCCCAATTTTGGGGAGACTAGTACACTAGTGTTTAGATGAGCCAAAATTCAAAGGACAAAAGGAAGAAATGCGTACCTGAGGCAGTCCTTACCTTCTCGAAGTTGTGTGGAAGCGAGTGTTCTCTCATCTCCTTTCGGTGGGCCTCGTCTCGGTCTGCCCGGTAACTGAGAGTCACGGGAGGCAGTGTTATCCAACTGCAACCCGTTTACAATTTGTTCTATTGCTGGAATACCGCTAGCCTCATGTCGGCTCGCATGGTGTGAGGAGTAGTGTTCTCTAACTACAACTTGGTTGCGATTTGTTCTTTCACGTGCGCCCTGCTGGCCTCATCTCGGCTTGCACGGTGGTTGTGAGATGCAGTGTTTTCTAACCATAATCCCCGTTGCGATATGTTCTATTGCGTGTGCCCCCCTGTCCTCGTCTCGACATGCACGATGGTTGTTCTGTTCCACTGGCCTCATCTCACCTTGCACGATGGCTATTTTGTTCCGTTGGCCTCATCTCGGCTTGCACAGTTTCTGTGAGATGCGGTGTTATCTAACCCCATCTCGATTGTGATATGTTTTATCATACTTGCCCGACTAAACTCATCTCGGTCTGTGTGGCGACTGATCTGTTCCGCTAGCCTCATCTCGGCCTGCGCGGTCTGAGGTGAAGTGTTGTCTAATTGCATCCTCTGTTGCGATCTGTTCTATCGCATGTCCCCCGCTAGCCTCATCTCGGCTTGCACGGTGTAAGATGTCATGCGTGGTAATGCTATCTGACCACACCCCACTTGCAACCTGTTCTGTTGCTAGTGTCCTGCTGGCCTCGTCTCGGCTTGTGCAAAATTTGATTTGTTTCACCGTTGTCCATCTTCGGGTCAGTATGAATTCATGTTCCTGTGTTACAAAAGATTTGATCAGTTCGTTGCGAGTTGATTTGTTCGTTATCTTTTAAACAATTTTTGCATTAATATTATCTTGCTTTTTCCTTTTCCATTCACTGTGTTATCAAACGCTTGGAAAGTGTAAATAAGATATTAATCATGGCAGAATATATAGAATATAAGCATAAGTTAGTTAAAATGTAAACATAGATGTTCCACTAAATGATAGCATATTTTACACAAAAAAAAATACAAGTAAAACAAAATGCAATGAGAATGGGCTCCCATAGTCTAAAGAGGGTGGTAGTCCGAGGGCTTATCCGGGTCCTCCTCATCATCCGACACATGCACTGACTGACTCTGTGATGTGGACACCGATGGCTGGGCCCTAGATGTTGAGGGTCCGCTAGGCGGTGCTGGCGCTGGAGCTCTGAACGCGGCCTGGGCGCGAAGAGGGGCTGCGACCGGTGCAGCTACGGGCTGTGCTCTCGCAGGGTCCGCCTGTTGGAACTGTACCTATGCATAGTCGTCCAGGAAAGGCTGGGCACACACTCCCATGAACTCCAAGGTGTCTCTGACTACCCATCCCAACTCCTGGAATCTACTAGACAGTGTCAGGGTCTGATCTCAGGTTGCACTCCTAATGCCACCAAGTGTAGACTCTGTCTGCTCTCTGAATTCTCTGATAGACTGGGAGATGGATGGAATGGTACCCTCCTGCACCCCCACTCTGAATCTGAGGGAACTGATAGACTCGTCTAACATCTGGACGGCTGCGTCCACCCTCTCGGTCGCAATACTATGGGAAGCAACCAAATCTCGTCACAGATCCTCCATGAACCTAGCCTGGTCTCGGATGACACTCTCTTGCTGGTCCAGTCTCTTTAGCATGGCTCGGTCTCTCTCCTCATACCGCCCCATCAGTTTGAGGAGGGCCCAATCTCTCTCCTCCTGCTACCCAATCCGCTCAAGGAGGACCCTGTCTCTCTCCTCCTGCCTGCACTCCATGGCAGTAAGGATAGAGGTTATGGCGGCCATCAGATCTAGCTGGGCTGGTTGTGGAGCTGGTGCTGGGGGTACTGACTCAGCCGGATGGTCTAAAGGTGGTGCAGTGGAAGTTGATGCCCCCGGATGCCCTGCCCGGTTGTAAGGATGGAATCTAGCTGTATTCCGAGGCGTCAACCTCTGTACCCGTGCCGGAGATGGAGGAGGGCTCTGGAACCTCTGTGCTGGGGGAGTGGCAAATAACTCGTCCATGGTGAACTCGATCCCCATGTCGACAGGAGTCTACGGCTGTCCCTCCTCTAATAGCAATTGCTGTGGAGGCGGTCCCTCCTGAAACCCAGGCTGCTGAGGAGGCTGGTCCTCCTGAAACTCTGCCTACCGGGGAGACTGCTTCTCCATTTAGGGTTCCCCTGTCGGTTGAAGTGAAAGAAGGCCTAGGGCACGTTTGTTCTCGTGGATCGTGCACAGTCTATACACCTTGGCCTGGCCCGGTAACTGAACTATCATCCCAATGGTGAGGGCTGATGATGCATCTACATATATACTCTCCTCTAGGGCAGGCCCGAGACGGTCTGGACGAGCTCCTAGCTCCAGCAACAATCTAGTAATTACTCCTCCCACATATACTATAGGGGCTGCCCCCCTAGACACTCTGACCAAATTAGCCACGATCTCATGGCTAATGTTGAGCCGATGCCCTACAACCATGGCCCACAGACTCCAAATCTCTGCATTATTAAGTGAGCCCGGGTTACCAGCCCGTCCCAGGTAGGAGCTGGAGATAACCCTATGAATGTACCGAAGGGCCTGCGATGAGAGCACCGTACTCTTTTTGGTATCATGGTCATATGGCACTCCCTATAGAGCTATGACCTCCCAATGCTGGCGCCTAACAACCCTCTGAAGCACTATGACATCGTCTCCAAATGGTAATCCCATAGCCTCTGCGAACCGCTTGCAGGTGATGTTGTCATGATATCCATCAACCCAGAACTGAATGATCCCCTCCTCTGTGTCCGATCTCTGGAATCCCCCATAATGCAAAGTAGCAAAAAACTCTCGGACAACACCCGGGTGGGTGTGGAAGGCAAGCCACATGAATTTTGTGCATCCTATAGCTGCTACTAATGTGTCTACCTCCTCAGCATACCCATGGCCTGTAAGAAGGGTCTAGAGATGAAACGGCTGGCTCAAAACTGAACTTGAGCTAGCAGCCTGAACCTCTCCCTCGCCTCATTGCTCATCCAGACAGGAGGCTCGGGCTCTGGCTGATCATGCGAAACTTGGCATCTAGGAGGCATCATGAAAAGAAAAAGTAAGAAATTAGTTTGGCATCATCGCGATAAATAATGGCTAAGCAAAAGATTATGACTTTCGTGAGTCTCGGTGGCATCTCGGGCCAAAATACGATAATTTCAGTAACGTTCTCATAAGGGTATATTTATACAAAATAGAAAATTTGGGCAGCATCCTGATAAGGGTGTGCCCAACCTCCTTGACAAAAAAACCAAAAAAAAGATAGGCCTCAGGCCCCAAGCAACATTTTAATTTATTCATGTCTTGTCCAGTTCGGGTTGGTCCTAGAACTAAGTCCAACAGCGGTAAGTCCAAGTTATGAATAACTTCCAAGCTTTTGTCATTCTGTTCTTTTCATTTTCATCTTTTTGATTTGATTGTCCTTTTATGCATGTTCACATCATGTCCCACATATAGTTCAAAGAAATTGAGTAGAAAAAAGGCATAAATTAACATTATATTTTTGCCTAATTATGCTAACATGTATTTCTCATAAGAAACATTTACAAATAAATAGAAAGAAGAGTAGAAAAATGAATAACTGACCTGTATGTCGACGAGACTGTGCTGAAAATAAATTCGACTAAAGTGTGTAAAAAGTGTGTCTAAATGTTCGGGACAGTGCGGGGGTCGTTTTGGCGCAAACAGCACGCGAAACGGGTGAAAAATGAGTAAGATATGGACAAAATTACGGTTTTGGGGCGTCGGTTAGTGAGGGAGAGTGAAGAGGAAGAAGAAAAGAACTGATGGGCGTCGGTCACTCGCGCCTTATATAGACTTTAGTGACCAACGGGCAGCCCGTTTAAAGAGCGAGTGACGGGCAGCCCGTCTGTCGCTCTGGATTCCGACTTTTAATGCTAGATTAACTCCCTAATCAATGCTAATTAATATAATTAATTACTCCATTAAATGTTTTTTTTCCGACTTCTGTGCCTGGACTTGCTTGGCAAAATTCAAAGACATTACAAAAATTATCATATGTGCGTCTTATGCATGCAGCATGCAAGAAATAGATCTGCCTGTTGGTCAACCAGGTTGACCGACGGGCTAGCCGTCGGTTGAGTGAGAGACGGGCACCCCGTCGGTCATCCCTTCCTCTTAAATCACCCATTTTCTTCCTTGGACTTCGTGTCTTTTCATCTTTCGAGCCCATTTTCCAAGCCTTTTCTCAGGTTTTTCTCCCCTTTTTCCTTGCTTACTTCCTTGGCCAATCTTAACTTTTCAACCATAGGACTTGAGAAATGTCTTCTGCCACTGTTGCCAGGATGTACCGAATTCTAGATAATCAACAAACTTGGGAGAACTCTACCCTGGCTCCACTTTCCGGTTTGAAATTCTTGAGAAGGGTCAAGATAGACTATAATCCTCTTTTGGCTGCGGTTCATTTTTGGGACCCGCAATTCCATGTCTTCAAGTTCACCTACTAGGAACTGTGCCTCTTACCCGAAGAGCTTGCCGCTATTGCCGGGACCTGGTATCCACCCAGCACCCTGCCTTTCATTCCCTGCTGTGGTTTGGTTCAGACTCAAGATGTAGCACTAGCGTTAAGCATTGCCCCTTCTGACGCTGCCCGTCTAGTTCCTCAGGGCCCCACATTTGCTTTAGAACCACTGATTGGGGCACTAGATGAGTTGAGTTCCCTGACGCTGCTCCATACCACATGGGTGTCATCTTTCTTTCTACCTGATGAAGTATTTGATGGTGAGCTTAGAGGATCTGATCGACGACTCTCGTCTATTTGGGATTCTTGATGATTTCCAACGTGGATTGACCCCCTTTCCACTGATCCTCACTGAGACTATCATAGGTCTTGATTCTATCTGTGCTGGGTCTTCTACTACCTTCTCTGGGAGCCCCTTATTACTCCAGGTAAGTCATTGTTTTCAAAGGTAGTGCGTTCCTTGTGAATTTTCACACTAGCTTTTCTTAGCGGGAAGTGCGTCCTTTTCGAATTTTCACACAATCCTATGCCTTACTTTTGCCTGAAGTGAACCCAATTCACTCCAGCGGCTTTTATTTTTTTCTTTATTATCTTTCGCTCTTACTTTTTCCTTGTTTCCCCTTTTTAGATATGGCTGCAAGAGAAGTTGAAGTTGCTGTCAGAACCACCTCCTAGGGTCATTAGTCAATATTCTCTGAGGCATTTTCTTCCTCGCCAGCGACTGTACTCATTTGCGACCCCCGACGAAGGCATTACCAGGTTTAGCGAAGTAGCAGACGAGGACATTAACTTCATGAGTGGTTGGCTGCCCCTATCTGCTGTGATAGTTGATGGTTCTTCAGGATGTGTTCCCTTATTCAAACTCCATGAGGCTACCTTTTATATCACGGCCCGATGCACTCGACAGCTCGGGGTGACTCAAGATGTGGTGAGAGTCCCTCTATCTTTCCAAGGTGGAATCTTATCTACAGCTTTTGCCTCCTGCTATCATGAACTCTGGGCTAGAATACCAGTGAAGATTATCATTCCCTCATTTGGTCATCAATCTGTTGTTTCTACTAGTGCATACAAGAGATGGGTGCTCAGCCCTGCCGTTGACAATAGGACTCGACGACTTAGACATTTGGCCGGCGAGAGTAATAGTAAGGCCTAGTCCAGATTTGTATGTATTTTGAGCAATACGTTTTCTTTTTAAAATAGAACTAGTCAACGATATAAATGAATAAATTCAGTTTTATTTCATTTCACGAAATTGTGTACATCTCAGTATGATTTCAATATACATGTTCGTCATTTAACATTAATTAAAAAATACAAAACTACATTCATTCAAGGAGCCAAACTTTGATAGTATTAACTCCTGTTACCAATCATCCCTCTCGGGTTTTCTTGATTGGACATTTTCACTCAAGCCTCTAATTTTTTACCAGGATGCCTTTTTCGGTTTTCACCCTGACGAGGCGCCCAATTTTAGCAAGGCCGCCTTTTTTCGATTTTCGACCCGCGGGGTTTTTATTCTCTTCTTTTGATTTCATTGTCTTTAGCCATGGAACCTCTTGAGTCTATCGACGTTGACCGGCTCCTTAAACTCGTTGCCATCGCTATCTGACAAAATCGCCGTTCCCTTTGATAACAGCTTCTTGAGGATGAACGGACCTTCCCACGTGGGCCTGAATTTCCCCCTTATGTCTAGCGCGCATGGTCTCATCTGCATGAACACCAAGTCTCCTTCTTTCAACGGGTGCCTCTTGACTTTCTTCCCGAATGATCTAGCAAGTCTCTTCTGATAGATATGATTATGGTAGTAGGCTCTCAACCTACTCTCATCCAGCATGTTCAAGTGTTGCAGCCGCTGCTATGTCCATTCAACTTTCGGAATCTGTGCTTCTATAACCACTCTAAATGATTTGAGCTCGACCTCGACCGGCAGTACTGCTTCTGTCCCATATACCAAGGAGTACGGCATGGCTCTCATTGAAGTTCTGATAGTTGTTCTGTAACCCCAGAGCGCAAAATGTAACTTGTCTGCCCAATCTTTATAACTCTGAACCATTTCGGCCAGGATTCTCTTGACGTTCTTATTAGCGGCTTCTACTGCTCCATTAGCTTGCGGACGATAAGGAGAGGACTTGTGATGTTCAATGGCATATTTCTGAAGTAACTTCTTCGTTTCGGCCATGAATTGGACCCCATTGTCAGATACCACATGGTGTGGGAGGCCATATCTACATATCAAGTTCTTTTCGATAAATTTCGCCATATCCCGAGCATCAACCTTCTTGAAGGAATCGGCCTTTACCCACTTGGTAAAGTAGTCGATAGCGACTATAATATATCTATGTCTATTAGAGGCGGTAGGGAGTATCTCTCTAATGATGTCTATGCCCCAAGCTGCGAACGGCCAAGGCGACATCAAGCTATGCAATTCTGAAACGGGCAAGTGCCTTAAGTCTGCATACTGTTGGCACAACTAACACTATTTTACGTACTTTGAGTAGTCTGTATCCATGGTGAGCCAATAGACCCTTGTCTCATGATATTTTTTCCCAATGTCAGTCCATTCGTGTGGGCTCTGCACACGCCAGTGTGAGTTTCTTTCATCACCCTTTTGGCTTCTCTCTCGTCAAGACACCTCAATTGGACGCCATCGACCTGTCGCTTGTACAATATCCCATCTATATAGATAAACTAAGCAGATAGCTTATGGATCATCCTCTGATCTTTCTTGATAGCCTCTTCTGGAAACATTGCATTTTCTAGATAATTCATCATATCATAATACCACGGCTTCCCATCTGCTACTTCTATTTCCATCACTGGCTTGGACTCAAAGCTAGGCCTCTCAGAACTAGAAATCAAAACTGGCTTCATGACTACCCCATCTGGATTGTCCCACATTGATACAAAAGTTGCAAGTACATCGGCTAATTGATTCTCATCCCTCGGAACAAAGTGGAATGTACATACTTCGAATTGACCGCTCAACTCCCTCAGGTGTTTGACATATGGCATCAATCGTTCTTCTTTGATGGCCCACTCACCCCTAATCTGATTGATCACTAAGGATGAATCCCCGAATACTTCCACGTTCTTTGCCCCCAAAGCTATCAGTGCTTCTAACCCGAAGGCGCATGCTTCATATTTGGCTTCATTGTTGGTGGTTTTGTACCTTAACTTCTTAGCTAATGGGAGTTTCTTGTCATTCGGGGTTTGAGAATAATTCCTACTCCTGCTCCCTTGCTGTTTACAGCCCCATCAAAGTGCAATTACCAACCCTAAACCATAATGGCTGCTACGTCCTCGTCAGGGAAAATAAACTCATACGAGTCTCCTTGGATTGGGTGCTCTGCCAGAAACTCAGCCACTGCACAACCCTTAATGGTCTTCCGAGTAACATACTCTACATCAAATTCCTGTAGCAGCAACAACAACCTACCTATTTTTCCAAGTAAAGATGGAGCTTCCTGCAAATATCTGAGGGGATTCTGCTTTGCTATTGCCTGTACCTTATAAGAATGAAAATAGTGTCTCAACTTCTTAGAGGCCCAAATTATCGCCAGGCAAATTTTCTCTACTTCTGCGTATTTGATCTCATAAGCCAAGAACTTCTTGCTAAGGTAATAAACAACAAACTCCACTCCGAACTCATCTTCCTGAGCCATCATGGAGCCTATAGAACTATCCTCTATGGCCAAATACAGGATAAGCGGCTTGACTGGCTGCGACGGTCTCAAAACCGATGGATTCAACAAATAATCTCTGATAGTATCGAAAGCCTTCTTACAATCTTTATTCCATACTACTGGTTGGTCTTTTCTGAGTAGCATGAAAATCGGTTCACAGATCGAAGTAAGCTTAGCGATAAACCTGCTAACATATTGCAACCTACCCAAAAAGCTTCTCATATCCTTTTCCTTCTGCGGAACCGGCATTTCTCTAATGGCCTTAACCTTATCCGGGTAAATCTTGATTCCCCTCTGGCTAACTACATGTCCTAGGAGCTTCCGTGAGGTGACACCAAAGATATATTTCTTGGGGTTTAATCACAAGTTGTACTTTCTGATCCTCTAAAAGAACTTTTCTAGGGCTTCGAAGTGGCCTTCTTTGGTGGCCGACTTGATCTTCATATCATCCACGTATACTTCTACTTCCTTGTGAATCAAGTCATCTAGAATATCCTTTGATAGGTTGCGCCTGCATTTTTCAAGCCGAAGGGCATTACCCTATAAGCGAATGTCCCCCACTCTATGATGAAAGCTGTCTTAATTCGGTCGATTATTTTATTGAGTATCTGATTATAGCCTGCGTAACCATCCACAAAACTGTACATCATGCAGGCAGCTCCGCTGTCCACTAGCACGTCTATGTGGGGCAAAGGAAAGTCATCCTTTGGACAAGCCTTATTCAAGTCTCGATAGTCCACACATACCCTTACCTTGCCATTTTTCTTGGCTACTGGGACAACATTAGCCAACCAGGTTGGGTATTGTACCTCAATTAGGAACTTGGCTTCGATCTGCTTGTGAATTTTCTCCTTTACCTTGTCTACCCAATTGTAGACACCGGATCCTGAGACAGCCCAGATCAGAGTTAACCAATGATGATAAAATGCCTTGTCACAAACAAAAAGGTTAAAAGTGATGATTTCCTTGAAAATTTGCATTTTAGAGTGAAAAATTAAAAAATATTAAAAAATATTTTAAAAATTAATTTTGAAAAATGGGGGATTAAAAATGTAGTATTTTTAGTTAATCTTTAAAAATAAAAAAATATTTCGAGCGTCGACCGCGGTGGCAACTTGGACAGCGCGCAGGCGCTGCGGAGCGCCATCGTGCGACACTCCGCGCACGAGCATTGCGCGCACGACGTGGATCACGTCGCACGCTGGGCGAGCGCTCTCGCCCAGTGTGTGCTACGGACGCCCGTCGGGCACTCCGACGGGCGTCCGTAGCCCTTGTTCCACCGCAAAATGGGCATTTTGCCCCAAAATTGATTTTTTCATATTTTTTTTTCACAAAATTCGATTTTTTTTTTTTAAGGGATTTTTAGGTTTTTTTCAATGTTTAAAATTTAAAATTGTTAATATCTGATTTTATTAAGTTTTATCCCTCTAATTAACATTTTTTTCCTATTTTCTTCATATAAAAGGAATAAGAAGAAAACCTAAAAGGGGAAATTTTTCTTAGGGTTTTTTTTCATATTTTTATCTTTTTCTTCCTTTCAAACTCTCTCTAAAATTCCAGATTTTCCCCACCAAAAAGAACAAAGAATTCAATTCATCTTTTTTTCAATAGAATTTGCTTCTAAACATATATTTGGAAGGAGTTTTTGTTGTTGAATTTAATTTGGAGACACATACAACAATTATTTGCTCTCAAAATTCCCTTTTTTCTTCTTTATTTGTGTTCAATAAAAAATTTTCCATTGATTTTGTTTTGAATATCTTTTTGATGAAAAATTAATTTTGAGACAAACAAAATAATTGTTTGTTATCAAAGTCTACTTTTTTCATTTGATTTTCTAAAATAAGACTTTTAATCATTTTTGTCCTTGATACAAACAAAGTGATTGTTTGTTCTTGAAATCATTTTTCTTTATTTTAATCAATAAAAATCTTTTTTTGATCAAAATCATTTCTTTAGGCAAAGAAATCAATTCTTTGTTCTTAAAGAATTTTTGATCATTTTTTTCATCCTATTTTTTCTTGGAATAAAATTCCAACATTTTCATCATATTACACTCTAATATTGCAAATCATAAAATAAAAAAATCGATCATCATTTTACCTTCATCGAATCCGAAACTTTGAGTGTAAACATTCTGGGCTTATTCTTTCTTTTTATTATTTTTGTTCATATTTAGTTTATTCATGTATATTTTTATTAACTTCATTTATTTATTTAATTTATTTATTTCAGATTTGTTTTATTTAATTTGTTTATATATGATTTTCTTCTCATTCATGTATATTTTGTTGTTTTCATTAATTTATTTATTGTTCTCATTTATTTATTTATTCTATTGCTGTTATATTTGTTTTGTTATGTATATATATTATTACATTTTTATTCATGTGAATATTGATCTCTTTTAATTCCTAACGTGTAAATAATTTATTTTGCTTTGATTTCTCATTATTTTTAACATGTAATTAATAAATTCATTTTAATTGACATTTTTTTACCATGTAAAGGTTTTATATTAATTGTGATACATCAATTAACCATGTCATTTATTTAATCATTTTTTATTATTTTCCATTGTCATTATCATATATTTAATGTTTTGTTCACTTATTTATTTTCATTATTATCATGTTCATATTTTTACATATTAATTAATTAACATGTTGTATTTTATTCCAATTACATCTTTTAATCCATTTGTTATTCATAACACATTTTTCTCATTTATTTTAAATTGTAAACATGCTAATTCATTTGTTATTTTGATATAATTTTATTTTATCTCATTTTACTTTATTTTAATTCGTCATTTATTTTATATTTAATTGATTTTAATTGATTCATTTACTAACATTATTTTATTTGCATTTTATGATTATTTCACATCTCATTTTCCTCTTGGGCAATTTTTGCGAGCACACGGGGAGATCCAGAAGACTCGTTTGGGATTAAGTATTTATTTATTTTATTTGTAATATTTTATTTATTTGGCTTTTCCATTTATTTTGCCATGTAATTTTCTTATAAAACTGTTTACTTTAGGCACGCTAGAATAAAAATCAAAAAGCATTTTTATTAATTAATTTGGAAGTTTTCCTAAATAAAAATGGGACCAACGTCTCAATTTTCTCCATCCAAAATAAAATCATCACATCAAAATTATTTTATAATAAATATGCATGCGAGGACCAATGTCCTCATCATTAATGAATATCCCGATTTATGCTTGATTTGTGTTTTATTTACAATGCGGGTTGTATTCCGCCCCAAATTTTGTTTTAATATTTTTACATATGCTTTATTTTATTTACGCTTTTATTTATCGCTTCCACTACGTGATTGACATGTGCTTTAATTAATTGCATTAAAATGAATGAGAAATGGGATGAAATGATAAATTCAAAACTCGATTATAAAATTAACCAAGGTATGAATAAATGGGAAGTCCCGAACTCACTCTGGTCTTGGGCTCAATGAGGTTAGAGGTCCATCTAAGTGTTTCATTGGGATGGAATCTCCAAAATATCTCTTGTGTCCCACCAAAATACTTAAATTTACAATCCTAGGCTCCACGGAGTAGAGGGTCATTCCAGTGTTCTATTGGGATGATATCTCCAAGCTCTCTTTGGCTTGCCCAAAATGGATATTATGTGCCGTCTTAGGCTCTCCGAGGCTAGACGACCTGTCCTAATGTTCTATTGGGTGGCGACTGCAAGAAACCTCCTTATTGCCCAAAATAGACGCACTTGTAAATACCTTACAAGTTTTCATGAACCTCCACCCGATCGCCCTAAAAGCGGGCCCTCGGGGCGCCCCGGGGTTCGGCGCGCGTCACAGTGGTGACTCCACTGGGGAAACTACTTGAAACTTCGCTTCGAAAGTGCCTTGGTTAAAATTTACAATTGAGTTTTAATTTAGAAATTTCATCCTTTTTCGAAATTGCATTGCATCGCATTAGAGCCTTAGATCTATGCTAGTTTGGTCCCTCTATCAGCCCCGGTGCATTCCCGAAGCACGACTCTACGTTCACTCAATGTAGGGAAGTGTTAAGGATAATCACCAGCCCAAGCCTCGTACCATCATGGTATATTAAATGGAGACCCGATCGATCGTTATGCTCGTGATGAGCTAAACCTGTCGGCAGGGACCATGCTTCGGTAGCCCTAAAGTAACATCACCTTGACCAAAGCTCATGTAATGGAAATAGTTACTTCCCCTAAGTGGTATGAACCTTAATACTATGCTTGATATGTGGATCATTATGTATTGGACAAACCCAGATAATTTGATTTGGTCACCTAATCAAAGGCTTTCATGCCCCGATGGGCCCATGTCAACTTATTCGGACTGCCTAAATACATGATGGTCAAAACCCATGCGTATGCACATTGGCTAAGAGAGGTTATGCTGCCGATTTTTTACTGAGCACCATGCGCGTCCATCGGGTTCCCTGTTAACCCATGGATCAAGCCCACCTAGGACAGAGACCGCACGTCCTCATGTGTGGGGGCAATAAGGTTGGAAGGATCTATCTGCTTGCATGTGGTTGTGGATGATGCATTGCATATTCATGTCATTCATGAACAAATAAAAATTTTTTATTTCCTCCCTATGTATACATTTTATTCTTTGTATATAATTATTACATATAGATATTATCCTGTGTATAGTTTTACAAATGTTTCACATGTATCATTGTAATCTCTTTCAGTCACTGTATACCATTTGTTGCACAGCACGATCATGCATTACATATTATTCATACATCATTCTAACTTCTTGATGTTCAGCCATTATAGACCATTTGATTGGGTGGTTAGGGGATCCCAATAGTTATTTAAGGAGCGATAAGAGTTCACGTGGGCTGACAAAGTTTTAGCGTTCTTACCAGAGCATCTAAAGGCATTAGAAATGGCTGGCCCTTCACAACAGAATGAAGAGACTCGTGCCCTAATTGCCCAGGAGTTGGATAGAAGGTTCGAGGAGCTTGAAACAAAGATGCTGGCCATGGTCAAAGAAAGGATAGATGCCATGGCACTTGTTCTGCAGGCTCAGCTTATGGCAATAACTCTTAACCAAGGAAAGCCGACCACGATCAAGAAGGCTCATATAATAACAGCTCTAGTACCTCCTTTTCCTTCTGAGATTAGAGGTAAGAGATCACTTGATTCCCCGGTTGAGCAAGGATAAAATAGGAAGCCTACTTTAGAACATGGCATTATGTCCGAGGAGGATGAAGACCCTGCAATCATGCGTACTCCAAAAGATAAAAGCTCAGAAGGCCTTGACAATAGTAAGGCAAATGCTAAAGCTGCAGAAGTCCCAGCCACTAGAACAACTCAGCCCCACCTCACTATCTCGAGTAGGCCATTATCTTAGCATTTAACCCATCTCGTCAAGAAAGGGAAGTTACAACCCTTGCCGGCTGGGCCTGCCCCAAGTCAAGGACGCCCTAGACATAGAGCAGATTGGTACTGTGCGTATCACCAATATTCAGGGCATAGAACGGACTACTGTCATACCTTGAGAGATCGTATTCAAGAACTGATGCCAGGCCCAGAAAAGGAAGAGATTGTAGAAGCGCCAACCACGGAAGTAAAGCAAAGGCATTTTTCTAATTTTGGCAAATCTTTGTCCTGGGTCCTCAAGAGGCTGATGAAGGAGGGGATATTATAGCCATTGCCAGCTAGGCCCGCCAGAAGCCAGGGACAGCCCGATCATAAAGGGGATGAGTATTGCGCCTTCCACCAGCACACTGGGCATACCACAGATCATTGCAAGGCCTTAAGACATGCCATTTAAGATCTGATTGACTCCAAGCAGATCTCTGACCTAGAAAAGCGAGAGGGAAAGAATAAGATGGACTAAGCGCCTAAGTGGCAAGGAAGGATGGGCCCTGAAGTTGATTAAGGACCGTCGGTAATAACACCTGCGTCGGCAGAGAGAAAAAGATGATAGTTTAGACTTTCCTTCTTAGTTCTGAACTTTTTTTTTAATAATAATTAATGACGTTTTTTAGTTTTATTAATAAATTGAACAATTTCCTTCACTTGTGTGATGTTATTTTAAATGATTTCATTATGCATGGTCGTAATCCATTTATATTTGACATTAGCTCAATTGATGCTACTATGTTTATTCTTGGAACCTCAAAAATCTTGATAGCATCTGACATAACTCTTGAAGAGTGAGAAAATTTGAGACAATTAAAAAAATATATGAAAACTTCTTTGCCTGGACCTATGAAGATATGCCAGGAATTGATCGGGAAGTCACAGAGCGTGCTATTCCTACATATCCAAATCATAAACTTGTTAAACAGAAACTGAGAAGGCTTAGGCCGGAATGGGCAGATAAAGTAAAAGACGAGATTCTCCAGCAAATCAAAGCCAAATTTCTAGTTGAGGTGCAGTATCCAACTTGGTTGGCCAATGTTGTCCCCGTAGCCAAAACGAATGGCAAGGTAAGGATATGCGTAGATTATCCGGACTTGAATAAGGCTTGTCCGAAAGATAACTTTCCGTTGCCCCATATTGATGTGTTGATAGACAGTGCCGCTACTTGCAAGATGTATAGCTTTGGAGATGGTTATGCGGGCTACAATCAAATTCTCAATAAAATAATTGACCGAATTAAGACGGCTTTCATCACGGAGTGGGGACGTATGCTTATCGGGTAATGCCTTTTGGCCTAAAAAATGCAGGAGCCACTTATCAGAGGATGGCGACAAAAATCTTAAGGAAAAATCAACTTGTAGTGTGGAACGAAGATTGTTAGAGAGCTTTCGATACTATCAGAGAATACTTGCTGAAACCACCGGTGCTGAGACCACCACAGTCCGTCAAACCAATGATTTTGTATTTAGCTATAAAAGATGGTTCTGTAGGCACTATGATAGCCCAAGAGGACGAATTCGGAGTGGAATTTGCTATTTACTATCTTAGTAAGAAGTTCCTGGCTTATGAGATTAAGTATGCAGAAGTAGAAAAGATCTGTCTTGTGGTAGTTTGGGCCTCTAAGAAGTTGAGACACTACGTTCACTCCTATAAGCTATAGGCAGTAGTAAAGCAGAATCCCTTGAGATACTTGCAGGAGGCTCCATCCTTACTTGGAAAGATGGGTAGGTGGTTATTGCTGCTACAAGAGTTTGATATAGAGTACGTTACTTAAAAAACTATCAAAGGGCGTGCAGTGGCAGAATTCCTAGCAGAACACCCAATTTAAGGAGACTCATACGAGTTCAATTTTCTAGATGAAAATGTGACAGCCATCGGAGTTCAGGGATGGCAACTGTACTTTGATAGGGCTGTGAACAATAAGGAGGTAGGAGTAGGAGTCATTTTGACCACCCGGGATAATGAGAAACTCCCTTTGGCAAAGAAACTGAGGTTCAAAGCTACCAATAATCAAGCCGAGTATGAAGTATGTACTTTTGGGTCGGAAGCGTTAATAGCCTTAGTGGCAAAGAAGGTGGAAGTGTTTGGTGATTCATCCCTGGTGATCAATCAAATTCGAGGCAAATGGGCTGTTAAAGAAAAAAGGCTAATGCCATACATTAAGCACTTGAGAGACCTGAGTAGTCAGTTTGAAGTGTGTACATTCCGTTTTGTTCCAAAGGACGAAAACCAGTTAGCCGATGCGCTCGCCACTTTAGTGTCAATGTGGGACAATCCGGAAGGAGTAGGCGTGAGGCCAGTTTTGATTTCCAGCTCTGAGAGACCTAGCTTCAAATCTAAGTCAGTCATGAAAATAGAAGTAGCGGATGGGAAACCGTGGTACTATGACATTATGAACTATCTAGAAAATACGACTTTTCTAGATGAAGCTACCGAGGAAGATCAGAGAATGATTTGCAAATTGTCTACCCAGTTCATTTGCATAAATGGGATATTATACAAACGGCAGGCTGATGGTATCCAGTTGAGATGTTTGGATGAGAAAGAGGCCAAAAGGGAAATGGAAGAAGCTCATGCTGGCGTATGTGGAGCCCATATGAATGGGCTGACATTGGCAAAGAAGATTATGAGGCAAGGGTTCTTCTGGCTCACCATGGATAATGACTGCTCAAAGTATGTAAAGCAGTGTCAGTCGTGCCAACAGTACGCAGATTTAAGGCACTTGCCTGTCTCAGAATTGCATAATTTGACATCGCCTTGGCCGTTCGCAACTTGGGGGATTGATATTATTGGGGAAAATCGTCCTACGGCTTCCAATGGACACAGATACATCATCGTCGCTATTGATTATTTTACCAAATGGGTAGAAGCTGAGTCTTTCAAAAAAGTTGATGCTAGGGATATGGCAAAATTCATTGAGAAAAATTTGATATGTAGGTACGGCCTCCCACATCACTTGGTATCTGACAACGGGGTCCAGTTTATGGCCGAGAGGAAGAAATTGTTCCAGAAGTATGGTATTGAGCATCATAAGTCGTCCCCATATCGCCCTCAAGCCAATGCGGCAGTAGAAGCCACCAACAAAAGTATCAAGAGGATTCTAGCCAAGATAGTTCAGAGTTATAAAGATTGGGCGAAAAAGCTGCCTTTTGCAATCTGGGGTTACAGAACGACCACAAAAACATCTACAGGAGCCACACCGTACTCTTTAGTGTATGGAATGGAGGCGGTATTGCCAGTCGAAGTTGAAATCAAGTCACTAAGAAGGGTCATGGAGGCTCAGATCCCAGAAGCTGAATGAGCACAACAACGACTGCAACACTTGAACATGTTGGATGAGAACAGGCTGAAAGCCTAATATCACAACCAGATCTACCAAAAGAGGCTCGCCAGGTCCTTTGGAAAAAAAGTCAAGAAGCACCCATTGAAAGAGGGAAACTTGGTATTCAAACAGATGGGACCAGGTGTGCCGGACATAAGGGGGAAGTTCAGGCCCACGTGGGAAGGTCCATTCATCCTCAAGAGGTTGCTATCAAAGGGTGCTGCGATCTGGTCAGATAGCAATGGTAATGAGTTTAAAGAACCGGTCAACGTTGATAGATTCAAGAGGTTCCATGGCTAAAGACAATAAAATCAAAAGAAGCGAATAAAAGCCCCACGGGTCAAAAACCAAAAAAAAAGGCGGCCTTGCTAAAATTGGGCACCTCGTCAGGGTGAAAATCGAAAAAAGGCATCCTGGGCAAAAATTAGAGGCATGAGAGAAAATATCCAATCAAGAAAACCCGAGAGGGCTGATTAGTAACAAGAGTTGATGCTATCAAGATTTGGATCTGTGAATGAATGTAGTTTGGCATTTTTGAATTAGTGTTAAATGGTGATCATGTATATTGAAATCGTACAGAAACGGGCACAATGTTGTGAAATGAAATAAAACTAAATTCATTCATTGATATTATTTCCTAGTTCTTTTCTAAAAAGGAACATGTTGCTTAAAATCCATACAAATCTGAACTAGACCTTACTACTGCTCTCGCCGGCCTGGTGCCTTAGTGGCCAGGTCCTGTTATCAACTGCGGGGCTAGGTGTCCATCCTCTATATCCACTGGTAGAAGTTACAGAATGATTCCCAGAAAAGGGTATAGTAGTTTTCTCTAGTAATTCAGTCCAAAGATCAGGATACTGAGAAGCAAAGGCTAAAGACAAGACCCCGCCTCGAAAGGATAGGGAATGTCTAACTACATCGTTAATCCCTCTGAATTATCAAGCACAATAGGTGAAAGTGTAAAAGGCAGCCTCATGTGGCCTTCACAAACCAGATCCTCATCTGCTACCTCACCCAATCTAGCAACACATTCATCAAGGGAGGCAATGGAATGCAACTGATGCCTAGAGAGAAATACCTAAGAGAATAACTGCTGATTACCCTAGGAAGGGGCTTTGATAGTAGCTTCAACTTTTTTTTCAGTCGTACCTGAAAGGCAAGAGAGTCTAAAAAAAAAAAGAGCCCGTTAGAGATGAAAACCGTAATTGGCGCTCTAAGCAAAAGTTAGGCCAAAGAGCAGGGTGAAAACTTGGGAACAGGCAGTCTGTCATTCAAAAAAATGAAATGAATAAAAGCCGTTGGAGTGGGTTGGGTCCATTCTAAGCAAAAATTAAGCACATGGTTATGTAAAAATCCCTAAAGGGGCGCATTTCCCGCTAAGAAAAGCTAGTGTGAAAATCCACAAGGGACGCATTACCTTTAAAACAATGACCTTTGAAGCCTGGAGCAATAAGACTGCGTTACCTCGGATAATTTGCCTTTAGGCAGATAGTGCATAATGCAGATCATGATTCAGAGTCCTGGGGGCAAGATGCTCATTGACCGGGGGCCAAAGATGCACACGAGTCAATTCTCTTTGAAAATATTGTGGGACAGAGTCTGTAAAGCCAAGACAATGCTTTTCTAGATCCTTGGGAGCATCAAACAATGTGAGCAGTCGAGCAGTACCGTCAACGAATCCCTTAGCCACCTGGGATGTGGTCTATTTATTTTTGCATGTCACATGCACGTCACGTGCATTCAATTGTTTACATTGATATATGCACATATAATTCTGGTACATTAATCCTTTGCACGTGTTTCTTATATATAGTTTTGTATGTATACTTCACACACATTATACCATAAGCACACACAATCTTTTGTATATGTTGTTGTGTACATGACTTAGAGGGAAGGGTCCGAATAGACCTCATGAGCAAGGATGATCCAAGGTATAGGTTCAGCTCAACATTATCAGCCACTGTATCCAGCATAAAATCAGGTGCATATGTGAGAGGGTGGAATGCCTAGAAGGACAAGCCTATCCGGACACACCATGCTCAAGGCAATCCGGAATCACACAAATCTATAGAAAATAAGATCCTTTGAGAAGCCGAACTATCCACATGATAGGAGCTCAATTGAGTTATAATTTAGTATTTATTTTGTATAAGTTTATGTAATTAATCATGCAATTGTGTATAAAATGTGATGTGATGTGATATGTTAGTTTATGTTTATTTGTATTAGTTGAGTGTTTATTGTGTTTATTATTGTTTTTAGGTGAAAAATGAAGAGAACGATGAGAGGATCACGAGAGAGGAGCAGGTCACGTCTCATACAAGGAGTCACGAGACGTGAGCATAGGTAACGAGACGTGACTTGATCAAGAAGAACGAAGAGGAAGGAGGAAAAGAAGAGAAGAAGCTGAGAGAGAAGCATCACGCGACGTGAGCGGAGGTGGCGACTCGTGACTGGCCAGAGAAGGAAGAGAAAACCGAGAGAAAGAAAGAAAGAAGAAAAGAAGGAGCGCGTTCTGTCGCGATCGCGACACCGTTGCGAGCGCGACAGAGACGACCGTTGGGGCAGTTTTGAGCCAAAAGTCACTTGAAAAAGCCATCTATTTTCACCAAAAGTTGCAACTATTCTCAAGGGACATTTTCAAGAGACACATCTCTCAAATCAACATCTATAAATATGCAGTTAACTGTAGTTTTTAGAGGAGACAATATAGAATAATATGAATTTTAGTTAAGTAATTTTTCTGTATTTTGCAAGACAAAAATTTCTTAGTAAAATTTCTATTTAGTTTTATGTTTTGAAGAAGAAGATGAAGGAGAAGAAAATCTATTTCAAGATATTGAGAAAAGGGTTGAAAGGCTTCTATCTTATTCTCTTATTTTTAATTCTTCTCCACTATTTCTAAGAATATAATTTCAATGAATTTGCATATTATTATTCTTTCTATTTCCATCTACTTTTATGGTCTTTGAATGCAGATTTTCTACTAGTATATTTTGCATGATCTTTATAAGTTAAAGTAATTCGAGAGTTTGCTTTATCTGACATCTAATAGAGATTCATTATTAAGATATATTTGAGAGATCGGTATATTGAGATAATTGCTATAGGTTAGTGTTTATTCTTAAAATATGTAATTAGAAACCTCTAATTTATTAATGAAAATTGTGAGTTAGAATTTTAATTGTATGTTTTAGGCATTTTAATTCATGTCGAGAGAGTGAGTTAAAATTTTATTCTAACTTGGCTTGCATAAAAAGATGAAAGAGGTTAATCAAAATGATGGAATCAAGTTCATTGTCTTTAATTCTTCATGATTTATTTTATCTTCTTTTGACTATCATTAACTAGGTATATTTAGTTTACATGTTAGATTAGATTAAAATCAACTTTACCATTAATTAATCATTGTAAACAAGATTAAAATCAATTAGTAATAGTGTGTAAAAACGTTCCTCGTGGGATCGACATCTTAAGTACTATTGCGGTACACCGTATACTTGCGGTATAAGTAGCATCTTTAGAAAATGCTCAATAAGTTTTTGGCCCCGTTGCTTGGGAACGGTTATTTTGCCATTATGAAAATTGATTTATGATTTTGGATTACAATATTTTGTTTGTTTTAATTTGTTTGTGTGTTTAAATTAATTTTGTGTTGTGTTTTTGTTTTACAGGATTTAGAAGTTCATGCCTAGTACAAGGAGTTCTTTAGAAGAGCTTGAACCCTTAAATCCTGAAATTGAAAGATTTTTGTCAAGTAACCGGAAATCCAATAAGAAAAAGAACAAGGATAAGAGACCAATTATCATGGCTGAAGAAAATCCACCAAGACTCATGGACTTTGCCACACCTGCTTTGAGTGGTGCTCAACAAGGAGTGGTAAGACCAACGGTAAATGCAAATCAATTTGAGATTAAGCCTTCATTGTTACAAATGATTCAAAATAGTATTCAATTCTATGGTTGGCAAATGAGGATCCAAATGCTCATTTAGCCAACTTTCTTGAGATATGTGATACCTTTAAGATAAATGGGGTTTCGGCTGATGCAATCAAGCTTAGGCTTTTTCCATTCACTTTGAAGGATAAAGCAAAGGATTGGTTGAATTCACTAACAAGGGGAGCTATAACTACTTGGGACTAATTGGCCCAAGCATTCTTATCAAAATATTTTCCATTAGCCAAAACTGCAAAAATCATAAAGGATATTACTACATTTGTTCAAAATGATAATGAATCATTATATGAGGCTTGGGAAAGATTCAAAGAATTGCAAAGGATGTGTCCACACCATAATTTGCCAAGAGAGCTGTTGATGCAAATATTCTATAATGGAGTTAATCCTACCACAAGGGGGACTATTGATGCTGCTGCTGGAGGTTCTTTGATGAGAAAAACAATTGATGCAGCATATGAGTTATTGGAAGAGATGGCAATGAACAACTGTATGTGGCCTCCTGAAAGAGTAAGGGAGTATAATAATTCTAATGCTAGGGGAGTACATTCAATAGATTCTATGGTTGCATTACAAGCCCAAATTGAAGCATTGAATCATAGAATTAATAGTCTAAGTATGGGTGGTAATTCATTAAATGCATGCAATGTGTGTGGTCTACAAGGACATAAGAGTGATAATTGCAATTTAGGCATGGTTAATAAGGAAGAACAAGTTAATTTTCTTCAAAGCCAAGGTCGTGGAAATCCTTATTTTAACACCTATAATGCTGGTTAGAGAAACCATCCTAACCTTTCATGGGGGAATAATAATGTTAACAACCAAAATAGAGGTGTAGGATACCAACAACCACAAGATAGGTTTGGGGCCTTTGAGGTTAAAATTGATAAGTTCATTGAAGAAATTAATTATAAGATGCATTGTCAAGATGAAAGTCAAAAGAAACTTGAAGAAAAATTTGATCAAATTGCTAAAAATCATGCTGCTACTATTCATAATCTTGAGGTTCAAATAGGCCAACTTGCTAATTCTTTACCTTCTAGAAATCTAGGATGCCTTCCAAGTAATACTGAGGAGAATCCTAGGGAGCACATTAAGTCATGATATGTCCAATTTTTTATTTAGGTTACTTAGTTCTATTGTTTTTATTTAGGTTTTGTACTTTATTTTAAATTTGTTTATATAGTTTTATTTATGGTATTATTGATTTTCATGCTAATAACACATTTGTTTTTAAATGATAGCTAATTTAGTAAGATTAGATTTGTTTAATAAATATATAAAAATTAAATAGAAAAATAAATAAATAAAAAAAAATGTTTTGCAGACGTTGTATTCTGTCGTGATCGCGGCAAGTATTGCGATTGCGACAGAACGCGATTTTTGCAGGGCGTGCGTCTCGTGATGCAACTTCATGTGACATGATGGACTTCGCTCGATGGACTTCGGCCAGGTAAGTGAAGAGCGTCACGAGTCGTGACGTTGTCTCACGACTCGTGATGCGTGATGTGCATCAGGTAAGCTTTAATTTTTTCTTTTCTTTTCTTTTATTTTCTTATTTTACTTATTATTTTTCTATTATTTGGTTTTGTTTTGTTTTCTTTTCTGATTTAGATGATTTAATTTCAAATTACATTAACTTAATTTTACCATTTAAGCATTAAAACACAGGATAAAAGAATTAAAAGCGGGAAATTTAATTTCAAAACCCTAACGTCGTGACGTTTCAAATTTTTCTTTCCCTTGTCTACCTGACTCTTCATTTTTCTTTGTTAGTTTTATTTTCTCCAGCGCCGGTCACGAGTGTCGACCCTCATTAGCCATTTTTCATTTCTTCTTCTTCTTTTACAGAAAACTTTCGACCTACCATACCCTGTTTTCCTCTCGTTTTTCTCGTTCTTCATTTTAGCATTCCATTTCAATTTCTTCTCTTCTCTTTTCTTCAAAAGACTTAGGGATTACGGGATTTGCATTCTATTTTCAGGTTTGTCAATTTATTTTCATTTTTCTTTTTCATTTCTTCTTTCCCCTAACACATTTAATTTCGGCATTTTCATGTATAACTAAATCACATTTCGTTTGTAATTTCTTCTCTGTTTACATTCCTTTTTCTTTTATCTTTTCTGTTTTCCTTTAGTGTATTTGGTTTTGTTAATTTCTTCCATTGTCTTCAGATTTACTTCCCTATAATTTTCATTCACTGTTAACACCAACACATTCAGAAATGGTTAGAACAAAAAACCCATCATCTTCACGGGTTGAGCAGGAAACTGAGGAGGTGAATATTGCTGCTCATTATGGTGCTTTGTTTCCCATCTTTTCGGTAGATGAAGGCAGTAGATATTTAACTCTTCGTGGTAGGCATTTGATGCAATGTAAGTATTTTCCTGATTCCTTGCTTATTCAAATTGGCATGTTAGATGTAGTTAATGACATGTTAAGGGTCTGTGGCTTGTTGAAATTTGCATCTATGCATGAAGACGTCCGTCCTGATTTAGTTTTAGAATTTTACACCACATTGAAAAAGAATGATAATAATGAGAATTGGTTAGATTTTAGGATGGCTGGTAAACCTTATACTTTAACCTATTTTATGATGAATAGGATGTTTCGATTTTCTCAAATTGGTTTAACTGATCCACCTAAATCTTTTAAGCCACATGAATTTTGGACCTTTTTAACTGATTTGCAAACACCTTATAGGGCTAGGGATGCTAAATCCATGTTTATTAAAGATTTGAGATATTGGATTTTGCATAGGGTCTTAGCTTCTCTGGTTTTTAATAGGTCTGAATTCAATAGAGTTTCATATAATGAGTTGTTTTTGATGTGGTGTGTCCATAGACGTAAGGATGTCTGTTGGCCTTTTTGGATAGTTAGTCAATTGTCGCAATGTGTAAATAAGCATGATTCACCTTTAACTCATGGGCATATTATTTCTAGTATTGCAAGTAATTTAAATGTGGATCTTGATGCTTATTATCGCATTTTTCCTTGCCTTTATTTTAATAAGAATGTGTTAGTTCGTGGAGAAGTTATTGGTAATAATTTTCAGGAAATTCCATCTCGTGCTCGATCATGTTGGAGGGATATTGCTGGAACTTCTGAGCCATAAGTAGAGGCACAAGAAGAAGAAGGTGGTAATGAGGAGGGGGCAAGTGAAGATGAAGTGATGCCCGATATTCTAGCTGCTGTGGCTGCTGCTCCTGAGGTTGGCTCATCTAGCCATACCATTCCATCGATGTTATCTGATATGCAAGAACAACTTTCTTCTATTGAGCGACGTCAAAGGAGGTTGGAGTATAAATTTGATAATTTCATGATACAAGTTGGTTTTGTGGTTCCATCGCCTCCACCATCACCATGATAGGGGAGTTTTTCTTTCGCTTCATTTTATTTGTTTCTTTTACTTGTTTTTGTGTGTCATTCCTACACATTGAGGACAATGTTGGTTCTAAGTGTGGGGGAGTGAGTTAGCTTGTTTGATTATTGTTATATGTTTATGTATGTGTTGTTTATATGTTTGTTGTGTGTTTTTATATTTCAATTAGGTTTTTAGTAAGCTTTAGTATGAGGCATTGTTTATTTGGTATATTATATAGGTTGTTAAGTCAAATTATCTTCTATGCTCATTATTATCAGTTTTTTAAAATTTTTTGGCATGTGTTTTAAGTTTTTCAAGTTATTTTCTTTTACTTATTTCAACATTATAGATTATTTAGTCTTTTTACCTAACCATGTTTTTAAAGTTAGAATTTACTCATTTAGTTTTAAATTTTCAGTTTCTAGTTGTTTAAGGAAACTATAGCCATAATACTTACCCTTTTATCTTTTCAATAATGGATGAGGACTAAGAATAAAAATAAGTGGGATGGAGCATAAAATGCACCCACTTAAGTCATAAAAAGAAAAAGCAAGCAAGATGTATATTCAAAATTGCAAAAATATGGGATGGAGCGTAAAACGCACCCATATAACTTTCTCTTGCTAGAAAAAAAATTGAAAAGAAAAGGAAAACAAAAAGAAAAGAAAAACAAGCAAAGTTTAAAAATGCCATGAGATTGGATTAAGGGTAAGTTAGCTCAAAATGTCCTAAGTGCAGCTAGTTGCTTGAGAATTTTAACTTTATGGTTAATTTTCTTTCTTTTAAGTCATGTTTAGTTTTGATAGACTTCATACTCTTTATGTTGGAATTAGTAAAGTTAAGTAATTTGTTGAAGTTGGGATGCATATTTTAAAATTTTGACTTACTGATCTTTTTATGCTAAATGAACAGTGTTTTGTAGTGATGTTTACTGGCTATTGAATTTGCTTATTTCTTTTCTCTTGCTTTAGGACAAACAAGGGTTAAGTGTGGGGGAATTTGATAGGAGCTTAATTGAGTTATAATTTAGTATTTATTTTGTATAAGTTTATGTAATTAATCATGCAATTGTGTATAAAATGTGATGTGATATGTTAGTTTATGTTTATTTGTATTAGTTGAGTGTTTATTGTGTTTATTATTGTTTTTAGGTGAAAAATGAAGAGAAAGATGAGAGGATCACGAGAGAGGAGCAGGTCACGTCTCATACAAGGAGTCACGAGACGTGAGCATAGGTAACGGGATGTGACTTGATCAAGAAGAACGAAGAGGAAGGAGGAAAAGAAGAGAAGAAGCTGAGAGAGAAGCATCACGCGACGTGAGAGGAGGTGGCGACTCGTGACTGGCCAGAGAAGGAAGAGAAAACCGAGAGAAAGAAAGAAAGAAAGAAGAAAAGAAGGAGCGCGTTCTGTCGCGATCGCGACACCGTTGCGAGCGCGACAGAGACGACCGTTGGGGCAGTTTTAAGCCAAAAGTCACTTGAAAAGCCATCTATTTTCACCAAAAGTTGCAACTATTCTCAAGGGACATTTTCAAGAGACACATCTCTCAAATCAACATCTATAAATATGTAGTTAACTGTAGTTTTTAGAGGAGACAATATAGAATAATATGAATTTTAGTTAAGTAATTTTTCTGTATTTTGCAAGACAAAAATTTCTTTGTAAAATTTCTATTTAGTTTTATGTTTTGAAGAAGAAGATCAAGGAGAAGAAAATATATTTCAAGAGATTGAGAAAAGGGTTGAAAGGCTTCTATCTTATTCTCTTATTTTTAATTCTTCTCCACTATTTCTAAGAATATAATTTCAATGAATTTGCATATTATTATTCTTTCTATTTCCATCTACTTTTATGGTCTTTGAATGCAGATTTTCTATTAGTATATTTTGCATGATCTTTATAAGTTAAAGTAATTCGAGAGTTTGCTTTATCTGACATCTAATAGAGATTCATTATTAAGATATATTTGAGAGATCGGTATATTGAGATAATTGCTATAGGTTAGTGTTTATTCTTAAAATATGTAATTAGAAACCTCTAATTCATTAATGAAAATTGTGAGTTAGAATTTTAATTGTATGTTTTAGGCATTTTAATTCATGTCGAGAGAGTGAGTTAAAATTTTATTCTAACTTGGCTTGCATAAAAAGATGAAAGATGTTAATCAAAATGATGGAATCAAGTTCATTGTCTTTAATTCTTCATGATTTATTTTATCTTCTTTTGACTATCATTAACTAGGTATATTTAGTTTACATGTTAGATTAGATTAAAATCAACTTTACCATTAATTAATCATTGTAAACAAGATTAAAATCAACTTTACCATTAATTAATCATTGTAAACAAGATTAAAATCAATTAGTAATAGTGTGTAAAAACGTTCCTCGTGGGATCGACATCTTAAGTACTATTGCGGTACACCGTATACTTGCGGTATAATTAGCATCTATAGAAAATGCTCAACACCACACATACTTTAGTCGGGGGGCAAATCAGACGCAAAAGTGTGCCAAGGTACAGTTTGAATCTACATCGATGCTCATCCATGCCGAACAATCGGATCAAGATAAAGTCCTCACGAGAATGGAATCTCAATGACCCGCTCCTAAGAAGACATTTGAGAGAGCAAGCCGACTCATACACACCATGTCAGGAGCAACAAGGTAAGTTTCGCTATCATAAGATATACGCTTGCACACATTTGTACAATAATCAAGATGAAGTCCTCACAAAAGAAGAATCTCAAGGACCTGCTCCCAAGAGGGAAAAGAATAAGCCTTTCTCATGCACACCATGCCGGGAGCAACAAGGTAAGTTTCTCTGTCATAAGATGTATGCTCACACACCTCACACAATCCGGATTCAAATGTATGTATATTGCACACACATGATTCCACACACATGCACAGTGTTTTGTATATGTACATAGATCAGATGAGGGGTCCGAATAGACCTCATG
This sequence comes from Excoecaria cochinchinensis, assembly GCA_947683425.1. Lineage (NCBI taxonomy): Eukaryota > Viridiplantae > Streptophyta > Magnoliopsida > Malpighiales > Euphorbiaceae > Excoecaria > Excoecaria cochinchinensis. Next base: position 12,795,288 of record CANTUQ010000073.1, on the reverse strand, counting down.
TTTAAAGATGATTCAAGAGATGAGTTCAGCCTAACATTGTCAGACTCATGCATGCCCGGCTGGAAGCTACTAGGTAAGTTTCCCTATCATAAGATATATGCTCACATACATCACATAGTAAGTGTATCAAAGCCAAATTCAAATGTACAAATTCTCAAACAAATGCAAATGTACAAGAATAGAAACTCTCAAACAAAAATAACAAAAATGACTTCTCAAACCAAAACAACACAAAAAATACAAATTCTCAAACAAAACAAGACAAAACAAAAAGACATTTTCAAGGCCTTGAAAATCCAATATACTGTGAATACATTCAAAATGTAAAGGTCAAAAACCAAACAAGGAGAAAACAGAAACGAAAACGAAAACAAAATAGAAAAATCACCCGCCTGCAGGCAAACAACAAAATTTCCAATCTAATTTTTTCTTTGAGAAAGCTCAAATCTTTTTTTCGCCCTGGAGGCTCAACATCAAATTCTCTCACCCTCTTAAGAAGTATGCAGGTATTTTCAACAAGGAGGCTGTATTGGAGATGATAGAGGAATCGATATCTGGCATGTCACAGTCAGTGCAATCAAGAAAATGGGGAACAATCAACCGTCCTTCGGGGGCACACTCTAACTTCGGCCCCAACAGGTATGTATTGCCACAGATATGTGCCTTTTATATACCCTACACATTTGCTTTGCCCTTTTTGTAGTAAAAAGAAGAGATTCAGGATAAGCGCCAGTAAAGAAAGCGACGAACGAGTCACCATGTCAACCTAAGGATGGTCAACGGTCAAGCACTGGGTTAACCAGATGGTGGTCGGCAAATACATCATTCAGATAATGGTTAATAAGTACACACCAAGTAGACTGGATGGGGGTCAAAAAGTTAAAAAGCAGACATTGCGCTAGCCGGATGGGGGTTAGCAGATCAGACATTGCACTAGCCGGATGTAGGTTAGCAAATTAGACATTGCAATAGCCGGATGTAGGTTAGCAGATCAGACATTGAACTAGCCGGATGGGTTAGCAGATCAGACATTGTACTAGCCTGATGTAGGTTAGTAGATCAGTCATTGTACTAGCCGGATGGGGGTTAACAGATCAGACATTGAAATAGCCGAATGGGGGTTAGCAGATCATATATTGTACTGACCGAATGGTTGTTAGCAGATCAGATATTGTATTGACCGGATGGTGGTTAGCAGATCAGATATTATACTGACCGGATGGTGGTTAGTAGATTAGATATTACACTGACTGAATAATGGTTAGCAGATAGGATGTTACACGGATTGGTTACCAAGGTTGTGTTGTGCAAGCCCAAAAGCGGCTACCGAGACAGAACATTCAATCACATGCAATGGAACATATCGTAAACAACGGGATTGTATTTAAGGAACACTACATCTCACAGACACCGTGCAGGCCGGGACGAGGCTAGCGGATAACCAGCAGTAGAACAGATCGCAAACAGAGGTTGTAGTCAGAGAGTACTGCATCTCACAGACACCGTGCAGGCCGAGACGAGGCTAGCGGATCACCAGCGGTAGAACAGATCACAAATAGAGGTTGTAGTCAGAGAGTACTGCATCTCATAGACACCGTCCAGGCCGGGACGAGGCTAGCGAATCACCAGTGGTAGAACAGACCGCAAATAGAGGTTATAGTCAGAGATTACTGCATCTCACAGACACCGTGCAGGCCGGGACGAGCCTAGCGGATCACCAGCGGTAGAATAGATTGCAAACAGAGGTTGTAGTCAGAGAGTACTGCATCTCACAGACACTGTGCAGGCTGGGACGAGGCTAGCGGATCACCAGCGGTAGAATAGACCGCAAAAAGAGGTTATAGTTAGAGAGTACTGCATCTCACAGACACCATGCAGGTCGAGACGAGGCTAGCGGATCACCAGCGGTAGAACAGATAAAAACAGAGGTTGTAGTCAGAGAGTACTACATCTCATAGACACCGTGTAGGCCGAGACGAGGCTAGCGGATCACCAGCAGTAGAACAGATCGTAAACAGAGGTTGTAGTCAGAGAGTACTGCATCTCACAGACACCGTACAGGCCAGGACGAGGTTAACGGATCACCAGCGGTAGAACAGATCGTAAACAGAGGTTGTAGTCAGTGAGTACTGCATCTCACAGACACCGTGTAGGCCGTGATGAGGCTAGCGGATCACCATCGGTAGAACCGATCACAAACAGAGGTTGTAGTCAGAGAGTACTGCATCTCACAGACACCGTCTAGGCCGGGATGAGGCTAGCAGATCACCAGCGATAGAACAGATCGCAACAGAGGATGCAGTTAGACAACACTTCACCTCACACCACGCAGGCCGAGATGAGGCTAGCTGGACAGACCAGCCGCCGTGCAGACCGATATGAGGTTAGCGGGGGATAGCGATAGAACAGGTTGTAACAGAGGATGCAGTTAGACAACGCTTTACCTCACACCACGCAGGACGAGATGAGGCTAGCGGGACAGACCAGCCACCGTGTAGACCGAGATGAGGTTAGCGGGGGACAGCTATAAAACAGATCGCAACAGAGGATGCAGTTAGACAACACTTCATCTCACACTGCGTAGGCCGAGATGAGGCTAGCGGGACAGACCAACCGCCGTGCTGACCGAGATGAGGTTAGCGGGGGGCAGCGATAGAACAGATCGCAACAGAGGATGCAGTTAGACAACACTTTACCTCACACCGCGCAGGCTGAGATGAGGCTAGCGGGACAGACCAGCCTCCGTGCAAACCGAGATGAGGTTAGTGGGGCACAGCGATAGAACAGATCGCAACAGAGGATGAAGTTAGACAACACTTCACCTCACACCATGCAAGCCAACCAAAGGTGAGCGGGACATTGCGACAGAAAATATTGTAAACGAGCCACAGTCTGATAGCGCTACAGCTCAACGGCAACAATTCGAAACATTCCACACAGCAAAAAGGTAAGGGTTGCCTCAGGTACGCATCTCTTTCCTTCTTCTCTAAATTTTGGCTCATTTAGGCACTAGTGCACTAGTTTCCTGAAAATTGGGGGCAACTGTAGACACCGGGTCCTGAGACAGTCCAGATCAGAGTTACCCAATGATGATAAGATGGCTTGTCACGGGCAAAAAAGTTAAAAGTGATGATTTCCTTGAAAATTTTCATTTTAGAGTGAAAAATTAAAAAATATTTTAAAAATTAATTTTTAAAATGGGGGCTTAAAAATGTAGTATTTTTAGTTAATCTTTAAAAAAAAATATATTTCGAGCGTCGGCTCCTTGCTACAGCGCGCTGGCGCTGCGGAGTGCCATCACGAGGGGCCATCGCGCAGCGCTCCGTGAGCGAGCGTCGCCCGCACGCTGGGCGAGCGCTCTTGCCCAGCGTGCGCTACGGACGCCCATCGGGCACTCCGACGGGCGTCCGTAGCCTCTGTTCCGCCGCAAAATGGGCATTTTGCCCCAAAATTGATTTTTTCCTATTTTTTTCCACAAAATTCGATTTTTTATGACTTTTTTAAGGGAGTTTCAGGTTTTTTTCAATTTTTAAAATTTAAAATTGTTAATATCTGATTTTATTAAGTTTTATCCCTTTAATTAAGATTTTTTTCCTATTTTTTTCATATAAAAAGAATAACAAGAAAACCTAAAAGGGGAAATTTTTCTTAGGGTTTTTTTCAACTTTTTCTCTTCTTATTCCTTTCAAACTCTCTCTAAAATTCCAGATTTTCCCCACAAAAAAAAAAAGAATTTAGTTCATCTTTTTCATCTTTTTTTCAATAGAATTTCTTCTAAACATATATTTGGAAGGAGTTTTTGTTGTTGAATTTAATTTAGAGACACATACAACAATTATTTGCTCTCAAAATTCCCTTTTTTCTTCTTTATTTGTGTTCAATAAAATTTTTTCCATTGATTTTCTTTTGAATCTCTTTTTGATGAAAAATTAATTTTGAGACAAACAAAACAATTGTTTGTTATCAAAATCTAATTTTTTTCATTTGATTTTCTAAAATAAGACTTTTAATCATTTTTTTCCTTGATACAAACAAAGTGATTGTTTGTTTTTGAAATCATTTTTCTTTATTTTAATCAATGAAAATCTTTTTTTGATCAAAATCATTTCTTTAGGCAAAAAAATCAATTCTTTGTTCTTAAAGAATTTTTTATCATTTTTTTCATCCTATTTTTTCTTGGAATAAAATTCCAACATTTTCATCATATTACACTCTAATATTGCAAATCATCAAATAAAAAAAATCGATCATCATTTTATCTTCATCGAATTCGAAACTCTAAGGGTGAACATTCTGGGCTTATTCTTTCTTTTTATTATTTTTGTTCATGTTTAATTTATTCATGTATATTTTTATTAACTTCATTTATTTATTTATTTCAGATTTATTTTATTTAATTTGTTTATATATGATTTTATTCTCATTCATGTATATTTTGTTGTTTTCATTAATTTATTTATTGTTCTCATTTATTTATTTATTCTATTACTGTTATATTTGTTTTGTTATGTATATATATATTATTACACTTTTATTCATGTGAATATTGATCTCTTTTAATTCCTAACATGTAAATAATTTATTTTGCTTTGATTTCTCATTATTTTTAACATGTAATTAATAAATTCATTTTAATTGACATTTTTTTTACCATGTAAAGGTTTTATATTAATTGTGATACATCAATTAACCATGTCATTTGTTTAATCATTTTTTATTCTTTTCCATTGTCATTATCATATATTTAATGTTTTGTTCACGTATTTATTTTCATTATTATCATGTTCATATTTTTACATATTAATTAATTAACATGTTGTATTTTATTCCAATTACATCTTTTAATCCATTTGTTATTCATAACACATTTTTCTCATTTATTTTAAATTGTAAACATGTTAATTCATTTGTTATTTTGATATCATTTCATTTTATCTCATTTTATTTTATTTTAATTCGTCATTTATTTTATATTAAATTGATTTTAATTGATTCAATTACTAACATTATTTTATTTGTGTTTTATGATTATTTCAGATCTCATTTTCCTCTTGGGCAATTTTTGCGAGCACACGGGGAGATCCAGAAGGCTCGTTTGGGATTAAGTATTTATTTGTTTTATTTGTAATATTTTATTTATTTGACTTTTCCATTTATTTTGCCATGTAATTTTCTTATAAAACTGTTTACTTTAGGCACGCTAGAATAAAAATCACAAAGCATTTTTATTAATTAATTTGGAACTTTTCATAAATAAAAATGGGACCAACGTCTCAATTTTCTCCATCCAAAATAAAATCATCACATCAAAATTGTTTTATAATAAATATGCATGCGAGGACCAATATCCTCATCATTAATGAATATCCCGATTTATGCATGATTTGTGTTTTATTTACAATGGTGGTTGTATTCCGCCCCTAGTTTTGTTGTAATATTTTTACATATGCTTTATTTTATTTACGCTTTTATTTATCGCTTCCACTACGTGATTGACATACGCTTTAATTAATTGCATTAAAATGAATGAGAAATGGGATAAAATGATAAATTCAAAACTCGATTATAAAATTAACCAAGGTATGAATAAATGGGAAGTCCCGAACTCACTCTGGTCTTAGGCTCAATGAGGTTAGAGGTCCATCTCAGTGTTTCATTGGGATGGAATCTCCAAAATATCTCTTGTGTCCCACCAAAAGACTTAAATTTACAATCCTAGGCTCCACGGGGTAGAGGGTCATTCCATTGTTCTATTGGGATGATATCTCCAAGATCTCTTTGGCTTGCCCAAAATGGATATTATGCACCGTCTTAGACTCATCGAGGCTAGACGACCTGTCCTAATGTTCTATTGGGTGGCGACTCTAAGAAACTTTATTGTTGCCCAAAATAGACGCACTTGTAAATACCTTAAAAGTTTTCATGAACCTCCACCCGATCGCCCTAAAAGCGGGCCCTAGGGGCGCCCCGGGGTTCGGCGCGCGTCACACCATTCTGGCCTGAGTCTCCTCAATTTTTGCTTGACAGGCTTATAGTCTGGGTATGTTGGGATGGCATGTTTCGCGATTTCTCGGTCTACCCCTGGCATATCTTCGTAGGTCCAAGCAAAGACTTTTTCATTTTTTCTTAATATGCTCTCAAACTTTTCTCGCTCTTCAGGAGTTATGTTAGATGCTATCAAGATTTCTTTCGGGTTTTTCGAGGTTCTAAGATTAAATGGAGTAGCATCAGTTGAATCAATATCAAATATAGATGAATTATGATCATGATCATGCATAATGAAATCAGCAGAAACATCGCACAAGTAAGCAAACTCGTTCACTTTATTGATAAAACTAAAATTGTCATTAACATTATTAAAAAGTTCTGGAGTAAAAAGAAAATCTAAACTATTTTCTTCGTCCTCCCCCGTCGGCACATCTGTTGCGGCTGACGGTCCTGCATCATTCTGGCATTTCGGTGGCTTTTCAACAACTCCCTGTATGACTTCCTCAATCTTTGCTTTCTTCTTAAGCTGGGTGGCCACCATCTTCTCAGTTATAACCTCCTCAAGCTCCTCGCGGTCCCAAATTGTCTTGCTGGTCATGATTTTTTTGTCCCAAAAGCCCTCTGCTGGCTTGATCAATCCAATGTCCCAGTCAAAGACATTATTAAAAACCTCAAAACCTGATATAATTCTCCCTTTAACCCACTGAGGCTCGGCTTCCCCGGTGTAGGCACATGCTGCAGCTGCTGGCACAAAACTCTTTCGGATATGGGGAATCTCCTTTGCTGACCCCTTGGCGCTCTTCACCACACCTTTATAACCTAGGCCCTTTCTATCCTTCTAGCCTCTGGTGGCTATGGCTTCTAGCAACCCCTGAGAGTTCTTGCCTAATCCTGCTCCAGGGAGGAATGACATCCTCTTCATCTTGTTCAGCACCTGGTGGCTTCCTTCTATCTGTTCTTTCCCACCTATTACAGCCACATGGAACCCACTGAAAGGCTGCCTCGCAATCTCTAGTATGGAAAACTGATTTTCCCTTGCGGCCTTTATGGTCACCCCCTGCCCTTCGTGAGGAATCTTGACCATCTGATATATCGTAGAGGGGATGCCTCCCAGCTTATGGAACCAAGGCCTTCCCAAGAGAGCTGAAAAATTGGCAGGGATAGGCAGGACTATGAACTCCACCTCTGTCTCCACAGGGCCCGTCTTAACCATCGTCTTGAATGTCCCAGAGGCATGCCTTCTTGAGTTGTCATAAGCCGTGATCGTCAGATCAGACTTAGCTAGCATATCTTCTGTCACTCCAAAAGCTGCCATGGCCACCTGCGGGCACACATTGATTGATGAACCGTTGTCCACCATCACACAGGCCATGTGCTTCTGACTAATTAGTGCCCGTATGTACAAAGGGCGGTTGTGGTTGCGGCCTTCTGCCGGCAAGTCAGCATTTGTAAACACCACATTCTCTCTAGCTCCCCCTTTTACCACATCCAGCAGTTCCATAGGCGATATAGTTGTGGCCACAGTTGTTTCACATAAAGCCTCTACCAATTTTTGCCTATGGGATGGAGACTGCCTCAAGAGGTCCCATATCAAAATCTGAGCTGGCGTCTTTTTCAGCTGCTTGATTATTGGATCATCCTCTGGCTCCTTTTCCTTTTAGCCCATTATGGGCTCCTGCGGCCTCTAAGCTTTTGGAGCTACCCTTCCACTCCAGGTCACCGCTCCCACTTTCGTTTTCTTTTCCTTCTTCTCTTCCTCTTCCTCCTCCCACAGGTCGGGAAACACATTAGGATTATCATTTTCACTTCCACTCTCATTAGTGGACCAGCAATCGATCACTGCAGCGGGAAGCCCTTCTTCACTCACCTCATGGAGGCTTATGACAGTAGTGTTGGCATCATTGCCGTATAACTCTCTCAATACAAACTCTTCGTGCAGACTTGACCCGATCATGAATACCGGCCGGGGCACGTTGTTATACCCTGACTTCTTCTGACGTCCCTTCTTCTCCGGGTCCATTATTTGCTTCGAATCTATTAGGTCTTGGACTGCGTGCCTCAAAGCTTTGCACTCATTAGTTGTATGCCCAGTATGTTGATGATAAGCACAATATTCATTATCCTTATGGCCCGGTATACCTTGAGTCCTGGCAGGTCGAGGTGGCAAAGGCTATAACTTACCCTCCTTCGTCAACCTCCGAAGCACCCATGACAGTGACCTTCCCAAATCAGAGAAATGTCTCGAGGTTGTATTAGTGGCTAATACTTTGGCTGTCTTCCTCAAGTCACTACCGGAGCCTGCTGACCTACTTACCCCCTGCGTGCTACCGCCCATCTTGGCATAGTTCTCGTTGCTCGCCCTCCTAGCAAGGTATTTTCCTTCGGCCTCAATGGCGATGTCTTTCAGGGACTCCCAGTCTCTTAATCCCTTCTTGTTTAATGCCTCTCTCAGATACGGGCTCGCATTTTTAATGAACAAGCATATATGATCTTGAGTATCTGGTTTTCTTTTTATTTCCATCACCTGATTTCTCCATCAGGTCAGATACTCATGGAAAGACTCGCCTCCCTTCTGCTACAATAGCTCCAGGTCCTTTAGAGTCACCTCCATCATTGTACTGCAGTCATACTGCCTCAAAAATTCTTTCGTCAGTAAATCCCAATCCTCTTTAGTTATGCGGTCAAGCCTGTGGTACCAATCCACCGCTGGGCCAGTCAAGCTCAGGCAAAAGTACTCAATCTTTTACCTTTTTGTCAAAGTAGTACCCTTCATCACCAACGAGTACTGTTTTATGTGTGCGGTGGGATCAAAGGTGCTATGAAACTTTGAAACATCCGACATTTTAAAGTTCATCGGGATTGAATCCTTCCCTTCTAACTCCTTATCTTCGGGGTTCATTCCTCAACCCCTCATCAGCATCCTTGCCATGACTTCAAATTTTTCTTCCATCTTCCTCCAAATGGCTTCTTCATTCTGAGGTGCCTTCCCTCTTTCTGACACTGTTTCTTCATGCTCGTCATTTTCCCAGTCATCTTCTATTCTTTGAGCCTGCCTTCTTCTCTGTGCCCCTGATGTGGTAGCTCTCAAATCCACAGGTGGTGGGCGGATCTCTTCTTGCAACTCTTCTTTGGCCTCCTCCCTTTTATTATTTCTCATAGGAGGAGGTGGTGGGTTCTGTGGAGCAGGTGGCTGAGCCATGTTGGCCATCATAGCCATTATCCTATTCTCAAATTCTTTGAACCTTCTGCCTACTTCCTCAGTTACCAAGGCCCTAGTGGCATTTGCTCCTCTTGGTGAGTTTGCCATTTCTTCGTCTAGAGAAAACTGAGCTGGCACAGCGTAGCTAGTTTTTGAAGGAGTGTCCGGATACTCCACCCTTTCTGGTAGCTCAAAGAATGGATTTTTGTGTAGTTGTCCTTGAGAACCTCTTGACTACTTGGGCAGATCTATGATAGCTGCAAAACATACCCGTTAGGGTGATGCATGAATGACATATAATGCATGATCGTGCTATGCAACATCCACAAATTACATGCAAGCACATAGGTCCTTCCAACCTTATTACTCCCGCACATGAGGTCATAGTCTCTTTCCTATATGGGATTGGCCCATGGGTCAATAGGGGACCCGATGGATGCGTATGGTGCATGGTGGAAAACCGGCAGCATAACCTCTCCTAACTAATGCACAGGCACATGGGTTATGATCGTTATGTATTTAGGCACTCCGAATAAGTTGACATGGGCCTATCGGGGCATGAAAGCCTTTGATTAGGTGACCAATCAAATTATCTGGGTTTGTCCAATACATAATGATCCATACAGCAAGCATAGTATTATGGTTCATACCACTTAGGGGAAGTAACTATTTCCATTACATGAGCTTTAGTCAAGGTGATGTTACTTTAGGGCTACCCAAGTATGGTCCCTGCCAACGGGTCTAGCTCATCACGAGCGTAACGACCGGTCAGGTCTCCATTTAATATACCATGATGGTACGAGGCTTAGGCTGGTGATTATCCTTAACACTTCCCTACATTGAGTGAATGTAGAGTCATGCTTTGGGAACACACTGGGGCTAAAAGAGGGACTAAACTAGCATAGATCTAAGGCTCTAATGAGATGCAATGCAGTTTCGAAAAAATGATGAAAGTTTTTAAATTAAAACTCAATTGTAAATTTTAACCAAGGTACTTGCGAAGTGAAATCTCTTTTAAGTGTCCCCAGTGGAGTCGCCACTGTGACGTGCGCTGAACCCCGGGGTGCCCCAACCCGCCCACTTTTAGGGCCTTCGGGATGAGGTTCATGAAAACTTGTAAGAAATTACAAGTGCGTCCATTTTGGGCAACACGGAGGTTTCTTGGAGTCGCCACCCAATAGAACATTGGAAAAGGTCGTCTAGCCTCAATGAGCCTAAGACAGCGCTGCTATGTCCATTATAGGCAAGCCGGATGTGTCTTGGAGGCTTCCACCCTAATGATAGGATGGTCCTCTAGCCTCACGCTTGGGCAAACCAGGGGTGTCTTAGAGGCATCCACCCTAATAGAACATTAGGATGGCTCTCTCACCTCTTGGCGCCTAGGACTGTGCAATTTTAAGCCTTTTTATGGGTCACAAGAGGTGTCTTGGAGGCTTCCACCCCAACAGAATTCTAAGGTGGCCCTCTCGCCTCATTGAGCCCGAAGACTTGAGTAGGTTCGGGACTTCCCATTTATTCATACCTTGATTAAGTTTATATTTGAGTTTTGAATTTATCGTTCCATCCCGTTCCTCATTCAATTCAATGCAGTTAAATTAAAGCACAAATGTCCATTCAGGGAAAGCTGTAAATAAAGCATAACTAAAATAAAGCATCTAAAGATAGATTACAATAAAACTAGGGGCGGAATACAACCCCCATTGTAAATAAAATACAAGGCATGCATAAAATGGGATGTACATTAGGAGTGAGGACATTGGTCCTCGCATGCATATTTATTACAAAATAACTTTGAGATATTGATTTTTATTTGTTAGAAAAATTGGACATTGGTTCTCAATTTACAAAAGTCCCAATTTATTACTAAAAATATTTAAACATTTTTATATTAGCGGGATAATATAAAAAGGGTATTGTTCACAATAACGATATGATTGAAGAAAATAAAAAATAAAAAAGGATAAAGTCCAGAAAATGAACCCGGGAGAAAACCCTTAGGTCTTTGCAGTAGATTCTACACCAAATGGCTCCAAATCCACCAACCAATTCAAAATAATAACTCACAAAATAAAGAACGCGTTAGTGTAAATTTAAAGAACCAAAATAAATATGAAATTAAATGATGAGGAAAAAAAATGGAAGAAATTGAATAAGAACACTATTTAAAACAAAAGAAAAGAAGAAAAGGAATCAAATGGGAAAAAAGGCCCAAGGACGGCCTAAGACGCGTGACCGACGGGCGTCCCTGGGAGCAATAGACGGGCATAAGGACAACCATCAACGGCCCGTCGCTCGATTGAGCGACAGCCATCAGTGGTCCTTATGCTCGTCGGACAACTCTGTTCCCGAAAATGAACCCAAAATTAAAATTTCTTTTTGTTCAATTTGAATAAAAGTAAATTTTTATGCAAGAAATCACCAAAAATAATTGAATTCAAAGTAATAGTTCCAGAATGTTTACCCTCGGATATTTACCTCGTGAAGGTGAACGTTGTAAGATTTTGACTCCTCAAGTTCTACAACGATCGGATTGTGATCACGCGATCGGGAGAGATTTTTGGTTGCAAAAATCTCAGTTTGAAAAATAAACCAAGAGAAGGAAACTATTCTCTCATTCTTGAAATTTTGACAGCGATGAATATCTGAATTAGCTAGATTGATGAAAATAAATGGATCTCGTTTCCTCGGATTAGCATAATTCGAGAATAAAATAAAATAAAAAATAATAAATTTTGAAAGAAAATTCTTTTTGTAGAAATTGAAAACAAAACGCTCTATGGAAAATTACTAAGCTTCAGTTTTTTAATAAAAAGTTTTCTAATCAATAGTTTTTCAACAAAATCTTTCAACCCCGAAAACTGAATCCCTTTCACCTATTTATAGATTTAGGAAGAAATTTCAAATAAATTTAAATTTTAAATTTAGATTTGAAGAGGATTTTCCGAAATCAAATCAAAACCAAAAAATATTCAGAATATTTCAACATCAAATCCAATCTTTTAAAAATATTTGAAAAGATTTTGGAGATTAAAAAGATATTTTGGATGTTTTGTAAATCTTGTAAATCTCACCCAAACTTCGGCAGTTAAGGCTGCAAAATCAACGACTGGTGGGCGTCGTTGGATGACCGACGGCCGTCGGCGAAAAGGGCAACAACGGTTATTTGATTGGCAGCCTCACACGTTGCGCAATAGCAACTCGCGGGGCATCGCTCGACCAAGCAACGGGCGCCGCTCGGGCCGAGTGACGGGCATCGCTCAAGTGAGCGACAGGCACCTCTCGGATCGAGCGACGGGCACACCGCCGAGCGACAGCCGGTGCTCGTCAACGAGCAACGGGTCCATTGCACGAGCGACGGGCCTACCTACCACAGACGGGCAGACCGTCTGTGGACCAAAATTCCAATTTTCAAGGTTTTTGATTCTTTGAAATCTCCCGTTCACCCAAAAAATTTTCGATCCTCATAAAATTGGAGAATGAGCACCCACAACTTTCATCACGTATGCGAAACCAACTTAGCTTCTTCATCGGGTTACTCTGATCTGGACTGCCTCAGGACCCGGTGTCTATAGTTGCCCCCAATTTTGGGGACACTAGTGTTTAGATGAACCAAAATTGAAAGGACAAAAGGAAGAAATGCGTACCTGAGGCAGGCCTTACCTTCTCGAAGTTGTGTGGAAGCGAGTGTTCTCTCATCTCCTTCCGGTGGGCCTCGTCTCGGTCTGCCCGGTAACTGAGAGTCACGGGAGGCAGTGTTATCCAACTACAACTCAGTTGCGATTTGTTCTATCATGTGCGCCCCGCTGGCCTCATCTCGGCTTGCACGGTGGTTGTGAGATGCAGTGTTTTCTAACCATAATCCCCGTTGCGATCTGTTCTATTGCGTGTGCCCCGCTGTCCACATCTCGACATGCACGATGGTTGTTCTGTTCCACTGGCCTCATCTCACCTTGCATGATGGCTATTCTGTTTTGTTGGCCTCATCTCGGCTTGCACGGTGTCTGTGAGATGCGGTGTTATCTAACCCCATCTCGATTGCGATTTATTCTATCGCACTTGCCCGACTAACCTCATGTCGGTCTGTGTGGCGACTGATCTGTTCCGCTAGCCTCATCTCGGCCTGCATGGTGTGAGGTGAAGTGTTGTCTAATTGCATCCTCTGTTGCGATTTGTTCTATCGCATGTCCCCCGCTGGCCTCATCTCGGCTTGCACAGTGTGAGATGTCATGGGTTGTAATGCTCTCTGACCACTGACGCGATCTCAGTAAGTGTACTGAATCGGCAAGTAATACAGTGGGGTAAAATTAAGACCCCGAGTTATCGTACAGAAGGGATTGTGTGTGTAAGTGAAGAAAATCAAATGTATCTAAAGAATTCCCAAAAGTTTGAATTGATTTAGTAATCTATTGATTAAAAACAAAAGAATTAAACAGCTAAAAAGCAAGTGAAAAGTAAACAAATAAAGCTAACAGCAAAAACTGATAACAAAAACTGAAAACAGAATAAAACAAGCGAAAAATTCAAGAATGAAAAGAACGTTGCTCAGGTTCACTCATCCACCCCATACCCAAATGTGAATAAAATTAATCTAAGAATCCTATATGAAAGAAATCGGGATAACCCTCTTAACCCAAGCGTCCCATTCCGGAGCAAGCTATTCTATTTGCATGACGTCCCATTCTGGAGCAAGCCCTACAACTAGCCTAAGCACGGGTCTAAAATCTTGAGTTTGGTTTGCTTTCCCATTCCGGAGCCAAACAACCCAAAACCTAATTATTTCACTCCTCACTCCAATCTTAAACCATGAAAACCTACACATCTAGATTCCCATTCCGGAGCAATCCAAATGATACAGCAAACATGACAGAAAATCTGAATATAATTGATCATGACATTCAATCCATACAACTCAATAACTAATAAAGATACATGAATTAAGTCATTCATCAAAACTGAAAATTAACTTTAAAATATACATCTCATGATTTGACAATAAGAACCAGTAAAATAAACCTTTCTTTCATATATTGAATATCAAAGCATGTTCAGAATTCACATCAAGGGTAGGGGATTTAGAGATCCCCTAAACAACTAAAAGACTACTCACGATCCATTACAAAATCAAAAGAATAAAGGAAAGAATAAACCCAGAAATTCATTGAGGCAAAAATCCCGGTTAAATCCCACGTTCTTCAATCTTCTTCTTTGGATCTTCAATGGAGAATTAAATTCAAAATTCTAGAAACCCAAAAATAAAACTCTCTTGAAAATAAATTATGTGAATCTGATGAAATATTCTTGATTTCTAATTCAAAACTAAAGACAAAAATTGGAAACCTAAAATTCAGAATACAAGAAAAGTTCAGAAAAATCGTAAATCCCAAAACTAATATGAAAAACTAAACTAAATAATTCAGAACCCTAGCCAAACAGAAAAAATACATTTATATAGTGTCAGAGTGGTCACGGTGGCAATGAAATCTGTTGCCACCGTGAGGTGTTGAGAACGTTGCGCACAGGAGAGGGGTCACGGTGGCAATGAAATATGTTGCCACCGTGACGTCTTCAACTTTAGCTTCTGTCTAATGGATCTCTATGTCACGGTCATAATGAGTTTTGTTGTGACCGTGACCCATGTAAGTCAGCTCCTGTTTTCAATTCCTTTTTATGTCATGGTCACAACCAATTTGGTTGTGACCATGAGGTACCTAGAACCACACCTGCAAAGACAAATCAAACTCCATCAAAAAGCTATCTATAATGCATAAAAATTCCAATTTGACTAAGATTAGCAAAATTAACCTAAAGGAAACATAACATGACAAAAAAACACAACTAAACTCCCAAAAATCATACGAAAATACTATTAAAACTAAGTACTATATTGAAGTTATCAAAATACCCCACACTTAGACTTTGCTCATCCTCGAGTAAATGAATTATCCACATTCCTAAAATTTCAAACTCTAACTCAGAATACGAATACTTAACAACTGTCATAGCACAAAGCAGAAGGGTCTTAGTTACAAATTCTCAAATCAATTTATATCAAGTAATTTCACGTGTGTGTGTGCTAGGCTCAAAACAAATTTTCTATTTTCAAAACAAAACAACCAATGCATTCCAGCAATTGAGCAAAGAGAATGAATATGCAAGTAAATTTGCATACAGGTTTCGCACTTAAAACTAAAGATAACCATAAGCCTCTCCTTTAGCACTGGAACCACAAGGGTCATCTCCACTAAACAACTCAAATTAAGAACAGGATCAAAAGGACTTATTCCAAGGTTGAAATGTTGGGTTAGGTAATTGGCTAACAAGAATAGTAAAGGAAATCAAATAAAGAGTCAGCCACTCTACCTATAATTCCACTACCCAAACTGAACAGAAATTTTCCATGACCTACCTTCAATTTGCTCATAGTTAAACTTCCCCAAACATGAAATACATTAAACCTCAAGAAAACAAAGTGATGAGCTTCCTTAATGAATTTATCTTTCAAACCCAAATATCCATGAATATGAATATGTCTTCTTCTAATTAACGGTACCCCACACTCGAATTTTTCTATAATCAACTAACTCCAAGATTAACAATAATCAACAACTCATCAACTTCTTTTTCTTTTCTTTTATCTTTTTTTTTTTTATTTTTTTTATTTTTATTTTCATGATGAGATACCCAAAACCTCGATTTTCCTACCACAAATTTGACTCCATTAAAGGGAACTTAAACGATATACTAGACAACACCCCAATGTTTCACAATTCTTCTCACTCCCACACTATTTTCACAATAAATACCCTAATTCAACTTTCAATGTTATCCCAACCCAATCCTAGAGTGGCCAATTCTTAGAAAGGATAGTCAAAGGCTTTTAGGTTAAATGGTAAAATAATAGTGTAACAAAGAAAAATGCATAGTATGCTTTTAGCATACTAAATCAGCTCAACGGGGCTAGCAATAGAAATGAAGTAAATAGGTAGGTCAAAAGCTATTTAAAATGGTTACCAAAGAAAGAAATTGCCTAGATCATGTCCTAAACTTGCTTGAGTTGTTATGATGTTTCGAAGGGTGATGAGGAAGGTTCTAACTATCCTAAAATTCCTTCACTCAAAAACTTTTACGCACTGGATTTTTCAAATTTTCACAAACAAGCCTATAGTGTAGAAAAGATTGGAAATTACAAGATATATGACTAATTTAGATTAATTTGCTTCTAAAACTTCGAACTACTCATTTGCTAAGATCAATTTTTAAGATAAACCATTCTCAAATTAAAGTTCAAAACTTTCACAACAGGAATAACTAAGACCCAACCAAGCTAAGATAGGGATATTCAGGCAACAACAATAAAGTACACAAAAGCTAAAACAAAAATAAACAAACATAATAAGCTATTAGTTACATATAAGAAAGTACACAAAAGCTAAAACAAAAAATAAACAAACATAATAAGATGTTAGTTACATATAAAAAGTTAGAGTTACTCCCCTACCCCACACACAATATCTTGTTGTCCCCAGCAAGTTTCAATATTACAAAACAAAATGAAAAATAAAATAAAACAAAAGATAGTATTTCTCCCTGGTCAGTCCTCTGGCGGTGGTGGTGGTGGAAAATGGGCATCAAACCGTGCCGTCAAAGACGAAAGTCCCAAAAGCACCTAATCTATACGCTCCATAATCGCGTCATACTGCGCGGAGGAAAGCTGCTGGTGCTAAGGGGCTGGAGGAGCTGGTGCCTCAGGATCCTCCTCATTCTCGCGTGGCAAGCCTCCCAGACCTCGCTCAATGCCTTGCAGATACTCGTCACGAGTGGACAATCGAAAGCCGTCAGCTGTCGTCACATCCTTCACTATGACCTTCATATTTGTGAGCATCTTCTGATCAATTGTAGCAATGGAAGGTAACGATTTGTACTTTTTCAAGGGGTGATGGACACGCTTTGCAATGGCTGTGACCAAATCTTTTTCACTTTTTTTTAGTGCCATTGCATTTCTTCAAATTTATGCCAGACATGCGTGGTGCCATTAATTCGGACACCCCGCACCATGCATGCGAGAAACAGAGCTTCAGGGAGATTAACTTGGCCTGCTGAATCCACGTGACTTAAAAGAGATAATGAGAAAAACCGATGTAGGATTCGCAGAATATGGCTGTCTAAATGATGTGATTTAGTTTTGCCCGAGACATATTGTGTGGCAGTCACCGCGTCTCTAATTATACCCCATGCACCATCTTTATCATAGCCACTGTAACAATCCGGCACTAGGTGTGGAAAACCAAGATACTCTGAAAATTCATGAAAAGTGATGTTATATTCTATAGTGTCCAAGAAGAACGAAACAAAACCTGGATCATGGATAAGGTCTCGGCCTGGTCGACAGGTGATAGTCGACACAAAGTCTCTTGTCAAAGTAGGATAAACTTTCTCATTAAGCAAGAAAACCCGCTCCCAGCCAATGTTGGCGATAAGCCGCTGGACTTCATTTTTTATTCCGAGTTTCTCCAACAATCCAAAATCCAAATAGCTCGTTGGGATGTACGAGCATTTGGTGAAGAGAGCATAAGCAACCTTTCTATTACCCGGAACCCATGATCGTACCTTGGAAATGTCCACTGAATCTTGGCTGGGTGGTTGACTGGTAGAACAAGAAGCTAGAGCAGAACTTTTTCTTTTTGGAGCCACTGCACGAAAACAATTAGCCAATTTCAATAACAATCTAAGTTTAAACAAACAATGGCTACAAATTTACTCATCGATAAACAATCCATTCTACCCAAACATATTCATCCTCCAAATGGGCTTGATTTTAACAAAGTGATATCAACTCATAAAGAGGTTAAGAGTATGCAATGACAACCTTAAATCACAATTAAGCATCAGGGCAAATAAAACTCAGCATTCCAAAATGTTAAAAATTGCAAAATCTGGAAAATCAGTTCATAGAAATATTTTATCAAGCACTTGGTATGCAGCACTTAAACGCACTGGAATTGGAAACCAAGGGCACTAACAACCTCCCAAATTGGCAATTAGCAACAATACAATGAATAACAAATAGTTCAAGATCGATAAAAGTCAAGTCCAATCCAAAATCTGAGTAAAATCATCAACCCAAGTTGTGCACAAATTACGCCCTAAACTCCTACTTCCCAATCATTCACGTTCAGAATTTAAGCCTAAAAATTAAGAAGGAAAGTAAGAATTAAGAGGATTCACATCAAGATTTCAAAGCAATACCAGAGGACAAAACGAAATATTTGGACAAAGCAAACAAGAAAAGCATAACGATGGAGAACGAATGAGAATAGGGAACGAGAGGAGGAGAAAAACAAAAATAAAATTAAAGTAAAAGAAAGAGAAAATTACTTACTTGTTGTAGAATCTCAAAGATTATAGCCAAGAAAGGAAACGAGAAACACAAATAGAGCAGAGAAAAACGAGATGTGCAATTAGAGAGAGTGAGTGTTGTGTGGGAGAGTGAGAAAAACATAAAGAAAACTGGGATTTTAAAAGATTTTTGCGCGGGGGTCACGGTGGTAACCAAATGGTTGCCACCGTGACATACCTAACATTTGTATTCCAGAATTGGACCACCAAGAGGTCACGGTGGCAATGAAATCAGTTGCTACCGTGACATACCACTCTCTCAAAATAGAATCGAAAGTTCAACACGTCACGGTCACAATGAATTTCATTGCCACCGTGACATATCCAACCTTGAAAACAGAATGTCATCCACAGTTGGTCATGGTGACAATAAACACCATTACCACCGTGACATATGCACTCATCACAATCAGAATGTAACTTACCCAATGGTCACGGTAACAACTAAAATCATTGTCACCGTGACATACCATTTCTACCAATTCAGAATGCTCTCCTCATCTGGTCACGGTGACAACCAGATACCTTGCCACCGTGACATGTGCACCAAACAGAATCCAAAATGCAACTTCCTTTGGTCACGGTGGTAACCAAATCCCTTGCCACCGTGACCACCTGCACACTTGCAAAAATTTTCATCAACCTCTCTAAACTTCTAGCTACAATTACTTTGAAAACTCTCCAACAAAAACATAGTTTCACTAATAAATAAAAATTTTGACAAAACTAAACAAAACTAACTACCTACAGGAAATATCAATAAACAAAACAAATAATAACAAAGTTAAGAAGAAGTTCTGCATTTAATAAGTCCGCAGTTGGACTTTTAAATACCGTCAAGGATCTGCAAGAGCGACAATCACGGAAGCACTATCAAATGTAGACTCAAAATAAGGCTTCACACGATGTCCATTCACCTTGAATTCATTCTCAAACCTCGGGTGCTTCAATGTCACCACTCCAAACTTATCAACTGCCACAACCTCATAGGGCCCCTTCCATCGCGATTTCAACTTTCTGGGAAATAACCGCAACCTGCTGTCATAAAGGAGTACTCTCATTCCAGGTACAAGTTCCTTCCTTGCCAGCTTTCGATTATGCCACTTCTTGGTATTGTCTTTGTATTTCATGGCATGATCATATGCCCAAAATCGGTGCTCCTCTAACTCATTCAGCTGTAAGGCCCTGTACTTTCCTGCATTCTCAAGGTCGAAATTCAAAAATGTGGTAGCCCAATAAGCCTTATGCTCTAATTCCACCGGGAGGTGACAGGACTTCCCATAAACCAACCTAAAAGGGGACATCCCTATAGGTGTCTTAAATGCTATCCTATAAGCCCATAGAGCGTCATCCAACTTAAGGTACCAATCCTTTCTAGATGCATTGACCGTCTTTTCTAAAACGGCCTTTAACTCCCGGTTTGACAGTTCAACCTGACCATTAGCTTGAGCATGATAAGGGGTCGTGACCTTATGCCTAACTCCAAATTTTTTCAATAAAGCCTTAAATTGGTGGTTAACGAAATGCTTACCACCATCGCTAATAATGGCTCTAGGGGCTCCATACCGAGTGAATATATTTTTTCTCAAAAATTCTAAAACAAACTTTGTACCACAAGTTCTAGTGGCTATAGCTTCTACCCATTTACTCACATAATCAACTGCCACTAGAACATATTCAAACCCGTATGAAACCGAAAAAGGTCCCATAAAGTCTATTCCCCACACATCGAATAGTTCAACCTCAAGCATATTAGTCAAGGGCATCTCATCTCTCTTAGAAATATTTCCTACCCTTTGGCATCTATCACAAGTTTTCATAAAAATTTGGACATCCTTAAACATAATAGGCCAATAAAAACTAGAAGATAAAATTTTCGATACCGTTCTATTTAGCCCATGGTGTCCACCAGCCTCCCCACTGTGACAAGCTGTGATAATCTCACCCTTCTCCTCATTTGAAATGCACCTCCTTAGAACTTGATCAGCACACAAGCAGAATAGGTATGGGTCATCCCAAATGTAATGTTTCGCATCAGATCGCAGCTTCTTCCTTTGCTGCCATGTAAAGTCCTTCGACATAAAGCCTCCTGCAAGAAAATTTTCTACATTAGCAAACCAAGGAACAGAGGTGTCACATGCAAATAAAGCACAAATATGTTCATCAGGGAAAAAAATCTAAAATTTCCCCTTTTTCAATGTGAGCATTCTCTAATTGTGACAAATGATCCACCACAAAATTTTTCGCTCCCTTCTTGTCCTTGATTTCCAAGTTGAATTCTTGCAATAGAAGCACCCATCTAATCAACCTCGTCTTGGATTCCTTCTTCGCAAACAAATGCCTCAAGGCTGCATGGTCCGACCACACCACGATTTTTGCACCCATCAAATACGGCCTGAACTTCTCAAATGCATACACAATTGCAAGAAGCTCTTTCTCGGTGGTGGTGTAATTAACCTGTGCCCCTGTCAACGTATGACTGGCATAATAAACTGCACAAAATATCTTATCCCGCCGCTGTCCAAGCACTGCTCCAACTGCATAATCACTAGCATCACACATTAATTCAAACGGCAGATTCCAATCCGGAGATATAATCACAGGGGCTGAAATGAGCCGTTGCTTTAAAGTTTCAAAAGCTAGCATACATTCACTATCAAAATTAAAAGAAGCATCTTTCATGAGTAAATTAGACAAGGGTTTAGCAATTTTTGAAAAATCTTTGAGAAAGCGACGGTAAAACCCTGCATGTCCTAAAAAACTCCTAATTCCCTTAACACTCGTTGGAGGTGGTAACTTTTCTATCACTTCAATTTTGGCCTTATCAACCTCTATCCCTTTCTCCAAAATTTTGTGCCCAAGTACAATGCCTTCTCTCACCATATAATGGCATTTTTCCCAATTCAAAACTAGGTTGGTCTTTTCACACCTCCCTAGTACTAAATCGAGATGCTCTAAACAGCTCTTAAAATCAGCCCCATATATAGTGAAGTCATCCATAAATACTTCCATAAATTTTTCTATGAAGTCATGGAAAATAGCCATCATACACCGCTGAAACATAGCCAGTGCATTACATAACCCAAAGGGCATTCTCCTATATGCAAATGTACCTTACGGGCAAGTAAAGGTTGTTTTCTCTTGATCTTCAAGAGCTATAGGGATTTGAAAATATCCCGAGTACCCATCTAAAAAACAGTAAAACCTATTACCTGCCAGCCTCTCTAGCATTTGGTCAATAAAAGGCAACGGCAAATGGTCTTTTCTAGTGGCATTATTCAACCTTCTAAAATCAATACAGACTCTCCGCCCCGTAACTGTATGAGTTGGAATCAATTCATTCAGCTCATTCCTTACCACTGTCATCCCCCCTTCTTAGGCAAACACTGGACTGGGCTAACCCATTTACTATTAGAGATAGGGTAGATAATACCTGAGTCTAGGAGTTTAAATACCTCCTTCTTTACCACCTCTTGCATGGCCGGATTGAGTCTCCTTTGAGGCTGAGCTACCGGCTTGCATTCCTCCTCTATCGAAATTCGGTGTGTGCAGTAACTGGGGTCAATCCCCTTCAAATCTGATGTCTCCCATCCAATGGCACCCTTGTGCTTTTTTAGCACCTCAAGCAACATCTTCTCTTCAACACCTGACAACAAACAAGATATAATTACTGGTTTTTGCTCATTTTCTAAAAACACATATTTCAAATGAGAGGGAAGAGGTTTAAGTTCAGAATTTGAATCCCCCTTTTTCGGATTAAGCTCTTATTGCTTTAATTCCTCTTCTTCATCTTCTATCTCCACGGCTGCTATCGATTTTCCCTTCATCTCTTCTTCCATATCTCCATCCTCCAATGAATGTATCAAACTCACATTCACTGGATCAGCTCCCACACTTTTTCCTGCACCTCCTCTACACACTCATCTATTTCATCCACAAAATTTATAGACTCCTCCATATCACCAGATTGATACTTTTGAGCCATGTTCATGTCCACCACCAACTCCTCATCATTAAACCTTAGGGTCACCGTTTGACCATGTACATCTATCAACGCCTTGGCAGTATTTAAAAATGGCCTACCCACAATGAGTGGTACCTTGCGGTCCTCTTCCATCTCCATCACTACAAAATCCACTGGGACAATAAATTTCCACACCTTCACTAACAGATCCTCAATCACTCCTTTCGGTCTCCTCACCGACCTATCTGCAAGTTGGAGTCTCATTCCCGTCTCCTTGAGCTCTCCAAGATTAAGCTTCCTACAAATAGAATAAGGCATCAAATTTATGCTCGCACCCAAATCACATAAAGCATTTCCATTAAAACCTTCACCAATTTCACAGGGTAGAGTGAAACTACCGGGATCCTCCAATTTTTCAGGGATCTTGTTCATAATTATAGCACTGCAATTTTCTGTGAGCTGCACAGTTTCATGCCCTTCTAATTTCTTTTTATTAGAACATAATTCTTTCATGAATTTAGCATAGTTAGGCATGTGAGATAAAGCTTCAGCAAATGGTAAATTTATGTGCAGTTTCTTAAACATTTCTAGAAACCTAGCTAGTTGTTCATTTTTCTTTTCCTTCCTAGCCACTGTAGGAAATGGCAGTCTATTAATATCAAGATCCTCTACTTTATGATTTACTAGACCCTTACCCTTATCATTTTTAGGAGCTTTCTCATTAACCTCTACCCTAGAATTAGAGTTACTTACCGTCCGTGTCGGCTCCTCCATATCAGATGATGGTGAAGAATTTTTACCTTGGCCCTCTCTCTGTACCACCTCCTTGCCACTTCTCAGTGTGATTGCTTTAGCTTCTTCCTTTGGATTCTGGTCCATATTGGAGGGAAATGTTCTTGGTTGCCTTTGAGATATAGAATTTGCAAGCTGTCCCACCTGAGTTTCTAAATTCCTCATGGAAGCATCTTGGTTCCGGTTCCATTGCTCTTAAGATTTCCACCTTGTTTCTTGATTAGCCATAAACTGTTGCTGGCTATTCACAAACTGCTGTTGACTGTTTATGAAAGTCACCAACATATCTTCAAGGTTTGGCTTCTTTTCTTGCACAGGTGGCCTCGGTTGATATCCCGGTGGGTGGTATGATTGACCCTGTGATTGAGTAAAACCTTGACCTTGGTTTTGATGGGATGGATATAGTGGTTGGTATTGAGTGTTTTAGTTGAAGGGAGCTCTTGCTTGTGAATAGGATGATGAAGCATTCTGATTTCCATCCTTCCAAGAGAAGTTGGGATGATTTCTCCATCCCGGATTATATGTGTTACTGTAAGGGTCATTCCTTTGATAATCTCCTACAACATTTACATCTCCCATTGCTCCACTCTCTTTACTAGATTGCCCACTTTCGTACCATCCATTGTCTTGAGACACAGAGGCTACATTTTGCACTTTCAATCCACTCATCTCTTTTTTCATTGACTCAATCTGTGCCTTCAACATAGACACCTCATCCACATTATGTATTCCTTGTCTCTTCGGAACCGATCTAGGATTAGCCCATTGCGCATCATTCACTGCTATTTCATCTAACAGATGGAAAGCTTCCTCCGGCATCCTATTCATGAATGAACCTCCTGATGATGCATCCAAAAGGGATCTTATCTACTGTGTAACTCCTCTATAGAATTGCGTCATCAGATGGTAGATTGCTATCTCATGGTGTGGACAGCTTCTCAACAATCTTCTAAACCTTTCCCATGCCTCATGAAAAGGTTCCTCACTCATTTGACTAAAACCCAAAATGTTGTTGCGGATGTTTGCAATCTTTATAGGAGGGAAGAATCGCATTAAAAACCTCTCTTGTAACTGGTCCCATGATCTGATTGACTGTCTCGGTAACATTTGCAGCCATTCTCTTGCTTTTTCGATCAAAGTAAACGGAAATAATTTTAATCTTACCGAGTCAGATGTTACTCCTGGAATCTGGACCGTATCACTAACCTCCAAAAATATGTCCAAGTGCTGCGCAGGATCTTCCACTTCTGAACCCGAAAACTGGTTCTTCTATACCATATTGATGGTTGCTGGCTTAAGTTCAAACTGTACTCCCCGTGGCAGCACAATTTTTCGATGATCCTCATTCCATCTCGATACAGCATAGTCCCTTATCATTCTCTGCCTAGGGGCTTCTTCTCTGTATATTCCTGAATTCTCTTGCTGTGCCCTCGGCACTTGTTCATTCTCGGGAGGAAATTCATCAATAAGTGGAGGATTGTTTTCCATGTTGTTATCTCTGTTGGCTCTCCTTCACTGATGTAAAGTCCTCTAAATTTCAGGGTCGTAGGGTGCTATTTGTTCTTGTCTCAATCTACTCATGCACCACGACTACCTGCAAAGAATAAAAATAAAATAAAATAAATAAGCAAAAGAAAAACACATACAAATAAAAATCAAAACTCACAAACAACGCCAATCCCCGGCAACAGCACCAAAAACTTGATGCGAACTCAGCATGTAACACCCCCTTCCCATACGTAGGCGATCCCATCCGATAAGGAGTGAGATGCCATATGAGACAAGGTGTCACCAAACAAAAGCAAAGCAAAATATACATCCATTCAACAACCATTCAGAAATACAGAACAATTAAAAACTTTACATGCAGAAAGCAAAAGCTGATCATGCATTACTATAATTAAACTATTACAATAATGATCTGATCAACTAGCTGAATCAAAATGATATTACATATACAAAATATAGATACAAAAGCGGAAGCTGATACAGAGAGTTCTATACAAAAAGAATCAATAACTGATACAAAACTGAGCCCTACACTAATCCCTTCTGTGTTGGCTTGATGACGGTGACTCTCCCAAAGCAAAACGCCTTCCGCACCTGTACGGGTAAAAACATCGTGCTAAGCGATAAACGCTTAGTGGGGAAACACACATAAATTATGGACGGCCACTCACAGTGGTCGTCAAGGCATAACACATTCACAATGGCAGAATGCAAGGACTATTGCATAATTCATATAAACATGCTCGTATTTAAAAGCCATACATTCAGTATCTCATAATCATATACATTACAGAATAAACCAGCATGTATTTCATCATTAAACTCATTCAGATATTCCATTCAAAGCCAGATCAGATCAGAACAATTCCATTAACATTTAAAGAACACCTGCTGACTCTAGACAGTGGATAACGAGTGTACAGACAGTACTTTCCGAGTACGAGCCGATTACAGACAGTACATTACGGGTACGAACCGATTAAACCATCTTACTTTAACTTTCACAGATATTGTCAAAAGGGACCTTAAACAAGATCCAATACAGAAAAGGGGTTCGCGAGGAACCAAACGGGGACCTGATCGGGGTCCAAACAGAACTATGGGCTGCAGCAACAGACTCTATTAGGCATGCCTAACTATCCACTTACTTGACTCTAGCAGGTTATGCGTCAAACAGATCACATTTTAGGATACAGAATATAATTCATCAGAAAATCATGCTATCACGCATATCGAAGCATCAAACAGTAAGACATGCATCATACAACAGTAAAGTCCATTCAGAAGAAATACCAAATTCATTTCTGAGTTAAAAACTAGGAAATTTCGGAAAAATGGGCCGAACGGAGAAACGGGCGAGATTGGCTGGTCACGAGGCGTGACTGGCCTTCCCAACAGGCAGGTCACGCGACGTGACTTGCTTGTTCCTCGCCGGTCACGTTGCGTGATCTTCGCAAATCACGCAACGCCCTAGCAGGTCACGGCGTGACTGGACGTCACGTCTCGTGACGTGCTACTCTCCTCGCAAATCACGTTGCGTGATCTCGCAGATCACGCATCGCCTTCGCAGGTCGCACGACGTGACCGAGGATCACGTCGCGTGACTTGCTTGTTCTTCAGCTGGTCACGCGACTGGCTTCTCATCAGGCAGGTCACGGCATGACTGAGGGTCACGTCTTGTGACTTGCCTTCTTCCGTAGCGAGTCACGCGACAGAGAGAACTTCTACAGTATTTCGATTTTCCCAGAATTTCCAGAATTTCCAGAACACAGAATTCAATCCCAATTTGATT
The DNA here is from genome assembly GCA_947683425.1 of Excoecaria cochinchinensis. NCBI lineage: Eukaryota > Viridiplantae > Streptophyta > Magnoliopsida > Malpighiales > Euphorbiaceae > Excoecaria > Excoecaria cochinchinensis. The sequence goes on along the minus strand of CANTUQ010000073.1, from coordinate 12,768,648 downwards.
TAAAACCATACAAACCTGTTTTTATCCTCCAGAAATCATCTCAAACAACATAGGCAACAATTATACAATTCAATTCATTCAATAATTAACCAAATTAAATAAAAAACATAGGCATTCAAACTTACAAGAACATAAACCCTAGAATTTGACAGTAAGATCAAAATCACACAATTTCACAAATAAACATTCCCAAACCTGGATTCTAATCTTCTAACACTTAGTCCCACTGCTCCCAGCAACCTCTTTGCCTTTGGGATCGCGTGGAGCCTCAGCTAGAACACAAACACAGTAATGAACATCAACATGCAACCCTAAATTAAAACTCAACCTAAAGAAGAAGATGAAGATGTAAAGTTACAGTAACACAAAGACAAAGACATACACTTACCAAGCTAGGGGATGCAAGGAGAGATTAACTTCACCAACCAAACTAGAATCCACACCACAATACTTAGAGTAAAGAAAATGGAGAAAAAGAAGAGAAGAAACGTCAAAGAAAGAAGATAACGTAAATCTGTTATCTTCACTTCTTTCTTTTTCTTTTCTTTGCCCTAAGTATGTGTCCAAATCCTATTGATGAAGCTAACTGCTCACACCCTAACTCAACAAACATCACACACACATAATGTATTCTTAATTAAAACACCCTACAATGGTATGCTCCAATGTACACAATTAATTCCTAACTAATTCACACACTAATGTCATGTATGCACCCACATAATAATAAACCCCAAAATCATTCATTTTACTGAAATACCCTTATGACATGCCGAACACATGCGAATGCTTACACATACAGACAGACAGATAGACAGACAGACGGGCTCATTCTACTAGGGGGCAAATGGGGTGTGACAACTCTCCCCTACTAATAAGAATTTCGTCCTCGAAATTCTCACCTGAACTGAATAACTGTGGATACTGAGCTCTCATCAACTCCTCTGGTTCCCAAGTCGCTTCTTCGAATCCATGATGGATCCACAACACTTTAACCAACGGAATCTGCTTATTTCTCAACTGCCTCACCTCACGGGCTAGAATAGCTCGCGGTTCCTCATCATAAGAGAAGTCTGGCTGAACCTGGATATCCTGAACTAACAGAACATGCGAGGGATCTGATCTATACCGACGAAGCATCGAAACGTGGAATACATCATGCAACTTTGCTAACTCCATCGGTAACGCCAATCTGTAGGCTACAGGTCCTACCTTAGCCAAAATCTCATATGGTCCAATGAAACGAGGACTAAGCTTACCCTTCTTTCCAAATCGAAGCACTCTCCTCCAAGGAGAAACTTTAAGGAAAACTTTGTCCCCGATCTCAAAATGCACATCTTTCCTCTTTAAATTGGCATAAGACTTCTGTCGATCCTTGGCTGCCTTCAAATTCCGCTGCACTACTCTGATTTTATCTTCAGTATCTCTAACCAAGTCTGGTCCAATCATAGATCTCTCGGATAGCTCTGTCCAACAAATCGGAGTCCTACACTGACGACCATACAAAGCCTCATATGGTGCCATACCGATACTCGACTGGAAACTGTTGTTGTAGGCAAACTCCATCAATGATACATATCTGTCCCAACTACCCGGAAAATCCAATGCACAAGCTCTCATCATATCCTCCAGAATCTGAATAACTCGCTCTGACTAACCATCGGTCTGAGGATGAAATGCTGTACTGAAGTTCAACCTAGTGCCCAAAGCTCTCTGTAACTCCTTCCAAAACTTGGAAGTAAACCTCGGATCCCGATCTGACACTATGGACAAAGGCACACCATGCAACCGAACTATCTCATCCACATAGATACTAGCCAATCTGTCCATGGAGTAGTCCACTCTAACTGGCAGAAAGTGAGCTGATTTCGTAAGCCGATCCACAATAACCCAAACCGAATCATGCTTCCTCTGAGTCAAAGGCAAACCAGAAACAAAGTCCATGGCGATGTCGTCCCATTTCCACTCAGGAATGGATAAAGGCATAAGCAAACCCGAAGGTACCAGATGCTCGGCCTTTACCTGCTGACAAGTCAAGCACTTAGAAACAAAATCCACTATATCACGCTTCATTCCGGACCACCAATAGAATTGCTTCATGTCTCTATACATTTTCTCACTGCCTGGATGCATAGTAAAGACTGAACTATGCGCCTCACTCATGAGCTGTCTCCTCAAATCCTCAGACTCTGGCACACACAAATGATCTCTGAACATAAGTACCTCATCCTGAACTGAGAACTCTGACTGCTTACCCGATCTAACCTCATGCACAATCTGCTGAAGCCTCTGGTCATCTCTCTGAGCATCCACTATCCTCTGTCTCAAAGTAGGCTTCACACGCAACTGGGCAAGCAAAGCCCCATCAGAACCAAAACGCCATCTGAATCACCTCAAGAACAAGGCTGAAACTGACTTCCGACTCAAAGCATCGGCGACTACATTGGCCTTACCAGGGTGGTAATCCACAATGCAGTCGTAGTCCTTGAACAACTCAAGCCATCTGCGCTGTCTCATGTTCAACTCTTTCTGTGAAAGGAAGTACTTCAAGCTCTTGTGGTCTGAAAAGATTCTACACTTTTCCCCATACAAGTAGTGACGCCAAATCTTCAAAGCAAAGATCACAGCCGCCAACTCTAAATAATGCGTCGGATAGTTCTTCTCATGTGGCTTCAACTGACGAGAAGCATAAGCCACTACTTTTCCTTCCTGCATCAGCACACATCCAAGACCAACTCCAGAAGCATCACTGTAAATGACAAACTCCTTACCCGAGATGGGTTGAGTAAGGATAGGAGCCTCAACAAGCAACTGCTTTAACCGATCAAAACAAGACTGACACCTGTCTGACCACTCAAATCTGACTCCTTTCCTCAACAATCTAGTCATAGGAGCAGCAATCACAGAAAATCCCTTAACGAACCGACGGTAGTAACCTGCTAAGCCGAGGAAACTCCTCACTTCCTGAACATTTCGAGGCGCTTTCCAATCAACTATCGCCTCAATCTTGGCTGGATCTACCTGAATACCTCTAGCTGAAACAATGTGACCCAAGAATGACACTTCTTGAAGCCAGAAATCACACTTGCTAAGCTTAGCAAACAATTGATGCTCTCTCAACATCTGCAAAACCAATCTGAGATGCTCCTCATGCTCACTCTCATCCTTGGAATACACCAATATGTCATCAATGAACACTACTACAAATCGATCTAAGTATGGTCTAAACACACGGTTCATCAGATCCATAAAAGCCGCTGGAGCATTTGTCAAACCAAACGGCATCACAAGAAACTCATAGTGGCCATACCTAGTCCGAAATGCAGTCTTAACCACATCTACATCCTGAACACGAAGCTGGTAGTACCCTGATCGAAGATCTATCTTGGAAAAGACACCCGCACCTCGAAGCTGATCAAATAAATCTTCAATCCTAGGCAACGGATACTTGTTCTTCACAGTAACTTTATTAATCTGGCGGTAGTCAATACACATCCGCAGGGATCCATCTTTCTTCTTAACAAACAGCACTGGAGCTCCCCATGGAGATATGCTAGGTCGAATAAACCCCTTATCAAATAACTCTTGTAGCTGAGATTTAAGTTCCCTCAACTCTACAGGAGCCATCCGATAAGGTGCTCTCGAAATAGGTGCTGTACCTGGCATGATCTCAATGGACAACTCAACCTCTCGCTCAGGAGGCAAACCAGGCAACTCGCTCGGGAACACATCACTAAACTCCCGCACCACAGGAATGTCTTCAATCTGAACCTGATCTCTCTTGGAATCTAACACAACTGCTAGAAAAGCCTCACAACCCTTCCTGATAAATCTCTTGGCTTGCATCACAGAAATAACATTATTCAACGAACTAGCACCCAAACCTTTCAAAAACACAAGAGACTGACATCTATCTCGAAGCACAACTGTCTTCCTATGGCAATCAACTATAGCCCGATGCTTACCCAACCAGTCCATACCCAGAATCAGATCAAACTCTCTGAAGGGTAACTCAATCAGATCCGCTGGAAGCACAGCTCCCTCAACAATCAGAGGACAACTCCTAAAAACTCTACTCACACTGACACTATGCCCTAATGGACTGGTCACACAAATCTCATAATCTAACTGATCAACTGAATGCAATTTATCATAAATTTTATCTGTGCACAAATATGAGTGTGTGGAACCAGGATCAATTAAAGCATACAACTCAGTGTCATGGAGTATGAACTTACCAGCAATAACATCAGGCGCATCCTGCTCATCTCTGGCTCTCATAGCATAAGCTCTAATGGCAGCCTGAGGAGGACGCTCAACAGTCTCAGATGCAGCTCCATCTCTATGTCGTCCACCTCGACCTCTACCTCGGCCTCTACCTCGGGTAGCCTGAGAAGCATTCGAACCAACCCTACTAGCTCCTCCCTGAGGTCCTGAATCCTCAAACGACTGGGGACAACTAGCCACACGGTGCTCAGTGCTCCCACATCTAAAACATCCCCCAGTGAGCCACCTACACTCACCCCGATGAGCCTTGCTGCAATTCTCACAAACAGGTATGGCATCAGATTTACCTCCCCTACCAGAACCTGACACAGCTGTAGAACCCTATCGTCTACCTCTAGAAGCCGGACCAGATGCCAACTCATCCTGTGGGTTCCTAGATCTCTTACCCGTTGAAGACCCTCCACGAGAAGAACTCCTCCTCTGAGCTCTCTCTCGCAACACAGTCTCTGATAACTCAGCTCTCACTGCAGCCTCCACTATCTGATAATAGCTAACCCCAGGTATACACATCAGAGAAATCAAAGCAATCTTCAGAGACTCATTTAACCCTGCCTCAAAATGCTTGCATCTAAAGTCATCAGTCATAACTCCTCGTGGGGCATAGCGAGACAATCTATTGAACTCCTTCTCATAATCTGCTACAGACAAAGCCCTCTGCTTCAAACTCAAAAACTGCGCCCATCTCGAATCTCTATAAGTCTGAGTAATAAACTTTTTTGTGAATTCACCCTCAAAGAACTCCCAGGTAATCGGATCCGGTAACTGAGGATGCCTGCAAACTAATTCCCACCATTCAAAAGCAGACCCCTGAAGAAGAGCTAATGTACACTCTACCTGCTGGTCAGGAGGACACCGAATCTCTCTCAAAGCATGCTTGACTTTATCTAACCATTTCTCTGCCAACTCAGATTCATTCAAACCTGTACCATAGAAATCCTCAACTCCTGCTCTCCTCAGATTCTCCATAGGTGCTCTAGGAGCAGTCACTCTCTCCAAAACCCTAGCCATGTCCTGATGCAACCGGAACATAGCCTCAAAGGGCATGGCTGCGGCTTCGGGCTGAACCCTAGCATGCTGAGCCGACACAGTAACAGAAACAGACTGATCTACAACTAGAGGATTCACACTCTCGGTGGATTCCTCACGCGCACCATGAGCAGAATTAGAAGCCATCTAAACAAACAAGAAACAACCGTATCAGCCAACACAGATCTAGACACATACACATCTAAGAAACTCAGAACAATCACAACAACACCCAGAAACGCCTAAACCTACGCTCTGATACCACTAACTGTAACACCCCCTTCCCATACGTAGGCGATCCCATCCGATAAGGAGTGAGATGCCGTATGAGACAAGGTGTCACCAAACAAAAGCAAAGCAAAATATACATCCATTCAACAACCATTCAGAAATACAGAACAATTAAAAACTTTACATGCAGAAAGCAAAAGCTGATCATGCATTACTATAATTAAACTATTACAATAATGATCTGATCAACTAGCTGAATCAAAATGATATTACATATACAAAATATAGATACAAAAGCGAAAGCTGATACAGAGAGTTCTATACAAAAAGAATCAATAACTGATACAAAACTGAGCCCTACACTAATCCCTTCTGTGTTGGCTTGATGACGGTGACTCTCTCAAAGCAAAATGCCTTCCGCACCTGCACGGGTAAAAACACCGTGCTAAGCGATAAACGCTTAGTGGGGAAACACACATAAATTATGGACGGCCACTCACAGTGGTCGTCAAGGCATAACACATTCACAATGGCAGAATGCAAGGACTATTGCATAATTCATATAAACATGCTAGTATTTAAAAGCCATACATTCAGTATCTCATAATCATATACATTACAGAATAAACCAGCATGTATTTCATCATTAAACTCATTCAGATATTCCATTCAAAGCCAGATCATATCAGAATAATTCCATTAACATTTAAAGAACACCTGCTGACTCTAGACAGTGGATAACGAGTGTACAGACAGTACTTTCCGAGTACGAGCCGATTACAGACAGTACATTACGAGTACGAACCGATTAAACCATCTTACTTTAACTTTCACAGATATTTTCAAAAGGGACCTTAAACAAGATCCAATACAGAAAAGGGGTTCGCGAGGAACCAAACGGGGACCTGATCGGGGTCCAAACAGAACTATGGGCTGCAGCAACAGACTCTATTAGGCATGCCTAACTATCCACTTACTTGACTCTAGCAGGTTATGCGTCAAACATATCACATTTTAGGATACAAAATATAATTCATCAGAAAATCATGCTATCACGCATATCGAAGCATCAAACAGTAAGACATGCATCATACAACAGTAAAGTCCATTCAGAAGAAAAACCAAATTCATTTCTGAGTTAAAAACTAGGAAATTTAGGAAAAACGGGCCGAACGGAGAAACGGGCGAGATTGGCTGGTCACGAGGCGTGACTGGCCTTCCCAACAGGCAGGTCACGCGACGTGACCAGGGGTCACGCGACGTGACTTGCTTGTTCCTCGCCGGTCACGTTGCGTGATCTTCGCAAATCACGCAACGCCCTAGCAGGTCACGGCGTGACTAGACGTCACGTCTCGTGACGTGCTACTCTCCTCGCAAATCACGTTGCGTTATCTCGTAGATCACGCATCGCCTTCGCAGGTCGCACGACGTGACCGAGGATCACGTCGCGTGACTTGCTTGTTCTTCAGCTGGTCACGCGACTGGCTTCTCATCAGGCAAGTCACGGCCTGACCGAGGATCACGTCTCGTGACTTGCCTTCTTCCGTAGCGAGTCACGCGACAGAGAGAACTTCTACAGTATTTCGATTTTCCCAGAATTTCCAGAATTTCCAGAACACAGAATTCAATCCCAATTTGATTTAAAACCATACAAACCTGTTTTTATCCTCCATAAATCATCTCAAACAACATAGGCAACAATTATACAATTCAATTCATTCAATAATTAACCAAATTAAATAAAAAAACATAGGCATTCAAACTTACAAGAACATAAACCCTAGAATTTGACAGTAAGATCAAAATCACACAATTTCACAAATAAACATTCCCAAACCTGGATTCTAATCTTCTAACACTTAGTCCCACTGCTCCCAGCAACCTCTTTGCCTTTGGGATCGCGTGGAGCCTCAGCTAGAACACAAACACAGTAATGAACATCAACATGCAACCCTAAATTAAAACTCAACCTAAAGAAGAAGATGAAGATGTAAAGTTACAGTAACACAAAGACAAAGACATACACTTACTAAGCTAGGGGATGCAAGGAGAGATTAACTTCACCAACCAAACTAGAATCCACACCACAATACTTAGAGTAAAGAAAATGGAGAAAAAGAAGAGAAGAAACGTCAAAGAAAGAAGATAACGTAAATCTATTATCTTCACTTCTTTCTTTTTCTTTTCTTTGCCCTAAGTATGTGTCCAAATCCTATTGATGAAGCTAACTGCTCACACCCTAACTCAACAAACATCACACACACATAATGTATTCTTAATTAAAACACCCTACAATGGTATGCTCCAATGTACACAATTAATTCCTAACTAATTCACACACTAATGTCATGTATGCACCCACATAATAATAAACCCCAAAATCATTCATTTTACTGAAATACCCTTATGACATGCCGAACACATGCGAATGCTTACACATACAGACAGACAGATCGACAGACAGACGGGCTCATTCTACTAGGGGGCAAATGGGGTGTGACACAGCAAGTGTACTGAATCGGCAAGTAATACAGTGGGGTAAAATTAAGACCCCGAGTTATCGTACCCAAGGGATTTGTGTGTGTAAGTGAAGAAAATCAAATGTATGCTAAAGAATTCCCAAAAGTTTGAATTGATTTAGTAATCTATTGATTAAAAACAAAAGAATTAAACATCTAAAAAGCAAGTGAAAAGTAAACAAATAAAGCTAACAGCAAAAACTGATAACAAAAACTGAAAACAGAATAAAACAAGCAAAAAATTCAAGAATGAAAAGAACGTTGCTCAGGTTCACTCATTCACCCCATACTCAAATGTGAATAAAATTAATCTAAGAATCCTATATGAAAGAAATCAGGATAACCCTCTTAACCCAAGCGTCCCATTCTGGAGCAAGCTATTCTATTTGCATGACGTCCCATTCCGGAGCAAGCCATACAACTAGCCTAAGCACGGGTCTAGAATCCTAAGTTTGGTTTGCTATCCCATTCTGGAGCCAAACAACCCAAAGCCTAATTATTTCACTCCTCACTCCAATCTTAAACCATGAAAACCTACACATCTAGATTCCCATTTCGGAGCAGTCCAAATGATACAGCAAACATGACAGAAAATCTAAAGATAATTGATCATGACATTCAATCCATACAACTCAATAACTAATAAAGATACATGAATTAAGTCATTCATCAAAACTGGAAATTAACTTAAAAATATACATCTCATGATTTGACAATAAGAACCAGTGAAATAAACCTTTCTTTCATATATTGAATATCAAAGCATGTTCAGAATTCACATCAAGGGTAGGGGATTCAGAGATCCCCTAAACAACTAAAAGGCTACTCACGATTCATTGCAAAATCAAAAGAATAAAGGAAAGAATAAACCCAAAAATTCATTGAGGCGAAAATCCCGGTTGAATCCCACGTTCTTCAATCTTCTTCTTTGGATCTTCAATGGAGAATTAAATTCAAAATTCTAGAAACCCGAAAATAAAACTCTCTTGAAAATAAATTATGAGAATCTGATGAAATATTCTTGATTTCTAATTCAAAAATAAAGACAAAAATTGGAAACCAAAAATTCAGAATACAAGAAAAGTTCAGAAAAATCGTAAATCCCCAAACTAATATGAAAAACTAAACTAAAAAATTTAGAAACCTAGCCAAATAGAAAAAATACGTTTATATAGTGTTAGAGTGGTCACAGTGGCAATGAAATCTGTTACCACCGTGAGGTGTCGAGAACGTTGCGCACAGGAGAGGGGTCACGGTGGCAATGAAATCTGTTGCCACCGTGAGGTCTTGAACTTTAGCTTCTGTCCAATGGATCTCTATGTCAAGGTCACAATGAGTTTTGTTGTGACCGTGACCCATGTAAGTCAGCTCTTGTTTTCAATTCCTTTTTATGTCACGGCCACAACCAATTTTGTTGTGACCGTGAGGTACCTAGAAACACACTTGCAAAGACAAATCAAATTCCATCAAAAAGCTATCTATAATGCATCAAAATTCCAATTTGACTAAGATTAGCAAAATTAACCTAAAGGAAACATAACATGACAAAAAAACATAACTAAACACCCAAAAATCATACGAAAACACTATTAAAACTAAGTACTATATTGAAGTTATCAACCACACCCCACTTGCAACCTATTCTGTTGCTAGTGTCTTGCTGGCCTCGTCTCGGCTTGCACAAAATTTGATTTATTTCACCCAAATCTCATCACAGATCCTCCATGAACCTAGCCTGGTCTCGGATGACCCTCTCTTGATAGTCCAGTCTCTTTAGCATGGCCCGGTCTCTCTCCTCATACCGCCCCATCAGCTTGAGGAGGGCCCTATTTCTCTCCTCCTGCCGCCCAATCCGCTTAAGGAGGACCCTGTCTCTCTCCTCCTGCCTGGGCTCCATGGCAGTAAGGATAGAGGTCATGGCGGCCATCAGATTTAGCTGGGCTAGGTGTGGTGCTGGTGCTGGTGGTACTGACTCAGCCGGATGGTCTAGAGGTGGTGCAGTGGAAGTTGATGCCCTCGGATGCCCTGCCCGATTGTAAGGATGGAATCTAGCTGTATTCTAAGGCATCAACCTCTGTACCCTTGCCGGAGATGGAGGAGGGCTCTGGACCCTCTGTGTTGGGGGAGTGGCAAATAACTCGTCCATGGTGAACTCGATCCGCATGTCGACAGGAGTCTACAGCTGTCCCTCCTCTAATAGCGACTGCTGTGGAGGCAGTCCCTCCTGAAACCCAGGCTGCTGAGGAGGCTGGTCCTCCTGAAACTCTGCCTGCCCATGAAACTCTGCCTACTGGGGAGGCTGCTTCTCCATTTGGGGTTCCCCTGTCGGCTGAAGCGAAGGAAGGCCTAGGGCACGTTTGGTCTCGTGGATCGTGCACAGTCTATACTCCTTGGCCTAGCCCGGCAACTGAACTATCATCCCCATGGTGAGGGCTGATGATGCATCTACATATATACTCTCCTCCAGGGCAGGCCCGAGACGGTCTGGACGAGCTCCTAGCTCCAGCAACAATAAAGTAATTACTCCTCCCACATATACTATAGGGGCTGCCCCCCTAAACACTCTAACCAAATTAGCCACGATCTCGTGGCTAATATTGAGCTGACACCCTACAACCATAGCCCACAGACTCAAGATCTCTGCGGCATTAAGTGAGCCCAGGTTACCAACCGGCCCCAGGTAGGAGCTGGAGATAACCCTATGAATGTACCGAAGGGCCTGCGACGAGAGCACCGTACTCTTTTTCGTATCATGGTCATATGGCACTCCCTATAGAGCTATGACCTCCCAATGCTGGCGCCTAACAACCCTCTGAAGCACTATGAAATCGTCTCCGAACGATAATCCCATAGCCTCTGCGAACCGTTTGTGAGTGATGTTATAGTGATATCAATCGACCCATAACTGAATGATCCCCTCCTCTGTGTCCGATCTCTGGAATCCCCCATAATGCAAAGTAGGGAAAAACTCTCGGACAACCCTCGGGTGGGTGTGGAAGGCAAGCCACAGGAATTTTGTCCATCCTATAGCTGCTACTAGTGCGTCTACCTCCTCCAGCATACCCATGGCCTGTAAGAAGGGTCTAGAGATGAAACGGCTGGCTCGGAACTGAACTTGAGCCAGCAGCCTGAACCTCTCCCTCGCCTCATTGCTCATCCAGATAGGAGGCTCGGGCTCTGGCCAATCATGCAAAACCTGGCGTCTAGGAGGCATCCTGAAAAGAAAAAGTAAGAAATTAGTTTGGAATCATCACAGTAAATAATGGCTAAGCAAAAGATTATGACTTTCGTGAGTCTCGGTGGCATCCCGGGCCAAAATACGATAATTTCAGTAAGATTCTCATAAGGGTATATTTATACAAAATAGAAAATTTGGGCAGCATCCTAACAAGGGTGTGCCCAACCTCCTTGACAAAAAAACCAAAAAAAGGACAGACCTCAGGCCCCAAGCAACATTTTGATTTATTCATGTCTTGTCCAGTTCGGGTTAGTCCTAGAACTAAGTCCAACAGTGGTAAGTCCAAGTTATGGATAACTTCCATGCTTTTGTCATTCTGTTCTTTTCATTTTCATCTTTTCGATTTGATTGTCCTTTTATGCATGTTCACATCATGTCCCACATATAGTTCAAAGAAATTGAGTAGAAAAAAGGCAGAAATTAACATTATATTTTTGCCTAATTATGCTAACATGCATTTCTGATAAGAAATATTTACAAATAAATACAAAGAAGAGTAGAAAAATGAATAACTGATGGGCGTCGGTCACTTGCGCCTTATATAGACTTTAGTGACCAACGGGCAGCCCGTCTAAAGAGCGAGTGATGGGCAGCCCGTCTGTCGCTCTAGATTTTGACTTTTAATGCTAGATTAACTCCCTAATCAATGCTAATTAATCTAATTAATTATTCTATTAAATGTTTTTTTTTGACTTCCGTGCCTGGACTTGCCTGCAAAATTTCAAAGACATTACAAAAATTATCATATGTACGTGTTATGCATGCAGCATGTAAGAAATAGATCTGCCTGTTGGTCAACTAGGTTGACAGACGGGCTAGCCGTCGGTTGAGTGAGAGACGGGCACCCCTTCGGTCATCCCTTCCTCTTAAATCACCCATTTTCTTCCTTGGACTTCGTGTCTATTCATCTTTCGAGCCCATTTTCCAAGCCTTTTCTCATGTTTTTCTCCCCTTTTTCCTTGCTTACTTCCTTGGCCAATCTTAACTTTTCAACCATAGGACTTGAGAAATGTCTTCTGCCACTGTTGCCAGGATGTACCGAATTCTAGATAATCAACAAACTTGGGAGAACTCTACCCTGGCTCCACTTTCCGGTCTGAAATTCCTGAGAAGGGTCAAGGTAGACTATAATCTTCTTTTGGCTGCGGTTCATTTTTGGGACCCGCGATTCCATGTCTTTAGGTTCACCTACCAGGAACTGTGCCCCCTACCCGAAGAGCTTGCCGCTATTACCGGGACCTAGTATCCACCCAGCACCCTGCCTTGCATTCCCTGCTGTGGTTTGGTTCAGACTCGAGATGTAGCACTGGCGTTAAGCACTGCCCCTTCTAACGCTGCCCGTATAGTTCCTCAGGGCCCCACATTTGCCTTAGAACCACTGATTGGGGCACTAGATGAGTTCCCTGACGCTGCTTCATACCACATGGGTGTCATCTTTCTTTCTACCTGATGAAGTATCTGATGGTGAGCTTAAAGGATCTGATCGACGACTCTCGTCTATTTGGGATTCTTGATGATTTCCAACGTGGATTGGCCCCCTTTCCACTGATCCTCACTGAGACTATCATAGGTCTTGATTCTATCTGTGCTGGGTCTTCTACTACCTTCTCTGGGAGCCCCTTATTACTCCAGGTAAGTCATTGTTTTCAAAGGTAGTGCGTTCCTTGTGAATTTTCACACTAGCTTTTCTTAACGGGAAGTGCGTCCTTTTCGAATTTTCACACAATCCTATGGCTTACTTTTGCTTGAAGTGAACCCAATTCACTCCAGCGGCTTTTATTTTTTTCTTTATTATCTTTCGCTCTTACTTTTTCCTTGTTTCCCCTTTTTAGATATGGCTGCAAGAGAAGTTGAAGTTGCTGTCAGAACCACCTCCCAGGGTCATTAGTTAATATTCTCTAAGGCATTTTCTTCCTCGCCAGCGACTGTACTCATTTGCGACCCCCGACGAAGGCATCACCAGGTTTAGCGAAGTAGCAGATGAGGACATTAACTTCATGAGTGGTTGGCTCCCCCTGTCTGCTGCGATAGTTGATGGTTCTTCAGGATGTGTTCCCTTATGCGAACTTCATGAGGCTACCTTTTATATCACGGCCCGATGCGTTCGACAGCTCGGGGTGACTCAAGATGTGGTGAGAGTCCCTCTATCTTTCCAAGGCAGAATCTTATCTACAGCTTTTGCCTCCTGCTATCATGAACTCTGGGCTAGAATACCAGTGAAGATTGTCATTCCCTCGTTTGGTCATCAATCTGTTGTTTCTACTAGCGCATACAAGAGATGGGTGCTCAGCCCTGCCGTTGATAATAGGACTCGACGACTTAGACATTTGGCCGGCGAGAGTAGTAGTAGGGCCTAGTCCAGATTTGTATGTATTTTGAGCAATACATTTTCTTTTTAAAATAGAACTAGTCAACGATATAAATGAATAAATTTAGTTTTATTTCATTTCACGAAATTGTGTACATCTCAGTATGATTTCATTATACATGTTCGTCATTTAACATTAATTCAAAAATTCAAAACTACATTCATTCAAGGAGCCAAACTTTGATAGCATCAACTCCTGTTACCAATCATCCCTCTCGGGTTTTCTTGATTGGACATTTTCACTCAAGCCTCTAATTTTTGACCAGGATGCCTTTTTCGGTTTTCACCCTGACGAGGCGCCTAATTTTAGTAAGGCCACCTTTTTTTGGTTTTCGACCCGCGGGGTTTTTATTCTCTTCTTTTGATTTTATTGTCTTTAGCCATGGAACCTCTTGAGTTTATCGACGTTGACCGGCTCCTTAAACTCTTTGCCATCGCTATCTGACAAAATCGCCGTCCCCTTTGATAACAACTTCTTGAGGATGAAGGGACCTTACCACGTGGGCCTGAATTTCCCCCTTATGTCTAGCGCGCATGGTCTTATCTGCTTGAACACCAATTCTCCTTCTTTCAACGGGCACTGATAACTTCAATATAGTATTTAGTTTTGATAGTATTTTTTATGATTTTTGGTTATTTAGTTGTGTTTAATGTCATGTTATGTTTCTTTTATGTTAATTTTGTTAATCTTAGCCAAATTGGAATTTTGATGCATTTTAGATAACTATTTGATTAAAGTTTTATGCCTTTGTAGATTTTTGCTCAAGGAGTCACGGTCATAATGAATTGGTTGTGACCGTGACATAACAAGAATTACAAACAGTAGCTGAAATCACATGGGTCAAAGTCACAATAAAATTGGTTGTGACCGTGACATAATTCTTTATCGGGCAGAATGCAAGGGATGAAGACCTCACGGTGGCAACAAATATCATCACCACCGTGATATAGTGTTTTCCTGGGCAGAAGCGAAACTTTGAAGACCTCACGGTGGCAACAGATGTCATTGCCACCGTGACCCATCTCCTGTGCGTGAAAGGAAATTGAAAATCTCGACTCTACATGGTGGCAACCGATTTCATTGCCACCGTGACCCCTCTGGAAGTATAAAACCGTAATTTTCTGTTTGGCTAGGGTTCCGAACTTTTTAGTTAGTTTTTGATTTTAGTTTTGGCGGCTGAGATTTTCTGAATTATTCTTTTGTTCTAAACTTTAGTTTTCAATCTTGTCTTGAGTTTTCAATTAGAAATTGAGAGTAATTTTCATTAGATGCATAGTTTAATGTCCAGAGATTGTTATTTTTAGTTTTCCGGAATTTCTAGTTTTTTTCTCTATTGAAGATCTGAAGAAGAAAACTGAAGAACATGGGATTCAACAGGGATTTGCGTCTCAATGAATTTTAGGGTTTATTCCTTCATTTATTCTTTTGATTTATAATGGATTGTGAGTAGGCTTTTAGTTGTTTAGGGGATCTCTAAATCTCCTACCTATGATATGAATAATGGATAATTTTTGAGTTTATATATGAATGAATGGTTTATTTCGCTTTTACATATTGTCAATTTATGGGATTTATTTTCTCAGTTCAATTTCCAGTTTTGATGAATGATTTATTTCATGTATCTCTTTTGGTTATTGAATTTGTTAATTGAATGCCATGAATATTTTATTCTCAGATTTTCTATCGTGTTTACTGTATCATTTAGACTGCTCCGGAAGGGAATCTAGATGTGCCTGCTTTCATGGTTCAAGATTGGAGTGATGAGTGAAATAATTAGGTTTTGGGGTGTTTGGCTCCGGAATGGGAAAGCAAACCGAACCTAGGATTTTAGACTCGTGATTAGGCTAGTTGTATGACTTGCTCCGGAATGGGACGTTACGCAATTAGAATAGCTTGCTCCGGAATGGGACGCTTGGGTTAAGAGGGTTATCCCGATTTCTTTCATATAAGATTCTTAGGTTAATTTTGTTCATATTTGGGTATGGGGTGGATGAGTGAACCTGAACAACACTTTTCTATATTGAGATCTTTGCTTGTTATCATTTTTTATCTTTGTTAGTTTTTACTGTCATCTTAATTTGTTTTTGCTTTGTTAACTCATTATAGTTGATTAATTTATTTGTTCCAGTAGTCATAATTAAATCAATTCAACAACTGGGAATTCTTTAGCATACATTTAAGTGTCATAACTTGCATACTCAGTCCCTTGGGTACGATAACTCAGAGTCTTGAAAATACTCCATTATATTACTTGCCGATTCAGTACACTTGCTGAGGTCGCGTCAAGTTTTTGGCGCCGTTACTGGGGACTGGCGTTATTTGTGAGTTTTGATTTTTATTTGTGTGTGTTTATATTTTTCTTATTTTAGTTTTTGTTTTATTATTCTTTTCAGGTAGCTGTGGTGCATGAGCAGATTGAGACAGGAACCAATAGCACCATACGACCCTGAAATCGAGAGGACCTTGCATCAACGAAGGAGAGCCAACATAAATAATAACATGGAAAATAATCCTCCGATTGGTGAGTTTTCTCCCGAGAATGAACAAGTGCCGAGGGCACAAGATGAAAATCTGGGGAATTATAGAGAAGAGGTCCCGAGGCAGAGGACAATAAGGGATTATGCAGTACCAAGATGGAATGAGGATAATCGGACGATTGTGCTGCCAAGGGGAGTGCAGTTTGAGCTTAAACCAGCCACCATCAATATGGTACAGAGGAATCAATTTTCGGGTTCAGAAGTGGAAGATCCCGCACAGCACTTAGACATATTCTTAGAGGTCAGTGATATGGTTCAGATTCCTGGAGTGTCATCCGACTCGGTAAGATTAAAATTGTTCCCTTTCACATTGATTGGAAAAGCACGTGAATGGTTGCAAATGCTACATAGACAGATCATGGGACCAGTTACAGGAGAGATTTTTGATGAGATTTTTCCCTCCGACAAAGACTGCGAACATCCGTAACAGTATATTGGGTTTTAGTTAAATGAGTGAGGAGCCGTTTCATGAAGCCTGGGAAAGGTTTAGAAGGCTGTTGAGAAGCTGTCCACACTATGAGATAGCCATATACCACCTGATGACAACATTTTATTCTGGGGTTACACCGCAGACAAGATCTTTATTGGATGCTTCATCAGGAGGGTCATTCATGAATAGACTACCAGAGGAAGCTTTTCATCTGCTAGATGAAATGGCAGCGAATGATGCTCAATGGTCTAATCCTAGGTCAGTTCCAAAAAGACAAGGGATACACACAGTGGATTAAGTGTCGATGCTGAAGGCATAGATTGAGTCCATGAGGAAGGAGATGAGTAGTCTGAAAGTGCAGAATGTAGCTTTTGTGGCTCAAGAGAGTGGATGGTATGAAAGTGGGCAATTTGGTCAAGAGAGTGGGGCAATGGGAGATATAAATGCCATAGGAGATTACAAAAGGAATGACCCCTACAGAAAAACATATAATCCGGGCTGGAGAAATCATACAAACTTCTCTTGGAAGGATGGAAATCCAAATGCTTCATCCTCTCAACCACAAGTTAGACCTCCCTTCAACCCAAACATTCATCAGAACCAAGGGCAGCTGTATCAACAACCATATCCACCCCATCACAACCAAGGGCAACAAATCCACCCACCGGGATACCAACCGAGGCCACCTGTACAAGAAAAGAAGCCAAATCTGGAAGACATATTGGCTACTTTCATAAACAGTCAACAATAGTTTGTAAATAGCCAGTAGCAGTTCATGGCTAATCAAGAGTCAAGGTGGGAATCTCAAGAGCAGTGGAACCGGAACCAAGATGCTTCCATGAGGAATTTAGAGACTCAAGTGGGACAGCTGGCAAATTCCATGTCTCAAAGACAACCGGGAATATTTCCTTCGAATGTGGACCGGAATCCAAAAGAGGAAGCTAAAGCAATCACACTGAGAAGTGGTAAGGAAGTGGTACCGAGAGAAGACCAAGGTAAAAATTCTTCATCATCAGAAAAGGAGGAGCCGACACGAACGGTAAGTAACTCTAACTCTAGGGTAGAAGTTAATGAAAATGCTCCTAAAAGTGATAAGGGTAAAAGTTTAGTGAATCCAAGGGTAGAGGATCTTGATATAAATAGACTGTCATTTCCTGTTGTGGCTAGACAGGAAAAGGAAAATGAGCACAAGGCTAGGTTTCTAGAGATGTTTAAGAAACTGCACATAAATTTACCATTTGCTGAAGTTGTAGTTCATATGCCTAACTATGCTAAATTTATGAAAGAATTATGTTCTAATAAAAAGAAATTAGAAGGGCATGGAATTGTACAGCTTACAGAAAATTGCAGTGCTATAATTATGAACAAGATCCCTGAGAAATTGGAAGATCCAGGTAGCTTTAATTTACCCTGTGCTATTGGTGAAGATTTTTATGGTAATGCTTTATGTGATTTGGGTGCCAGCATAAATTTGATGCCTTATTCTATTTGCAGGAAGCTTAATCTTGGGGACCTCATGGAGACGGGAATGAGACTCCAACTTGTAGATAGGTCAGTGAGGCGGCCCGAAGGAGTGATAGAAGATCTGTTAGTGAAGGTGGGGAAATTCATCTTCCCAGTGGACTTTGTGGTGATGGAGATGGAAGAGGATAGGAAGGTGCCACTGATAGTGGGGAGGCCGTTTTTAAACACAGCAAAGGCGTTGATCGATGTTCATGGTCAAACGGTCACCCTATGGTTCAATAATGAGGAGTTGGTAGTGGATATGAACAAGGCTCAAAAGTATCCATCTGGGGATATGGAGGAGTCTATTTATTTTGTAGATGTAATAGACGAGTGTGTGGAAGAAGTGCAGAAAAAAGTGGTTGGAGCTGATCCAGAAAATTTGTGTTTGTTACATTCAGTGGAAGGAGAAGAAGTGGAAGAAGAGATGAGGGGAGAAGCAATAGAAATTGTGGAGATAGAAGATGGAAAGGATGAATCACAAAAAGAAGAGTTTAACCCTAAAAAGGGGGATTTAAATTCTGAACTTAAACCTCTCCCCTCTCATTTGAAATATGTGTTTTTAGAGAAAGATCAGAAACCAGTAATCATATCTTCTTTGTTGTCAGGTGATGAAGAAAAGCTGTTGCTAGAGGTGCTGAAAAAGCACAAGGGAGCCATTGGATGGGAAACCTCAGATTTGAAGGGGATTGACCCAAGTTACTGCACACACATGATCCCAATGGAGGAGGAATGCAAGCCGGTAGCTCAGCCTCAGAGAAGACTCAACCCGGCCATGCAAGAGGTAGTAAAGAAGGAGGTACTCAAACTCCTTGATGCAGGTATAATCTACCCTATTTCTGATAGTAAATGGGTTAGCCCAGTGCAGTGTGTGCCTAAAAAAGGGGGGATGACAGTGGTAAAGAATGAACTGAATGAATTGATTCCAACTCGTACAGTTACGGGTTGGAGAGTCTGTATTGATTATAGAAGGTTGAATAATGCCACTAGAAAAGACCATTTCCCTTTACCGTTTATTGATTAGATGCTAGAGAGGTTAGCAGGTAATAGGTTCTACTGTTTTTTAAATGGGTATTCGGGATATTTGCAGATTCCTATAGCCCCTGAGGATCAAGAGAAAATGACCTTTACCTGCCCATATAGCACATTTGCATATAGAAGAATGCCTTTGGGTTATGTAATGCACCGGCTAAGTTTCAGCGGTGTATGATGGCTATTTTCCATGATTTTATAGAGAAATTTATGGAGGTATTCATGGATGACTTCACTATATATGGGGCTGATTTTATGAGCTGTCTAGAGCATCTTGATTTAGTGCTAGGGAGGTGTGAAAAGACTAACCTAGTTTTAAATTGGGAAAAATGCCATTTTATGGTGAGAGAGGGCATTGTGTTAGGGCATAAAATTTCAGAGAGAGGGATAGAAGTGGATAAGGCAAAAGTTGAAGTAATAGAGAAGTTACCGCCTCCGACGAGTGTTAAGGGCATAAGGAGTTTTTTAGGACATGCAGGGTTTTACAGACGTTTTATTAAAGACTTTTCAAAAATTGCTAAACCCTTGTCTAATTTACTCATGAAAGATGTTGTTTTTAATTTTGATAGTGAATGCTTGCTAGCTTTTGCAACGTTAAAGCAACGGCTTATTTCAGCTCCGGTGATTATATCTCCGGATTGAACTATGCCGTTTGAACTAATATGTGATGCTAGTGATTATGCAGTGGGAGCGGTACTGGGACAGCGTCGGGATAAGATATTCTGTGCAATTTATTATGCCAGTCACACTTTGACAGGAGCACAGGTTAATTACACCACCACAGAGAAAGAACTTCTTGCAATTGTGTATGCGTTTGAGAAGTTCAGGCCATATTTGCTGGGTGCAAAAGTTGTGGTGTGGTCAGACCATGCAGCCTTGAGGCATTTGCTTTCCAAGAAGGAATCCAAATCGAGGCTAATTCGTTGGGTGCTGTTATTGCAAGAGTTCGATTTAGAAATTAAGGATAAGAAGGGCGCTGAAAACTTCGTGGCAGACCATTTATCAAGAATGGAAAATGACCATATTGAAAAGGGGGAAATTTTAGATTTATTTCCTGATGAACACATTTGTGCTTTATTTGCTTGTGACACTTATGTTCCTTGGTTTGCTAACATAGCAAATTTTCTTACAGGAGGTTTTATGCCTAAAGATTTTACTTGGCAGCAAAAGAAGAAACTACGAGCTGATGCAAGACAATACATTTGGGATGACCCCTACCTTTTTCGATTATGTGCTGATCAAGTTTTAAGAAGGTGCATCTCAGATGAGGAGACGGGTGCAATCATCACAGCTTGTCACGGTGGAGAAGCTGGTGGACATTATGGGCCAAATAGAACGGTAATGAAAATTTTGTATTCTGGTTTTTATTGACCTACAATGTTTAGAGATGTTCAATTTTATGTGAAAACTTGTGATAGATGCTAGAGGGTAGGAAATATATCTAAGCAAGGTGAGATGCCTCTGACAAACATGCTTGAGGTAGAACTATTTGATGTATGGGGAATAGATTTTATGGGACCTTTTCTGATTTCGTATGGGTTTGAATATATTCTGGTGGCAGTGGATTATGTGAGTAAATGGGTCGAAGCTATAGCCACTAGAACTTGTGATGCTAAGATTGTTTTAGAATTTTTGAGGAGAAACATAATCACTCGGTATGGAGCCCTTAGAGCCATTATAAGCGATGGTGGTAAACATTTTGGGAACCACCAATTTAAGGCTTTATTAAAGAAATTTGGCGTTAGGCATAAGGTCACAACCCCTTATCATGCTCAGGCTAATGGTCAAGTTGAAGTGTCTAACACGGAGTTAAAGGCCATCTTAGAAAAAATGGTCAATTCATCTAGAAAAAATTGGTACCTTAAGTTAGATGATGCTCTATGGGCCTATAGGATAGCATTTAAGACACCGATAGGGATGTCCCCTTTTAGGTTGGTTTATGGGAAGTCCTTTCACCTCCCAGTGGAATTAGAGCATAAAGCTTATTGGTCTACCAAATTTATGAATTTTGACCTTGAGAATGCAGGTAAGTGCAGGTCTTTGCAGCTAAATGAACTAGACGAGCATCGATTTTGGGCCTATGATCATGCCATGAGACACAAAGATAATACCAAGAAGTGGCATGATCGAAAGCTGGTCAGAAAGGAAATTACACCTGGAATGCGAGTGCTTCTTTATGACAGTAGGCTGCGGTTGTTTCCTGGTAAGTTAAAATCGAGATGGAAGGGACCCTATGAAGTAGTGGCAGTGGAGTGGTGACATTGAAGCACCCGCGGTTTGAGAATGAATTCAAGGTGAATGGACATCGTGTGAAGCCGTATTTTGAATCTACATTTGATAGTACTACCACGATCGTCACTCTTGCAGATCCTTAACGGTATTTAAAAGTCCAGCTGCGGACTTGTTAAATGCAGAACTTCTTCTTAACTTTGTAGGTAGTTAGTTTTGTTTAGTTTTGACAAATTTGTGTTTATTAGTGAAACTATATTTTGTGGAAAGAGTTTTCAAAGTAGTAGTAGCTAGAAATTTTGAGAGATTGATGATGTTTTGGCAAGTGTGCACGTGGTCACGGTGACAATGAATTCATTGTGACCATGACCAACGGAAGTTACATTCTGGATTATGTTTGGTGCACATGTCATGGTGACAATGAATTTCATTGTGACCGTGACCATCGGGTAAGTAACTTTCTGTTTTGAGGTGTGCACATGTCACGGTGACAATGAAATTCATTGTCACCATGAGGTAGAGTGAGTTACATTCTGTTTTCAAACTGGGTTATGTCACAGTGACAATGAAATTCATTGTGATCGTGACATAATGCACATTCAATTCTGTTTTCAAATTGGGTTATGTCACGGTGACAATGAAACTCATTGTGACCGTGACATAATGAACATTCGATTCTATTTCCAACATGGGTTATGTCACGGTGACAATGAAACTCATTGTCATCGTGACCCCATGGCGGTTCAATTCTGGATTGCAATTTTTGGGTATGTCACGGTCACAATGAAACTCATTATGACCGTGACCCCGTGAAAAGATCTTTTAAAATCCCAGTTTTCCATTTGTTATTTCTCACTTTCCCACACCTCATTCACTCTCACCGTGCATTATTTGTTCTTCTCTGCATTCTCTGTGTTTCTTTTTTTCTCTTTTAGACCACCATTCCGGATAATCTACAACAAGTAAGTAAATTTCTCTTTCTTTTACTTTAATTTTAATTTTGTTTTTCTCCTCCTCTCGTCCCTTGTTCTTATTCGTTCTCCCTTGCCATGCTTTTCTTGGTTGCTTTGTCCGAAAATTTCATGATGTTCTCTGTTATTGCTTTGAAATCTTGATGTGAATCCTCTTAATTCTTACTGTTCTTCTTAATTTTGATCCTTACTTCTGAACGTGACTTAGTGGGAAGTAGGAATTTAGGGCGTAAATGGTGCACAACTTGGGTTGATGATTTTACTCAAATTTTGGATTGGACTTGAATTTTATTGATCTTAAACTATTTGTTATGCATTGTACTATTGTTAATTGCCAATTTGGGCGGTTGTTAGTGCCGTTAGTTTTCAATTCTAGTGCGTTTAAATGCTTGCTCACCAAGTGCTTGATAAAATGTCTCTATGAACTGATTTTCCAGATTCTGCAATTTTTAACATTTTGAAATGCAGAGTTTTATTTACCCTGATGTTTAATTGTGCTTTAAGGTTGTCATTGCATGCTCTTAATCCCTTTATGAGTTAATATCACTTTGTTAAAATCAAGCTCATTTGGAGGATGCATAGGTTTGGGTAGAATGGATTGTTTATTGCTGAGTGGAGTGGTAGCCATTGTTTGTTTAAACTTACATTGTTATTGAAATTGGCTGATTGCTTTCGTGCAGTGGCTCCAAAAAGAAAAAGCTCTACTCTAGCTTCTAGCTCCACCAGCCAACCCCCGAGCCAACAATCGGTAGATATTTCGAAGGTCCCTAAGTGGATATCGGGACCAAAGAAACCTGCATATGCTTTGTTCTCCAAGTGCTCTTATGTCCCAATGACATATTTGGATTTTGATCTATTGCAGAAGCTCGGTATCAGAAATCAAATTCAATAATTCATAGCCAACGTCGGTTGGGAGAGGGTTTTCTCAACCCTGGAGAAGGTATATCTGCAATTGACATGGGATTTTGCGTCGATCGTCACATGTCGACCGGGATGCGACCTTGCCCGAGACCCAGGTACAGTGTCTTTTTGTTTGGATGGAACATCTTACAATCTTACTTTTCATCAATTTTTCGAATATCTTGGTTTTCCACACCTTGCACCCGACTGTTTTGAGGGTTATGATAAGGATGCTGCTTGGGCCACTATTAGAGACACGGCTACAGCTACCACGTACGTCTCGGGCAAGAGGAAGTCCCACCATTTGCACGACCATGTTCTGCACATCATCCGTAGATTTTTCTCACTTTCTCTCCTCAGCCATGTAGATTGGGCGGGTCAGGTAAACTTACCCGAAGCTTTGTTCCTTGCTTGCATGGTTCGGGGTGTTAGAATAAATGGCGCTACTCATTTTTTGCATAAATTGGAGGAGATGCAATGGCATCCAAAGAAAGTGAAAAAAATAGCACTGGGGGGATTCGTCACACTGATAGCCAAGCGGGTTAACCATCCATTGGGCAAGTACAAGGTTTTATCTTCCATTCCTGTAATTGATGATAAAATGCTGAGGAATATGAAAGTCATAGTAAAAGATCCAACAACAGCGGATGGTTATCGGTTATCAACCCGTGAGGAGTATTTACACGGAGTCAAGCGGGGTTTAGGCGGTTTACCTCATGAGCATGAGGACGACCCTGAGGCACCGGTACCTCCTGCACCAGAGCCCCAACAATTTGCCACAGCCCAGTATGATGCCATCATGGAGCGAATGGACACCATTTCTGCATCTCAAGCTGAGCTCCAGTCTCAGATGGATCAGGTGCTATTGGGCTTGTCATCTTTGGCTGCGCGGTTTGATGCACAATTTCCACCACCACCACCACCAGATCAGTGATCAGGGAGACTTCTTATCTTTTGTTTTGATTTTTGTTTATTTTATTTTTATTTTTCTTCTTGATATGTAATATTATTACTTGCTGGGGACAGCAAGTTTTTGTGTGGGGGGTAGGAGAAATTAACTTCATATATTTATGTAATTAACAGCCGTTGATGTATGATGCATGTTTATTTCTATTTAGTTTCTTTGTACTTTATTGTCGTTGCCTGAATATCTTTATCTCAGCTTAGCTTAACCTCAGTTATTCCTGTTGTGAATGTTTTAAACTTTAATTGGAGAATGGTCTATCTTAAAAACTGATCTTGGCAAATGAGTAGTTAGAAGTTTTAGAAGCAAATTAAATCTCAGTCAGTCATATATCTTGTGATTTCCAATCTTTTATGCACTAGAGGCTTGTTTGGAAAAATTTGAAAACTCCAATGCGTAAAAGCTTTTAAGTGAGAAAATGTTAGGATAGTTAGAACCTTCCTCATCACCCTTCGAAACATGATAACAACTTAAACAAGTTTAGGACATGATTAAGGCAATTTGTTTCTTTGATAACCACTTTTAAATAGCTTTAGACCTACCTGTTTATGTTATTTCCATTGCTAGCCCAGTTGAGCCAATTTGGTATGCTAAAAGCGTACTACACAATTTTCTTGTTACACTCTTAATTTACCATTTAGCCTAAATGCCTTTGCCTACCCTTTTCTAAGAATTGGCCACTCTAGGATTTGGTTGGAATATCATTGAAAGTTGAATAAGGGTATCTATTGTTGAAATAGTGGAAGTGTGAGAAGAATTGTTGAATTTTGTGGGTGTTAATTACTATGGTGTTAAACTTTCCCTTATTAGAAAAAAAATGGGTATAAGAAAATCTAGACTTTGGGTACCCCAGTTGAAAAGAAAAAAAAAAGAAAAAAAAATGAAAGTTTAATGAGTTTTGTTGTTTTTAGTTAATTTTGATGTATTGAATATTGAAAAATTCAAGTGTAGGGTACCTTTGAGTAGAAGAAGACATACTCATATTTACGGATAATTGGGTTTAAAAGTGAATTAAAAAGGGAAGTTCATCACCTTGTTGTTTTGAGTTTGATGTATTTTATGTATGGGGAAGTTTAGACAACATTGGAAATTATGGGTGAATTGAAGGTAGGTCATGGACAATCTTGTTCAGTTTTGGGTAGTTGAAATTATAGGTAGAGTGGTTGATTCTTACTCTGAATTTTTTTTACTATTCTTGTTAGCCAATCACCTAACCCAACAGTACAACCTTGTAATAAGTCCTTTTGATCCTGTTCTTATTTTGAGTTGTTTAAGTGGAGATGACCGTTGTGGTTCCGGTGCTAAAGGAGAGGCGTATGATTATCCTGAGTTTTAAGTGTGAAACCTTTATGCAAATTCATTTGCATATTTAATTTCTTTGCTCAATTGCTGGAATGTATTGGTTATTTTGTTTTGAAAAGAGAAAATTGGTTTTGAGCCTAGCACACACATATGTGAAATTATTTGATATAAATTGATTTGAGGATTTGTAACTAAGACACTTCTGCTTGGTGCTATGATTGTTGTTAAGTTTTCGTATTCTGAGTTAGAGTTTGAAATTTCAGGAATGTTGATAGTTCATTTACTCGAGGACGAGCAAAGTTTAAGTGTGGGGTATTTTGATAACTTCAATATAGTATTTAGTTTTGATAGTATTTTTTATGATTTTTGGGTATTTAGTTGTGTTTAATGTCATGTTATGTTTCTTTTATGTTAATTTTGTTAATCTTAGCCAAATTGGAATTTTGATGCATTTTAGATAACTATTTGATTAAAGTTTTGTGCCTTTGTAGATTTTTGCTCAAGGGGTCACGGTCATAATGAATTGGTTGTGACCATGACATAACAAGAATTGCAAACAGTAGCTGAAATCACATGGGTCACGGTCACAATGAAATTGGTTGTGACCATGACATAATTCTTTATCGAGCAGAATGCAAGGGATGAAGACCTCACGGTGGCAACAAATATCATCACCACCGTGACATAGTGTTTTCCTGGGCAGAAGCGAAACTTTGAAGACCTCACGGTGGCAACATATTTCATTGCCACCGTGACCCATCTCCTGTGCGTGAAAGGAAATTAAAAATCTCGGCTCTACACGGTGGCAACTGATTTCATTCCCACCGTGACCCCTCTGGAAGTATAAAACCGTAATTTTCTGTTTGGCTAGGGTTCCGAACTTTTTAGTTAGTTTTTGATTTTAGTTTTGGCGGTTGAGATTTTCTGAATTATTCTTCTGTTCTAAACTTTAGTTTTCAATCTTGTCTGGAGTTTTCAATTAGAAATTGAGAGTAATTTTCATTAGATACATAGTTTAATTTCCAGAGATTGTTATTTTTAGTTTTCCGGAATTTCTAGTTTTTTTCTCCATTGAAGATCTGAAGAAGAAAACTGAAGAACGTGGGATTCAACAGGGATTTGCGTCTCAATGAATTTCAGGGTTTATTCTTTCCTTTATTCTTTTGATTTTGTAATGGATTGTCAGTAGTCTTTTAGTTGTTTAGGGGATCTCTGAATCTCCTACCTATGATATGAATAATGGATAATTTTTGAGTTTATATATGAATGAATGGTTTATTTCGCTTTCACCATATTGTCAATTTATGGGATTTATTTTCTCAGTTCAAATTCCAGTTTTGATGAATGATTTATTTCATGTATCCCTTTTGGTTATTGAATTTGTTAATTGATTGCCATGAATATTTTATTCTCAGATTTTCTATCGTGTTTACTGTATCATTTAGACTGCTCCGGAAGGGAATCTAGATGTGCATGTTTTTATGGTTCAAGATTGGAGTGATGAGTGAAATAATTAGGTTTTGGGGTGTTTGGCTCCGGAATGGGAAAGCAAATCGAACCTAGGATTTTAAACCCGTGATTAGGCTAGTTGTATGACTTGCTCCGGAATGGGACGTTATGCAATTAGAATAGCTTGCTCCGGAATGGGACGCTTGGGTTAAGAGGGTTATCCCGATTTCTTTCATATAAGATTCTTAGGTTAATTTTGTTCATATTTGGGTATGGGGTGGATGAGTGAACCTGAACAACACTTTTCTATATTGAGATCTTTGCTATTGCCTGTACCTTATAAGAATGAAAATAGTGTCTCAACTTCTTAGAGGCCCAAATTATCGCAAGGCAAATTTTCTCTACTTCTGCGTATTTGATCTCATAAGCCAAGAACTTCTTACTAAGGTAATAAACAGCAAACTCCACTCTGAACTCATCTTCCTGAGCCATCATGGCTCCTATAGAACTATCCTCTATGGCAAAATACAGGATAAGCGGCTTGACTGGCTGCGGCGGTCTCAAAACCGGTGGATTCAACAAATATTCTCTGATAGTATCGAAAGCTTTCTGACAATCTTCATTCCATACTACTGGTTGGTCTTTTCTGAGTAGCTTGAAAATCGATTGACAGATCGAAGTAAGCTTAGCGATAAACCTGCTGAGATACTGCAACCTACCCAAAAAGCTTCTCATATCCTTTTCCTTCTGCAGAACCGGCATTTCTCTAATGGCCTTAACCTTATTCGGGTCAATCTCAATTCCCCTTTGGCTAACTACATGTCCTAGGAGCTTCCCTGAGGTGACATCAAAGATATATTTCTTGGGGTTTAATCACAAGTTGTACTTTCTGATCCTCTAAAAGAACTTTTCTAGGGCTTCGAAGTGGCCTTCTTTGGTGGCCGACTTGATCATCATATCATCCACGTATACTTCTACTTCCTTGTGAATCAAGTCATCTAGAATATCCTTTGATAGGTTGTGCCTGCATTTTTCAAGCCGAAGGGCATTACCCTATAAGCGAATGTCCCCCACTCTGTGATGAAAGCTGTCTTAATTCAGTCGATTATTTTATTAAGTATCTGATTGTAGCCTGCATAACCATCCACGAAATTGTACATCATGCAGGCAGCTCTGCTATCCACTAGCACGTCTATATGGGGCAATGGAAAGTCATCCTTTGGACAAGCCTTATTCAAGTCTCGATAGTCCACACATACCCTTACCTTGCCGTTTTTCTTGGCTACTGGGACAACATTGGCCAACCAGGTTGGGTATTATACCTCAATTAGGAACTTGGCTTCGATCTTCTTGTGAATTTCCTCCTTTACCTTGTCTACCCATTTGTAGACACCGGGTCCTGAGCCAGCCTAGACCAGAGTTACCCAATGATGATACGATGCCTTGTCACAGGCAAAAGGGTTTAAAGTGATGATTTCTTTGAAAATTTGCATTTTAGAGTGAAAAATTAAAAAAAATTAAAACATATTTTAAAAATTAATTTTGAAAAATGGGGGCTTAAAAATGTAGTATTTTTAGTTAATCTTTAAAAATTAAAAAAAAAAATTTCGAGCGTCGGCCGCGGCTGCGCCTTGCGGCTGGCGCAGCGGGGTGCGAGGCGCTTCGGAGCGCTATCGAGGCGCGCTCCATGCGCGAGCATCGCTCACGTGAAATCGATCGCGCGCGCGACGCGTGATCGTCCGCGCACACGCAGGGCGACCGCTCTCGCCCAGCGTGCGCTACGGACTCCCGTCGGGCGCTCCGACGGGCGTCCGTAGCCCCTGTTCCGCCGCAAAATGGGCATTATACCCCAAAATTGATTTTTTCTGATTTTTTTTCACAAAATTCGATTTTTTATGATTTTTTAAGGGATTTTCAGGTTTTTTTCAATTTTTAAAATTTAGAATTGTTAATATCTGATTTTATTAAGTTTTATCCCTTTAATTAACATTTTTTCCTATTTTCTTCATATAAAAAGAATAAGAAGAAAACCTAAAAGGGGAAATTTTTCTTAGGGTTTTTTTTCATCTTTTTCTCTTCTTCTTCCTTTCAAACTCTCTCTAAAATTCCAGATTTTCTCCACCAAAAACAACAAAGAATTCAGTTCATCTTTTTCATCTTTTTTTCTGTATAATTTCTTCTAAATATATATTTGGAAGGAGTTTTTGTTGTTGAATTTAATTTGGAGACACATACAACAATTATTTGCTCTCAAAATTCCCTTTTTTCTTCTTTATTTGTGTTCAATAAAACTTTTTCCATTGATTTTCTTTTGAATCTCTTTTTGATGAAAAATTAATTTTGAGACAAACAAAACAATTGTTTGTTATCAAAATCTAATTTTTTCATTTGATTTTCTAAAAGAAGACTTTTAATCATTTTTTTCCTTGATACAAACAAAGTGATTGTTTGTTCTTGAAATCATTTTTCTTTATTTTAATCAATAAAAATCTTTTTTTGATCAAAATCATTTCTTTAGGCAAAGAAATCAATTCTTTGTTCTTAAAGAATTTTTGATCATTTTTTTCATCCTATTTTTTCTTGGAATAAAATTCCAACATTTTCATCATATTACACTCTAATATTGCAAATCATCAAATAAAAAAATCGATCATCATTTTATCTTCATCGAATCCGAAACTCTGAGGGTAAACATTCTGGGCTTATTCTTTCTTTTTATTATTTTTGTTCATGTTTAATTTATTCATGTATATTTTTATTAACTTCATTTATTTATTTAATTTATTTATTTCAGATTTGTTTTTTTTAATTTTTTTATATATGATTTTATTCTCATTCATGTATATTTTGTTGTTTTCATTAATTTATTTATTGTTCTCATTTATTTATTTATTCTATTGCTGTTATATTTGTTTTGTTATGTATATATATTATTACATTTTTATTCATGTGAATATCGATCTCTTTTAATTCCTAATATGTAAATAATTTATTTTGCTTTGATTTCTCATTATTTTTAACATGTAATTAATAAATTCATTTTAATTAACATTTTTTTACCATGTAAAGGTTTTATATTAATTGTGATACATCAATTAACCATATCATTTATTTAATCATTTTTTTATTCGTTTCCATTGTCATTATCATATATTTAATGTTTTGTTCACTTATTTATTTTCATTATTATCATGTTCATATTTTTACATATTAATTAATTAACATGTTGTATTTTATTCCAATTACATCTTTTAATTCATTTGTTATTCATAACATATTTTTCTCATTTATTTTAAAT
This sequence comes from Excoecaria cochinchinensis, assembly GCA_947683425.1. Lineage (NCBI taxonomy): Eukaryota > Viridiplantae > Streptophyta > Magnoliopsida > Malpighiales > Euphorbiaceae > Excoecaria > Excoecaria cochinchinensis. The sequence goes on along the minus strand of CANTUQ010000073.1, from coordinate 12,738,363 downwards.
TGTAAACATGTTAATTCATTTGTTATTTTGATATCATTTCATTTTATCTCATTTTATTTTATTTTAATTCGTCATTTATTTTATATTTAATTGATTTTAATTGATTCAATTACTAACATTATTTTATTTGTGTTTTATGATTATTTCACATCTCATTTTCCTCTTGGGCAATTTTTGTGAGCACACGGGGAGATCCAGAAGGCTCATTTGGGATTAAGTATTTATTTATTTTATTTGTAATATTTTATTTATTTGGCTTTTCCATTTATTTTACCATGTAATTTTCTTATAAAACTGTTTACTTTAGGCATGCTAGAATAGAAATCACAAAGCATTTTTATTAATTAATTTGGAACTTTTCCTAAATAAAAATAGGACCAACGTCTCAATTTTCTCCATCAAAAATAAAATCATCACATCAAAATTGTTTTATAATAAATATGCATGCGAGGACCAATGTCCTCATCATTAATGAATATCCCGATTTATGCATGATTTGTGTTTTATTTACAATGGGGGTTGTATTCCGCCCCTAGTTTTGTTGTAATATTTTTACATATGCTTTATTTTATTTACGCTTTTATTTATCGCTTCCACTACGTGATTGACATGTGCTTTAATTAATTGCATTAAAATTAATGAGAAATGGGATGAAATGGTAAATTCAAAACTCGATTATAAAATTAACCAAGGTATGAATAAATGGGAAGTCCCGAACTCACTCTGGTCTTGGGCTCAATGAGGTTAGAGGTCCATCTCAGTGTTTCATTGGGATGGAATCTCCAAAATATCTCTTGTGTCCCACTAAAAGACTTAAATTTACAATCCTAGGCTCCACGGGGTAGAGGGTCATTCCAGTGTTCTATTAGGATTATATCTCCAATATCCCTTTGGCTTGCCCAAAATGGATATTATGCGCCGTCTTAGGCTCACTGAGGCTAGACGACCTATCCCAATGTTCTATTGGGTGGCGACTCCAAGAAACCTTCTTGTTGCCCAAAATAGACACACTTGTAAATACCTTACAAGTTTTCATGAACCTCCACCCGATCGCCCTAAAAGGGGGCCCTCGGGGCGCCCCGGGGTTCGGCGCGCGTCACACCATTCTGGCCTAAGTCGCCTCAATTTTTGCTTGACAGGCTTATAGTCTGGGTATGTCGGGATGGCATGTTCCGTGATTTCTCGGTGTACCCCTGGCATATCTTTGTAGGTCCAGGAAAAAACTTTTTCATGTTTTCTTAATATTCTCTCAAACTTTTCTCGCTCTTTAGGAGTTATGTTAGATGCTATCATGATTTCTTTCTGGTTTTTCGAGGTTCCAAGATTAAATAGAGTAGCATCAGTTAAATCAATATCAAATATAGATGAATTATGATCATGATCATGCATAATGAAATCATCAGAAACATCGCACAAGTAAGCAAAATTATTCACTTTATTGATAAAACTAAAATTGTCATTAACATTATTAAAAAGTTCTGGAGTAAAAATAAAATCTAAACTATTTTCTTCGTCCTCCCCCGTCGGCGTATCTGTTGCGGCTGACGTTCCTGCATCATTCTGTCATTTCGGTGGCTCTTCAACAACCCCCTGTATGACTTCCTCAATCTTTGCTTTCTTCTTAAGCTGGGTGGCCACCATCTTCTCAGTTATAACCTCCTCGGGCTCCGCGCGGTCCCAAATTGTCTTGTTGGTCATGATTTCTTCGTCCCAAAAGCCCTCTGCTGGCTTGATCAATCCAATGTCCCAGTCAAAGACATTATTAAAAACCTCAAAACTCGATATAATTCTCCCGTCAACCCACTGAGGCTCGGCTTCCCCGGTGTAGGCACGTGCTGCAGCTGCTGGCCCAAAACTCTTTCGGATATGGGGAATCTCCTTTGCCGACCCCTTGGAGCTCTTCACCACACCTTTATAACCTAGGCCCTTTCTATCCTTCTAGCCTCTGGTGGCTATGGCTTCTAGCAACCCCTGAGAGTTCTTGCCTAATCCTGCTCCGGGGAGGAATGACATCCTCTTCATCATGTTAAGCACCTGGGGGCTTCCTTCTATCTGTTCTTCCCCACCTATTACAGCCACATGGAACCCACTGAAAGGCTACCTCGCAATCTCTAGTATGGAAAACTGATTTTCCCTTACGGCCTTTATGGTCACCACCTGCCCTTCGTGAGGAATCTTGACCATCTGATGTATCGTAGAGGGGACACCTCCCAGCTTATGGAACCAAGGCCTTCCCAAGAGAGCTGAAAAATTGGCAGGGATAGGCAGGACTATGAACTCCACCTTTGTCTCCACAGGGCCCATTTTAACCATCGTCTTAAATGTCCCAGAGGCATGCCTTCTTGAGTTGTCATAAGCCGTGATCGTCAGAGCAGACTTAGCTAGCATATCTTCTGTCACTCCAAAAGCTGCCATGGCCACCTGCGGGCACACATTGATTGATGAACCGTCATCCACCATCACATAGGCCGTGTGCTTCTGACTAATTTGTGCCCGTATGTACAAAGGGCGGTTGTGGTTGCGGCCTTCTGCCGGCAAGTCAGCATTTGTAAATAGCACATTCTCTCTGGCTCCCCCTTTTACCACATCCAGCAGTTTCGTAAGCGATATAGTTGTGGCCACAGTTGTTTCACATAAAGCCTCTACTAATTTTTGCCTATGGGATGGAGACTGCCTCAGGAGGTCCTATATCGAAATCTGAGCTGGCGTCTTTTTCAGCTGCTTGATTATTGGATCATCCTCTGGCTCCTTTTCTTTTTGGCCCATTACGGGCTCCTGGGGCCTCTAAACTTCTGGAGCTACCCTTCCACTCCGGGTCACCACTCCCACTTTCGTTTTATTTTCCTTCTTCTCCTCCTCTTCCTCCTCCGAACCCCACGGGTCAGGAAACACATTAGGATTATCATTTTCACTTCCACTCTCATCAGTGGACCAGCAATCGATCACTGCAGCGGGAAGCCCTTCTTCACTCACCTCGTGGAGGCTTGTGACAGCAGTGTTGCCATCGTTGCCATATAACTCTCTCAATACAAACTCTTCGTGCAGACTTGACCCGATCATGAATACCGGCAGGGGCACGTTGTTATACCCTAACTTTTTTTGACCTCCCCTCTTCTTCGGGTCCGTTATTTGCTTCAAATCTATTAGGTCTTGGACTGCGTGCCTCAATGCTTTATACACATCAGTTGTATGCCTAGTATGTTGATGATAAGCACAATATTCATTATCCTTATGGCCCGGTATACCTTGAGTCCTAGCAGGTCGAGATGGCAAAGGCTACAACTTACCCTCCTTCGTCAACCTCTGAAGCACCCATGATAGTGACCTTCCAAAATTAGAGAAATGTCTCGGGGTTGTATTAGTGGCTAATACTTCGGTTGTCTTCCTCATGCCACTACCAGAGCCTGCTGACCTACTTACCCCCTGAGTGCTACCGCCCTTCTTGGCATAGTTCTCGTTGCTCGCCCTCCTAGTAAGGTATTTTCCTTCAACCTCAATAGCGATGTCTTTCAGGGACTCCCAGTCTCTTAATCCCTTCATCTTCAATGCCTCTCTCAGATACGGGCTCGCATTTTTAATAAACAACCATATATGATCTTGAGTATCTGGTTTTCTTTTCATTTCCATCACCTGATTTCTCCATCGGGTCAGATACTCATGGAAAGACTCGCCTCCCTTCTGCTGCAATAGATCCAGGTCCTTTAGAGTCACCTCCATCATTGTAATGCAGTCATACTGCCTCAAAAATTCTTTCATCAGTAATTCCCAATCCTCTTTAGTTCTGCGGTCAAGCCTGTGGTACCAATCCATCGCTGGGCCAGTCAAGCTCAGGCAAAAGTACTCAATCTTCTGCCTTTTTGTCAAAGTAGTACCCTTCATCACCAATGAGTACTGTTTTATGTGTGCGGTGGGATCGAAAGTGCCATTAAACTTCGAAACATCCGACATTTTAAAGTTCATCGGGATTGAATCCTTCCCTTCCAACTCCTTATCTTCGGGGTTCATTCCTCGACCCCTCATCAGCATCCTTGCCATGACTTTAAATTTTTCTTCCATCTTCCTCCAGATGGCTTCTTCATTCTGAGGTGCCTTCCCTCTTTCTGACACTGTTTCTTCATGCTCGTCATTTTCCCAGTCATCTTCTATTCTCTGATCCTGCCTTCTTCTCTGTGCCCCTGATGTGGTAGCTCTCAAATCCACAGGTGGTGGTCGGATCTCTTCTTGCAACTCTTCTCTGGCCTCCTCCCTTTCATTGTTTCTCATAGGAGGAGGTGGTGGGTTCTGTGGAGCAGGTGGCTGAGCCATGTTGGCCATCATAGCCATTATCCTATTCTCAAATTCTTCGAACCTTCTGCCTACTTCCTCAGTTACCAAGGCCCTGGTGGCGTTTGCCCCTCTTGGTGAGTTTGTCATTTCTTCGTCTAGAGAAAACTGAGCTGACATAGCGTAGCTAGTTTCTGAAGGAATGTCTGGATACTCCACCCTTTCTGGTAGCTTAATGAACGGATTTTTGCATAGTTGTCCTTGAGAACTTCTTGACTACTTGGGCAGATCTATGATAGCTGCAAAACATACCCATTAGGGTGATGCATGAATAACATATAATGCATGGTCGTGCTATGCAACATCCACAAATCACAGGCAAGCACATAGGTCCTTCCAACCTTATTACTCCCGCACATGAGGTCATAGTCTCTTTCCTATGTTGGATTGGCCCATGGGTCAATAGGGGACCCGATGGATGCGTATGGTGCACGGTGGAAAACCGACAGCATAACCTCTCCTAACTAATGAACAGGCACATGGGTTATGATTGTTATGTATTTAGGCACTCCGAATAAGTTGACATGGGCCTATCGGGCATGAAAGCCTTTGATTAGGTGACCAATCAAATTATCTGGGTTTGTCCAATACATAATGATCCATACAGCAAGTATAGTATTATGGTTCATACCACTTAGGGGAAGTAACTATTTCCATTACGTGAGCTTTAGTCAAGGTGATGTTACTTTAGGGCTACCCAAGCATGGTCCCTGCCAACGGGTCTAGCTCATTACGAGCGTAACGACCGGTCGGGTCTCCATTTAATATACCATGATGGTATGAAGCTTAGGCTGGTGATTATCCTTAACACTTTCCTATATTGAGTGAACGTAGATTCATGCTTCGGGAACGCACCAGGGCTAAAAGAGGGACCAAACTAGCATAGATCTAATGCTCTAATGAGATGCAATGCAATTTCGAAAAAATGATGAAGTTTTTAAATTAAAACTCAATTGTAAATTTTAACCAAGGTACTTTCGAAGCGAAGTCTATTTTAAGTGCCCCATTGGAGTCGCCACTGTAACGCGCGCCGAACCCCGGGGTGCCCCGAACCGCCCGCTTTTAGGGCCTTCGGGATGAGGTTCATGAAAACTTGTAAGAAATTACAAGTGCGTCCATTTTGGGCAATAAGGAGGTTTCTTGGAGTCGCTACCCAATAGAACATTGGAAAAGGTCGTCTAGCCTCAGTGAGCCTAAGACAGCGCTGCTATGTCCATTATAAGCAAGCCGGAGGTGTCTTGGAGGCTTCCACCCTAATAATAGGATGGTCCTCTAGCCTCATGCTTGGGCAAACTAGGGGTGTCTTAGAGGCATCCACCCTAATAGAACATTAGGATGGCTCTCTCACCTCTTGGCGCCTAGGACTGTGCAATTTTAAGCCTTTTTATGGGTCACAAGAGGTGTTTTGGAGGCTTCCACCCCAACAGAATGCCAAGGTAGCCCTCTCGCCTCATTGAGCCCAAACACCAGAGTGGGTTCGTGACTTCCCATTTATTCATACATTGATTAAGTTTACATTTGAGTTTTGAATTTATCGTTCCATCCCGTTCCTCATTCAATTCAATGCTGTTAAATTAAAGCGCAAATGTCCATTCAGGGAAAGCTGTAAATAAAGCATAACTAAAATAAAAGCATCTAAAGATAGATTACAACAAAACTAGGGGCGGAATACAACCCCCATTGTAAATAAAATACAAGGCATGCATAAAACGGGATGTACATTAGGAGTGAGGACATTGGTCCTCGCATGCATATTTATTATAAAATAACTTTGAGATGTTGATTTTTATTTGTTAGAAAAATTGGACATTGGTCCTCAATTTACAAAAGTCCCAATTTAATTACTAAAAATATTTAAACATTTTTATATTAGCGGGATAATATAAAAAGGGTATTGTTCACAATAACGATATGATTGAAGAAAATAAAAAATTAAAAAGGATAAAGTCCAGAAAATGAACCCGGGAGAAAACCCTTAGGTCTTTGCAGTAGCTTCTACACCAAATGGCTCCAAATCATTCAAAATAATAACTCACAAAATAAAGAACACGTTAGTGTAAATTTAAAGAACCAAAATAAATAAGAAATTAAATGAAAAGGAGGAAAAAAATGTAAGAAATTGAATAAGAACACTATTTAAAACAAAAGAAAAAAAGAAAATGAATCAAATGGGAAAAGAGGCCCAGGGACAGCCCAAGACGCGTGACCGATGGGCGTCCCTGGGAGCGATGAACAAGCGTAAGGGCGACCGTCGACGGCCCATCGCTCGATTGAGCGATGGCCGTCGGTGGTCCTTATGCCCGTCGGTCAACTCTTTTCCTAAAAATAAACCCAAAATTAAAATTTCTTTTTGTTCAATTTGAATAAAAGTGAATTTTTATGCAAGAAATCACCAAAAATAATTGAACTCAAAGTAATAGTTCCAGAATGTTTACCCTCGAATTTTTACCTTGTGAAGGTGAACGTTGCAAGATTTGACTCCTTGAGTTCTACAAGGATCGGATTGTGATCACGCGATCGGGAGAGATTTTTGGTTGTAAAAATCTCACTTTGAAAAATAAACCAAGAGAAGGAAACTATTCTCTCTTTCTTGGAATTTTGATAGCGACGAATATCTGAATTAGCTAGATTGATGAAAACGAATGGATCTCATTCCTCGAATTAGCGTAATTCGAGAATAAAATAAAATAAAAAATAAGAAATTTTGAAAGAAAATTCTTTTTGTAGAAATTGAAAACGAAACCCTCTGTGGAAAATTGCTAAGCTTCAGTTTTCTAATAAAAAGTTTTCTAATCAATAGTTTTTCAACAAAATCTTTCAACCCTGAAAACTGAATCCCTTTCCCCTATTTGTAGATTTAGGAAGAAATTTCAAATAAATTTAAATTTTAAATTTAGATTTGAAGAGGATTTTCCGAAATCAAATCAAAACCGAAAAATATTCAGAATATTTCAAAATCAAATCCAATCTTTTAAAAATATTTGAAAAGATTTCAGAGAATAAAAAGATATTTTGGATATTTTGTATATCTTTTAAATCTTTTAACTCTCACCCAAAATGAGGCGGTTAAGGCTGCAAAATCAACGACCGACGGGCATCGGTGGATGACCGACGGCTGTCGATGGAAAGGGCAACAACAGTTATTTGACCGGCGGCCTCACACATGGCGCGATAGCCACTCGCGGGACATTGCTCGATCGAGCGATGGGCACTGCTCGGGGGGAGCGACGGGCGCTGCTTGGGCCGAGCAACGGGCATCGCTCAAACGAGCGACAGGCACCGCTAGAATCGAGCGAGGGGCACTCCGCCGAGCGACAGCCGGCGCTCGTCAACAAGCGACGAGTCCATTGCACGAGCGATGGGCCTATCTACCACAGACGGGCAGCCCGTCTGTGGACGAAAATTCTAATTTTCAACGTTTTTGACTCTCCTAAATCTCTCATTCACCCAGAAAACTTTTGATCCTCATAAAACTAGAGAACGAGCACCCACAACTTTTATCACTTATGCGAAACCAATGTTAGCTTTTTCATCTGGTAACTCTGATCTGGACTGCCTCAGGAGCCGGTGTGTACATTTACCTTCATTTCATCAAGCTAAATCTGGACTGCCTTGGCTTAATTTTTAATTCAATTTTTATTTACAATTAAATAGTTATCATGTAAATTCTTTTAGATCTATTATTTTTTGCTTCTTATTTCTTAGGTTCTTATTTAATTGTTCATATTATTATTATTATTATTATTATTATTATTATTATTATTATTATTATTATCCTTTTGTTCTTTATTTGATTATTCATCTTTTGTTTCTGTTTTTATGATTATCATTATCATCATTGTTGTTCATATATTACTATTGTTATTTTTATTGGTATTATTATTTGTCATGTTTTAATATGTTATATTTATTTTATTTCTTGTTTCTCTTGCATGTTTATTTGATTGTTCATATTCCTTCGTTGTTATTGTGTTTTATTATTATTAGTATTATTGTGATTTATCATTCTAAGTATTATTATTATCATTATTATCATTATTTGTATTATTATTATTGTTATTATTATTATTATTATTATTATTATTATTATGTTTGTTGTTACTTTTATTATTTTTATTTTTATTTTTATTATTATTATTATTATTATTATTATTATTTATTATTACTACTATCATTATTATTATTTTTATTATCCTTGTTTGTTGTTATAACTTGTTACTAGTATTATTGTTATTATTATTGTATACTTTTTCATGCATGTTGAATTGTTGGATTGTTAATTTGTTAAATTGCATATTTTTATTATGTCATTTAATTAACTTGTCACACATGATGAATTTTTTATTTGCTTTATTTAATTTTTTTATGTTGTATGTTTAAATTCATTTTTTATATTACTAACGTCACTTTTATTTGTCTTTTTTATTTCAATACTTATTTTTTCATGTGTGAGTTTTTTCCAACGGTAAGTGGGAGCCCATGGAGATTTGAAGATACCATTTGGGAGTTAAGTTGTCATTTTTATTGTTTTTCATTATTTTGGGTTTATTTATTTTATCCTGTAATTTGTAATGAGTTTATTTTTTAGGCACGCTAAAAAGAAAATCACAAATATATTTCTATTAAATTAACTTAGAACTTTTTCTAATAAAATGGGACCAATGTCCTAGTTTTTTACACCTAAATAACACCATCTCTTTTAACACATTTTTTTCCTCATCTTTAATAAATAGCCCATTTTATGTATGATTTGTATTTTATTTACAATGGGGGTTGTATTCTGCCTCTAGTTTTGTTGTAATTTATTGTACTTTTATTTACTTTATTTACTGTTTTCATTATGTGATCGATATGCGCGTTAAATTACTGCATTTGAATTGAATGAGAAATGGGATGAAACGCTAAATTAAAAACTCAATTATAACTTTAATCAAGGTATGAATAAAAGGGAAGTCCCGAACCTTCTCTGGTCTTGAGCTCAACGAGGCGAGAGGGTCATCTCAATATTCTATTGGGGTGGGGCCTCCAAGACACCTCTTGTGTCCCGAAAAAGGCCGAACTTGCATAGTCCTAGGCTCCACAAGGCGAAAGGGCCATCCTAATATTCTATTATGATGGGGCCTCCAAGACCCACCCGGCTTGCCCAAAATGGACATAGCAGCGCTGTCTTAGGCTCACTAATGCTAAACAACCTTTCCCAATGTTCTATTAGGTGGCGACTCCAAGAAACCTCCTTGTTGCCCAAAATAGACGCACTTCTAATTTCTTATAAGTTTTATGAACCTCTCTCACAAACCCTAAAAGTGAGCGATGGGGCGTCCCGGGGTTAGGTGGCGCGTCACACAAGGTTTATTGGGCCATATGAGATTATGCAGCGGGTCAGCCCAGTTGCTTACTTGTTAGCTTTGCCATCAGAATTTGCCAAGTTGCACGATGTGTTTCACGTGTCAATGCTTCGCATATAATGATCAAACGAGTCTCATGTATTATCTATTTAGGAAGTGCAATTTCAGCCAAATTTTTCATAGGATTAGGAACCTCAGGTTATCTTGGCTCGAGAAGTAAGACAGCTTCGAAATAAGCAAATTTCTTTGGTTAAAGTATTGTGGCAACATCATGGGGTTGAAGAGGCAACTTGGGAACCTGAAGAGATTATGAGAACTCAGTATCCTTAGTTATTTAGCTCAGGTGAGAATTTCGAGAGCGAAATTCCTTTGAGAAGGGAGAGTTGTAAGGACCCAAGTGATCTTTTTATATAGTCTTCGTTGTATTATTATTGGCCTTAGGGCTTAATTGCATATTTTAATATGTTATAAGGGTTTAATTGTGTTTGACGAGTTCTATTTTGTGGCTTGTGTGAGTTTAGAGAAGAAAAGAAGGATTAGAGGTGGATTTTGCCAAACTCGCCACAAATGAGTGACATGTGGCAGGAGAGAGAAAGAAAAAGATAGGATTGGCTTTATAGCCAAGAGAGAGAACGTGAGAGGGCAGAATTCTGCTCTCCTCTCTCTCCCATTCTCCCTCATGTTCCCCTTCTTCTTCATCTGCCTTGTCCCTAAATCATTTCTTTGTTGCTGTGGATTTGATTGGTTGGTTTGGCAAAATTCAAGATTTGCTCAGGTAAGGGAATGGTGTTCTTCTTCTTCTCTTATTCTCCCTATTTTCTTTGGTGATGGTGTGTTTGGGTTTTGAGCTATGAGTGTTGTTTGGTTGATTTGCACAAAGAGTCCTGCTAGAGAGGCCAAAGGGAAGGAGAAGGTTAGTGAAAGTGCTATCAATTGAATTTGAGGAGCTTAGGAGCAAAGATTTGGGATTTATGTATATTTGTGTAATAGTGCCTTTGACCATTTTGAATTTCTGGAAAATTTGTGAAATTGAGCATGTTTTGATGCATGATTGAGTTAGGTTTTGACTAGTTTGAGAAGAATTTGAAAGTAATTGTGTGTATGAAAAGTTGGAGTGATTTTGTGGGATTTATTGATTCTTGGTGGGTTTGAAATTTGATTGTGTATATTGTTTAGTTTTGCCTAATTAGTCACTTTTAATTAGTGTAAAACTTTGATTGAATGATTAGAAACATGGTTGAGTGATTTGTGATGGTTGGGTTGAAGTTATTTGGTTGATTGTTTGAGTTTTGGAGGAGTTTGGCATGAAGAGAGCTGTTGAACTCGAAAACAGAGTGTGAAACACGACTCTGTTATGAACACGACAGAGTGTGCGAAACCGAGCTTCAGCTGAGGTGCCCTCTGTCGCGAGCGCGACAGAGGCCAGCTTGCCTTTCCTCATGAGCGTGGCTGATCTTCGCGAGCACGTCCCTGCGTGTGATCAGCTTTTGTCGCAAGCGCGACTAGTCGTCGCAAGCGTTACCCTCCTCTGTTCTTCAAATGTTTATTATTTATTCTCTTTGCATGGTTTCTCACTTGTAATTTAGGCATGTTTCCATCTGTGAATTTTAATATGTTGTATTGGGTGATTAATAATTGAGTTAATGATTTTGGCTTGCAATAGTCACGTAGTGGATATATAGGCATGCCTATAGAGTTCTGTTGCTGCAGCCAATGCATTTCTTGGACCCTGATCATGTCCCTCTGCATTTGGATCCTTACGATCCCTATGTGAATGGATCTTGTTTAAGATCCCTATGCATTATTGTTTGAAAAGAAAATATTTGTTTGTACCTACGGGTACCTATGCATTTACTCGTTATCCAACACTCTGAGTTTAGAGGCTTAGTTATGTGTTTGAATATGATATGAGATAATGTGAATTGTTATAATCATATACATGCAATGTATAAGGTGAAGTTATTAATTTGATGAATTCTATTTATGGTTCAGCTTTTAATGCTTTCACAGTATGCGTGTACATATGTATGTGATATTGCATTTGACGTCCACTGTGAGTGGTCGTTCATCTTTTGTTTTCCCCACTAAGCCATTGGGCTTACCATGGGTGTTTCATTCGTGCAGGCATGGAAGAGGTTGAAGATTTTGGGAGGTTCGGTCCGCAGCAGCTAAGGCCAATAGAATAGGACTAATTTTTGTTAGATGATTAGGCTTTTGTATTTTGTAATCTTTTGATGTAAAGTTTTTGGTATTGTAATTAGTTTTGGATTGTAATAGCATAAAATTTGTAATTGTCTAATAATTATATTATAATACAGTTTTGTAATAAACATATTTTAGATATTAATGGATGAGTTTTTGATAATGCGAAAGAAATTTTATTGTACCCCAAATCTGTAATTGCTTATGAATGTATGTCATGTTATGCATGAGTTATTTTGAATATGGTATGTATGCTTTGCTTCTGTGTGTGGCAACCCTTGCCTATCCAAGCACTCACTTCTCTTGCAGAGTGAGTTTCCCTACGTATAGGTAAGGGATGTTACACAAGGGAGGTTGGTTTCTGCAAAGCTAGTGCTTGTGAGTAATAACAGAGATCCAGAATCAACATTCAATTCAATAGAGATCTAGAATCAACATTTTACTTGTAACACACTTTAATCACTATACTGTACATACAGTATTCAGTTAATCTGAACATCATACCCGGGCTAAATTCACGACATAACACTATACTTAACAAGATGATATTTTTTTTTTCTTAAACATCAATAACATTCATAAGCAAATAACAATATAACAGTCCATACATAACTCTATTTAAAATCTACACTTATATGTACACATAAACCATAAACCTGCCTATACATATTCTTAATATCATCCATCACGATCATATACATGCCATACCTACTTCTCTATCCTTACTTTCTATCACTCTTCTCGATTGTCTGCATCACCTCAGCTACTTTATGTCTTTTTACCTCCATAACCTGCGCGTAGTACCACACTACACACCGAGCATGAAAATGCCCAGTGGTGGATATATATCCCAAACTTTCCATCTCTATAATTACATGCATGCACACACAAGCATACTTGTTTCATACGTGATATGAACATTAATTCTTTTAGTACATCTGCTTAACTTATACCTTAATTTAACCTCTTTACTAAATCTTTTGCTATAATCAGTTAACACTATGTCCATTACTATTTTAATGGCTATATTTTAGTACAATGGTCTCAATTCTCATTATTATTACTGTTAACATTGTTAACATTAACATTAATACTTTGTTATTACTATCTTTAAACCTATAATTAATGTGCCAGTCAGATTCTTGCAATTACTATTATAATTGATATGTATGTCCAAGTTTGAATCCTGGGAACGTACTCATTGACTGAACCAGTTTATGCATTAGTATTGTCATTATATTACTATTCTTTTAACTTTAAACATTAAATTCATCATTATTCTTTTAATTCTATACATAAGTTCTATTAACATTTTATTGACTTAATACATATTATTAACTGTTTCATAACTAACTCTATTATTACTATTGCTAACATTATTATTGCTAATACTTTACTTATATTGTTAATATTATTACCCTAACAGTTAACATTATTTGATTACCAACTGTAGACACCGGGCCCCGAGGCAGGTTAGATCAGGATTACCCAATTATGAAATTAAGTGTGCTTTTTTATAGGCAAAAATGAAAGTTGGAAGTGATGATTTTCTTGTCAGATTGATTTACTAAAAATAAGAAAAACGGTGTTTTAAAAATATTAAGAAAATATTTTAAAAATTATTTTAACATAAAAAAAGTGAGTTTTGAAATTATAGCGTTTTAGTAAAATTTTTTTAATAAAAAATAAAATTTTGCGAGCGTCGGCCTGTGGCAGCGCGCTGGGCGCGCGCCCTCACCCGAGCGCTGGGCGGTGTCGCCCGCGCACGCCTAGCACATGGCGACGCCTATCGGGCGTGCCGACGGGCGTCGCTCGCCCCTGCCGAGCGCCCATCGCCCCTCCAGCAGCCCTTTGGGCGTTTTTTGGCATGTTTTGAGCTTTTTTACTCTTTTTTTTTGTAGAATTTAATTTTAAAATCCTTTTTCTTCTAACCCTTCAAATTCTTCAGTTTCTGGGTTTAATTGGGGATTAAATTAATTTAATTTTTCATTAAAAATTGATTTATTTTGAGGTATAAAAGGGATTTTTTGAGAGAGAAAAGGGAGGATTTTTTCTTAAGAAAAATTGGTTTTCTCTCTTCTTCTTCTTCTTTTTTTTTTCCTTCTTCTTCAAGAACAAGTTCCCCAAGTATTTTTAATTTTTTTAAGTTAATTCTTGAGACAAATAAATTAATTATTTGTTCTTCTGAATTTTCTTACTTTTGTTTTACAATTTTTCCTTAAGACAAGTAAATTAATTATTTGTTTTTTGGATAAAATTTTGTTATATATTTTATTTTTATAAATCAAGACAAAACAATTGATCACTTACCTTCATCGATCACATCAAATTTTGAGTGTAAATATTCTAAGCTAAATTTTTTATTTAATTTATATTTTAATTTTTGTTTCTATTTAATTAGCACCTACGTAGATTTTCTTTTGGATCTATTATTTTATTTTGTTTATGTTCATGTGATTTAGTCATAGATTTAATATCTTTAGCACGTCTTATTTTTATTCTTATTTATTTCTTTGATTGTTCATCTTTTGTTGTTATTTTATTTTTCTTATTATATCGTCACTTTTGTTCATATATTATTATTATTATTATTATTATTAGTATTATTATTTAACATGTTTTAACATGTTTTATTTTTTTATTTTTTCTTGTTTGTTTGTTCATCTTCCTTATTATTGATTGTTCATCTTCTTTATTGTTATTGTTTATTATTATTATTATTATTGTTATTGTTAATATCATTATTACTTTTGTTTTATTATTATCATTATTGTGATTATTATCATCACTAGTATTATTATTATATTATTACTACTATCATTATTATTATTATTATTTTTATTTTTGTTAGTATTATTTGTTATTATCATTATTATTATTGTCATTGTTGCTATCATTATTATTATTACTCTTACTCTTATTATTATTATTATTATTATTATTATTATTATTATTATTATTATTATTATTATTATTATTATTATTATTGTTGTTGTTATTATTATTAGTTTTATTATTCTTGTTTATTGTTATAATTTGTTATTGTTATTTTTATCATTTTTACTTTTTATGCATGTTGAATTGTTAATATGTTAAGTTACTTGTTTTTAATGTGTAATTTAGTTGATTTGTCACTTAATGCATGTTATTTTATTTATTTTTATGTGTTGCATGTTAATTCATTTTTTATTACTAACATCATTTTTATTTGTGTTTTTTTTTATTTCAATACTTATTTTTCATGTGTGAGTTTTTTCCAATGACAAGTTGCAGCCTATGGAGATTTGAAGACACCATCTTGGTGGGATTTGTCATGTTTATTATTGTTTATCATTTTTGTATTTATTCACTATTTTATTATGTAATTTGTAATAAGTTTATTTATTTTTATTTACGTAAATTAAAAAATAACAAAAAGTTTATATTAATAAATTGGAGTTTTCTAATAAAATGGGACCAGTGTCTTAATTTCAACTAATAAAAATTCACTTTAAAAGGAAGAGTTAATTTTCTTAAAATGGGATCAATCATCCCAATTTTTTCAAGCATATCAAAAATAACTCTTCGATGTTCTAAAGTGAACATGAAGGAACCAATGTTCCTATTTTAAATAATATCCCGATTTATGAATGTTTATTTTATTCATTTGGTTTATTTATTTATTTATATTTTGCTTGATTTTATTTTGGGGGATTGTATTTTTTGTCCCAAATTTTAATACTTTTTTAATTTGGGGGATTGTATTTTTGTCCCAATTTTTATCTTTCTTTTGTTTGTTTTATTTTATCGCTTTCTTTTACTGCTTTCTTCGGTACTTGATTTGCGCTTTATTTTTAATGCATGACCGTCTAAGAAGAGAGATAGAAATTTAAAATTAAAATCCCATTTATAATTAACCAAGGCATTAATAAGAGTAAAGTTTCGAATCTTTCTCTTATTTAGACCCCTGAGGTTAGACGAACTTTCCCAATTTCTTGTAAATTGTGTAGCGACTTCAAAATACCTCAAAGGTGCCTAAGGGTTTCATGGGATTAGATGATCTTTCCAGTGTTCTACTGGAAAGAGGTATCCAAAATATCTCCTGATTGCCCAAGACCAAAAGACGCAAACTCTCTTGGGCCCTAAAAATGGGTTCCGGTCCGGCGTGTATCACAGTGGTGACTCCGCTGGGGACTTTGAAATTTTACTCTGAAACTGTATTGGTTAATAATATAATTGGGTTTTTTGAATTAAGATTCTATCTCTTTTTCAAAAAATTACATTGCATCCATGCTAAACCCTTAGAATTATGATAGTTTGGTCCCTTTCTTACCCCAGTGCGTTCTTGAAGCACGACGCTACGTTCAGTCAATATGAGGAAGTGTTAAGGATAATCACCAGCCCAAGCCTCGTACCTTTTGGTATATCAAATGGAGACCTAATCGGTCGTTATGCTCATGATGAGCTAGACCCGTTGGCAGGGACTATGCTTGGGTAGTCCTAAAGTATCATCACCTTTGACCAAAGCTCATGTAATGGTAATAGATACTTCCACTAGGTGAAATGTGCCGTGATATCGTGCTTGCTATTTGGGCCATCATATATTGGATAAAATCAGTTAAATTAAGTGGTCTTTCATCAAAGGCTTTCATGCCCCGGTGGGCCCATCTTAATTTAGTTGAAGTGTTTAAATACATAATGGCCAAAAACCCATACGTATGTACATTAGGCAAGAGATGTTATGCTACCGGCTTTTCACCGTGCACCATACGCGTTCAATGGGTTCCCTATTAACACTTGGATAAAGCCCACCTAGGAAAGAGACTACACTACCTCGTGTGTGGGAGAGATAAGGTTGGAAGGATCTATCTGCTTACATGTGTTTGTTTATGCTGCATCAGCACGACCATGCATTGCATTTCAAACATGCATCATCCTAACTAGGTGTATTCTGCAGCCATCATAGATTCTTCCAAGTGATTTAGAAGTCCTGATGGTCGGCTAAGAAGGATTCTACTCTTTGGATTACCGAAGCTAGTGTCAGATCAGGTTTCAGATTCTCTTTCAGAGGGTAGTGAGATACTGTCTTCAGAATCATCAATAGAGACAAGTATGTCTAATCCATCAAGTGGGTTTGATGCAACCAGGGCAATGATTACCGAAGAAGTAGGGAGAAAAATGAAAGAGTTTGAGGTCAGAATGATGGCGATAATGGGCAACCTTGCCACTACCCTAGCCCCACTTGCTGGGCAATAGGCTGCTGCTCCAATTAGGGGGCAACATGAACAAGGGGCTGCTAGAGAGGATCCCTCAGTGGTAGTTGATCCACCTGCGATTGAGCCAAGGGCGCTAATGCCTGTTGAGCGTAGAGAAGGCCCTAAATCTGAGGTTGGCTTATGGGAGGAGGAGCAAGAGGAACATATGGTAATAAACAGGAAGTCGCCCAAGCTGGAGGATGCGATGTGGAGAAAGATGGAGGAGAAGTTTGAGGCCATAACGAGGATGTTGACGGTATGAAGAGGAATGAACCCTGAGGATCGGGAGCTAGATGGTGATTATCTGATCCCTCAGAACTTCAAGATGCCTGATATTCCCAAGTTTGATGACACTTCTGATCCTACTGCACACATCAAACAATATTCACTGGCCATGAAGGGGATAACTCTGACTAGGAAGCAGAAGATAGAGTACTTTTGCCTAAGTCTCACGAGGGCTGCCATTGACTGGTACCACGGGTTGGACAGAAGGTCCAAAGAAGATTGGGACTTATTGACCGAAGAGTTCCTAAGGCAATATGATTGTAGTACCAGGATGGAGGTCAAGTTGAAGGATTTAGAGCTACTGCAATAAAAGGCTGGGGAGTTTTTTAATGAGTACCTCACTCGGTGGAGGAACTGAGTTATGGAGATGAAGCGTAAACCTGACACTCCTGATCAGATCCGATTGTTCATTCGAAATAACAGCCCCTACCTGAGAGATGGGCAAAAAAGAAAGGGCTGAACGATTGGGAGTTTTTAAAGGATATCGCCATAGTGGAAGAGGGTGAATATATGGCCAGGAGGGCAAGTAGTGAGGCTTATGCCAAGAAGGGTTACACTATTCAAGGGGCAACTAAGTCAGCAAGCTCCAGCAGTAGTAATAGAAGTGGGAAGACAGCTGAGGTGTCGGTAACAAGCGTGAATCAGAGGTACTTCTCGAATTTGGGTCGGCTTTTATCATAGGTATTAAGAAGACTGATAAAGGAGGGGAAGCTACAACCCCTGCCACCCAGGCCAGCCAAAACCCAAGGACAACCAGGGCATAAAGGGAATGAATATTGTGCCCTTCACCAACATACTGGGCATATGATAGACAATTGCATAATGCTGAGGCACTAGATTCAGGATCTGATCGATAGTAAGCAGATCACTGATCCTAAACGGAGAGAGAGCAAGAAGAAGTCCAACTACAATGCTATGCCACCACCTGTCTTTATGATTGGGTCAAATCTACCTGAGTGGTATGTCTTGCAGGACTTATATGGTAATGAATATGTTGCTATCACTCGCCCTGAGGCATTGTTGGTCTACTAGTGAAAGTGGAGAAGAAGATGAAGAAGAGGAGGAAGGAGAAAATTCTGTTGATCTGTGGGATTCAGATGGAGAAGGGAAGGAAGTTGGGGTTGTAACAAGAAGTGGGTGAGTGGTCCCAGAAGTTGAGAGGTCGTAGGACCCAGTGCAAGCACCTGCAGAAAGGGAGCCGAAAGAGAATCCCATAGTAAAGCAGTTGAAAAAGACCACGGCTCAAATATCTATTTGGGACCTTTTAAGACAGTCCCCTTCCCACAGACAAAAGTTAGTTGAGGCTTTAAGTCAATCTACCGTGGCCACCACGATATCTCCATTTGAGTTGTTAGATCTTGTCAAAGGGGGATTAGGAGAGAGATTGATATTTTTTGATGTGGACTTGCCAGCAGAAGGCAAGCGTAAATTAATGACAAGCACACCACTTGTGTTATAGTCAATGATGTCTCATCCATAAATGTCTATCCTTTAGTGTTGCTCCAGGCTTTTGGGCTAAATGAAAACATGCTGAGCAAGTCTGATTTGACCATCACAGCCTATGATAATTCTTGAAGACAAGCGTCGGGAACATTTAAAGCTTTGGTCAAGACTGGGCCTATTGAGACGGAGACAGAATTTGAGGTCTTGCCTATCCCAGAAAATTTCTCAGCTCTACTTGGAAGGCCATGGTTCCATAAATTGGGAGGAGTGTCGTCTACCTTATACCAGATGATAAAGATACCACATAAAGGAGAAGTGGTGACTATTAAAGCGGCGAGAGAAAACCAAGTGTCTAACTTGGGGATTTCTAACAAGCCATTCAGTGGCTTTCATATATCGGTGATAGGAGAAGAGCAGGGTTCAACAGATAGCCCTCAAGTGGTAAATATGATGAAGAAGATGCACTTCCTCCCAGGGGCTGTTTCAGGCAAAAATTCACAAGGGTTGCAGTCTGTTATCACCACGCAAGGCCAAAAAGATTGGAAGGGTTTGGGGTATAAAGGAGAACGTGGCAAGAAGAAAATGTCAGAGAAAATCCCCCCACATTTCGAAGAGTTTTGTTCCCGCGTCCTCAGTTTATGCTTATACTGGAGATGAAGAGCCTCAGTGGGTGGATGGAAAGATCATTTCAGGTTTTGAAATCTTTAATGATGTTTTCGACTGGGATATTGGAGTTATAAAATGTGTAGAAGACTTCTAGGATGAAGAGATTATGACTCAGTGTAGTGTCTGGGACAGGGATGGGCCTGAGGAGATTGTCACTGATAAGCTATTAGCCGCCAGGTTGAAGGGAAAAGAGAAGATGGAAAAGCCATATTTGAAGATTTCACCAGAGGTAATTGAAAAGCCTCCACCCAGCCAAGAAGTCAAGGAACAGTCGGCTGCAACATCGGCATCGACTGAAGACAATAGTTATTTAGATAGTCATTTTATGGCAGAACTTTTCAGTAATGACAATGTTAATGTTTTTTATTATATTAATGAGATGAATAACTTTGCTTACTTGTGTGATGTTTCTGATGATTTCATTTCTCATGATCATAGACATGATGCATTCATTTTTTACATTAACTCAACTAGCACGACTGCATTTAATCTTGAAACTTTGGAGAACCCAAAGAAAATTTTGATAGCATCAGACATAACTCCTGAGGAGAGGTTAAAATTTGAGAGAATTTTGAAAAAATATGAAAAAGTCTTTACCTGGACCTACGAGGACATGCCGGGAATTAATTGATCGAGACTTCACCGAGCATGCCATCCCAACTTATCCAGAGTCTAAACTAGTTAAGCAAAAGCTCAAAAGACTTAGACTAGAATGGGCGCAAAAGGTGAAAGAAGAGATCTATAAGCAGATTGAGGCTAAGTTTCTAATAGAGGTTCAATACCCGACCTGGTTAGCTAATGTAGTTCCTGTGGCTAAAAAGGATGGAAAGGCTCGAGTATGTGTGGATTATCAGGACCTGAACAAAGCCTGTTCGAAAGATGATTTCCCTCTACCTCATATTGAGGTGCTGGTAGATAGTGCAGCAGCTTGCATGATGTATAGTTTTGTGGATAGGTATGCAGGGTACAATCAAATCCTCAACAAGATAGTGGATCAAATTAAGACAGCCTTCATCACTGAATGGGGTAAATTTGCTTATCGGGTTATGCCTTTTGGATGAAAGAATGCAAGAGCAACGTATTAAAGAATGGCCACCAGAGTTCTTAATGACTTGATCCAAAAAGAAGTGGAGGTGTATGTTGATGACATTATGATCAAGTCAGCTACCCGGGAAGGTCACTTCGAGGCTTTGGAAAAGTTCTTTCAAAGGATCAATAAGTATAATCTGCACCTCAATCCCAAGAAGTGCATCTTTGGAGTTACCTCGGGTAAGCTGTTAGGCCATGTGGTAAGCCAGAGAGGAATTGAAGTAGATCCTAATAAGGTCAGAGCCATTAGAGAGATGCTAGTGCCTCAGAAAGAGAAGGAAGTTAGAAGTTTCCTAGGAAAACTTTAGTACATTAGTCGGTTTATTGCCAAGCTAGCTTCAGTATGTGAGCCCATCTTTAAGCTTCCCAAGAAGAATCAGTTGGTGGTGTGGAATAATGATTGTCAATTTTCTTTTGATACTATTAAGGATTATCTCCTGAATTCGCCAGTTTTAAGACCACCATGTCGTGCCAAGCCACTAATCCTGTATCTGGCGATAGAAGACAGTTCAGTGGGTGCCATAATGGCTCAGGAGGATGAATTTGGAGTGGAGTTTGCTGTTTATTACCTTAGCAAGAAATTCCTGACATATGAAGCCAAATATGTAGAAGTAGAAAAGAATTACTTAGCAATAATTTGGGCCTCTAAAAAGTTGCGACACTACTTTCACTCTTTCAGTGTGCAGGCGGTTGCCAAGCATAACCCGCTTAGGTACCTTCAGGAAGCGCACTCCCTACTGGGAAAAATTGGAAGATGGTTATTACTGTTGTAGGAGTTCAATATCAAATACATCACCAGGAAAACCATTAAGGGAAGAGCTGTAGCTAAGTTCTTAGCGGAACATCCTATTGTGGGAGACCAGTTCGAATACAATTTCCCAGATGAAGATATCACGGCCATAGCAGTACAAGGGTGGCAGATATTTTTTGATGGGGCAGTTAACAGTATTACAACCCCGGATAGTGAGAAGCTGCCATTAGCTAAAAAATTGAGGTACAAAGCGACCAATAATGAAGCATAATATGAGGCTTGCATCTTCAGATTGGAAGCACTGCTCGCTCTGGGGGCAAAGACCGCAGAAGTTTTCGGAGATTTGTCCTTAGTAATTCATCAGATTAGAGGGGAGTGGTCAGTTAAGGAAGAGAGGTTGTTGCCTTATGTGAAGTACTTGAGAATGTTGGCCAGTTTGAGACTTACACTTTTCACTTTGTCCCCAGGGATGAAAATCAATTGGCTGATGCTCTCGTGACGTTAGTGTCCATGTGGGATAATCCAACAGGGGTTGCTATGAGACCCGTGCTGATCTCTAGTGCAGAAAAGCCTTGCTTTAAAACTGAGCAGGCGATGGAGGTTGAGGTCGCCGATGGAAGCCCTTGGTACTATGATATTCAGAATTACTTGGAACGATCAGTTTTTCCAGAAGAAGCCATTGAGAAAGACCAAAGAATGATTAGAAAGTTATCCACTCAATTCATCAGCATAGAAGGAACTTTATATAAGAGGCAAGCTGATGGTATCCGGTTGAGATGTTTGGTGGAGAAAGAAGCAGAAAGAGTTATGGAAGAAGTTCATGCTGGTGTCTA
Source organism: Excoecaria cochinchinensis (assembly GCA_947683425.1). Classification (NCBI taxonomy): domain Eukaryota; kingdom Viridiplantae; phylum Streptophyta; class Magnoliopsida; order Malpighiales; family Euphorbiaceae; genus Excoecaria; species Excoecaria cochinchinensis. Next base: position 12,716,192 of record CANTUQ010000073.1, on the reverse strand, counting down.
TGGAGCTCACATGAATGGCCTAGCCTTAGTGAAGAAAATCATGTGCCAAGTATTTTATTGGCTTATAATGGATACGGATTGTTCAAAATATGTGACGTAATGCCAGTTATGCCAGCAATACGCAAATTTGAGGCATGTGCCAGTTTCAGAGTTACATAATTTGACATCTCCATGGCCATTTGCAGCTTGGGGGATAGATATCATAGGTGAGATACGTCCTATAGGTTCTAATGGGCATAGGTTCATCATAGTCGCCATTGATTACTTCACTAAGTGGGTCAAAGCTGAATCTTTCAAAAAGGTTGATACGAGGGACATGGCTAAGTTCATTGAGCAGAATTTGATATGCAGATATGGCCTCCCACACCACATTGTATCTGATAATGGGGTACAATTCTTAGCAAAAACTAAACAGATGCTTCAGAAATATGGAATCCAGCATCATAAGTCTTCTCCTTACCGACCTCAAGCTAACGGCGCGGTTAAAGCAGCGAATAAAAATGTTACAAGAATATTGGCCAAGATAGTTCAGAGCTATAAAGACTGGGCAGAAAAGCTACCTTTTGCACTCTGGGGTTATAGAACCACAGTCAGAACCTCTACGAGAACGACACCATTCTCTCTGGTATATGGAACTGAAGTAGTTCTGCCAGTTAAAATTGAGCTGAAATCTTTAAGGGTAGTCATAGAAGCCGAGTTTCCAGAGGTAGAATGGGCACAACAGCGGTTATTGCAGTTAAATCTATTGGATGAAGATAGGTTGCGAGCTTATTATCACAATCAGGTTTATCAGAAGAGGCTAGCTCGGTCATTCGGCAAGAAGGTACAAAAGCACCCGTTGAAAGAAGGGGATTTGGTTTTTAAGATGATGAGGCCAGGAGTACCAGACATACAGGGAAAATTTAGGCCAACCTGGGAAGGTCCGTTCCTGCTGAAAAAGTTACTAACGAAGGGAGCATCGATTTTAGCAGATAGCGATGGGAATGAGTTCAAAGACCCGATCAATGTCGACAGATTGAAAAGATTCCATGGCTAAGGACTAAAATTAAAAGAAGAGAATAGTTTCCCCACGGGTCAAAAACTGATAAAAGGCGGCCTTGCTAAAATTGGGCGCTCTATCAGGGTGAAAACCGAAAAAAGGCATTCTGGGCAAAAATTAAGGGCCAAGAGAAAATTGTCAATCGAGGAAACCCGAGAGAGCTGATTGATAATAGGAGTTCGATGCTTATAAGATCTATTATGAGATTAGGGGTAGTCTTGTGTTTTTGAGTTATTGCCAATTAAGGATCATGTATGATGAAATCAAATCATCTAGAAATGTATGCAATTTTGCAATGAATAAAATCATTCAATTTATATTTTCATCGGATATTAGTTCTGTCTTAAAAAGAAATATCTCATTTATTTGTCTAATGACTATTCTCTAATCATTTTCATCGATAGGTGTCTAAGCAAATTGTGCTGGTCATCCTTAAGGGAGGTTCTGATAATAGCCTTCACTTCTCTTGTAGCTGCACTGAAAAAAAAAAGAAAAAAAAAAGGCCGTTAGAGATGAAAGCCGTGACTTGCTCTCTAAGCAAAAATTAGGACTAGGGCAGGGTGAAAACCTGGAAACAGGAATCCTACCCTACAAAAAAATAAAATAAAGAAAAGCCGCTGGATTGAGTGGGGTCCATTCCAAGCAAAAATTAGGTAAAGGATTATGTGAAAATCCCCAAAGGGATGCATTTCCCACAAAGAAAAGCTAGTGTGAAAATCTACAAGGGACGCACTACCTTTATAACAATGACTTCTGATACTTGGAATATTACTTCGGATGATCTCCATTCATGCGGATAGTGTATGATGCAGGGATATGAGTTAGAATCCTAGGCGTATGATCATTGACCGGGGGGCAAGGATGCACACCTGACAGTTCTCTTTGGGAGGTTTTGAGTTAGAGTCCCTAAAGCTAAGATGTCACTCTGCTGGATCCTTGAGGGGCATGGAGGAGCAGCCAAGCCGTATCCTCAATGGACCCTTGACCACCCAGGACATGGTCTATCCATTTTTGCGAGCATTTCAATATCATGTCATACAATTCATTTGCAAGCATTAGCATTTTTCTTTTTACACATACACACACAATTTCTTGTATATATTTCTGTGCCCATAATTTTGCAGGAAATGTCTAAGTGAAAACCATCGCCATTTGAGGATGGCACCCAAGCACTTTGTAAGTCTGGGGCAGACTCGGTGCAGCTCAAGAGAGCACTTCCCGCATTTTGTAAGTCTGGAGCAGACTCGGCGCATTGCCATTTGAGGATGGAACCCAAGCACTTTGTAAGTCTGGAGCAGACTCGGTGTAGCTCAAGAGAGCACTTCCCGCATTTTGTAAGTCTAGAGCAGACTCGGCGCATCGCTAATAGAGGTTGGCACCAAGCACTTTGTAAGTCTTATCAACGACTCGGTGCAGCTCAAGAGAGCACTTCCCGCATTTTGTAAGTCTAGAGCAGACTCGGCGCATCGCTAATAGAGGTTGGCACCAAGCACTTTGTAAGTCTTACCAACGACTCGGTGCAGCTCAAGAGAGCACTTCTTGCATTTTGTAAGTCTGAAGCAGGCTCGGCGCTTCGCCAATAGAAGTTGGCACCCCGGACTATGTAAGTTTTATCAGCGACTCAGTGCAGCTCAAGAGAGCACTTCTTCCATTTTGTAAGTCTGGAGCAGGCTCGGCGCATCGCCAATAGAGGTTGGCACCTCGCACTTTGTAAGTCTTATCAACAACTAAGTGCAGCTCAGGAGAGCACTTCCTGCATTTTGTAAGTCTAGAGCAGACTCGACGCATCGCCATTCAAGAATGTCCGCACTTCGTAGTCATGTCAGCAACTCAGTGCCATCCGGAAGGATAACATTCGCGATTTAAATCACAGCACTGTTTTCCAGGGAGCAGCTAGAAGGAGGCCGCCTCAGGTACGCGCTTCTTTCCCTTTTCTGATTTTGGCTCACATAGGCACCCATGCACTAGTCTCCCCAAAATTGGGGGCAACTGTAGACACTGGGTCCCGAGGCAGTTTAGATCAAGATTACCCAATGATGAAATTAAGTGTGCTTTTTTGTAGGCAAAAATGAAAGTTAGAAGTGATGATTTCCTTGTGAAATTGATTTATTAAAAATAAGTAAAAAGGTGTTTTAAAAATATTTTGAAAATGTTTTAAAAATTATTTTAAGATAAAAAAAAGTGAGTTTTGAAATTATAGTGTTTTAGCAAAATTTTTTTAAAAAAATTAAAAATAATTTTGTGAGTGTCGGCTTGAGGCAGCGCGATAGGCGCGCGCGTGGGCGTCCCTCGCCCGTGCGCCTCGCGCTTGGTGACGCCTGCAGCACGAGCGACACGTAAGGTGTCGCTCGCGCACTGCTGCGTGCGGCGACGCCCGTCGAGCGCAACGTGGCCGTCGCTCGCCCCTGCCGCGCGGCCGCATCCCCTCCAGCAGCCCTTATTTTTTGAGCTTTTTTACTCATTTTTTTGTAGAATTTAATTTTAAAATCCTTTTGTCTTCTAGCCCTTCAAATTCTCCAGTTTTTCGGTTTAATTGGGGATTAAATTAATTTAATTTTTTCATTAAAAATAGATTTATTTTGAGGTATAAAAAGGGTTTTTTGAGAGAGAAAAGGGGGGATTTTTTCTTAAGAAAAATTGGTTTTCTCTCTTCTTCTTCTTCTTTTTTCTTCTTCTTCAAGAACAAGTTCCCCAAGTATTTTTAATTTTTTTAATTTAATTCTTGAGACAAATAAATTAATTATTTGTTCTTGTGAATTTTCTTACTTCTTTTTTACAAATTTTCCTTAAGATAAATAAATTAATTATTTGTTCTTTGGAAAATTTTTTGTTATATATTTTATTTTTATAAATCAAGACAAGGCAATTGATCACCTACCTTCATTCATCACATCAAATTTTGAGGGTAAATATTTTAAGCTCAATCTTTTATTTAATTTTTGTTTCTAATTAATTAGCACCCATGTAGATTTTCTTTTGGATCTATTATTTTATTTTGTTTATGTTCATGTGATTTAGTCATAGATTTAATATTTTTAGCACATCTTATTTTTATTCTTATTTATTTATTTGATTGTTCATCTTTTGTTGTTATTTTTATTTTTATTATTGTTATCATCACTTTTGTCAATATGTTATTATTATTATTATTATTATTATTATTAGTATTATTATTTAACATGCTTTAACATATTTTATTTTTTTTATTTTTGCTTGCTTGATTGTTCATCTTCCTTTTTGTTATTGTTTATTATTATTATTATTGTTATTGTTAATATCATTATTACTTTTGTTTTATTATTATCATTATTGTGATTATTATCATCACTAGTATTATTATTATCATTATTATATTATTACTAATATCATTATTATTATTATTATTATTATTATTATTATTATTATTATTATTATTATTATTATTATTTTGTTAGTATTATTTGTTATTATCATTATTATTATTGTCATTGTTGCTATCATTATTATTATTACTCTTACTCTTAGTATTATTATTATTATTATTATTATTATTATTATTATTATTATTATTATTATTATTATTATTATTATTATTATTATTATTATTATTATTATTATTCTTGTTGTTGTTGTTATTATTAGTTTTATTATTCTTGTTTATTGTTATAATTTGTTATTGTTATTTTTATCATTTTTGCTCTTTTTGCATGTTGAATTGTTAATATGTTAAGTTACTTGTTTTTATTGGGTCATTTAATTGATTTGTCACTTAATGCATGTTATTTTATTTATTTTTATGTGTTACATATTAATTCATTTTTTATTACTAACATCATTTTTATTTGTGTTTTTTTTTTATTTCAATACTTATTTTTCATGTATGAGTTTTTTTCAATGACAAGTGTGAGCCCATGGAGATTTGAAGACACCAATTTGGTGGGATTTGTCTTGTTTATTATTGTTTATCATTTTTGTATTTATTCACTATTTTATTATGCAATTTGTAATAAGTTTATTTATTTTTATGCACCTAAATTAAAAAATAATAAAAAGGTGCCTAAAGGCATCATGGGATTAGATGATCTTTCTAGTGTTCTATTGGAAAGAGGTGCCTAAAATATCTCATAATTGCCCAAGATCAAAAGACGCAAACCCTCTCGGACCCTAAAAGCGGGTTCCCAGGAACGGATTGGGTCCGGCGCGCGTCACAATAACCATATTACTATTTAATAATACCTTACTACATTTGTATGTACATTATCTTATAAGCATCAGGTCCCATGTTTTACATTTATATAACTTCATCTATGCTTATGCTACATATACCAATTACGGTACACTTTCTTTTATTTATTATTCTCTTACATTTTTTTTTATAATTTACACTTAAATTATGTAACCTTAAATTTCCCTTTTAATACACCTGACACTTTGTTTCCTTAAGAATTTCCAATATTGTAAGGCCCCAACTTGTACACCAGTCATCTTGTATACCATTGGAGTATGAGAGTGTCCTAAGTGGAGTAGTGGGTTAAGTGTATATGTTTGGGGAATAATTGGTATTAAGTGGAAAGCTAGAGTTAAAATTATCATTGAACCTTATGGACTAAATTGCATAAAATGGATTATTCAATACACTAATGCATGAAGTTAACTAATTAAGAGGTTAATGTATGATTTCAAAGATGTTAAAGGAGTTAGAAGGGAATTTGATGAAAGAACCAATCACAAGTGGGCAAGTGTGTGTATTGGATTTAAAGAAGAAAAATGGATAAGCATGGCTTTATAAGCCATGTGGGTGGTGGATTTGGGAACTGAATCCGCCCCCTTCCTCTTTCCCCTCTCCATCCATTTCTTCTTCTTTAAGTCCTTAAATCCTCCATATAATTTGTGCTCAAGTATTTTTAAGGTTAAATAAAAGACCTCAAGTATTTGTGCTAGCTAAGAGGTAAGTGATTGATAGCTTTCTTCTCCCTCATCCATGGCTCTTGGTGGTTAGGGTCAAGGGTTTATTTTTTAAATGATGAATCTTTATTAATTTGTAATGGAGATATCAAGTGGAGCCAAAGGAAAATATAAGATTGGAGAAGGAGGAGCCAATTGAGCTTAGACTAATTGGGATCAAGGTTATATAGTGGATTTTTGGGTGTCAATTTCTGCTCTTGCCACCTCATCCTTCTATATGCAATATAAGTGGGTTAAGAGAGAGAAAACCTTTTCCTTTTGCATGTGATTTTCAGTTGGTTTCTCTCTCAAAGTTTTGATCTTCTTCTTCTTCCTTTCGTGTGCCATTTCTTCAAATCTTAGATTTCCATAATTTTTGTTGATGATTAATTGATGCATTTGTTGTGCTGAGTTTAAGAGTTAATAGGGTAAGTTGTTAGTTTAGTGTGTTCTTTATCTCCTTCTACTTCTTCTTTGATTTTGAGCTGATGTGGAAATTGATTCTTGGATCCAATTATAGAAATGAATGTTTGATTGTAGTGGTTGAAACAAAGAAGGACAAAGGGAAGGAAAAGGTGAGAGAACTTAGCGCTAAGTAAGCTATTAGAGCATAGGAGTTTCAGGCTTGGGAAACTTGCTTATTTGTGTGTAAAATTCTTAAATGCCTTAAATTAATGTGTGTGTTAGTGTATTGTGTTGAATGGAATTAAAAATATGTGAAGGTTGGGTTGGATTGTTTGTTATGTGTTAATAGTGAGCTTAAACCCTAATTTCCAAGTCCTGGAAATTGTTATGTAAATTATGAAGAGATGAGCTTGTAACATGAATTTGAGCATGCTAATGTGTTTATATATGTGTTAAAGAAGCTTGGTTTGAGTCAGTCGTACCAATTCAGTCAAGTGGAAGTTAATTGGGTGTGGTAGTGTGAAAATGGTATGTGTTATGTTTTTAATCTAGTTGAATTGGTTAGGTCATAAAATGAGATTTGGAAGTCTAGTAAGTATGAAACTAATTGGATTGAACTTATATTGAACATACCCTAAAATGTTGTAGAAATAACTTTGAGGTTTTGAGAACTCTAAAGCCTTCTAATGTGCATATAAATGTAGTTGAATTCCTGTAAGAGGGCTTTTGGATAGAAGTTGTGTTCCTTTAGCCACAACACCTTGAATTTAGGCTTGAATAAAATGAAATTTGTACCATTTGCAAGTCAGTATGTAGACAAACATTTGGTTAGAAGGCCAGGATGGCAGAAAATAACATTAGGATGGGTTTTGGAAGTCAATTGTGTGAGTATTGTGAAGTGCATGAGAAAGAGGTCAAAGAATGGAGCTTTGAACAAATTGTTCAGACTCTGTCGCAAGTGCTATAGAGTGCTCTGATGGGCAGAATTGTTAGCTGGTGTTCTGTTGTGCATTTTTTAATGATGCAACATACCGCAAGTATACGGTGTACCGCAATAGTACTTAAGATGTCGATCCCACGAGGAACGTCTTTACACACTATTACTAATTGATTTTAATCTTGTTTACAATGATAATAAATTTGATGGTTGAATTAGAACTACTTAATTTAAGCCTAATTTATGTTTATCAGAAGAAGATAAATAGTATATGAATGAAGAACTAAACATAATGAATTTGATCCATCATTTTGATTTACATTTATTCATCTTTCATGCAAGCCAAGTTAGAATAAATTTTTAACTCACTCTCTCGACATGAATTAAAATGCCTAAAACATACAATTAAAATTCTAACTCACAATTTTCATTAATGAATTAGAGGTTTCTAATTACATATTTTAAGAATAGACACTAACCTATAGCAATTATCTCAATATACCAATCTCTTGAATATATCTTAATAATGAAATTCTATTAGATGTCAGATAAAGTAAACTCTCGAATTACTTTAATTTATAAAAATCATACAAAAGATACTAATAGAAAATCTACAATGAAAGACTATTAAAGTAGATGAAAATAGAAAGAATAAAAACATGTAAATTCATTAAAATGATATTCATAGAAATATTGGAGAAGAATTAAACATAAGAGAACAAGATAGAAGCCTTTCAACCCTTTTTCCCAATCTCTTGAAATAGATTTTCTCCTCCTTGATCTTCTTCTTCAAATCATAAAAACTAACTAAGAAAAATTAACTAAAGAAAAGAAAACTGTTTAACTAAAATACAGAAAATTACTCAATAAGAATTCCACATTAAAAATTACAGTTAAACTAATATTTATAGATAATAATTGAAAGTTGATGTCCCTTGAAGATGTCTCTTGAGAATGGTTGCAAAGTTTGGTGAAAGAAGACAACTTTTCATGTGTCTTTTGGCCCAAAACCGTCCAACGGTCGTTTCTGTCGCACTCGCAACGGTGTCGCTATCGCGACAGAGCGCGCTTGCCCGTTTTCTTCTTCCCTTCTTTCTTTCGGTTTTCACTTCCCTCTCTGGCCAGTCACGTCGCGTTACTCCCCATCACGGCGTGTCTTCTCGCGTGTGTGGCGTGACTGGCGTTCACGTCTCACTTCCTCCTCTCCTTTCTCTTCTCTTCTCTTTTCCCTTCCTTTCCTGGCCTCTCTAACGCGTCACGTCGCGTGACCTTTGCTCACGCCGTGACCTCTCCTCTCGCAGCTCCTCCTCTTCTTTTCTTTCTCTTTTTCTTCTTTCTCTTCTTCAGTCACGTCACGTGACCTTAGCTCACGGCGTGACTCGTCTCTTGCAACTCCTCTCTTCTCTTCTTTTCCTCCTTCCTCTTTGTTCTTCTCAGCACAATCACGTCACGTTACCTCTGGTCACGTCGTGATCTGCTCCTCTATCGTGATTCTCTCATTCTATTTACTTCTTCTTCATTTTTTCACCTAAAAACACAAATAACAACATAAACATGCACTCTAATACAAATAATCATAAATTAACACATCACATTAAATTTTACAAACAATTATATGATTAATTACATAAACTCACACAAAATAAATAATACTTCAATTTAGCTCCTATCAAATTCCCCCACACTTAAGCATTTGCTTGTCCCCAAGCAAGAGAAAAGAAATGAATCAGCCAATAATTACAAAGTAACGTTCATTCAGCATATACACTAAAGTTGCAAAGATCAACTATCTCAAATACTCACACATATCAGTAGATCAAAATTCAAATTATGCATTGAAAATTTAACAAGTTTCCTAACTTTACTACTTCCAACATAAAGAATATAAAGTCTCAAAAACTAAACATGAATCAAAGAGAGAAAATTGATCATAAAAGTTAAAAATTTAAGATTGCTAATCACCTTTTAGGACAATTGAAGCTCCCTTACCCTTAATCAAATCTCATGGCATTTTTAGACTCTTTTTCTTTTATATTCTTTCTTACATGGATATATATATATATATTTTTTTCATTTAATTCCATGCATAGCAAGAGAAATTAATATGGGTGCGTTTTACGCTCCATCCCATATTTTTGAAATTTTGAATATACATCTTGCTATTTTTTTTCTTTTCATAACTTAAGTGGGTGCATTTTATGTTCCATCCCACTTTTAACTTTGCTTTTATTTTTAGTCCTCATCCATTATTGAAAAGAAATAAGGGCAAGTATTATGGCTATAGTTTCCATAAGCAACTAGAAAACTTAAAATTTGAAACAAAATGAACAAATTCTAACTTTAAAAACATGGTAGGTAAAGAGACTAAATAATCTATGTTGAAATAAGTAAAACCAAATAACTTGAAAAACTTAAAACACATACCAAAAATTTTGAAAAACTGATAAAAATGAGCATAAAAAAATAATAGACTTAACAACCTATATAATATACCAAATAAACAATGCTTTATAATAAAACTTACTTAAAAACTTAATTGAAATATAAAAAAACACAAACAAAAATAATCATGCAATTTCCATACATAATACATACACAAACTCACAAAAACAATCACAAATATCACAACACATAACACAATCACTCCCCCACACTTAGAACCAACATTGTCCTCAATGTGTAGGAATGGCACACAAAAACAAGTAAAAAGAAATAAATGAAATGAAATGAAATTAAAGAAAACTCCCCTATCATGGTGATGGTGGAGGCGATGGAACCACAAAACCCGATTGTATCAAGAAGTTATCAAACTTGTACTCCAGCCTCCTTTGACGTCGCTCAATGGAAGATAATTGCTCTTGCATATTAGATAGCATTGAGGGAATGTTATGGCTGGATGAGCCAACTTCAGGAGCAGCAGCTGGAATATCAGCCATCTCCTCATCTTCACTTGCCTCCTCCTCACCTTCTTCTTCTTGTTCCTCAACTTGTGGCGCAGCATTTCCAGCAATATCCCTCCAACATGATCGAGCACGTGCCGGAATTTCCTGAAAATTATTGCCAATAACTTCTCCACGAACTAACATAGTCTTATTAAAATAATGGCAAGGAAAAACTCTATAGTAGGCATCAAGATCAACATTTAAATTGTTTGCAATACTAGAAATAACATGTCCATGTATTAAAGGTGAATCATGCTTATGTACACATTGCAACAATTGACTTACTAACCAAAAAGGCCAACATACGTCCTTGCGTTTATGTACACACCACATCAAAAACAACTCATTATATGAAACTCTATTGAATTCAGACCTATTAAAAACTAAAGAAGCTAAAATCCTATGCAAAATCCAATATCTTAAATCTTTAATAAACATGGATTTAGCATCCCTAGCCCTATAACGAGTTTGTAAATAAGTTAAAAATGTCCAAAACTCATGTGGCTTAAACGATTTAGGTGGCTCAGTCAAACCAGCTTGAGAAAATCTAAATATCCTATTCATCATAAAATAGGTTAAAGTATAAGATATACCAGCCATCCTAAAGTCTAACCAATTCTCATTATCATCATTCTTTTTTAATGTGGTATAAAATTCTAAAACTAAATCAGGACGCACATTTTCATGCATAGAGGCAAATTTAACCAACCCACATACCCTTAACATATCATTAACTACTTCTAGCATGCCAATTTGATTGAGTAAAGAGTCAGGAAAATATTTACATTGCATCAAATGCCTATTACGAAGAGTTAAATACCTGCTACCTTCATCTACAGAGAAAATAGGAAACAATGCACCATAATGAGAAGCAATGTTCACCACTTCACCTTCCTGCCCTTCTTGTTCAATCCGAGAAACAGAGGGATTCTTTGTTCTCACCATATTTGATTGTTTGTTAAACAAAGAATGAAAATTACAGGGAAGTAAAGCTGTAAACAAATGAAGAAATTAACCAAACAAAATACACAAAAGAAAAACAGAAAAGATACAAGAAAAAGGAATGTAAACAGAGAACAAATTATAAACGAAATGTGATTTAGTTGTGAAAATGCCGAAATTAAATGCAATGAGAGAAAGAAGAAATGAAAAGAAAAATGAAAATAAAATGACAAACCTGGAAATAGAAAGCAAAACCCAAAATCCCTAAGTCAAATGAAGAAAAGAGAAAAGAAATGGAATGCTAAAATGAAGAATTAGAAAAAAACGAAAAACAAGCAGAGGATGGAAATTCGAAAGTCTCTGTGGAAGAATAAAGAAGAAGAAATGAAGAAATATGGCTAATGAAGGTCTTGTATCTCGTGACCTGTGTAGGGAGAAATAAAACTAACAGAGACAAATGAAGGGTTAAGTGAAATAAAGCCAAGGGAAAGAAAAATTGGAAAGGTCACGACTTTTAGGGTTTGAAAATTTTAAGTTCCCGCTTTTAATGTGTTTTAATTCCTAAATGGTTAGATTAAGTTAATGTAATTGGAATTAAATCATCTAAAGCAGAAAATAAAGCAAAACAAAACAAAATAATATAAAAACAATAAGTGAAATAAGAAAATAAAAGAAAAGAAAAGAAAAAATTTAAAATATACCTGATGGAGATCACGGCGTGAGGTAACGTCACGACTCGTGACGCTTCGCTTACCTGGGAGAAGTCCTTCGCCTCAGCCCCTCACGTCGCGTGAAGGTGAATCACGACGTGCTCCCCTGCAGAAATCACATTCTGTTTATGCTTCAATGCCTTCTGTCGCGATCGCAATACTTGCCGCGATCGCGACAGAAGCCAATGTCTGCAAAAATTTTTTTTTTATTTTATTTTTTTGTGCATTTTTTAATGATGCAACATACCGCAAGTATACGGTGTACCGCAATAGTACTTAAGATGTCGATCCCACGAGGAACGTCTTTACACACTATTACTAATTGATTTTAATCTTGTTTACAATGATAATAAATTTGATGGTTGAATTAGAACTACTTAATTTAAGCCTAATTTATGTTTATCAGAAGAAGATAAATAGTATATGAATGAAGAACTAAACATAATGAATTTGATCCATCATTTTGATTTACATTTATTCATCTTTCATGCAAGCCAAGTTAGAATAAATTTTTAACTCACTCTCTCGACATGAATTAAAATGCCTAAAACATACAATTAAAATTCTAACTCACAATTTTCATTAATGAATTAGAGGTTTCTAATTACATATTTTAAGAATAGACACTAACCTATAGCAATTATCTCAATATACCAATCTCTTGAATATATTTTAGTAATGAAATTCTATTAGATGTCAGATAAAGTAAACTCTCGAATTACTTTAACTTATAAAAATCATACAAAAGATACTAATAGAAAATCTACAATGAAAGACTATTAAAGTAGATGAAAATAGAAAGAATAAAAACATGTAAATTCATTAAAATGATATTCATAGAAATATTGGAGAAGAATTAAAAATAAGAGAACAAGATAGAAGCCTTTCAACCCTTTTTCCCAATCTCTTGAAATAGATTTTCTCCTCCTTGATCTTCTTCTTCAAATCATAAAAACTAACTAAGAAAAATTAACTAAAGAAAAGAAAACTGTTTAACTAAAATACAGAAAATTACTCAATAAGAATTCCACATTAAAAATTACAGTTAAACTAATATTTATAGATAATAATTGAAAGTTGATGTCCCTTGAAGATGTCTCTTGAGAATGGTTGCAAAGTTTGGTGAAAGAAGACAACTTTTCATGTGTCTTTTGGCCCAAAACCGTCCAACGGTCGTTTCTGTCGCGCTCGCAACGGTGTCGCTATCGCGATAGAGCGCGCTTGCCCGTTTTCTTCTTCCCTTCTTTCTTTCGGTTTTCACTTCCCTCTCTGGCCAGTCACGTCGCGTTACTCCCCATCACGGCGTGTCTTCTCGCGTGTGTGGCGTGACTGGCGTTCACGTCTCGCTTCCTCCTCTCCTTTCTCTTCTCTTCTCTTTTCCCTTCCTTTCCTGGCCTCTCTAACGCGTCACGTCGCGTGACCTTTGCTCACGCCGTGACCTCTCCTCTCGCAGCTCCTCCTCTTCTTTTCTTTCTCTTTTTCTTCTTTCTCTTCTTCAGTCACGTCACGTGACCTTAGCTCACGGCGTGACTCGTCTCTTGCAACTCCTCTCTTCTCTTCTTTTCCTCCTTCCTCTTTGTTCTTCTCAGCACAATCACGTCACGTTACCTCTGGTCACGTCGTGATCTGCTCCTCTATCGTGATTCTCTCATTCTATTTACTTCTTCTTCATTTTTTCACCTAAAAACACAAATAACAACATAAACATGCACTCTAATACAAATAATCATAAATTAGCACATCACATTAAATTTTACAAACAATTATATGATTAATTACATAAACTCACACAAAATAAATACTAAATTATACTTCAATTTAGCTCCTATCATGTTCTGTCATGGGCACGAGCATTGCCTCGAGCACGACAGAAGCCAAAGTTTGGTTCTGTCGCGGGCGCGACTTGTGCCGCGAGCACAACTGAGGATTGAGTTGAGTTCTGTCACGAGCGGGACAAAGTCTCAAGTCTAAAATGTTTTCTAAGTGTTCTATTTTCGGTGAGTTATGCTATGGGCCTATGCATGATTATATATGTGGAAGTTATAAATGTAAGGATCTATATAGAAGTGTATAAATTGTGAAACATGAGATAAAATGTTAAACTATCTATATGTGGATGACACCATCGATACTATGATGTTTCATGAGAATGTATGAATGTTATATTCTATGAAAAATGAACAATAATAAATGATTAGTAATTTAGCCTACAAGTCGAGTAGTGGATAGATAGGCATGCTTATAGGGTCTAAGTGCTGCAGCCGAAGTGTCTGATACCTTTCGGAATCTTTAATGCGTATCGAATCCTTATTGGGTTCATTTATATATATTATCTTTTATTGACTATTTATGTACCTATGAGTACTGGTGCGAAAGTGCATATCTTCAGATACAAATGTGATTGCTGTACTCTCGAGTACTGATGCGATACCCATTATCCACGTCTATGAATTACAGGCAAGGTAATAATAAAATGGGTTAACTTATAATGAGCAAAGTGAATGTAATGTGTTATCTGATTGCCATACAATATTATGATATGTGAATACAACTTTTAATGATGCTGAATTCATACTAAGGCATGATTAATACTATGATTCTGCGGCATGTATATAATATAGCAAGATTGTTAAGCATGTATATTATATTGCTAAAAGAATTATTTTATATATGTGCATGTAGTATGTTGTTTCCCCACTAAGCGTTATCGCTTAGCACGGGTTTCTAATCCATGTAGGTTCTGAAGCGATGCGAACGTGAAGGACAGTCCCGTATTCCAATTGGTCAACATACTAGGACTCTTTATTTAGTGTAGGTTTTTGATATTTTGTATTATGTATTATGTGTTATGTAAACGATAACTTTTAGTATGTAAAGAGATAATATGTAACTCCGAAACAAAATATGTAATTTTAAGTTCATTGTTGTATAAAAGTATGAGTTTTGAATGTGTATTTCGCTGCGTATGTGAATGAAATTTATTAATTTAGGTTTTGCATTTGTTTTGAGAAGCAATATGCATGTGTAATGCGTGTTGTGACGACCGTTCTCGACTAACTTAGCGAAACTTTTGTGCAGTCGGGAATAGGCGTTATAGGTTGTGGTATTAGAGCCTAGGTTTAGTCATTTTTGGACATAGTGTAGAATAGGATGCGTATAGTTGTGTTGACCTAATGTGGACGTCCTTGTGTATGTATCAGATCAATGGATCCTTCTCACGACGCTAGAGAAGAGACTGCTGAAATCCTCGAGAACCTGAAGTGTTTGAGTCTAGTTAGTTTGTGCCAACAAGTGTGGGATGTGATATTCCAATGGTATGAATGGAAGCTTTGCTCAAGATGTCGCAAGACATGGCAAGGGTGATTAATCGTATGATAGCACCAAAAGCCCCGTTAGAATCTTTGAGAAAGCACGGTGTAGAAGAATTCTATGGTACTAGTTTGGATAAATCTTATAAGGCTGTGTAACACCCCAATACCCCTTGGGAGGATATCGGAGCGTTAACACTAATACATACACAACCAAATACGCGACCATTTATATACACTAAAGCGAAAGCAATAATAGTAAATAATTCAGAATATAATTTGGGCCAAACAAAATACTCTTATACTATATGTAAGCACCGTGTCCCGGAGCGGTCCGGATCAGAGGTTGCCCTGTGATGAAATCAGTGTCCAAGCCTGTATGGGAGGTTGGATTTAGAGGTTTTAGCCCCGCGTTCCATGAGAAGTGAGGTTTTTATCATTCCTGGGCCGAAGGAGAGGAAAACAGAGGTTTTTTCGAGTCAAAGGGCTTTTTGTCCTCCACAGACGGCCAGCCCGTCTGTCGAGCCGGCCCGTCGCTCCGAGTCACCGACGGCTCTAGGTATTTTCCGACGCCCGTCGAAAAATCACCGCCCCTGTCAGAATGCCGCCTGGTTTCCCGGAGCACGCAACCCTTCCGATGCCCGTCGGTGGATGTGGCAGGGCCATCGGACTAATCCTTGTGTCAGAAGGATTCTTCCGACACCCGCCTCTATACACCGACGCCCGTCGGTTGTGTCTGGCTATAAAAGCTCCGGATTTTCATTTGAAAAGGGTTGGAAAAATTTTCAAAAGAGGAAACTCTGCCCAATTTCAAGCACATTTTCTCTCTCTTCCAAAAACACTTTTTCTAAAGAAATCTATTGAATCAAGGATCAAATTAATCAAAGGGAACTAAAAGCTAATTAGTTTTCTTTAGATTTTGACTCCAAAATCGATTTTCTGAGGGATTGAAGGTGAAATATCTCATTTTCTCTCTTTAATCTTTCATCTTTGCTTCTCATGGAATGCGCGGGGCTCTAATTGACACAAGAATCTCACCTGAAGCGATTATCTGAGGGTAAATATTCCGGATTATTTCTCCATATTTATTTCTCATTTTGTGCAATTTTTGAATATCTATCATTATTTTCTTTTATCTTGACTCCCTTATCTCTTTTTGGGATAAAATTCTTTTTTTGACTTTGAAAAGGTTTTTTTTCTCCCTCTCCATTCTGTTTTTTTCGGAGACAGAGGTGACCGACGGGTCATCTTTATCACCGACGCCCGTCGGTCACCCATCTACAGACGCCCCTCCGTGAGTGACAAATGGGCATATCGGATACCCGAACCGACGCCCGTCGGTCAAACAAGGAAGGCCGTCGGTGGGTTCTGTCTCCCTCCTTTTAAACTTTTTTATCTCTTCCAAGTCTCCTTGACTCCTTATGTGTTAATTTTATGTATATTAACCTCTCTTAACTTTCTGTGAGTGTACATCGGTCCTCCTGGATTATCTCGAGCTTGAGCGGCTATCTACCATGTTTGGAGGATCTCGTCCGGTTTAGTTTCCTAATCCTCTTGTTTCATTTCTTTTATTGATTATCTTATGTATATGGATGTACTCCTTTCATATCCCGTTGATGTATAGAAATGACTCAATGGTTTTATATTTAATAAAATGAGATTTACACAAAACAAGGGTCCAATGCCCTACTTCCATAAAAAAAAAAGATCATCACAAAATTTTAATAACGATGCATGTGAGGACCAAAGTCCTCAAAATAAGCAATATCCCGATTTATGCATGCTTCGCACATTTATAAAAGGGAGTTGTATTCCGCTCCTTGTATTTATTGTAATCTATTGCTTTCATTATTTACTTGATCATTTACGGCTTTCCGAATGTGAATAAATGCGTCTTTTAATCAACTGCATAGTGTGGAGAGAGAGCGAATTAATGACATTAAAATTTGATCATAAACTAATTGAGGTAGAAATAGATGAGAAATCCCGGACCCAGCTCTGGTCTTTGGGCTCGAGAGGTTAGAGGTTATCCTCCAAAATACTTCTTGGGTCACGAGGCTTTAGCGCTAATCCTAGGCTCTTTAGGGTGAGAAGTTCACCTTCCATGATCCCTCTAGCTGGCCCAAAATGGATACCAAGCGCAGTCTTAGGCTCTCCGAAGCGAGAGTGACTTTCCCAATGTTTTATTGGATGGCGACTCCATGATACCTCCATGTTGCCCAACATAGACGCACTTGCGATTTATTGCAAGCTGTCAATGGACCCGCAAATGCCCCCGATCGCCCACGTGCGGGCGGTCGAACGGGCTGCTGCATCGGGATCCGGCGCGCGTCACACTATATATATAAACTGTATATAATACAAAAGCTTTATACCTAATACATATACATCTTCGGTACATATACAAATATAGTTAACATTTACATATGAACACTATACTTTCTATCTACATAATGATGTTACTCAAAACATCACAAACTCTATTTCTATCTTATACAAAAAGAGATCAAAACAAAACTCCTAGTGGCCTTGCCGCGCAGATGCCTGCTCACTGATCCGAACCTGTAAACCTACACGGAAACAAACATCCGTGCTAAGCGATAACGCTTAGTGGGGATGAAAATAAAGGAAAGGACTTCTACCGAAGTCGCACACACATCACATGCATCATTTATACCATCATGCTCAATACAACATCAGTATTCACATAGTCTATACAATCTTATGTTCACATGCATATGAGCTTATTCATTTATATATCATATATAATCTCATATTCACATGTATATAAACTTTTATTCATTAACAGGTCATGTATACATATTCTCATTCTCAAGCAAAGGCATATATACAAAACAAGACTTATACATCAACACTTGTACACTTCAAAACATATAATAGGAATAGCCTTAAATCCTTTAGTTGTGGATACGGGCGCTATATAATCAGAAGACCGAAGTCTTAGAACATGTACTATATCATATTTGTATCTATATGACCATCTCAGGGGTCGGCCGTTTTGCCCAAACGGGGCGGTCGGTAGCAGCTGCGCGGTAACCCTTTATAAGCATGCTTATCTATCCACTACTTTGACTCTCAGGCTGTACATATAGACTCTATACGCTATATCTTATACATTATATCTCTCAAGCATTATAACATGATCCAATCCTATATAATCAATATCACATGGCATGTCATGCTTAATAATCAAAAAGAATGTAAACATTTGGGTTCACTGTCGCAATCGGGACAAAAAGTTGCGCTCGCGACAGAAGCCAGATAGCATAAAGACTCTATAAATTATACCGAAAGCATTATAATAACTCAAGCATTATATAACAATTAAGATTATAGAGCATGTCGTGTTCAACACTAACTCTTATGCCGTGGCATTATTTAGCCAGATAACTAATCTTGTAATCATTTGGTAAACTTAAACATACATGGTATAGACCACGGAAACATTCCGGGGTAATACGGGTTCAATTCGGGGAGAGAAACACCTAAAAATATACAAATTAGTTGAGGGAAAAGGTGGGGAATTCATTCATGTCAACCATAGGCTCTAAATCAAGAGGAAAATCACTCTTATGACCTGCTCTGTCGCGCTCGCGATAGAAGGCTCCGTCAAGAACCTTCACGAGACTGCTTCTCACCTCAAACTTGCATCGTCTAAACCGACCTATAGACATCATTTTTAGGCAAAACACTCTTCTTAACAATAATTCCATAGGATGTTATCTTTAAAATGGGGCAATTTCAGGACGTTTGGACATGTAAAACAAAAGATATGAGCTAAATAATCTATACTGCTCCAGTAACCCGACTCAAACAAGGATGCTACAGTTTTGGCCAATTTTCAGGGTCTTAGAGCAAGAATGTTCTCAAGGTCATTTCTGGGACCTATGTAGGAATTGAAGTTATGGTTCTAATGGATCAAGAATTACTCGATTTAGAGATGTAAAACTCTACTTATGGAAAAAACATTACACAGAGGCAGATAAAAAATGAGCAAAATTTGCCAAAACCAAACTTTATCATCACAACTATATGGTAACCCGTCTAACAACATCAACACACATTCAAATGATCAAGTTACATACTTATAAACATATATACACATATCATAAGCACCGCCAGTAATCAAAATGAATGTCTAACAAATATACTCTAAAAGAGCAGCTGAGCTAATTAAAGCTCATCAAGCATCTCTCTATTCAAACATGTCTCTATTCAAACATATTTCATGTAAACACATGCAAGAATAATAAAATCACACTCGATCCCAACCTCTAGGAAGCTTGATCTCAACTCTCTATTCAGCTCCAATCTTCTCTTTGCCTTTATCTACTCTCTTGTCCAAAGCTTTGAACAAACCATACCAAAACACTTGAGTTAATCCTTATTTCTACTTTAAATCAAAAATAGAAATTAAACAGAAGAAGAAGACCAATGCTATCATAATAGTACTACTTACCTCTTCTAAAAAACCCACTCTCTTAATCCCAAACCAAGTGATTCTCTTAAGAACAACACAAATGAAGAAAAAAGGAACAAGAGAGAGGGCAAAGCAAGGTAGAATGGCTGACCAAAGAAAAATAAAGAAAGAAGAGCAAAGGGGCCAAAAATAACGTGAAAGAAGAATGGGAAGTTGGTCAATGTTAATCCAATATTTACTATTCATATTAATGCCCACTAACCTCATTAATTCATCTTAATCAAAAAAGTCCGATGCCAAGTGTCACTCTCCCTTGTAGCCATGTGTCAATTCCCTACGACGCCACTTGTCAAACTCCTACGCTGCCACGTGTCCGATACACATCAAATAATCCAACTCAAATAGGCTTCACGTGAAGCATTCTGTCGCGCCCGCGACACTATCATGCTCGCGATAGAACCCACACACAAGTCACTTACTCAAATACACTCTCTTATACACACAAACTCTTGAATTTCCTAACAAAAATTCCAAAATTCTACTAGGGTCAAATCGGGTTGTTACAGGCTGAGTTTTGGATTGAGAAGGTTCAGAGGTGTCCTCCTGAACAAAAGGTGGAATGTGTGATTACTTTGCTTCAAGGATCTGCCTACAACTGGCAGAAATTAGTCTTAAGGCATCCAATGCTTCTGAACCCGATTACATGGGAATTCTTTATACAGGAGTTTCGAAATAAATTCATCACTAAGGCATATCAAGAATCTAATTGGAAGCAATTTCTGAATCTGAGATGGAGAGCTATGTCTGTAGCTGAGTATGAGAAGGAGTTCTGTAGGCTCAGCAAGTATGGCCCTACAAGCATGCTTGCAGAAGAGTTCAAATGCCAGCAATTTGAGGAAGGTTTGAATAGGCCAATCAAGGAACTGCTGATCTCCAAGACCACTTTACAGACTGTGAGCTACTATCAGATAGTACAGGTAGCCATGGGAGTGGAAAGATTACAGGAGATTCAGAGAGAAAGAATGCAGAGGAGGAATTCTAATAAAGGTGGGCCTATTCAGGGAAGAGAATAAGAGAATCACAAGTGGCACCTTCAGCTGAGTCAGCTAGTAACCCAGCTACCAGGGGCAGGAAGCAAGGGTCGTCTTATGCATCTGGTGCCGGTAGAGGTGTATCGGGTAATAGAAGTGATGTACCTGAGTGTCCCTATTGCTGCAAGCATCATAGAGGTGAATGTTGGAAATTGATTGGTGCATGCTTTAGATGTGGGAGTACTGAGCATTTCTTAGCCAACTGTTCTAAGGCCTATGAGGTGGCAGGGAATTAGCAAGAGGCTAGTAGAGGTGGATCTAACTTATCTCCAGTTAACCGAGGAAGAGGTAGAGGACGTGGTAGAGGTAACTAGTCCCGAGGTGGTACAATGTCTGAATCTATTGATCGGCCTCCAATAGTGCCGGCAAGGGCATATGCAATGACGGCTCATGAGGAGCAGGATGCGCCAGATGTCATAGCAGGTACATTTTTACTCTTTGATATAGAAATATTTGCATTGATAGACCCTGGATCTACGCATTTATATGTGTGTTCTAAGAAATTATGTGGTAAGATGTCTGATGTTGAGCATTTAGATTACGATATATGTGTAACTAGTCTGTTGGGGAATAGTGTCATTGTGAACAAAGTGTATAGAAATTGCCCTTTAATAGTGCAAGGTCAAGTGTTTCCTGTAGACTCGATTGAGTTGCCTTTTGATAAATTTGATTTAATATTGCGTATGGATTGGTTGAGTAAGCACCGAGAGGTAGTTAACTGTAGAAGGAAATGTAACAACCCAATTTTGACTCTAGTAGTTTTTGCAATGTTTTATCGGGTTACGATAAGTTTAAGAGTAAAATAAGACATAATTATAAGTGGTCGCAAGTGATATAGTATAAAGATTTTTGGTTGTGCAAGAGTGGTATTAGAAGAGGAGTGAGTGGCCTGTGTGAGGGTTATGTCACGAGCGCAACAAGCGTCGCAAGCGCGACAAAACACTCCAGCGGAAGTTTTTTAGCTAGTTTGAGAGATTTTGAGATGGGGTTTTGACATGTGGCAGCGTAGGTGTAGACACCGGGTCCCGAGCAGCCTATATCAGGATTACCCAATGATGAAATTAAGTGAGCCGATTTATAGGCAAAAATGAAAGTTGGAAGTGATGATTTCCTTGTCCAATTTGATTTATTAAAACTAAATAAAAATATATTTTAAAAATTATTTTGAGACAAAAAGGGTATATTTTGAAATTATAGTATTTAGTAAAAAGTTTTAAAAAAATAAAAAAAAATATTTTCGCAAGTGTCGGGGCTGCGGCAGCGCCTGCGAGGCGTGCTTGCCCGTGCGTTGGGACACGCGCAGCGTCCAGCGCGCGCTGCTGCGCGAACGACATGCTGGGTGTCGCGCGCGCTGCCTTGCACGCGTGCTGGGCGCAGCGACACCCGCCGGGCATCGCTTGGCCCCTGGCGCGCGCTCCTCGTCCAATTCTGTTGTTTTTCCGTTTTTTGGCCTAAAAAATGGTTTTTTCTTCATTTTTTTGTGAAATTTAATTCTAAAACTTTTTGAATTCCAAACTCTTCAAATTCATCAGTTTTTTTGTGATTATTGAAATTAAATCATTTTAATTAAATTTAATAAAAATCTGAGTTTTTTTGGGAGGTATAAAATCATTTTTGGAGAGAGAATTAAGGGGGGATTTTCTTTAGAGAAAAATTATTTTCTTCTTCTTTTTTCTCAAGAACAAATTCTCTCAACTTTCGAAAAGATTTTCCTAGGATAATTCTCAAAGCAAAAAGAGCAATTTTTGTTCTTGGGAATTTTCTTCTTTTTTATTTAACAATTTTTACCTTGAGACAAATAAATTAATTATTTGTTCTTAAGTTAAAATTTCTTTTCAATATTTTATTTTTCTAATATTATTCCTACAAATCAAGACAAGGAATTGGATCATTTAACTTTATTTCATCAAGTTAAATTTTGAGGGTAAGCATTCTTGGCTTAATTTTTAATTCAATTTTTATTTACAATTAAATAGTTATCATGTAAATTCTTTTAGATCTATTATTTTTTGCTTCTTATTTCTTGGATTCTTGTTTAATTGTTCATATTATTATTATTATTATTATTATTATTATTATTATTATTATTATTATTATTATTATTATTATTATCCTTTTGTTCTTTATTTGATTATTCATCTTTTGTTTCTATTTTTATAATTATCATTATCATCATTGTTGTTCATATATTATTATTGTTATTTTTATTGGTATTATTATTTGTCATGTTTTAATATGTTATATTTATTTTATTTCTTGTTACTCTTGCATGTTTATTTGATTGTTCATATTCTTTGGTTGTTATTGTGTTTATTATTATTATATTATTATTGTGATTTATTATTATTATTATGTTTGTTGTTACTTTTATTATTATTATTATTATTATTATTATTATTATTATTATTATTATTATTATTATTATTATTATTATTATTATTTTTATTTTTATTATCCTTGTTTGTTGTTATAACTTGTTACTAGTATTATTGTTATTATTATTTTATACTTTTTCATGCATGTTAAATTGTTGAATTGTTAATTTCTTAAGTTGCATATTTTTATTATGTCATTTAATTAACTTGTCACACATAATGCATTTTTTATTTGCTTTATTTAATTTTTTTTCATGTTGTATGTTTAAATTCATTTTTTTTATTACTAACGTCACTTTTATTTGTCTTTTTTATTTCAATACTTATTTTTCATGTGTGCGTTTTTTTCAATGGCAAGTGGGAGCCTATGGAGATTTGAAGATACCATTTAGGAGTTGTTTGTCATTTTTATTTTTTTCATTATTTTGGGTTTATTTATTTTATTATGTAATTTTTAATAAGTAAATCTATTTTTTATGCACGTTAATTAAAAAATCATAAAATATTTCTATTAAATTAACTTGGGTTTTCCTAATAAAAATGGAACCAAGGTCCTAGTTTCTTCCATCCAAAATAAATTGTCACATTAAAATTATTTTTTTAAAACATGCATGTGAGGACCAATGTCCTCATCTTTAACAAATAGCTCATTTTATGTATGATTTGTTTTTTTATTTACAATGGGGGTTGTATTCCACCCCTAGTTTTATTGTAATTTATTTTGCTTTCATTTACTTTATTTATCGCTTTCATTATGTAATTGACATGCGCGTTAAATTAAATTGCATTAAAATTGAATGAGAAATGGGATAAAACGCTAAATTCAAAACTCAATTATAAACTTAATCAAGGTATGAATAAATGGGAAATCCCGAACCTTCTCTGGTCGTTTGGGCTCAATGAGACGAGAGGGCCATCTCAATGTTCTATTGGGGTGGAGCCTCCAAGAAACCTCTTGTGTCTCGTAAAAATTTACAATTGAGTTTTAATTTAAAAATTTCATCCATTTTTGAAATTGCATTGCATATCATTAGAGCTTTAGATCTATGCTAGTTTGGTCCCTATCTTAACCTCGGTGCATTCCCGAAGCATGACCCTACGTTCACTCAATGTGGGGAAGTGTTAAGGATAATCAGCAGCTCAAGCCTCGTACCTTATGGTATATCAAATGGAGACCCAATCGGTCATTATGCTCGTGATGAGCTAGACCCGTTGGCAGGGACCATGCTTGGGGAGCCCGAAAGTATGAACACCTTTTGACCAAAGCTCATGTAATGGCACTAGATACTTCCACTAGATGAAATGCACGATAATACCGTGCTTGCTATTTGGGCCGTCATATATTGAATAAAATCAATCAAATTAAATGGTCTTCATCAAGGGCTTTTATGCCCCGGTGGGCCTATCTAAATTTAGTTGGACTGTTTAAATATACAATGGCCAAACACCCTTATGTATGCACATTAGGAAAGAAGTGTTATGCTGCCGGCTTTTCACCGTGCACCATACGCGTCCAATGGGTTCCCTGGTAACCCTTCGATAAAGCCCACCTAGGAAAGAGACTACACTACCTCGTGTGTGGGAGAGATAAGGTTGGAAGGATCTATCTGCTTTCATGTGTTTATCTATACCGCATCAGCACGACCATGCATTGCATTTCAATCATGCATCATCCTAACGAGGTGTATTCTGCAGCCATCAAAGATTCGTCCAAGTGGTTTAGAGGTCCTGACGGTCGGCTAAGAAAGATTCCACTCTTTGGAATACCAGAGCTAGTGTCAGATCAGAGTTCAAATTCTCTTTCAGAAGGTAGTGAGATATTATCTTCCGAGTTATCAGCTGAGACAAGTATGACTAACCAATCAAGTGGGTCTGATGCAACCCGGGCAATTATTGCTGAAGAGGCAGGGAGAAGAATGGAAGAGTTTGAGGCCAGAATGATGGCGATGATGGGCAACCTAGCTACTACCTTAGCCCCACTTGCTGGACCACAAGCTGCTGCTCCAATTAGGGGGCAAGATAAACAAGGGGCTGTAAGAGAGGATCCCCCAGCAGTAGTTGACCCACCTGCTATTAAGCCAAGAGCGCCAGCGCCTATTGAGCATAGAGAAGGCCCTAAATCTGAGTTTGACTTGTGGGAAGATGAGCAAGAGGACCAGATGGTAGCAAAGGAAAAGTCGCCAAAGTTGGGCCCGTCTTATTTTACATTTATTATTTATGGTTATTAATTTCATTGTTTTTGCTACGTTTACCATGTTTATTTTCTAACCATTTTGATATTATTTTCTCCTGTTCGCTTTTCATGTTTAGTTCCTTTTTATATGTTTCCCTTGTGCCTTTTAGTTAATTTTTAAGGTTTTTAGCTTTATATTCCCTGATGTCGTCAACTTTCTTCTCCCCTTTTTTCATGTATTATTATTATTACTATTGCTGTTATCATTGTATTATTTATTTATTATTACTTCATATCTATTTATTTTATATTATTATTATTATTATTATTATTATTATTATTATTATTATTATTATTATTATTATTATTATTATTATTATTATCATTATTTGTCATTACTGTTATTGTTATTATTATTATTATTATTATTATTATTATTATTATTATTATTATTATTATCATTATGATTGCTACTATTATCTTTGTTGTTATTATTATGTCAACATGGCTTATTTTTAATCTATCTTGCATGTGAATTACTTTCTATATTAAATTAACATGTTACATATTTATTTTGCCTTTGGTTGTTTAATTTTTAGAATTGTTACTAATATTTTTAATGTTATTTTTTCTGTCTAAGATTTAATTTGAGTCGCATTATGTGAGCATTTCCATGACCTCTTCCGCGACTTCCCGGATGGGTCACGACGCGTGAAGACCTTTCTTATTTCCCTCCTTCTGTTGTGCTTGTTTGTAAATAATTGTTTTATTTATGCACGAGTGGGATAAAAAGTCCCAAAAATATTTTTATAATTAAATTGGGTTTCTACTAATAAAATTGGACCAATATCCCTCATTTTAGCCAAGCAATGTAAA
Source organism: Excoecaria cochinchinensis (assembly GCA_947683425.1). Taxonomy (NCBI): domain Eukaryota; kingdom Viridiplantae; phylum Streptophyta; class Magnoliopsida; order Malpighiales; family Euphorbiaceae; genus Excoecaria; species Excoecaria cochinchinensis. The sequence continues at coordinate 12,690,030 of CANTUQ010000073.1, read as the reverse complement.
ATGACACAATAAAATGAAGAGTTAAATTTTCTCCAAAAATGGGATCGCTCATCCCAATTTTTTAAATTAGCAATCGAATAACTCTTCGAACCCACTTTAAATAATCGCGAAGGAACCAATGTTCCTAAACCCTCAAATAAGTGCGAAGGAACCAATGTTCTCAAACTAAACAAATGTCCCGATTTATGTATGTTTTTCTTATGGTTGATTTTGTTTGATTGTATAAATTTATGCATTTCCTTTTGGGCCCTTGTATTTAATTTTGGGGCAATATTATTTATTTAGGGATTGTATTGTAATGGCCGAAAATGTACCCTAGTTGTAATTGGTCTAACTTAGGTGTTTGTGTGATTGAATGTGTAGGTTTGGACTTAATTATAACAAAGGAAGGATTCAATTAAAAAGATGAAGAAAATTTTAGTGGCCAATTAGTAACTGTATAAGATTAAGATAATGATGAGTTAGTGGCATTTGATGTGGATTTATTAAAGCATAAACTAAGATTAACTTAATCTGAGTGGAATCCGTGTGGCTCCTTATGAGTTTGCCACCTCCACCTTATGCATGCATGTGCCTCTTTGAGGAAGGAGAAGTGACCCATTTGTGAGTATTCAGTCATTTTCAGTGTTTCTTCTTCTTTTTTGCGTGAGAGTGGTTTTGAGAGAGAGCATTGAATTGGTTGCATGTATATGTTTAGAAAGAACAAGAATTAAGAGCTAAATTTGAAAGGTAAGAGGTTAAGTAAATGGTGTTTCTCATCTTCTACTGCTTTCCTTGATTTTAGTTTCAATTGGAATGAGAATTGATGGATTATGTTCAATCTTGGAATCGAACTGGTTTTGTTAGCTGAAGAAGTGAAGAAGGACAAGGGGAAAGCCAAAATTGGGGAGTCAACTGCTCAACGAAATTAGGAGCATAGGTGACGAGGTTTGGGAGCTAAACCTATATTTGTGTGGTTATTTTGATTTGTATTTGCTTGAGTAGGAAATTGGCATGAATTGCATGAGTACTTGAAACTCTAGTCCTTGTGAATGAATTCGGTAGATTATTGATTATGGGATTGGTGTTGTGCTTTGCTTAATTGATGGAAATGTTGTGATTGAGTACTAAAATTGGTGAGACCTTTCTTATTTCCCTCCTTCTGTTGTGCTTGTTTGTAAATAATTGTTTTATTTATGCACGCGTGGGATAAAAAGTCCCAAAAATATTTTTATAATTAAATTGGGTTTCTACTAATAAAATTGGGACCAATGTCCCTCATTTTAGCTAAGCAATGTAAAATGACACAATAAAATAAAGAGTTAAATTTTCTCCAAAAATGGGATCGCTCATCCCGATTTTTTGAACTAGCAATCGAATAACTCTTCGAACCCACTTTAAATAATCGCGAAGGAACAAATGTTCCTAAACCCTCAAATAAGTGCGAAGGAATCAGTGTTCCTAAACTAAACAAATGTCCCGATTTATGTATGTTTTTCTTATAGTTGATTTTGTTTGATTGTATAAATTTATGCATTTCCTTTTGGGCCCCTGTATTTAATTTTGGGGCAATATTATTTATTTAGGGATTGTATTGTAATGGCCGAAAATGTACCCTAGTTGTAATTGGTCTAACTTGGGTGTTTGTGTGATTGAATGTGTAGGTTTGGACTTAATTATAACAAAGGAAGGATTCAATTGAAATGATGAAGGAAAGTTTAGTGGCCAATTAGTAACTGTATAAGATTAAGATAATGATGAGCTAGTGGCATTTGATGTGGATTTATTAAAGCATAAACTAAGATTAACTTAATCTGAGTGGAATCCGTGTGGCTCCTTATGAGTTTGCCACCTCCACCTTATGCATGCATGTGCCTCTTTAAGGAAGGAGAAGTGACCCATTTGTGAGTATTCAGTCATTTTCAGTGTTTCTTCTTCTTTTTTGCATGAGAGTGGTTTTGAGAGAGAGCATTGAATTGGTTGCATGTCTATGGTTAGAAAGAACAATAATTAAGAGCTAAATTTGAAAGGTAAGTGGTTAAGTAAATGGTGTTTCCCATCTTCTACTCCTTTCCTTGATTTTAGTTTCAATTGGAATGAGAATTGATGGATTATGTTCAATCTTGGAATCGAACTGGTTTTGTTAGCTGAAGAAGTGAAGAAGGACAAGGGGAAAGCCAAAATTAGGGAGTCAACTGCCCAATGAAATTAGGAGCATAGGCGACGAGGTTTGGGAACTAAACCTATATTTGTGTGGTTATTTTGATTTGTATTTGCTTGAGTAGGAAATTGGCATGAATTGCATGAGTACTTGAAACTCTAGTCCTTGTGAATGAATTCGGTAGATTATTGATTATGGGATTGGTGTTGTGCTTTGGTTAATTGATGGAAATGTTGTGATTGAGTACTATATAAGTATGTGATGAAAGTTAATAAGATTTGTGTTCGATTGGATGGAAATAGCAAAGTGGAAATCAGGTATGTGTCATTTGTGAATATGTTGATGTTATTGGTGTGATTGGTAAAAGAGAAAGTGAGGTTTGAAGTCCTAAATGTGAAAAGAGAATAGAAATGGGAAGCACAGCTATGCTTTGGCAAAACACAGCTGTGTTATAGTGTTTTTGCATAGGTCACGGTGACAATCAAAGTGGTTATGACCGTGAGGTATGCATGAATTCAATTCTGCCTAAGTGTATTTGGTATGTCATGGTGACAACCAAAATGGTTGTGATCGTGAGATACCAAAGTTTACATTCTATTTTGCATTGAAGGATATGTCACGGTGACAACCAAAATGGTTGTGACTGTGAGGTACTCCAAGATGCATTTTGCCCGTGAGGTTGATGGTATGTCACGGTGATAACCAAATTGGTTGTGACCGTGACCTACCACATATTACATTCTATTTGAGGACTTCAATATGTCACGGTGGCGACCAAATTGGATGCCACCGTGACCCCTCTCTGTTTGGCAATATAACCTTAATGTATTTGAACTTGCAATTGATGAGGCTTTAAGACAAGGTGAGTGAAATTATGTGTGAGCATTATTTTAGAACTAAATATGATTAAGATGATTCTTGAATACGATCACTTGCTTAATTAATGATCAAGTATAAATTGGTATAAGAAGCATGAAGTGTATACAAGTGATGTGAATGGTTAGTGCATTGTGAATAAATGTAAAAGAGAATTTGACAATGATTGGTGGATGTGTTGTGAGTAATGGCAAACATGAAATTGATAATGAAATTAGTTAACTAAAGCCTGCGAGTCAAGTAGTGGATAGATAGGCATGCCTATAGGGTCAAAGTACTGTAGCCCCATGCGTCCGATTCCTCTGGAATCACAATGCGAAATAATCCTTGTTGGATTTCTATACATGGAATAATGCTTAATGCAATTATTGTACCTTAGGGTACCAATGCATGAATAAGTTTATAATGCGAATATCGTACCTTGATGGTACCAATGCGAAACCCGTTATCCGCGTTTTTGAATTGCAGGTAATTAAACAAAAGAAATGATGATAAACTCAATCAATATGTTTGCTACGTTCTTGATCACTCGAATGAGTTGAGTAATGCTATATGAGTACAAGTGTGTTAAGCGATTACGATATGCCTATAATGCTATTTGGATGTTTATGGCTAGTAATCAAACATGAATTATTGCATGATGCTTGGGTGTTAATTAATGTTATGTTATGTTATATGTTATGTGTGTGTTCCCCACTAAGCGTTATCGCTTAGCACGGGTTTACTCTAATCCGTGTAGGTACGGACGAGAGGTGACTGAAGGACACTCCCGCTTATAACGGTCAACATTAGGGAAGCTGCTAGCGTAGGTTTTGGGGGTTTTTGTTATGGAATTTTTGTATAATCCATGTATAAGCTTTTTGTATAAGTAATATGTAAAATGAGAATGCTACAAATGTGTAAAGCTATTAACTGAATATGGTTAGTTATATATGTATATGTGTAATAAGTATATGAAGATAGTGAATGACCTAGAAGTGAATGGCATGATATGCATGTGGATGAGTTTATATGAAGGAATTTTATTGTTCAGGATTTAACAGGAATTAGAAAGCAAGTGTGTATGCATTCTGTGTGTGTGTAATAATCGTTCCTGGCTGCTTTGTTGAGCTAATCCAGCAGTTGGAAAAGGGCTTCACATGTATTTCGTCCCATTTTCCCTTTTTATCTTCTTCTATTTGGGGGTTGTTTTCTGCCCCTATCTTCCATGTAATTGTGTGCTTGCGTGTTGATTTGTTTTCCGTTATCGCTTTATTTACAGCTTTTCTTTATAGCTTTCCTTTACTGCTTTTTAAATGCTTGCGATGTGCCTTTATTTAAATCGTGTGAGATAAGAGGAATAATTTTAGGAAGTTAAAAACTCACTTATAATTAACCAAATCATAAATAAGAGTGAAGTTTCGAACACCAATCTCTGGTCTAGACCAATAAGAGGTTAGAGACCTTTCCCAATTTCTCATAAATTGGGTGGCGACTCCAAAATACCTCAAAGGTGCCCAAAGGTGCCAAGGGGCTAGATATTCCTTTCCAATGTTCTATTGGGAAGGAAGCATCCAAGATGTCTCATGGCGTCCATGATCAAAAAGACGCGAACCAATCCCTCGAATCCTAAAAGCGGGTTCAATGAGGGCCTTTGCTTGGTTCGGCATGCGTCACAGTGGCGACTCCACTGGGGACTGTTTGTGACTTTGCTCTAAAAGTGTTTTAGTTAAAATGTATAATTGAGTTTTTAAAACTTAAAATCCTATCTCTTTTCGAAAATTGCATTGCATTTTAGAGCCTTAGAATTATGTTAGTTGGTCCCCTATCTACCCCGGTGCATTCCCGAGGCAGGACCCTACTTTCACTCATTGTAGGGAAATGTTAAGGATAACCACCAGCCCAAGTCTCGTATAATTAAAGGTATATCAAATGGAGACCCGATTGGTCACTATGCTCGTGATGAGCTAGACCCGTTGGTAGGGACCATGCTTGGGTAGACCTAAAGTATCACTACCTCGACCAAAACTCATGTAATGGCAAATAGAAACTTCCACTAGGTGAAATGTACCATAATACATGCTTGCTATTTGGGCTGTCATATATTGAGCAAAATCAATCAAATTAAATAGTCTCTATCAAAGGTTTTCATGCCCCATTGGGTCCATTTCGGTTTGGTTAAATTGTTTAAATACATAACGGCCAAACATCCATACGTATGTACATTAGGCTAGAAATGTTATGCTGCCGATTTTTCACCGTGCACCATGCGCGCCCATTGGGTTCCCTGTTGACCCATGGACGAAGTTCGCCTAGGAAAGAGACTATATTACCACGTGTGTGGGGGAAATAAGGTTGGAAGGATCTATCTGCTTGCTTGTGGTTATCTCTGATGCATCAACACGATCATGCATCTCTAATGTCATCCATGCATCATGCTAACCATTTTGAGCTTTTCAGCCATCATAGATCCATTCGAGTGGTCCAGAGATCCTAGTGGGAGGTTGGTCAGAAATCAAGTAGTTGAGCCGTCGGGGTTGGTATCGGTGTTGGGTTCAGATTCAGATAGAAGCTCAGACTCTTATTCAGAATGATCCCCTAGATTGGTGATGGCAGGCTTATCGTAAGATTCGGGTGCTTTAACAACACAATACTTAGACAGAAGGTTCGAGGACTTCGAGAGAAAGATGCTTGCTATAATGGGAAACCTCATAGCCCATATGGCACCAAATGCAGGACAACCGTCTACAGCTCCAACTGTTGAGCAAATTGAAACACTGCTGTGGGGGAGACTCCCATACTAGCTGTGAATGTGCAACGACCAACCGCCGAGCCCAGAGTGGTAGCTCCAGTTGAACAAAGACGAGTGAGGATTTCGGATCCGAGGGATGATTTCTTAAAAGAGGAGGAAGATGAGCCGATATTTCCTCAAGCTGTGAGGTGTAGGGTCCCCAAGTTAGAGGATGATGTGGTAAGAAAGATGGAAGAAAAGATGGAAGCCATCACACGCCTACTGTCGGCCGGAAAAGGGGTTATTCCTGAAGATATAGACTTGGGAGACGAAGAGCTGCTACCCCAAAGGTTTAAAATGCCCGAGTTGCCAAAATTCGATGGTACTTCGGACCTGTCGGCGCATATCAAGTAGTACGCCCTGATCATGAAGGGCACGGGACTTATAAGGAAACAAAAGGTGGAGTACTTATGCCTTAATCTGACTGGGCCGGTGATCGATTGGTACCACAGACTGGATAGAAGGTCGAAAAAAGACTGGGATCTATTAACGAGAGAATTCATGAGACAGTACGACTGTAGTATGAGAATGGAGGTAACTCTGAAGGACCTGGAGTTGTTATAGCAAAAGGCTAGGTGTAGACACCGGGTCCCGAGTAGCCAAGATCAGGATTACCCAATGATGAAATTAAGTGTGCCGATCTATAGGCAAAAAGAATGAAGTTGGAAGTGACGATTTCCTTGTCGATTTTTTGTTTTAAAATTAAATAAAAATGTATTTCAAAAATATTTTTAAAGTATTTTAAAATTTATTTTGTGAGGAAAAAAGTGAGTTTTTAAATTATTATATTTTATAGGATTTAAAAAAAAAAATATTTCCGCGGGAGGGACGGGCTGCCCGTCGGTCGCGCCTACGCACGGGCAGGCCGTCGGTCGCCGCGCGCCCCTGTTCGTCCGTTTTGCCTATTTTGGCCTTTTTGTCCATAAATTCTTCATTTTAAATGCTTTTTAACTCATTTTTTTGGCAAAATTTAATTCTAAAATCCTTCTATCTTCCAACTCTCCAAATTCAGTTGTTTTTTTTTTTTGAGTTATGGGAATTAAATTAATTTAATTTCTTTAATTAAAAAATCTGAATTTTGGGGGAAATAAAAAGGATTTTGGAGAGAGAATTAGGGGGGATTTTCTTTAGAAAACTTTTTTTTCTTCTTCTCTCTTCTCTCAACCAAATTCTCTCAATTTCTAAAGGAATTTCTAGCAATTCTTAAGACAAAAAATAACAATTTTTGTTCTTGAGAATTTTTCTTATTTTCAATTGACAACTTTTTACTTTAAGACAAATAAACTAATTGTTTGTTCTTGAGTAAAATTTATCTTTCAATATTTTATTTTTTCTTCTAATCATTTTTTTCAAATCAAGACAAGGAATTGGATCATCTACCTTCATTTCTTCAAGATCAATTTTGAGGGTAAACATTCTTGGCTCAATTTCTTAGTTTGATTTTTAATTTCATTTCATTTTTATTTAATTAATTAACATGTAAATTCTTTTATTTCTATCATTTTATTCTTCTTTTTATTCCTTTGCTTTTATTTAATTGATTATCATGTAAATTCTTTTAAATCTATTATTTAATTGTTCATATTTTTACTTCTTATTTCTTTTTTTTGTTTAATTGTTCATATTATTATTTTTTATTCTTATTTCTCATTTAATTGTTCATGTTCATATTATTGTCATCATTTTTTTAGTTCATATATATTATTAGTATCATCATTTAACATGTTTTATCATAATTGGCTTATTTTATTTTCATGTTATTCTTCTATTTTTAATTGGATTGTTCATCTTCTTTTATTATTATTATTATTGTTATTATGTTATTTGATTGTTCATATTCTTTGATATTATTATGTTATTATTATTATTGTAGTTATTACCATCATTAGTATTATTATTATTATTATTATTATTATTATTATTATTATTATTATTATTATTATTATTATTATTATTATTATTATTATTATTATTATTATTATTGTTTATTTTTATTATTACCATCATTATTTTAATTCTATGCATGTTGAATTTTACATGTTTTATATTTTTTATGCATGATTGGATGTTATTGTTATTATTTCATGTTTTTATGCATGTCAAATTCTATTATCATTATTTTATGGTTTTTTTATGCATGTCAAATTCTATTATCATTATTTTATGGTTTTTTTTATGCATGTTAAATCTTATAATTATTATTTTATGTTTTTTATGCATGTTGAATTTTATTATTATTATGTTATTTTTTATGCATGTTAAATTGTTAAATTGTTAAATTGCATATTTTTTATTATGTCATTTTAATTGGTTTGTCATACATGATGCCTTTTTATTTACTTTATTTTTATAGTATGTTTAACTCATTTTTATTACTAATATGACTTTTATTTGTTTCTTTTATTTCAATACTTATTTTTATGTGTGAGTCTTTTCCATACCAAGTGAGAATCCATTTGGATGTTGTTTTTTTTATTATTTTTATTATTTTGTTTTCCTTTGGGTTTATTATTATGTAATTTGTAATAATAAATTTATTTTTATGCACGTTAATTAAAAAATCACAAAAATATTTATATTAATTAATTTGATTTTTTTTCTAAATAAAAATGGGACCAATGTCCTAGCTTTTCCCCCAAAATAAATTGTCACTTTAAAATTGTTTTCTTTAATTATGCATGAGAGGACCAATGTCCTTATTTTAAATAACCCGATTTATGCATGAGTTGTATTTTATTTACAAATGGGTGGTTGTATTCCGCCCCTAGTTTTATTGTAATTTATTTTGCATTCATTTATTTTATTTACCGCTTTATTTATATGTTTGATATGCGTTTAATTAAATTGCATTAAAAATTGAATGAGAAATGGGATGAAATACTAAATTCAAAACTTGATTATAAACTTAGCCAAGGTATGAATAAATGGGGAGTCCTGAACTTTCTCTGGTCTTTGTGCTCAACGATTACAATCCTAGGCTCCAGGGGGTAGAGGCTGAGATCTCAAAAATCTCTCTGGTTAGCCCAAGATGGATATGTATGCGCCGTCTTAGGCTCGATGAGGCTAGACGACCCTTCCCAATGTTCTATTGGGTGGCGACTCCAACAAACCTCTTTGTTGCCCAAAATAGACGCAGCTTGTAAATACCTTACATATTTTTATGAACCTCTCCCAATCGCCCTAAGACGGGCTTTCGGGAGGCATCGAGGTTCGGCGCGTGTCACAGTGGCGACTCCACTGGGGACATTAGAGACTTCCCTTCGAAAGTACCTTGGCTAAAATTTACAATTGAGTTTTAATTTAAAATTTCATCCCTTTTCGAAATTGCATTTGCATATCATTGGAGCCTTAGATTTATGCTAGTTTGGTCCCTTTCTAGCCCCGGTGCGCTCCCGAAGCACGACCCTATTTTCACTCAATTTAGGGAAGTGTTAAGGATAATCACCAGCCCAAGCCTCGTACCGTCATGGTATATTAAATGGTGACCCGATCGGTCGTTACGCTCGTGATGAGCTAGACCCTTCGGCAGGGATCATGCTTGGGTAGCCCTAAAGTAACACCACCCTTTGACCAAAGCTCATGTAATGGCAATAGATACTTCCCCTATGTGGTATGAACCGTAATACCTTGCTTGCTATATGGATCATTTTGTATTGGACAAACCCATTTAATCTGATTGGTCACCCAATCAAAGGCTTTCATGCCCAGATAGTTCCATGTCAACTTATTTGGACTGCCTAAATACATGATGGTCAAAACAACCATATGTATGTACATTAGATAGGAGAGGTTATGCTGCCGATTTTTTCATCGTGCACCGTACGCATCCCGTTAACCCTTTGATAAAGCCCACCTAGGGAAGAGACTATACTACCTCGTGTGTGGGAGAGATAAGGTTGGAAGGATATATTTGCTTGCATGTGTTTGTCTATGCCGCATCAGCACGACCATGCATTGCATTTCAATCATGCATCATCCTAACGAGATGTGTTTTTTTCAGCCATCATAGATTTTCCTGGGTGGTTTAGGGGTCCCGACGGTCAGTTGAGAAGGATTCCACTCTTGGGGTTACCAGAGCTAGTGACATATCAGAGCTCAGATTCTATTTCAGAGGGTAGTGAGACTTTCTCTTCAGAATCATCAGCTGATACAAGTATGTCTAATCCAGCTAGTGGGTCTGATGCAACCCGGGCATTGATCGCCGAAGAAGTGGGAAGAAGAATGGAGGAGTTTGAGGCCAGAATGATGGCCATGATGGGCAATCTTGCAACAACCTTAGCTCCACTTGCAGGGCAACAAGCTGCTGCTCCTATAAGGGGGCAAGATGAACAAGGGGCTGTGAGAGAGGACCCCTCTGCTGTAGCTGACCCACATGTGGTTGAGCAAAGAGCACCAACACTTGTAGAGCGTATAGAAGGACCTAGGTCTGAGGTTGACTTATGGGAAGAGGAACAAGAGGAATGAATGGTAGCAAAGGGAAAGTCACCCAAGCTGGAGGAAGCAATGTGGAGGAAGATGGAGGAGAAATTTGAGGCTATGACCAGGATGATGACGATTAGAAGGGGAATGAATCCCGAGGATCGAGAGCTCGATGGTGATGATCTGATCCCCCAGAATTTCAAGATGCCTGATTTCCCAAAATTTGATGGCACTTCTGACCCTGCTGCACACATCAAGCAATATTCACTGGTCATGAAAGGGACAACTTTAACGAGAAAGCAGAAGATAGAGTACTTTTGCTTGAGTCTCACAGGAGCCGCCGTCGATTGGTATCATGGGTTGGATAGAAGGTCCAAAGAAGACTGGGACTTGTTGACTGAGGAGTTCCTAAAGCAATATGATTGCAGTACTTGGATGGAGGTCACACTTAAGGATTTAGAGCTACTACAGCAGAGGGCTGGGGAGTCTTTCCATGAGTACCTTACTCGGTGGAGAAACCGGGTTATGGAAATGAAGTGCAAGCCTGATACTTCTGATCAGATCCGATTATTCATTCGGAATGCCAGCACATATCTGAGAGATGGACTTAAAATGAAAGGGCTGAAAGATTGGGAGTCCTTGAAGGACATTACTATAGAGGCAGAAGGAGAGTATATGGCCAGAAGGGCAAGCAGTGAGGCTTATGCCAATAAGGGCTATAGTAGTCAAGGTGCAACCAAGTCAGCTAGTTCCAGCAGTGGTAATAGAAATGGAAAGACAGCTGAGGTGTTGGCAACAGGGATGAATCAGAGGTACTTCTCGAATTTGGGTAGGCCTTTGTCATGGGTACTGAAGAGATTGATGAAGGAGGGGAAGCTACAACCCCTACCACCTAGGCCAGCTAGGACCCAAGGGGAGCCAGGGCATAAAGAGCACAAATACTATGCCTTTCACCAGCATACCGGGCATCTGACAGACAATTGCTATAGGCTGAGGCACCAGATATAGGATCTGGTCGATAGTAAGCAGATCACCGATCCTGAAAAGAGAGAAAGCAAGAAGAAGGCTAATTTCAATGCTGTGCCACCACCTGTCTTTATGGTTGGGTCTAGCCTACCAGAATGGTATGTGATGCAGGATTTATACGAAAACCAGTACGTCGCTATCACTCGCCCTGAGGCAAGTGAAGAAGGGATTCCCGTGGCGACAATAGACTGTTAGTCCACTAGTGAGAGTGGAGATGAAGAAGATGAAGAGAAAGATGGAGAATTCGCGGATCCATGGGATTCGGAAGAGGAGGAAAGAATTGAGGCTGTAACAAGAAGTGGGAGAGTGGTCCCAGAAGTTGAGAAGCCACATGACCCAGCGCCATCACCTGCAGAAAAGGAGCCGGAAGAAAGTGCCATAGTGAAGCAGCTGAAAAAGACCATGACTCAGATATCAATTTGGGACCTTTTGAGACAGTCCCCCTCCCACAGACAGAAGTTGGTTGAGGCATTAAGTGAGTCCACTGTAGCCACTACAATTTCTCCATCTGAGCTGCTAGACCTTGTAAAAGGGGGATCTGGAGAGAAACTGGTGTTTTCTGATGCAGACTTACCGGTAGAGGGCCGCAATCACAATCGGCCGCTGTACATCAAGGCTCAAATTAATGACAAGCATACCGCTTGTGTTATGGTTGATGATGGCTCATCCATAAATGTTTGCCCTCTAGTTGCACTTCAGGCTTTTGGGCTAAATGAAAGCATGTTGAGCAAGTCTGATTTAACCATCACAGCCTATGACAATTCTCGAAGACAAGCATCGGGAACTTTCAGAGCTCTGGTCAGGACTGGGCCTATCGAGACAGAAATAGAATTTGTGGTCTTGCCTATCCCGGCGAATTTCTCAGCTTTGCTTGGAAGGCCATGGTTCCATAAATTGGGAGGAGTGCCCCCTACACAGATGATTAAGATACCTCATGAAGGAGAGGTGGTGACTATTAAAGCAGCTAGAGAAAACCAAGTGTCTGCCTTGGGGATCTCTAATCAGCCATTCAGTGGTTTTCATATATCGATGATAGGAGAGGAGCAGGGCTTGGCAGATAGTCCTCAAGTGGTGAATATGATGAAGAAGATGCACTTTCTCCCAGGGGCTGGTCTGGGTAAAAACTCGCAAGGGCTGCAGGATGCTATCACCACACAAGACCAGAAAGATCGGAAGGGGCTGGGCTACAAAAGAGAGCATGGTAAGAAGAAAGTGTCGGAGAAGATTCCCCACATTTTAGAGAGTTTTGTTCCCTCATCTTCGATCTGTGCTTACACGGGAGAGGAGGAGCCTCTATGGGTAGATGGAAAGATCGTTTCGGGGTTTGAAATCTTTAATGACATCTTCGACTGGGATGTTGGAGTTATCAAGTCTGCAGAGAACTTCTGGGATGAGGAGATTATGACTCAGTGCAGTGTTTGGGACAGGGATGAGCCTGAGGAGATTGTTACTGATAAGCTATTAGCCACCAGACTTAAGGGAAAGGAAAAGATGGTAGGGCCAGAGCTAAAATTTGAAGATTTGAAGATTTCACCGGATGTAGTTGAAAAGCTTCCACCAAGCCAAAAAGTCAAAGCCTAGTCGGCTGCAACGACATCATCGACAGGGGATGAAGACAATAGTTATTTAGATACTATTTTTATGCCAAAACTTTTTATTAACAATGTTAATGTTTCTGATTACATCAATGAGATAAACAACTTTGCTTACTTGTGTGATGTTTCTGATGATTTCATTCCTCATGATCATAAACATAATGCATTCATTTTTGACATTAACTCAACTAACACAACTGCATTTAATCTCGGAACTTTGGAGAATCCAAAGGAAATTTTGATAGCATCAGACATAACTCCTGAAGAGAGGCTAAAATTTGAGAGAATATTAAAAAAATATGAAAAAGTCTTTGCCTGGACCTACGAGGACATGCCGGGAATTGATCGAGATGTAGCCGAACATGCCATTCCAACGTACCCAGAGAGTAAACCGGTCAAGCAAAAGCTCAGAAGACTTAGGCCGGAATGGGCTCAGAAGGTGAAAGAGGAAATCCATAAGCAGATTGAGGCTAAGTTTCTACTGGAGGTTAAATACCCGACGTGGCTGGCTAATGTAGTTCCTGTGGCTAAAAAGGATGGAAAGGTTCGAGTATGCGTGGACTATCGGGACCTGAACAAAGCCTGTCCGAAAGATGATTTTCCTCTCCCTCATATTGATGTGCTGGTAGATAGTGCCGCTGCTTGTATGATGTACAGCTTCATGGATGGGTACACAGGGTACAATCAAATCCTTAATAAGATAGTGGATCGGATCAAGACAGCTTTCATCACCGAATGGGGTACTTTTGCTTATCGGGTCATGCCTTTCGGATTAAAGAATGCAGGAGCAACCTATCAGAGAATGGCCACTAGAGTTCTTAATGACTTGATCCACAAAGAAGTGGAGGTGTATGTTGACGATATGATGATCAAGTTAGCTACCAGAGAAGGTCATTTTGAGGCTTTAGAGAAGTTCTTTCAAAGGATCAATAAGTATAATCTGTGCCTCAATCCCTAGAAGTGTATTTTTGGAGTTACCTCAGGTAAGCTGCTGGGTCATGTGGTAAGCCAGAGAGGAATTGAAGTGGATCCTGATAAAGTCAGGGCCATCAGAGAGATGCCAGTGCCTCAAAAAGAGAAAGAAGTTAGAAGTTTCTTAGGAAAGCTTCAGTACATCAGTCGGTTTATTGCCAAATTGGCTTCGGTGTGTGAGCCCATCTTTAAGCTTCTCAGGAAGAATCAATCAGTGGTGTGGAATAACGATTGTCAGTTGGCCTTTGACACTATTAAGGATTATCTCCTTAATCCTCCACTTTTAAGACCACCGCGGCATGCCAAGCCGCTAATCCTGTATCAGGCGATAGAAGACAATTCAGTGGGTGCCATAATGGCCCAGGAGGATGATTTTGGGGTAGAATTTTCTGTCTACTATCTTAGAAAGAAATTCTTGACATATGAAGCCAAATATGTGGAAGTGGAAAAGATTTGTTTAGCAGTTATTTGGGCTTCTAAGAAGTTGCGGCACTACTTTCATTCCTTCAGTGTGCAAGCGGTTGCCAAGCATAACCCGCTTAGGTACCTTCAGGAAGCGCCCTCTCTGCTGGGAAAGATGGGAAGATGGTTACTACTATTGCAGGAGTTCGATATCGAATACATCACCAGGAAAACCATTAAAGGAAGAGCTGTAGCTGAGTTCTTGGCTAAGCATCCTATTGAGGGAGACCAATTCGAATACAATTTCCCAGATGAAGATGTCATGGCCATAGCAGTACAAGGATGGCAGATGTTCTTTGATGGGGCAGTTAACAGTAAAGGGGCAGGAGCAGGGATCATTCTTACGACCCCGGATGGTGAAAGCTACCGTTAGCCAAAAAGTTGAGGTACAAGGCGACCAATAATGAAGCAGAATATGAAGCTTGCATCTTCGGATTGGAGGCATTGCTGGCTCTGGGGGCAAAGACTGCAGAAGTCTTCGGAGATTCTTCATTAGTAATCCATCAGATCAGAGGGGAATGGTCAGTTAAGGAAGAAAGGCTGTTACCTTATGTGAAGCATTTGAGAATGTTGAGTAGCCAGTTTGAGACTTGCACTTTTCATTTCGTTCCCAGGGATGAAAATCAATTGGCTGATGCTCTAGCGACTTTAGTGTCCATGTGGGATAATCCAACAGGGATTGCTATGAAACCCGTGCTAATCTCTAGCTCGGAAAAGCCTTATTTTGAAGCTGAGCAGGTGATGGATGTTGGGGCCACCGATGGAAACCCTTGGTACTACGACATTCAGAATTATTTGGAACGGTCAGTTTTTCCAGAGGAAGCCACTGAGAAAGACCAAAGAATGATCAGGAAGTTATCCACTCAGTTCATCAGTGTAAATGGCACTTTATAGAAGAGACAAGTTGATGGTATCTAGTTAAGATGTTTGGCGGAGAAAGAAGCTGAAAAGGTTATGGAAGAGGTTCATGCCGGAGTCTGCGGAGCTCACATGAATGGCTTAGCCTTAGCGAAGAAGATCATGCGCCAAGGATTCTATTGGCTTACAATGGATATGGATTGTTCAAAATATGTGAAGCAATGCCAGTTATGCCAGCAATACGCTAATTTAAGGCATGTTCTAGTTTCAGAGCTACATAATTTGACATCTCCATGGCCATTTGCAGCTTGGGGAATAGATATCATAGGCGAGATACGTCCTACAGCGTCTAATGGGCACATGTTCATTATAGTCGCCATTGATTATTTCACTAAGTGGGTCGAAGCTGAATCTTTCAAGAAGATTGATGCCCGAGACATGGCTAAGTTCATCGAGAGGAATTTGATATGCAGATATGGCCTCCCACACCACATTGTGTCTGATAATGGGGTGCAGTTCTTAGCAGAAACCAAGCAAATGCTTCAGAAGTATGGAATTCAGCATCACAAGTCTTCTCCTTACCGTCCTCAAGCTAACGGTGCGGTTGAAGCAGCGAACTAGAATGTTAAAAGAATATTGGCCAAGATGGTTCAGAGCTATAAAGATTGGGCGGAAAAGTTGCCTTTTGCACTCTAGGGTTATAGAACCACAATTAGAACCTCTACGGGGGCAACACCGTTCTCCCTGGTATATGGAACCGAGGCAGTTCTGCCGGTTGAAATTGAGCTGAAATCCTTAAGGGTAGTCATAGAAGCCGAGATTCCAGAGACAGAATGGGCACAACAGCGATTGTTGCAGTTGAATCTGTTGGATGAAGATAGGTTGAGAGCATATTATCACAATCAGGTTTATCAGAAGAGACTAGCTCGGTCCTTTGGCAAGAAGGTACGAAAGCACCCGTTGAAAGAAGGGGATTTTGTCTTTAAGATGATGAGGCCGGGAGTCCCAGACATACGAGGAAAATTCAGACCAACCTGGGAAGGTCCGTTCATTGTGAAAAAGTTGCTAACAAAGGGAGCAGTAATCTTGGCAGACAGCGATGGGAATGAGTTTAATGACCCGGTCAATGTCGATAGACTAAAAAGGTTCCATGGCTAAAGACTAAAAAATAAAAAGAAGAGAATAAATGCCCCGCAGGTCGAAAACTGAAAAAAGGCGGCCTTGCTAAAATTGGGCGCCCTGTCAGGGTGAAAACCGAAAAAAAGGTATCCTGGACAAAAATTAAGGGCTAAGAGAAAATGTTCAATCGAGAAAACCCGAGAGGGCTGATTGATAACAGGAGTTTGATGCTTACAAGATCTATTCTGAGATTAGGTGTGGTCTTGTGTTTTTGATTTCTGTCAAATGAAGATCATGTATGATGAAATCATATAGAAATGTACTCAATTTTGCAATGAATAAAGGTTACAGTTGGCATTTTCATTGGCTTTTAGTTCTGCCTTAAAAATATATCATCTATTTATCTAATGACTGTGGCCTTCTTGATTTTGTCGGAAGGTGCCTAAGCAGATATGTGCTATCCATTCTTAGCGAAGCTTTTGATAATAGCCTTATCTTGTAGTTCCTTAAAAAAAAAAAGAAAAAAAGGCCGTTAGAGATGAAAACCGTAACTGGCTCTCTAAGCAAAAGTTAGGCCAAGGGCAGGGTGAAAACCTGGAGACAGGCAGTCTGCCTTACAAAAAATAAAAAATGATGAATGAAAAAATAAAAGCTGCTGGATTGGGTTGGGTCCATTCCAGGCAAAAATTAGGTAAAGGGTTATGTGAAAATCCCTAAAGGGACGCATTTTCCCACGAAGAAAAGCTAGCGTGAAAATCCACAAGGGACGCACTACCTTTAAAGCAATGACGTTTGATGCCTGGAGCGATAAGGCGGCATTCTTTCAGATGATCATTCTTCGGTCAGATAATGCATGGGTTAGAATCCTGGGCATATGATCATTGACTGGGGGGCAAAGATGCACACTTGATGTTTCTCTCAGAAAATATTTTGGGGTTAGAATTCCTAAAGCCAAGATGTCACTCTTTTAGATCCTTGGAAGCGCGATGCAGCAGCCCAGCCATATCCTCAGCAGACCCTTAACCACCTAGGATAGGGTCAATTTATTTTTGCAAACATTTACATCTCATATCATATACACTCAAATTTTTGTATATATTTCTATGCGCATAATTTTGCAGGAAATATCTAAGTGAAGATCATCGTTTGTACTTTTGGTAGTCTGTAGCAGACTCGGTGCAGTGCACTTTTGGTAGTCTGTAGCAGACTCGGTGCAGTCCTCTAAGAGGTCATCTCTTGCACTTTTGGTAGTCTGTAGCAGACTCGATGCAGCGCACTTTTGGTAGTCTGTAGCAGACTCGGTGCAGCTCAAAAGAGTAAGTTTCGTGCTTCGTAGTCTTGTCAGCGACTCGGCGCAACATTATCAGAAGATGGAACAGTGCACTTTTGGTAGCCTTGGTAGTGGCTCGGTGTAGTTCTTTCGTGCACTTTTGGTAGTCTTCGTAGTGACTCGGTGCATCTCTTTTGTGCGTTTTTAGTAGCCTTGTCAGTGGCTCGACGCATCACCGTCTTAGGATTGAACCCTGCACGTTTAGTAGTCTTGTCAGCGACTCCGTGCAGCGCACTTTTTGTAGCCTTGTCAGCGGCTCGGTGCGTTTTTCGTTCTGCGCTTTTAGTAGTCTTGGTAGTGGCTCGGCGCATCGCTATCTGCAGATAGCACCTGTACGTTTAGTAGTCTTGTCAACGACTCCATGCAGTGCACTTTTAGTAGCCATGTCAGCGGCTCGGTGCGATTTATCTTTCGCGTTTTGTAGTCTTGGTAGCGACTCAGCGCATCACCGTCTTAGGATGGTCCCTAGCACTTAGTAGTCTTGTCAGCGACTCAGTGCAGCTCAAGAAGATGAATCATAGCACTGTTCCAGAGGGAGCAGCGGGAAGGAGGCAGCCTCAGGTACGCGCTTCTTTCCTTTTCCTGAATTTTGGCTCACCTAGGCACCCACACACTAGCCTCCCCAAAAATTGGGGGCAACTGTAGATACCGGGTCCCGAGTAGCCAAGATCAGGATTACCCAATAATGAAATTAAGTGTGCCGATCTATAGGCAAAAAGAATGAAGTTGGAAGTGACGATTTCCTTGTCGATTTTTTGTTTTAAAATTAAATAAAAATGTATTTCAAAAATATTTTTAAAGTATTTTAAAATTTATTTTGTGAGGAAAAAAGTGAGTTTTTAAATTATTATATTTTATAGGATTTTTTTAAAAAAAATAAAAAATTCTGCGCGAGGGACGGGCTGCCCGTCGGTCGCGCCTATGCACGGGCAGGCCATCGGTCGCGCCTACGCACGGGCAGGCCGTCGGTCGCCGCGCGCCCCTGTTCGTCCGTTTTGCCTATTTTGGCCTTTTTGGCCATAAATTCTTCATTTTAAATGCTTTTTAACTCATTTTTTTGCAAAATTTAATTCTAAAATCCTTCTATCTTCCAACTCTCCAAATTCAGTTATTTTTTTTTTTAGTTATGGGAATTAAATTAATTTAATTTCATTAATTAAAAAATCTGAATTTTGGGGGAAATAAAAAGGATTTTGGAGAGAGAATTAGGGGGGATTTTCTTTAGAAAACTTTTTTTTCTTCTTCTCTCTTCTCTCAACCAAATTCTCTCAATTTCTAAAGGAATTTCCAGCGATTCTTGAGACAAAAAATAACAATTTTTGTTATTGAGAATTTTTCTTATTTTCAATTGACAACTTTTTACTTTAAGACAAATAAACTAATTGTTTGTTCTTGAGTAAAATTTATCTTTCAATATTTTATTTTTTCTTCTAATCATTTTTTTCAAATCAAGACAAGGAATTGGATCATCTACCTTCATTTCTTCAAGATCAATTTTGAAGGTAAACATTCTTGGCTCAATTTCTTAGTTTGATTTTTAATTTCATTTCTTTTTTATTTAATTAATTAACATGTAAATTCTTTTAGTTCTATAATTTTATTCTTCTTTTTATTCTTTTGCTTTTATTCAATTGATTATCATGTAAATTCTTTTAAATCTATTATTTAATTGTTCATATTTTTACTTCTTATTTCTTTTTTTTTTGTTTAATTGTTCATATTATTATTTTTTATTCTTATTTCTCATTTAATTGTTCATGTTCATATTATTGTCATCATTTTTTTAGTTCATATATATTATTAGTATCATCATTTAACATGTCTTATCATAATTGGCTTATTTTATTTTCATGTTATTCTTCTATTTTTAATTGGATTGTTCATCTTCTTTTATTATTATTATTATTATTATTATTATTATTATTATTATTATTATTATTATTATTATTATTATTATTATTATTATTATTATTATTATTATTATGTTATTTGATTGTTCATATTCTTTGGTATTATTATGTTATTATTATTATTGTAGTTATTACCATCATTAGTATTATTATTATTATTATCATTATTCTTGTTTATTTTTATTATTACCATCATTATTTTAATTCTATGCATGTTGAATTTTACATGTTTTATATTTTTTATGCATGATTGGATGTTATTGTTATTATTTCATGTTTTTATGCATGTCAAATTCTATTATCATTATTTTATGGTTTTTTTATGCATGTTAAATCTTATAATTATTATTTTATGTTTTTTATGCATGTTGAATTTTATTATTATTATGTTATTTTTTATGCATGTTAAATTGTTAAATTGCATATGTTTTATTATGTCATTTTAATTGGTTTGTCATACATGATGCCTTTTTATTTACTTTATTTTTATAGTATGTTTAACTCCTTTTTATTACTAATATGACTTTTATTTGTTTCTTTTATTTCAATACTTATTTTTATGTGTGAATCTTTTCCATACCAAGTGAGAACCCATGAAGATTTGAAGATCCATTTGGATGTTGTTTTTTTTATTATTTTTATTATTTTGTTTTCCTTTGGGTTTATTATTATGTAATTTGTAATAATAAATTTATTTTTATGCACGTTAATTAAAAAATCACAAAAATATTTATATTAATTAATTTGATTTTTTTTCTAAATAAAAATGGGACCAATGTCCTAGCTTTTCCCCCAAAATAAATTGTCACTTTAAAATTGTTTTCTTTAATTATGCATGAGAGGACCAATGTCCTTATTTTAAATAACTCGATTTATGCATGAGTTGTATTTTATTTACAAATGGGGGGTTGTATTCCGCCCCTAGTTTTATTGTAATTTATTTTGCTTTCATTTATTTTATTTACCGCTTTATTTATATGTTTGATATGCATTTAATTATATTGCATTAAAAATTGAATGAGAAATGGGATGAAATACTAAATTCAAAACTTGATTATAAACTTAGCCAAGGTATGAATAAATGGGGAGTCCCAAACTTTCTCTGGTCTTTGGGCTCAACGGTTACAATCCTAGGCTCCAGGGGGTAGAGGCTAAGATCTCCAAAATCTCTCTGGTTAGCCCAAGATGGATATGTATGCGCCGTCTTAGGCTCGATGAGTCTAGACGACCCTTCCCAATGTTCTATTGGGTGGCGACTCCAAGAAACCTCTTTGTTACCCAAAATAGACGTAGCTTGTAAATACCTTACAAGTTTTTATGAACCTCTCCCGATCGCCCTAAGACGGGCTTTCGGGAGGCATCGAGGTTCGACGCGCTTCACACTAGGGAATCTTTTCATGAATACCTCACGCGATGGAGGAACAAAGTTATGGAAATGAAGTAAAAGCCAGATACTCAAGACCAGATAAGATTGTTTATCAGAAATGCGAGTCCGTATTTGAGAGAGGGGCTTAAGATGAAGGGGCTAAAGGATTGGGAATCCTAAAAGGACATAGCCATTGAAGCTAAATCGGAGTACCTGGCAAAGAAAGCCAGTAATGACAGTTTTGCTCGAAAGAACTACGGGACCCAAGGAGGGAATAGGCCAAGTGGCATCGGGAGTAGCAGCAATCGGGTAGGCAAAACGATGGAAGTTTCAGCCACTGATGTGAGCCAGAGACACTACTCAAATTTGGGAAGGTCATTATCATGGGTTTTAAAGATATTGATGAAAGAGGGAAAACTTCAACCATTTCCAGCTAGACTAGCTAAGAACCATGGCCAGCCAGGCCATAGGGGGGATCAATATTGTGCTTTCTATCAGCACACTGGCCATCTCACTGACTATTGCAAAACCTTAAAGGATCGGATCCAAGATCTCATCGACAGTAAACAGATTTCTGATCCCGAGAAGAGGGAAAAGAAAAAGATGGCCGGGTATAATGCTGTTCCTCCACCTGTTTTTATGATAGGTTCAAGCCTGCCAGAATGGTACGTGTTAAGAGACCTTTATGGTAATGATTATGTGGCTATTGTTCGTCCCGAGCAGGGGGTTAGCGAAGAGAAGCCTCAGGTTGGCATGATAGAATGTTGGGACTCGACCAGCAAAGGCAAGGATGGAAAAGTTGATGAGCTAGAGGACGTGTGGAATTCCGAGGATGAAGAGAAGGTACAAGAGGTACAAGCTATAACCTGAAGTGGTAGAGTGATTCCAGAGGTGGAGAGGCCTCAAGATCTAATGCCTATGCCCACAGAAAGGGAACCCGAGGAAGACGGGATAATGAGACAGCTGAAGAAGACAATGGCATAGATATCCATCTGGGATTTATTGAGACAATCTCCATCACATAGGCAGAAGTTGGTGGAAGCCTTATGTGAGTCCATTGTTGCCACCACCTCTCACCGTCTGAATTGCTGGGTCTAGTGAAATGGAGCTCGGAAGAAAACTTGGTTTATTCTGATGCAGATTTACTGCCAGAGGGTCAAAAGCACAATCACCCTTTATACATTAATGTACAGATCAACGGCAAGCATACTGCCTATGTGATGGTAGACGATGGCTCCTCTATAAATGTATGCCCTTTGGTTGCACTCACGACCTTCGGTTTGGATGAAAGCATGCTCAGCAGATCTGACTTGACCATCACCGCCTACGACAATTCAAGGAGGCAAGCTGCCGGGACTTTCAGGGCACAAGTGAGGACCGGGCCAGTTGAGACGAAAACTGAGTTTGTCGTTCTGCCTATACCAGCCAACTTCGAGGTACTACTAGGGAGGCCCTGGTTTCACAAGCTTGGAGGGGTTCCGTCTACCTTCCACCAGATGATCAAGATCCCTCATGAGGTCCAAGTAGTGACAATCAAGGCAGCTAGCGATAACCAAGTATCAGTCCTCGAGATTTCCAATCAACCCTTTAGATGGTTCCATGTGGCTGTGGTGAATGAAGAGGATGGTTTGATAAGGAGCCCTCAAGTGGTCAACATGATGAAGAAAATGAATTTCCTCCCAGGAGCCGGTTTGGGCAAAGAATCACATGGGCTTCAGACACCTGTCGCCACAAGGGGGTAAAAGGACAAAAGAGGTTTGGGTTACACCACCGAAGCCAAGAAGAACAAACTCGGGAAGAAGCCTACAGAGATCTTCGCATATTTTAGAGAACTTTGTGCCAGCTGCGTCAGCATGCGCCTATTGTGGAGAAGCCGAGCCACAGTGGATTGGCGGCAAGATCACCCTAGGCTTCGAGATTTTCAATGATGTTTTTGATTAGTCCGACAGAATGGTCAAATCAGTAGAAGGCTTCTGGGATGAAGAGGTATTCAACTAAAGTTTGGCTTAGGATCGAGAAGCTCCTGAAGAAGTCGTCACTGACAGTCTGCTGGTCACTCGGGTGAAAGGTAAAGGAAAAGTAGAAGATGAGGTGGCGGTGCCAGAATTGAAGAACTCGAAGATTACAGACGACCAAGATGATGGGCCATCGACTTCAGCGCCGGCTGCAATGAAAGATATTAATGATAGTTTTTCTGATGTACTTTTTATCCCTGAACTATTTAACAATTATGCTTGTAACTCTAAATTTGTCAATGAGATGAATGATTTTGCTTACTTGTGCGATGTTTCTCATGATTTCATTATGTATGACCACGAACATGAATCATTTATATTTGACATTAACTTAACTAATACTACCTCATTTAATCTTGGGACTTTGGAAAATCCAAAGGAAATCTTGATAGCATCCGACATAACTCCTGAAGAGAGGATAAAATTTGAGAGAATTTTGAAAAAATAGAAGAAAGTCTTTGCCTAGACCTATAAAGACATGCCAGGGATCGATTAGGAAGTCGTCGAACATGCCATCCCTACCTATCCAGAATGCAGGCTAGTTAAGCAAAAGCTCAGGAGGCTAAGACCAGAGTAGGCAGAAAAGGTAAAGGAAGAGGTGCAAAAGCAGATTGAAGCTAAGTTCCTGGTAGAGGTTAGGCAGAAAAGGTAAAGGAAGAGGTGCAAAAGCAGATTGAAGCTAAGTTCCTGGTAGAGGTTCAGTACCCAACGTGGTTAGCTAATGTTGTGCCTGTAGCCAAAAAGGATGGAAAGGTTCGAGTATGCATCGATTACCGAGACCTAAATAAAGCCTGCCCAAAAGATGACTTTCCTTTGCCCCATATCGATGTACTGATAGACAGTGCGGTTGTTTGCATGATGTATAATTTTGTGGATGGGTATGCGGGGTACAACCAAATTCTCAATAAGATCATGGACCGAATTAAGACAGCCTTCATCACTGAGTGGGGTACATTCGCTTATAGGGTCATGCCTTTTGGGTTAAAGAATGCCGAAGCAACATACCAAATGATGGCTTCTAAAATCCTTGATAACTTAATCCACAAAGAGGTGGAAGTGTACGTCGATGATATGATGATCAAGTCGGCTACCCGAAAGGGGCATTTCGAGGCCTTGGAGAAATTCTTTCGCAGGATTGACAAGTACAACCTTCGGCTCAACCCCAAGAAATGCATCTTCGGAGTCACCTCAAGTAAGCTGTTAGGCCACGTGGTGAGTCAGAGGGGAATTGAGGTGGACCCCGATAAGCTCAGGGCAATCAGAGAAATGCCAACACCTCAGAAGGAAAAAGAAGTTAGGAGTTTTCTGGGCAAACTGCAGTACATCAACAGGTTTATTTCTAAGCTTGCTTTGGTATGCGAACCGATCTTTAAGCTCCTCAGCAAGAATCAGCCGGTCCAGTGGAACGATGACTGCTAGAAAGCTTTTGATATTATCAAGGATTACCTCCTAAACCCCCAGTTCTACGGCCGCCATGGCCTATCAAACCATTAATTCTTTACCTAGCAATAGAGAAAAATTCTGTAGGCGCTATGATGGCCCAAGAAGATGAATTTGGGGTTGAATTTGCAGTTTACTGTCTCAGTAAGAAATTCCCTCCTTATGAGGCCAAGTATGTCGAAGTGGAAAAGATCTATCTGGCAGTAATCTGGGCTTCAAAGAAACTGAGACATTACTTCCATTCTTACAAAGTGCAGGCAGTCGCTAAACAAAACCCTCTTCGATACCTTCAGGAGGGACCCTCTTTGCTAGGAAAAATGGGGAGGTGGTTGATATTACTACAAGAATTTGATGTGGAGTACATCACCAGAAAGACCATTAAAGGTCGGGCAGTTGCAGAATTCCTAGCCGACCATCCGGTGGAAGGTGACCAATTTGAGTATGAATTCCCAGATGAGGATGTGGTAGCCATCACCGTACAAAAGTGGCAGATGTACTTTGACGGGGCGGTGAATACCAAAGGAGCCGGAATAGGGGTAATTTTAGTAACCCTAGAGGGTGAGAAGCTCCCCTTAGCTAAGAAATAGAGATATAGAGCCACCAATAACGGAGCTGAGGATGAAGCCTGCATCTTCGTGTTGGAAGCACTCTCAGCGGTGGGGGCAAGAGTAGTAGAGGTATTCGGAGACTCATCTTTGGTAATCCATCAGGTCAAGGGTGAATGGTCCACCAAGGAAGAGCGACTATTACCGTACGTAAGGTGCTTAAAGGAATTAAGTGATCAATTCAAAATTTGCACTTTTAACTATGTGCCCCGAGATGAGAACCAATTAGCAGATGCCCTAGCCACTCTGGTGTCTATGTGGGATAACCCAGAAGGGATGGCCATGAAGCCTGTACTCGTTTCTAGTTCAGACAAGCCATACTTTGAAACTTAGCAAGTCGGGGATGTTGAGGCTACTGACGGAAAGTCGTGGTACTATGATTTCCAGAACTATTTGGAAAAGTCGGTATTCCCAAAAGAGGCCACTAAAAAGACCAAAGGGTGATTTGCAAACTGTCCACCCAGTTCATCAGTATAGATGGTGTGCTGTACAAGAGGCAAGCTGATGGTATACAGCTAAGGTGCTTGGATGAGAAGGAAGCCAAGAGGGTTATTGAGGAAACCCATGCAGGGGTTTGTGGAGCCCATATGAATGGTCTAGCTCTGGCAAAGAAAATCATGCGACAAGGGTTCTTCTGGCTGACAATAGACATAGATTATTCCAAGTATGTGAAGCAGTGCCAACTGTGCCAACAGTATGCCAATCTAAGGCACCTGCCAGTTTCAGAATTGTGCAACCTCACATCTCCATGGCCATTCGCAACTTGGGGGATTGATATCATAGGGGAAATACATCCGACAACCTCTAATGGGCATAGATTTATTGTGGTCGCTATTGACTACTTGACTAAGTGGGTAGAAGCTGAATCCTTCAAAAAACTGGAACGACATCTGATCTGTAGGTACAGGCTCCTGCATCACATTGTGTCGGATAATGGGGTACAATTCCAAGCTGAGACCAAGAAAATGTTCAAGAAATATGCCATCCAACATCATAAATCCTCTCCTTACCGACCACAAGCTAACGGGGCTGTCGAGGCGGCTAATAAGAACATTAAGAGGATACTGGCTAAGATGGTGCAAACCTATAAGGACTAAAATTGCCATTTGCACTATAGGGCTACAGGACCACTGCCAGAACTCCTACAAGGGCTACCCCTTTCTCCTTGGTTTACGGGATGGAAGCAGTCCTACTGGTAGAAATAGAACTCCAGTCATTGAGGGTGGTAACGGAAGCTCAGCTACCAGAAGCCGAATGAGCCCAGCAGCGGCTGCTACAGTTGAACCTATTAGATGAAGAAAGGGTGCGGGCATACTACCACAATTAGATCTACCAGAAGAGACTGGCTCGCTCATTCGGGAAGAAAGTAAGGAAGCACCCACTGAAGGAAGGGGACTTAGTCTTCAAGCAGATGAGGCCAGGGGTTCCGGATTTTTGAGGCAAGTTTAGGCCAACTTGGGAAGGACCCTTCATTCTGAAGAAGCTTTTGTCTAAAGGGGCTGCAATTTTGATGGATAGCGATGGAAATGAATTCAGGGAGCTGATCAACGTCGATAGGTTGAAGAGGTTCCATGGCTAAGGGCTAAAAAAAATGTATGTATAAAAAAGAAATAAAACAAAGTAAAAGAGAGAGAGAAAATATTCAATCAAGAAAACCCGAGAGGGCTGATTGATAACAGGAGTTATGATGCTTTTGAGATCCATCTCGAGATTAAATGTGGTCTGGTATCTTGGGCCTAATGTTAAATGATGATCATGTGTAATGAAACCATGCAAAAGCATGTACATGTATGCAGTTATGCACTCAGAGTAGTTCCTTTATTCAATAAATGTCCATAATTCCTTTTGAATAAGTAATATATCACTCCCCATTTGAATGTGCACAATTCATCCACTGTTGCTACGGCCAACAAAAAACTTTATTCCCAAAAAAAAAATGAGGCAATTAGAGATGAAAACTATAATTGGCGTTCTAAGCAAACAGGCAGTCTGCCCTATAAAAAATAATGAAATGAATAAAAGCCGCTGGATTGGGTTGGGTCTATTCTAGGTAAAAAATAAGGCATAGGGTTATCTGAAAATCCAAAAAGGATGCATTTCCCTCTAAGAAAAGTTAGTGTGAAAATCCATAAGGGACGCACTACCTTTAAAACAATGACGTTCAACACTTGGAGCGATAAGGCGGCATTACCTTGAGCAACCCCTTTCAAGCAGAGATGCACATCAGGCAGTTCTCCCTGAAAAATTATGAGTCAGAGTCCCTAAACCAGGATGGCGCCTTCAGACCCTTGGGGGCATAATTGACCAAACGAAGCTATGAGTCGCTTCAGCAGAAGTTATCGCACCTCGACCACTGGGCCACTCAGATGAAGGGTGTCACTTGCATTTCGCAAGACATATGCACATGCACACGCATAACTTGCCCTTGCATACAAGTTTCTTTTGATTGCGCAGGAAAGTCTGGCATCTTCATACACCGGCAAGATGGTGTTTATCAGTCGTCCAGCCGTGGTTTCACACACCGATAAGCTGGTGTTTCATCAATCACGTCCTTCAAAGTCTTGCATCTTCACACATCGACAAGCTGGTATTTATCAGTTGTTCAGCCATGGTTTCACACACCGACAAGCTGGTTTTCATCAATCACGTCCTTCAAAGTCTGGCGTCTTCACACACCGATAAGCTGGTGTTTATCAGTCATTCAACCGTGGTTTGACACACCGATAAGTTGGTGTTTCATCAATCACGTCCTTCAAAGTCTGGCGCCTTCAAACACCAATAAGCTGGTGTTTATCAGTCGTTCAGCCGTGGTTTCACACATCGATAAGCTAGTGTTTCATCAATCATGTCCTTCAAAGTCTGGAGCCTTCACACACCGACAAGCTGGTGTTTATCAGTCGTTCAGTCATGGTTTCACACACCGACAAGCTGGTGCTTTATCAATCATGCCCTTCAAAGTCTGGCGTCTTCACACACCGACTAGCTGGCGTTTATCAGCATTCAGTCGTGGTTTCACACACCGACAAGCTGGTGTTTCATTAATCACGCCCTTCAAAGTCTGGCATCTTCACACACCGATAATCTGGTTTTTATCAGATGTTCAGCCGTGGTTTCACACACCGACAAGCTGGTGTTTAATCAATCATGTCCTTCAAAGTCTGGCGCCTTCACACACCGATAAGCTGGTGTTTATCAGTCATTCAGCCGTGATTTCACACATCGACAATCTGGTGTTTCATCAATCACGTCCTTCAAAGTTTGAGAATTTCACAAATTGACAAGCTGACATTCATCGATCACGTGACCAACAATAGTTCCATACGCCGACAAGCTGGCAAGACCAAGTTCGAGAAGGCGACCGCCCAAGGTACGTGTCCCTTTCTCTCTTTTCTGAATTTTGGCTCACCCAGGCACCTGAGTTCGAGGTTCCCCAAAATTGGGGGCAACTGTAGACACCGGATCTTAAGGCGGTCCAAGATCAAAATTATCCGATGATGAAAATGACACTAGCCACAAGTAAAGGTGTCGAAAATGATGTTCTCCTTGTCGAAGAATCCATTTGCTCCTCCAAAATTTGCAGTGCGAAAATTGGCATTTTTGCTCTCATTTTTTTTATTATTCCTTTTTATTATTTTTATTTCTTTTCTTTTCTTTCTTTTTATTTTATTTTATTTTATTTTCTTTTTTTTCCTTTCGCATGCAACGTATAAAGGGTCGCGCCCGCACGTGGAGGCAGCGCGCGCAGCCTCCGCAGGGGCTGTGCGCGCGCGCCCATGGAGGCTGCGTACGCCCCCTGGGGGCGCGTCTCGCGCGAGACCGCGCGCCTCCTTGGGGCGCATCTTGCCCCTCTTCATGCGGCCATTTTCTTGGCCTTTCTTCGCGCATTTTCTAGTCAGTTTTCAGCCTGTTTTACAGTCTAATTTTTTTTCTGCTACGTTTACCATGTTTATTTTCTAACCATTTTGATATTATTTGCTCCTGTTGGCTTTTCATGTTTAGTTCCTTTTTATATATTTCCCTTGTGCCTTTTTGTTAATTTTTAAGGTTTTTAGCTTTATATTCCCTAATGTCGTCAACTTTCTTCTCCCCTTTTTTTCATATATTATTATTATTACTATTGTTGTTATCATTGTATTATTTATTTATTATTACTTCATGTCTATTTGTTTTATATTATTATTATTATTATTATTATTATTATTATTATTATTATCATTATCATTATCATTATTTGTCATTACTGTTATTATTATTATTATTATTATTATTATTATTATTATTATTATTATTATTGTTATTATTATTATTATTATCATTATGATTGTTGCTATTATCTTTGTTGTTATTATTACATCAACATAACTTATTTTTAATGTATCTTGCATGTGAATTACTTGCTATATTAAATTAACACGTTACATATTTATTTTGCCTTTGGTTGTTTAATTTTTAGAATTGTTACTAATATTTTTAATGTTATTTTTTTCTGTCTGAGATTTAATTTGAGTCGCATTGTGTGAGCATTTCCATGACCTCTTTCGCGACTTTTCGGATGGGTCACGATGTGATATGAGTCTAAATAGCGCATATTTAATCCATGTTTTATGTTTAAAATAATGTTTATGTATAGTTATTTGTGTTAGAAATAGGTATGTTTTATGTTTTTGTTTGAGTTTTGTGTGTGTAGGAGAAATTGGAGAAGATTGGAGAAAAGGAGCAGAAATGAGACAAAGAAAGAATCATTCTGCACGACAGGGAGTGCCAAGCCAAGAAGAAGAGAAGAAAGGAAGAAAGAAAGTAAAGGAGAAAAGTGTTCTGTCATGAGCGCGACAGGACGCGCATTTGAAGGGAGCCAAAGGGAAGGAGCCAAGGAGCTAGCGTGCATGGTCGCGAGCAAGGCCGCCATCGTGAGGCCGCGACAAGGGGCGGTGGGAAGCCAGCGCGAGAAAAGTGGAGCGAAGAGCAAGGCGTATTTCATCGTGAGCGGGACAGAGAGGACCGTTGGTAGTTTAATTCAAATTTTGCCTTGAAGAAAGATGACTTTTCACCAAGCTTTGCAACCTTCCTAAGGGAAACTTGAAGGAACATATCTCTTGGAATTTTATAAATAGTAGTTTTAACTGTAATTTTAAAGGTTGAATAATTTTTATTGAATATTATTTTATTAAGAATTCTGCAAGTAGAAAGTACAATTCTAAGTTAAAGTTTAAAGTTAGATTTCTATGTTTTGAAGAGAAGATTACTTGCAAGGAAGAATATATCGTTCGTGAAAGGGAAAAGGGTTGAAAGATCTCTTTCTTATTTCTCATCTTTACTTCTTCTTTGTAATTATTTCATGATGAACATATGAACTTGATTATTTAATGCTACATTTTAGTATTCATATCAATTTAATTATTCTTTCTTGTAGAATTTTCTTTTAGTATTTTTATGCATGATCATTATAAGTAAGTATTTAATTGAAAGATAAATTCTTACTTACATCTAATAGAATTTCATCATTGAAGTATTATTTGAGAAATCATAATATTAAATGATTGCTATAGGTTGTTTATTATTCCTGAAATTTGCTTAAATAACACTTTAATTCATTAATGAAAATTATGAGTTAGAATTATAAATGCATATTTTAGGCACTCTAATTTATGTTGAAAGAATAAATTGGAATTTTATTCAACTTGGCTTGCATGATAAGAATATATTCATAATCAAGAATAATTAATTTAAGTTATATTTATTATTTTATATCATTAATCTTTTATCTTCTCAGATTATCTATAACTAGATTAAATAGAATTAGACATAATTGGGTAGTAATAGTGTGTAATAATTAGCACATTCCTCGTGGGATCGACATCTTTTGTACTATTTTGGTACACCATATGCTTGCGAAATTGGCACTTAGAAATAACCCAACAAGTTTTTGGCGCCGTTGCCGGGGAATGATGTTTTATTTATTGCCATTATGAAACTTGATTTATGATTTTGGATTACAATATTTGTTTTATTTTGTTTATTTGTTTGTTTAATTGACATAATTTTTTTTTTGTGTTATTTTTACAGGATTTGATAAGTTCATGCCTAGTACTAGAAGTTCTCAAGAAGAGCTTGAACCTTTGAATCCTGAAATAGAGAGATATTTGTCAAGTAACCGAAAATCCAATAAAAAGAAGAATAAGAATAAGAGACCAATAATGGCTGAAGTGGAAAATCCACCAAGGTTGATGGATTTTGCTACACCCGCATTGAGTGGTGCTCAACAAGGTGTAGTAAGGCCTACGGTAAATGCTAACCAATTCGAAATTAAACCTTCTCTTTTGCAATTGATACGAAATAGTATTCGGTTTTAGGGTTTGGCAAATGACGATCCTAATGCTCATTTGGCAAATTTTCTAGAGATATGTGATACTTTTAAAATTAATGGAGTTTCTAATGATGCAATTAAGCTTAGACTTTTTCCTTTTACTTTGAAGGATAAAGCCAAGGCTTGGTTGAATTCATTAACTAGAGGATCAATAACCACTTGGGACCAATTGACCCAAGCATTTTTATCCAAGTACTTCCCTCTAGCCAAAACTACCAAAATCATTAAAGATATCACAACTTTTGTACAATTTGATAATGAGTCTTTGTATGAAGCATGGGAAAGATTTAAGAAATTGCAGTGAATGTGTCCACATCACAACCTTCCAAGAGAGCTATTGATGCAAACCTTTTACAATGGGGTGAATCCTACCATAAGAGATACCATAGATGCTGCAGCTGGAGGTTCCCTTATGAGGGAAACAACTGAAGCAGCATTTGAGCTATTGGAAGAAATGTCCATGAATAATTGTATGTGGCCTACTGAAAGAGTAAGGGAATCTAATAACTCCAATGCTAGGGGGTCCATTCAATAGATTATGTGGTTGCATTACAAGCACAAATTGAAGCTTTAACTCATAGGGTTAATAGCCTTAGTATGGGAGGAAATCCATCAAATGAATGCAATGTTTGTGGTCAACAAGGGCACGTTAGTGGCAATTGCAATTTAGGAATGGTTAGTAAGGAGGAACAAGTTAATTTTTCCAAGGGCAAGGAAGAGGTAATCCAAATTCTAATACCTATAACCCTGGTTGGAGGAGCCATCCTAATTTGTCATGGGGAAATAATAACAATAACCAAAATAGGGGTGTAGGATACCAACAACCATAAGATAGGTTTGGAGCATTTGAGGTCAAAATTGATAAATTTATTGAGGAGATAAATTTTAAAATGAGTTCTCAAGATGAAAATCAAAAGAAGCTTGAAGCAAAAGTTAACCAAATCACTAAAAATCATGCTTCATCTATTCATAATCTTGAGGTTCAATTGGGCCAATTAGCAAGCTCTTTGCCATCTAGAAATATAGGATGTCTTCCAAGTAACACAGAAGAGAATCCTAGGGAGCACATGAAGCCATAAAATTTTCTAGTCTTTTATTTAGGTTGCTTAAATAGATTTTCTTTCTATATTTGTGTTTTTGTGTTTTATGTTGTTTTCAGTTACTGTATGTCATTTGTTAATTAAATTTTATATTGTGTATTTTTATATTATTTACTAATTTTGTTTTTGATTTTACAGGTTAAAATAGTAAGATTAGGTGTTGTTTTATTTAATGTTAATACATGAAAAATAAATAAATAAATAAAATAAAATAAAATAAAATAAAAAATTTTACAGACGTGATTCTCTGTCGCGCGCACGACAACAATCGCGAGCTCGACATAATGTACCAAGATTGTGCTTGAGGCCTCTATTGCGATCGCGGAAAGCATCGCGATCGTGACAGCGTGGGAAATTCATGAAGCTGCCGACTCGTGATATACCTTCACGAGTGATGCAGTCAGGAGGGAGCATCCGCCTCGGGTAAGTGAGACAGCTTCATGAGTCGTGAAGGTGACTCACAACTCGTGAAGCGTGACTGGACATTCAGGTATGTTTTTCTCTTTTGTTTAATTTACTTCTACTAATTTGTTTAATCTTTTTTTTCCTCAGATTAATGAGTTTTAATTTAAATTAACTTAAATTAATTTAATCCTAAACCATTAAAACACAAAATTAGAAATTAAAAGAGGGATAATTTTAATTTTCAAATCCCTAAATTAAAAGTGGGAACCAAACGACGTGACCTTTAGTATTCTTCCATCTTCATTTTTATTTCACTTAACTTTCCACATTTCCCTATTATTTGTAACCTTTTCGTATTCTAGGTCACGAGTTGCACACCTTACCCGACCTTTCATCTCCTTTATTTCTTCTTCTTTCATAAGTCACTTCCATAATTTAACACTCTGTTTTTCTTTCCATTATTCTTTCTCTTCATACCAGCATTCTGTTTCTTTTCCATATCTTCCATTTTCTTAGGGTTTACATGATTTTAATTCTCTTTACTTTCTGTCTTTTAAAACTTAGCATTTTGTTTACTTTTTGTACTCTATTTTCTTTGTTTTTTTCGGCATATTCCCCACATTTTGGTTTCCTTCGGCATTTTCCCACCAATGAACTCAAATATTCTATGTCTTCTTTCAATCTCTATTTTAATACACAACAATGGTTAGAACCAAGAACCCATCTTCTTCAAGAATTGAACAAGCAAGACAGGAGACTGAAGAGGGAGACATCTCTGCCACATTTGGTACTGGTTTTTCAATATTTTCCGTGGATGAAGGAAGCAGATTTCGTGCCCTTTATGACATACCATTTTCGCAATGTAAGTATTTTCCATCAAATTTGCTAGAACGGGTAGGCATGTTAGATACTATGAATGACATATTGGCTAACTGTGGTTTTCTTAGATTATCATCACCTCAAGTTAATTACACAACTACTTAAAAAGAAATGTTAGCGGTTGTCTATACATGTGATAAGTTTAGGTCTTACTTGTTAGGATCTAAAGTAATCATTTATACGGATCATGCTGCATTAAGGTACTTATTTGCTAAAAAAGATGCTATGCCTAGATTAATTCGTTGGGTTCTTTTATTGCAAGAGTTTGACCTTGAGATTAGAGACAAGAAAGGGTCTGAAACCTTAGTAGCTGATCACTTGTCAAGGTTAGAAAATGATGAAAGACCTATAGGAGATAACAATGAAACAAATGAATCCTTTCCGGATGAATCTCTTATGTCTATTGAGCAAGTAAATGGTCCTTGGTTTGCAGATTTTGCTAATTTTCTTGCTGCAGGAATTATACCTAATGATTTGACATAGAAACAAAAGGAAAAATTCTTTAGTGATGTCAAAAATTATCTTTGGGAAGAACCCTATTTATTTAAGATAAGTGGGGATGGTATTATTTGTAGGTGTGCTAGTGAGGGTGAGTATGCAAACATTTTAACACATTGTCATTCATCTTTGTATTCTGGTTATAATGGTAGTACTAAGACTGCCTCTCGTGTGCTAGAATGTGGTTTCTTTTGGCTTACTTTATTTCATGATGCTAGAGTTTTTGTAGCTCATTGTGATAAGTGTCAAAGAGCTAGTAACATTGGGAAGAGAGATGAAATGCCTTTGAACATTATCTTGGAAGTAGAGATATTTAATGTGTGGGGGATAGACTTCATGGGTCCTTTTCCTACATCTTTTGGTCAAAATTACATTTTGGTTGGTGTTGACTATGTATCAAAATGGGTTAAAGCCAAAGCAACATCAACTAATGATTCCAAGGTGGTGCTCAAATTCTTAAAGAAGATCTTTTCAAGGTTTGGAGTGCCAAGAGCCATTATAAGTGATGGAGGTAAGCATTTTATTAATCGCTCTTTTGATTCTTTATTACATAAATATGGTGTGCATCATAGGGTAGCTACTCCATATCATCCACAAACTAGTGGCCATTTGTAGCTTGGGGAATAGATATCATAGGCGAGATACGTCCTATAGCTTATAATGGGCACAGTTTTATCATAGTCGCCATTAATTACTTCACTAAATGGGTCGAATCTGATTCTTTTAAGAAGGTCGATGCCCGGGACATGGCTAAGTTCATCAAGTGAAATTTGATATGTAGATACGGCCTCCCACACCACATTGTGTCTGATGATGGGGTACAATTCTTGGCGAAAACTAAACAGATGCTTTAGAAATATGGAATTCAGCATCATAAGTCGTCTCCTTATCGACCTCAGGCTAATGGCGTGGTTGAAGCAGCGAACAAGAATGCTAAAAGAATACTGGCCAAGATGGTTCAGAGCTATAAAGACTGGGCAGAAAAGCTACCTTTTGCACTCTGGGGTTATAGAACCATAGTCAGGACCTCTACGGGAGCGACACCGTTCTCTCTGGTATATGGGATTGAAGCAGTTCTGCCAGTAGAAATCAAGCTAAAATCTTTAAGGGTGGTTATGGAAGCCGAGATTACAGAGATAGAATGGGCACAACAGTGATTGTTGCAGTTGAATCTATTGGATTAAGATAGGTTGCGAGCTTATTATCACAATCAAGTTTATAAGAAGAGGCTAGCACAGTCGTTTGGCAAGAAGGTACGAAAGCACCCATTGAAAGAAGGGGATTTGGTCTTTAAGATGATGAGGCCAGGGGTGCCAGAAATACGGGGAAAATTCAGGCCAACATGGGAAGGTCCGCTCGTGCTGAAAAAGTTACTAACAAAAGGAGCAGCAATTTTGGCAGATAGCGATGCGAATGAGTTTAAAGACCCGGTCAATGTCGATAGACTAAAAATATTTCATGGCTAAAGACTAAAAATCAAAAAAAGAGAAGAAATTCCCCACGGGTCGAAAACAAAAAAAAGGTGGCCTTGCGAAAATTGGGCGCCCTGTCAAGGTGAAAACCGAAAAAAGGCATCCTGGGCAAAAATTAAGGGCCAAGAGAAAATGTTCAATCGAGAAAACTCGAGAGGGCTGATTGATAACAAGAGTTTTTTGCTTACAAGATCTATTCCGAGATTAGGTGTAGTCTTGTACTTTTGAATTCTTGTCAAGAGAGGATCATGTATGATGAATTCATATAGAAATGTACATAATTTTGCAATGAATAAAAAATATAGTTTTCATTTTCATCGTTCTTTTAGTTCTGCCTTAAAAAAAATGTATCATTTATTTATGTAATGACAATTGTCTAATCATTTTATCAGAAGTTGTCTAAGCAGATGTGTGCTGGTCAATCTTAGGAGGGGTTCTGATAACGACCTTCTCTTATTGCCGCACCGAAAAAAAAAGGCCGTTAGAGTTGAAAACAGTGGCTAGCTCTGTAAGAAAAAGTTAGGCCAAAGGGGAGGGTAAAAACCTAGAAACAGGCAGTCTGCCCTACAAAAAAAATGAATAAAAGCCGCTGGATTGGGTTGGATACACTCCAGGCAAAAGTTAGGCATAGGGTTATGTGAAAATCTCTAAGGGGTCACATTTCCCACAAAGAAAAGCTAGTGTGAAAATCCATAAGGGACGCACTACCTTTAAAACAATGACTTGCAATGCCCGGAGCAATAAGGCAGCATTACTTTGGATGATTTCCCTTCAGCCAGATAAGGCATAATTCAGGATATGAGTCAGAATCTCGAGCATATGCTCATTGACTGGGGGGCAAAGATGCACACTTGACGGTTCTCTCTGATGAGTTTACGGCTCCGAGTCCCGAAGCCAAGATGCCATTTCTAGATCCTCAGGGGGCATGGTGGAGCGGCCAAGCCATATCCTCAACGAATCCTTAACCACTCAGGACATGGTCTATCCATTTTTTCATGCATTTCATACCATTCTTTAGCAAACATCTGCATATGGCCATTTACACTTGCATGCACAATCTATTGTATATTTCCCTATGCACACAACTTTGCAGGAAAGGTCCAAATGAAGGTCGCACATACAAAAGCTGGTGAAGGAAAATTTCAACTCAACATTAACATTCACCCAAGCAAGATGAAGTCTACTCAAGTTCTTTCTTTTGATTCCTCTTAAGAGATAAATCTCTTTTTCTTGCACTTTTTGTAGTCTTATCAGCAACTCGGTGTAGTCCTCTGAAGAGGACGTTTCCTGCACTTTTTGTAGTCCTGTCAGACTCGGTGCAGTCCTATGAGGAGCATATTTTCCGCATTTTATAGTCTTGTCAGCGACTCAATGCATCGCCATCTGCGGATGGCACCTGCGCTTTTAGTAGTCTGCAGTAGACTCGGTGCAGTCCTCTGAGGAGGACATTTCCTACGTTTTGTAGTCTTGTCAGCAACTCGACGCATCGCCATCTACGGATGGCACCTGCGCTTTTAGTAGTCTGGAGCAGACTCGGTGCAGTCCTCTGAGGAGGACATTTCCTGCATTTTGTAGTCTTGTCAGCGACTCGACGCATCGCCATCTGCAGATGGCACTTTAACCTTTAGTAGTCTGGAGCAGACTCGGTGCAGTCCTCTGAGGAGGATATTTTTTGTGTTTTGTAGTCTTGTCAGCAACTCGACGCATCGCCATCTGCGGATGGCACCTGAGCTTTTAGTAGTCTGGAGCAAACTCGGTTCAGTCCTCTGAGGAGAACATTTCCTGCATTTTGTAGTCTTATCAGCAACTCGACGCATCGCCATCTGCGGATGGCACCTGCACTTTTAGTAGTCTGGAGCAGACTCGGTGCAGTCCTCTGAGGAGGATATTTCCTGCATTTTGTAGTCTTATCAGCGACTCGACGCATCGCCATCTGCGGATGACACCTACGCTTTTAGTAGTCTGAAGCAGACTCGGTGCAGTCCTCTGAGGAGGACATTTCTCACGTTTTGTAATTCTGGAGCAGACTCGGCGCATCGTCACTTGAGGATGGCATCTACACTTTGTAAGCTTAGAGCAAGCTCGGTTCTGCTCAGGAGAGCAATCTTCGCACTTCGTAAGTCTGTAGCAGGCTCGGTGCAACCCAAAAGGATGACAATTGCTCCACAGTTTGGATGATAACTTAAAGAGATGATTTCATTCTCGTGGCAGCAGGAAGGAGGCAACCTCAGGTACACACTTCTTTCCCTTTCCTAAATTTTGGCTCACCTAAGCACCCATACACTAGCCTCCCCAAAATTGGGGGCAACTGTAGATACCGGGTCTCGAGCAGGCTAAATCAAGATTACCTAATGATAAAATTAAGTGAGCCGATTTATAGGCAAAAATGAAAGTTGGAAGTGATGATTTCCTTGTCGAATTTGATTTATTAAAACTAAATAAAAATGTATTTTAAAAATATTTTAAAAATGTTTAAAAAAATTATTTTGAGACAAAAAGGGTATGTTTTGAAATTATAGTAATTTAGCAAAAATTTTTAAAAAATATATATATATTTTCGCGAGTATCGGGGGTGTGGCAGCGCCCCAGCGCGTTCTCCTCCGCGCTGGGTGACGCACAATGCCTAGCTCATGCTGCTGTGCGAGCCGACGGGCATCGTTCGCCCCCTGGTGCGCGCTCCTCGCCCAATTCTGCCTTTTTTCCATTTTTCGGCCTAAAAAATGGTTTTTTCTTCATTTTTTTGTGAAATTTAATTCTAAAACTTTTTGAATTCCAAACTCTTCAAATTCATCAGTTTTTTGTGGTTATTGAAATTAAATCATTTTAATTTAATTTAATAAAAATCTTATTTTTTGGGGGAGGTATAAAATCATTTTTGGAGAGAGAATTAAGGGGGGGGGGATTTTCTTTATAGAAAAATTATTTTCTTCTTCTTTCTTCTCAAGAACAAATTCTCTCAACTTTCTAAAAGATTTTCCTAGGATAATTCTCAAAACAAAAAAACAATTTTTGTTCTTGGGAATTTTCTTATTTTTTATTTAACAATTTTTACCTTGAGACAAATAAATTAATTATTTATTCTTAAGTTAAAATTTCTTTTCAATATTTTATTTTTCTAATATTATTCCTACAAATCAAGAAAATGAATTGGATCATTCACCTTCATTTCATTAAGCTAAATTTTGAGGGAGTAATTTTTGTGAGGAATAAAGCTTAGAAAGTAAGAAAAAGATATGATTTCGGTTTGAATAGTACTCTATTTGACCGGAGGTTTGATCGAGACTTTAAAAATAGCAAATGATTTTTAAAATGGATGAAAATTTCTAAATAGGCTCTAAATGATATATAGAATTTTTTTGGTAGTGAAAAGGAAATTTTTCGGTAACACTGATAATTATTGAACCGAATCGATTTGATTGAACCATATCGAAAACAAACTCTGATTGGCTGAAATTTTGTGTACAGCCTACTTTTCATATGATATGAATTTTAGAATTGAACTTGGAGTTGGGAAATGAGAAAACCATAGAAAAATTGAATATTGGGCCTAAAAGTGTAATTAGGCTTTAGAGGTTGGACCATTGGTTAGACCAATTTGGGCCACTATAAAAGCACTTAAATGACATAAATTTTAGGTGTGTAGTCCTAATGTCTTCTGCCTTCTCCTTCCTCTTCTTTGGCTGAAGTCATCCCATAAAATAAACTTCAAATTATACTTGAATTAAATTTACCATACTACTAAGTATTCAATCATCTATAGTTATGCTCTCAAAATTTGTTAGTGTTCCTTGACTTGGGGTTGATATTGTTTCTTGGCTAGATTGAACCTCACTTTGATTAAATTTTTTGAACTCTATAAAATAGATAAACAGTTATAAAATGAATAAAAAATTACAATAACATAAAATATTAAACATTAATATAATACATACCATCCTCTAGCTTCTCAATCACATCCAAATCTTCTTCAATCTTGATATGCTCATTAGATCATCGAAGCCAATCTTGCATGCATATTAACATTTCAATAATTTTGGGAGTCAAAGAACTCCTAAATGGATCAAAAGTATAAATCCAACTCAGTTTTTCTATCTCCCGCAATCCCACTTTCTACTCTTGCATGCTTAATTCTTTGCTTTAAAATTTCTCCTTCCCCAGAATCAGATGTGGTTGAAAGCGAGCTTGATCGGATATCAGCTCCAGAACTACAATGAGGTTGTAGTTTTCTCCTATACTCATCAAATAACTCATTCATGGCAATTTTACACCTTCAAACAAATGCTTCCCTTTTTGATCCCCATAAATTGTAACAAAAACATCTTCCATGTACTCAAATTTTTCTCTAGGATCAAGAACAAAAGCCATGTAAATGAGTTTATTCATTTTGTTATAATCCCCCCAATACATGTCAAATTTATTCTGCATTTTCACTCCAATTTCCATCACCTCAACATCATTTCTAGCCTTCTAATCAAACAACTTAGCATACAAATCACTAATTTCAGTCCAATATGTATTAGATGTAACATAAGTGGAACCAGAAATGCGTAGGGTAGCAACATAAAATTGTTTCAACATATTTGTAATTCTCTCTACTACCCGCCAATCAACCCATGTTGGTGCACCACCCAAACCAGAAGAAACATATGAATCCAATTTAATTTTGAAGAATGGATCTACAGCTTTGTAAACATCAAAAATATTTTCATATTGAAGGGCAGTGCTTAATATTAAATATGTAGAGTTCCATCTAGTTGGTACATCTAAAGACAAAGAATTTGAACACTCAAATCCCTCAGCCACACAACTTTCTTTAAATCTCTTCAATCTGGCAGGTGAGGATCTAATAAATTTGCATGCATTCCTAACTCTTTTAATAGCAATGTCAACATCTTTCAACCCATCTTGAACAACAATATTCAGAATGTGAGCAATGCATCTAACATGAATGTATTTTCCTTTTGAAAAAGAATTTCCTTTTGCATTGAATTTATTTTTCAAAGTTGCAACCATCTTGTCATTTGTTTTTGCATTATCAGCTGTAATGCAAAACACTTTATCAAAAACCCCCCCACTCCTTCAAACATTTCTCTAAATCCATAGCAAGCATCTCACCCCTATGACTACCCACTGGACAAAAATTAACAATTTTCTTTTGCAACTTCCAATCATTGTCAATAAAATGAACAGTCAAAGACATATAATTGATATTCTGCACTGAAGTCCATGTATCAATTGTTACACAAAAAGATTGAGCATTCTCCTTAATAAATGTTTTCAAACTTTTTTCTCATCAGCAAACGGTTGATTAGCATCACGAGTAACAGTCCATCTAGAAGGCATTTTAATCCAAGGACATAATGTAACACCCCCTTCCCATACATAGGCGATCCCATCCGAGGAGGAGTGAGATGCCGTATGAGTCAAGTGTCACCAAGCAAGTACAAAGCAAAACATACATTCATTCATAACATACATACAGAAATACAGGATAATTAAAAACTTTACAGAAAGGAAAGCAAAAGCTGATCATGCATTAATATAATAAACCATTACAATAATGTTCTGATCAACTAACTGAACAAAAGATGTTACATATCCAAAATATAAGTAAAATAGCGGAAGCTGAAACAAAACTGATACAAGAGAGTTCAATACGAAAAGAATCATTATAGATTACAAAACTGAGCCCTACACTAAAACCTTCTGTGTTGGCTTGATGGCGGCGACTCTCAGATCAAAACTCCTTACGC
The DNA here is from genome assembly GCA_947683425.1 of Excoecaria cochinchinensis. Lineage (NCBI taxonomy): Eukaryota > Viridiplantae > Streptophyta > Magnoliopsida > Malpighiales > Euphorbiaceae > Excoecaria > Excoecaria cochinchinensis. The sequence continues at coordinate 12,648,656 of CANTUQ010000073.1, read as the reverse complement.
ACCTGCACGGGTAAAAACACCGTGCTAAGCGATAAACGCTTAGTGGGGAAACACACATAAAAATTATGAACGGCCATTCACAATGGTCGTCAAGGCATAACACATTCACAAATGTAAAACTGCAATAGCTTTAACAATATTCATAAGATCATGCTCACAAATTAAAACCATACATTTGCATCACAATTACATATCCATTTCCATATTAATCGAACATATATCCCATCATTATACTCATTCTGATATCACCTGTATATATATATATCCAATTCAGAACAGAGCAATTCAATCAAAATATGTAATGAACACCTGCTGACTCTGGATAGTGGATAACGAGTGTACTGAAGGTACCTTACGGGTATGAATCGAATACTGAGGGTACCTCACAGGTACAATTCAAAAGTCATTTCATTTTTATAAAAACACATTATATTTATATACTGAGGGGATCTTAAACAAGATCCTAATACTGAAGGGTTCGCGAGGAACCAAACGGGGACCTGATCGGGGTCCAAACTGAACTGAGGGCTGCAGCTAAAGGCTCTATTAGGCATGCCTAACTATCCACTTACTTGACTCTAGCAGGCTATGCGTCAATCAAATCACATTTCAGAGTACGGAATAGAATTCATCAGAAATTCATGGTATCATTTATATCAAAGCATATAAAAGTATGGCATGCATCATACCGCAATATAAGTCCATTCAGAAGAACACCAAATTCATTTCTGAGTTAAAAGCCGGGAAATTTCGGAAAAAGGGCTGAACGGGGTAACGGGTGAGGTTGGCTAGTCACGAGGCGTGACTGGCCTCCTCACAAGGTAGGTCACGAGACGTGACTATGGGTCACGCCTCGTGACTTGCGTCGTCCCTCGCAGATCACGCGGCGTGATCTCGCTGATCACACGACGCTCAAGCTGGTCACGCGACGTGCCTCGGCTGTTCACGCCTTCTCTCTTGCCGATCACGAGTCGTGACTGGGCGTCACGTCTCGTGACTGGCTTCTTTGAGACAGGTCACGCGTGACTGTCTCCCGTGACTCTCCCTCAGGCCGGTCACGAGGTGTGACTGGGAGTCACGTCTCGTGACTGGCTTCCTCGGCTGGTCACGAGCTGTGACAGGCAGTCACAACTCGTGACTGGCCTCATTCAGGCAGGTCATGAGTCGTGACATAAAGTCACGTCTCGTGACTTGCCTCTCTCTTTGGCTAGTCACGCGACAGACAGCAAAACGGGAATTTCTCTACAGTAACCCGATTTTCCAGAATTTCCCCGATCTCAGAATCAATTATAAACTTGAATCAACACACACACAAATCAGTCTTTACCTTCCAGAAAATCATTCAAGCATCCAAAAGACATATAAACAACTTAATTCAACACTCATTACAATCAAAATCATACCTAAGTCCCAAATATAATTCAAGAACATAAACCCTAGAAATTGACAGTAAGTTCAATTCAACCATAACTCACAAATATAATTCCCAAACCTGGATTCTAAGCTTCACCTCACTTAGTCCCACTACTCCCAGCAATCTCCTTGCCTTTGGGATCGCGAGGAGCTTCATCTAAACACAAACAATCCACAATGCAAACCCTAAGTTAAAACTAAACTCAAGGAAGAAGAAGAAGAAGAAACAAATAGAAACTAAGATGAGGAATGCAGTGACTTACCAACAGAAGATGCAAAGAGAGATTAACTCCACCAATTCAAGCTTGAATTCACACCACAATTCTTAGAGTAAAGAAAATGAAGAAAAAGAAGAGAAGAAACGTGAGGGGAAGAAGAAAACGTGAATCTGCTATCTTCCCTTCTTTCTTTCATTTTTCTTTTTCTTTTCTTTGCCCTAAGTATGTGTCCATTTCCTATTGGTGAAGCTAACCACTCACACCAAACTAACTTGTACTACATACACCTAATGCATACTCAACTAAAAACACCCTACAATGGTATGCTCTAATGTACACAAGCAATTCCCAATTAAATCACATACTAATGCCATGCATATAACCACATGCTAATAAACCCCAAAAACATGTATTTTACTAAACTACCCTCATGATATGCTGCACACATGCACATGCATGCTCACACAGACAGGCTCATTCTACTAGGGGGCAAACGGGGTGTGACAACTCTCCCCTACTAATAAGAATTTCGTCCTCGAAATTCTCACCTGAACTGAACAACTGCGGATACTGAGCTCTCATCAACTCTTCTGGTTCCCAAGTCGCTTCTTCGACTCCGTGATGGATCCACAACACTTTAACCAAAGGAATCTGCTTACTTCTCAACTGCCTCACCTCTCGGGCTAGAATAGCTCGCGGTTCCTCATCATAGGAAAAGTCTGGCTGAACCTGAATATCCTGAACCGAAAGAACATGCGAAGGATCTGATCTGTACCGACGAAGCATCAAAACGTGGAACACATCATGCAACTTTGCTAGCTCCAACGGTAGCGCTAATCTATAGGCTACAGGTCCTACCTTAGCCAGAATCTCATAAGGACCAATGAAACGAGGACTAAGCTTACCTTTCTTTCCAAACCAAAGCACTTTCCTCCAAGGTGAAACTTTAAGGAAAACTTTGTCCCCAATCTCAAAATGCACGTCTTTCCTCTTCAAGTTGGCATAAGATTTTTGTCGATCCTTGGCTGCCTTCAAATTCCGTTGCACTACTCTGATCTTCTCTTTAGTATCTCTAACCAAGTCAGGCCCAATCACTGATCTCTCGGATAGCTCGGTCCAACAAACCGGAGTCCTACACTGACGACCATACAAAGCCTCATATGGTGCCATACCGATGCTCGACTGAAAACTGTTGTTGTAGGCAAACTCCATAAGCGACACATATCTGTCCCAACTACCCGGAAAATCCAAAGCACAAGCTCTCATCATATCCTCAAGAATCTGAATGACTCGCTCTGACTGACCATCGGTCTGAGGATGAAACGCTGTACTGAAGTTCAACTTAGAACCCAAAGCTCTCTGCAACTCCTTCCAAAACTTGGAAGTAAACCTCGGATCCCGATTTGAAACTATGGACAAAGGCACACCATGCAACCGAACTATCTCATCCACATAGATACTGGCCAATCTGTCCAACGAGTAGTCCACTCTAACCGGCAGAAAGTGAGCTGACTTCGTAAACCGATCTACTATTACCCAAACCGAATCATGTTTCCTCTGAGTCAAAGGCAAACCAGAAACAAAGTCCATGGCGATATCATCCCACTTCCACTCAGGAATAGATAAAGGCGTAAGCAATCCCGAAGGAACCTGATGCTCGGCCTTTACCTGCTGACATGTCAAGCACTTGGAAACAAAATCCACTATGTCCATCTTCATACCGGACCACCAATAGAACTGTTTCATGTCCCGATACATCTTCTCACTGCCCGGATGCATAGTAAAAACTGTACTTTGCGCCTCACTCATAAGCTGTCTCCTCAAACCCTCAGACTCTGGCACACATAAGCGATCTCTGAACATAAGCACCTCATCCTGAACTGAGAACTCTGACTGCTTGCCCGATCTGACCTCTTGCACAATTCGCTGAAGTCTCACATCATCTCTCTGAGCATCCACTAACCTCTGTCTCAAGGTAGGCTTCCCACGCAACTGAGCAATCAAAGCCCCATCTGAACCAAATCTCCATCTGAATCACCTCAGGAATAAGGCTGAAACTAACTTCCGACTTAAAGCATCAGCGACTACATTAGCCTTACCAGGATGGTAATCCACAATGCAGTCGTAGTCCTTAAACAACTCAAGCCAACGGCGCTGTCTCATGTTCAACTCTTTCTGTGACAGGAAGTACTTCAAGCTCTTGTGATCTGAGAAGATCCTACACTTTTCTCCATACAGATAATGACGCCAAATCTTCAAAGCAAAAATCACAGCTGCTAACTCAAGATCATGCGTCGGATAGTTCCTCTCATGTGGCTTTAACTGACGAGAAGCATAAGCCACGACCTTACCTTCCTGCATCAGCACACATCCAAGACCAACACCCGAAGCATCACTATAGATGACAAACTCATTACCCGAGATGGGTTGAGTAAGAATAGGAGCCTCAACAAGCAACTGCTTTAACCGATCAAAACAAGCCTGACATCTATCTGACCACTCAAATCTGACTCCTTTCCTCAACAATCTAGTCATCGGAGCAGCAATCACAGAAAAACCCTTAACAAACCGATGGTAGTAACCTGCCAAACCGAGGAAACTCCTCACTTCCTGAACATTTCTAGGCGCTTTCCAATCAACTATCGCCTCAATCTTAGCTGGATCAACCTGAATACCTCTAGCTGAAATAATGTGGCCCAAGAATGACACTTCTCGAAGCCAGAAATCACACTTGCTAAGCTTAGCAAACAACTGATGCTCTCTCAACATCTGCAAAACCAATCGGAGATGCTCCTCATGCTCACTCTCATCCTTGGAATACACCAAGATGTCATCAATGAACACTACTACAAATCGATCTAAGTATGGCCTAAACACACGGTTCATCAAATCCATAAAAGCCGCTGGAGCATTTGTCAAACCAAACGGCATCACAAGAAACTCATAGTGGCCATAACTAGTCCGAAATGCAGTCTTAACCACATCTGCATCCTGAACTCGAAGCTGATAGTACCCTGATCGAAGATCTATCTTAGAGAAAACACCTGCACCTCGAAGCTGATCAAATAAATCCTCAATCCTAGGCAACGGATACTTGTTCTTCACTGTAACTTTATTAATCTGCCTGTAGTCGATACACATCCGCAAAGATCCATCTTTCTTCTTGACAAACAGAACTGGAGCTCCGCAAGGAGATATGCTAGGTCGAATAAACCCTTTATCCAATAACTCTTGTAGCTGAGTTTTAAGTTCCCTCAACTCTACAGGAGCCATCCGATAAGGTGCTCTCGAAATAGGTGCAGTACCTGGCATAATCTCAATGGACAACTCAACCTCTCTCTCAGGAGGCAAACCAGGCAACTCGCTCGAAAACACATCACTAAACTCCCGCACTACTGGAATGTCCTCAATCTGAACTTGATCTCTCTTGGAATTTAACACAACTGCAAGAAAAGCCTCACAACCTTTCCTGATAAACCTCTTGGCTTGCATCGCAGAAATCACATTATTCATAGAACTAGCACCCAAACCTTTCAAAAACACAAGAGACTGACTTCTATCCCGAAGTACAACTGTCTTCCTATGGCAATCAACTACAGCCCGATGCTTACCTAACCAGTCCATACCCAGAATCAGATCAAACTCTCTGAAAGGCAACTCAATCAAATCCGCTGGAAGCACAACTCCCTCAACTATCAAAGGACAACTCCTAAAGACTCTACTCACACTGACACTATGCCCTAATGGACTGGTCACACATATCTCATAATCTAACTGATCAACCACATGCAACTTATCAACAATTTTATCTGTGCACAAGTATGAGTGTGTGGAACCAGGATCAATTAGAGCATACAACTCAGTGTCATGGAGTAAGAACTTACCAGCAATAACATCAGGCGCATCCTGCTCATCTCTGGCTCTCATAGCATAAGCTCTAGTCGCAACCTGAGGAGGACGCTCAACAGTCTCAGAAGCAGCTCCATCTCTACGCCGACCACCTCGACCTCTACCTCTGCCTCTACCATGGGAAGCCTGAGAAGCATTCAAACCGACCCTGCTGGCCTCTCTCTGGGAACCTGAATCCTCATGTAATCTCGGACAACTGGCCAAAAGATGCTCAGAGCTCCCACACCTGAAGCACGCACCGGAGAGCCACCTACACTCACCCCGATGAGTCTTACTGTAATGAGGACAAACTGATGTAGTCTCAGCTCTACCACCCCTACCAGAACCTGACACAGCTGCAGAACCCTGTCGCCTACCTCTAGAAGCCGGGCTAGAAGATGACTCGTCCTGTGGGTTCCTAGATCTCTTACCCGAGGATGAAGAAGATCCTCCACGAGAAGAGTTCCTCCTCTGAGCTCTCTCTCTCAGCACTGTCTCAGATAACTCAGCCCTCACAGCAGCCTCCACAATTTGATAGTAGCTAACCCCAGGCATGCACATCAAAGAAATCAAAGCAATCTTCAAAGACTCATTCAACCCCGCTTCGAAATGCTTGCATCTGAAATCATCAGTCATAACCCCACGCGGAGCATAGCGAGACAATCTATTGAACTCTTTCTCATAATCTGCTACTGACATAGCCCTCTGTCTCAAACTCAAAAACTGCGTCCATCTCACATCTCTATAAGTCTGAGTAATATACTTCTTTGTGAACTCACCCTCAAAGAACTCCCAAGTAATCGGATCCGGTAGCTGAGGATGCCTGCAAACCAATTCCCACCACTCAAAAGCAGACCCTTGCAGTAAAACCAATGCACACTCTGCCTGCTGGTCAGGAGGACACCGAATCTCTCTCAAGGCATGCTTCACTTTATCTAACCATCTCTCAGCCATCTCAGACTCATTCAAACCAGTGCCATAAAAATCCTCAACTCCTGCCCTTCTTAAATTCTCCATAGGTGCTCTAGGAGCATACACTCTCTCCAAAACCCTAGCCATGTCCTGATGCAACCTGAACATAGCCTCAAAAGGCATGGCTGCGGCCTCGGGCTGGACCCTAGCATGCTGAGCCGACACAGAAATCGATGGATCTACAGCTTGAGGGTTCACACTCTCGGCGGATTCCTCAAGTGATCCACGAGCAGAATTAGAAGCCATCTAAACAAACAAGAAACAACCGTATCAGCCAACACAGATCTAGACACATACACATCTATACACTTCAACACATCAACAGAACAAACAACACCCAGAAATGCCTAAACCTATGCTCTGATACCACAAACTGTAACACCCCCTTTCCATACATAGGCGATCCCATCCGAGGAGGAGTGAGATGCCGTATGAGTCAAGGTGTCACCAAGCAAGTACAAAGAAAAACATACATTCATTCATAACATACATACAGAAATACAGGATAATTAAAAACTTTACAGAAAGGAAAGCAAAAGCTGATCATGCATTAATATAATAAACCATTACAATAATGTTCTGATCAACTAACTGAACAAAAGATGTTACATATCCAAAATATAAGTACAATAGCGGAAGCTGAAACAAAACTGATACAAGAGAGTTCAATACAAAAAGAATCATTACAGATTACAAAACTGAGCCCTACACTAAAACCTTCTGTGTTGGCTTGATGGCGGCGACTCTCAGATCAAAACTCCTTCCGCACCTGCACGGGTAAAAACACCGTGCTAAGCGACAAACGCTTAGTGGGGAAACACACATAAAAATTATGAACGGCCATTCACAATGGTCGTCAAGGCATAACACATTCACAAATGCAAAATTGCAATAGCTTTAACAATATTCATAAGATCATGCTCACAAATTAAAACCATACATTTGCATCACAATTACATATCCATTTCCATATTAATCGAACATATATCCCATTATTATACTCATTCTGATATCACCTGTATATATATATATCCAATTCAGAACAGAGCAATTCAATCAAAATATGTAATGAACACCTGCTGACTCTAGATAGTGGATAACGAGTGTACTGAAGGAACCTTACGTGTATGAATCGAATACTGAGGGTACCTCACAGGTACAATTCAAAAGTCATTTCATTTTTATCAAAACACATTATATTCATATACTGAGGGGATCTTAAACAAGATCCTAATACTGAAGGGTTCGCGAGGAACCAAACGGGGACCTGATCGGGGTCCAAACTGAACTGAGGGCTGCAGCTAAAGACTCTATTAGGCATGCCTAACTATCCACTTACTTGACCCTAGCAGGCTATGCGTCAATCAAATCACATTTCAGAGTACGGAATAGAATTCATCAGAAATTCATGGTATCAATTATATCAAAGCATATAAAAGTATGGCATGCATCATACCGCAATATAAGTCCATTCAGAAGAACACCAAATTCATTTCTGAGTTAAAAGCCGGGAAATTTCAGAAAAAGGGCTGAATGGGGTAACGGGTGAGGTTGGCTGGTCGCGAGGCGTGACTGGCCTCCTCATAAGGCAGGTCACGAAACGTGACTGAGGGTCACGCCTCGTGACTTGCGTTGTCCCTCGCAGATCACGCGGCGTGATCTCACTGATCACACGACGCTCAAGCTGGTCACGCGACGCGCCTCGGCTGGTCACGCCTTCTCTCTTGCCGGTCACGAGTCGTGACTGGGCGTCACGTCTCGTGACTGGCTTCTTTGAGACAAGTCACACGTGACTGTCTCCCGTGACTCTCCCTCAGGCCGGTCACGAGGCGTGACTGGGAGTCACGTCTCGTGACTGGCTTCCTCGGCTGGTCACGAGCTGTGACAGGCAGTCACAACTCGTGACTGGCCTCATTCAGGCAGGTCACGAGTCGTGACATAAAGTCACGTCTCGTGACTTGCCTCTCTCTTTGGCTAGTCACGCGACAGACAGCAAAACGGGAATTTCTCTACAGTAACCCGATTTTCCAGAATTTCCCCGATCTCAGAATCAATTCTAAACTTGAATCAACACACACACAAATCAGTCTTTACCTTCCTAAAAATCATTCAAGCATCCAAAAGACATATAAACAACTTAATTCAACACTCATTACAATCAAAATCATACCTAACAACATTCAAGAACATAAACCCTAGAAATTGACAGTAAGTTCAATTCAACCATAACTCACAAATATAATTCCCAAACCTGGATTCTAAGCTTCACCTCACTTTGTCCCACTACTCCCAGCAATCTCCTTGCCTTTGGGATCGCGAGGAGCTTCAGCTAAACACAAACAATCCACAATGCAAACCCTAAGTTAAAACTAAACTCAAGGAAGAAGAAGAAGAAGAAACAAATAGAAACTAAGATGAGGAATGCAGTGACTTACCAATAGAAGATGCAAAGAGAGATTAACTCCACCAATTCAAGCTTGAATTCACACCACAATTCTTAGAGTAAAGAAAATGAAGAAAAAGAAGAGAAGAAACGTGAGGGGAAGAAGAAAACGTGAATCTGCTATCTTCCCTTCTTTCTTTCCTTTTTCTTGTTCTTTTCTTTGCCCTAAGTATGTGTCCATTTCCTATTGGTGAAGCTAACCACTCACACCAAACCAACTTGTACTACATACACCTAATGCATACTCAACTAAAAACACCCTACAATGGTATGCTCTAATGTACACAAGCAATTCCCAATTAAATCACATACTAATGCCATGCATATAACCACATGCTAATAAACCCCAAAAACATGTATTTTACTAAACTACCCTCATGATATGCTGCACACATGCACATGCATGCTCACACAGACAGGCTCATTCTACTAGGGGGCAAACGGGGTGTGACACATAAACTAGCAACAAATTTCATAAAACCTTCTCCCTCGACAAAGCTAAATGGAAGTTCATCAAGGATGATCATCAAAGTAAGACATTTTCTACTATACTCTTTATCAAATTTCCAATTACTAAGTGTACTACTAGAGCTATCATCAACAGCAGAACTTGGTTGTAAAGATAATTATGATTGTCTTGTTTCTACACTATGTGGGTACATTTTGCAATTATTCATATGGTTTTTAAGTGTGGTGGTACCATGCTTTTTTGGATCACAATAAAATTCTTTATTACAATATTTATACTTGCCTTACCTGACACCTTGTACATCATAAATTTGTGTGAAATGTTCCCAAACAGCGAATCGCTGTGGGGGTGCCTTTCTTTTTTTGGAGGTTGCTGCAGGAGTGCTTGTAGCCTTAGATGTATTGGGCTACTGTTCACCCAGTGCGGGTGTAACAACCCAGATTTAGCCTAACCGGAATTTATATTTTTGATCGAAGATTTTAGACTATTTTCGATATGTGGGTCTTTGGAATTGGAATTTTGAGGATATAATTGAAGAGTTAATTAAAGTTTTAATGGAAAGAATTTTTCTTTAGTGAGTGATTGGTATTTAAGCAGGGATTTAAAGGAAGTTTTTTGAAGAGGTCCATTGGGGGAGAGACAAGTGGCTTGGTAGGTGAGAGCATTTATGTGGATTTGAAAGAGAGAGATGAGTGAGAAGGCAGAAAAGGGAGTCTGCTTCCCGTAGAAGCATTCTTCATCTTCTTGTTCTTTCCCATTTTCTCTCCTTTCGTGAGTTGCTGCTCTCCTTTTGCCATGTTTTCAAAGTTTTGACGTTTTTATTTTTTTAATTAATTACTTTAATTCCCTTTTTAAATATAAATATTTTTTAATCAAAATCTTATGTATATAAAAATAACACTTCCTAATTAATTTTTTTAATGATAATAATTTTTTTATATATAATTATATAAATTTATTTTGTCTATTTTTTATTCAAAAATAATGAGGGTCTCGACAAGGAAAACATCATTTTTGACACCTTTGCCTGCGAACCGGTATCATTTTCATCATCGGATAATGGACCCGGTGTCTACAGTTGCCCCCAATTTTGGGGAACCTAGAACTTGGGTGCCTGGGTGAGCCAAAATTCAGAAGATAAGGGAAGAGACACGTACCTGAGGCAATCGCTTTCCCAGACTGGATGGTATTATTGGAGTGGTTGTCGCCAAGTTGTCGGCGTATTGTCTTTTGTTAAAGCTATAGTGTCGTGATCGTGCTAACCCTCTGTGGAGTGGTAGTGTTGTCATCGCGCTAACCGTCCTGAAGCGGTAGTGCCATGGTCGTGCTAACCCTTCCGTAGAATGGTATTGCCGCCATTGTGCTAACCCACTTGAAGTGGTAGTGCCGTGGTCGTGCTAACCTTCCATAGAATGGTAGTGCCGCCATCGTGCTAACCCTTTTGAAGTGGTAGTGCCGCGGTCATGCTAACCTTCCATAGAATGGTAGTGCCGCCATCGTGCTAACCCTTTGAAGTGGTAGTGCCGCGGTCGTGCTAACATTCCGTAGAATGGTAGTGCCGCCATCATGCTAACCCTTTTGAAGTGGTAGTGCCGCAGTCGTGCTAACCTTCTGTAGAATGGTAGTACCGCATCGTGCTAACCCTTTTGAAGTGGTAGTGCCGCATCGTGTTAACCCTTTTGAAGTGGTAGTACCGTGGTCGTGCTAACCTTCCGTAGAATGGTAGTGTCGCCATCATGCTAACCCTTTTGCCGTGGTCGTGCTAACATTCTATAGAATGGTAGTGCCGCCATCGTGCTAACACTTTTGAAGTGGTAGTACCGTGGTTATGCTAACCTTCCATAGAATGGTAGTGCCGTCTTCGTGCTAACCCTTTTGAAGTGGTAGTGCCATGGTCGTGCTAACCTTCCGTAGAATGGTAATGCCGCCATCGTGCTAACCCTTTTAAAGTGGTGCCCCCTGAGAGGTCTTTGGTTGGTTGCTTGGATTGGTGTTTTGACTGATGTCGTCACTCGCTTTTTGTCAGTATCCGCATCTAATCTCTCTTGCTGTAAAACTGGAAAGCTAAATATGCAGAAAAATTGGTGAGCATGCATATGAAATGTATGTGTCATGCAGGAATGCAGGATAAGAATTCATCTGAGTGGATTTGGAGGCGACAGTTGGTTTGGTCGCAATTTGCAGTAGGATCGGTGCCCTTTGGAATTGCTTTTGAATTTCATGCATCATTCTTTTAAGGTAGTGCATCCCTTGTCGATTTTCACACTAGCTTTTCTCGGCGAGAAATGCGTCCTTTCGGATTTTCACATAACTCTGTGCTTTATTTTTTGCCTGGAATGGACACAACCCAATCCAGCGGCTTTTATTCATTTAATTTTTTTGTAGGACAGACTGCCTATTTCCAGGTTTTCACTCTGCCCTTTGGCCTGACTTTTGCTTAGAGCGCCAATTACTGTTTTCATCTCTAACAGCCTTCTTTATTTTTTTTTTATATATTTTTTTAAAGAGAGGCTGAAGTTGTTACCCAAGATCTCCCGGGTATGATCGGCATGTGCTTATGTCTCAGATCATGATCGTATAAGCTTGATTCCTATCATGAAGGTGCTGTAGAATTGGCCTCACAGTTGATAGCAGGATGAGTCGACTGAAGCGCTTGAGTGGCGAGAGTATCGAAGGATAGATAGTAACATTGTTCTGGTTTTATACCGGAACTAGCAACTTTGAGTGTGCAAAATGAACTGCTCTAGTCACATTAATATATCATTGCATAAATGAATATATTTCAATTTAATTTCATAACACATGATCATTATTTGGCATTAACTCGAAAAATACGAGGCCTCATCTAATTTCGGAATAGATCTTGAAAGCATCAAACTCCTGTTATCAATCAGCCCTCTCGAGTTTTCATGATTGAATATTTTCTCTCCTTTTTATTATTATTTATTTTTTTATTATTATTTTTTTTAGCCTTTGCCATAAACCCTCCTTCACACCGTTGGTGTTGATTGGATTTTCTTTCATTTTCGTTAGCCGGGGAGGCTGCTTCTTCTGACGATGTTCCTTCTTTGGCCTCAAAGTCCTTTCCTTAACCCTTGTGCAAACTGGCTGAGACGACGAGTTCCTTATTTGGGGCTTGAATGTGAAATCCCACACCTTACTTTTGTCAGCTTTAGTGGTTCAATTTTTGAAGTGACTTTAAATGGTTGAGATTGGGGGACAGGTTAGGCTCAGCTGGTCTGGGGAAAAATTGTGGGTTTTTCTTTTTTTCTTTTTTCTTTCTTTATTTTTTTTTGCTTTTTTTTTCTTTTTCTTTTTGCCTTTTGCTTTTTTTTTTTTTTGTTTTATGTTTGTTTTTTTTCATTGAAAGGTAAAGAGCTGTCCTTCTAAGTTTTGCTATAAGGGTCCCGAGTGGTTAAAGGTCAATCTTAATTTGTTTTGGGGTACACATTTCAAATGGTTGGGAGGAAATGGGTCATACGGTTTGGTTCTAATGAGTTATATGTTTCTCGTGAAGGTCCTGAGTTTTATTCGTCCAACTTTTGATGTAGCTCTCGGAGTTTGATTTTATTTGGCAGCACCATATGCAACCTAGATATTGTGGATGCAAAGGAATGGCTTTCAAAATTCTGTTTGTCATCATGTTGGCAAATGGAAGTAGCATGGTCTCAAGAATGTCCTTGTCAGTTCTCAGCATGTAATCCTAAGTCCGGGCAAAGGCTCTCCCTTTTCCCTTTTTTTTTTTAACATTATCTCTCAAAATTATCCTCTCTTCAAGAGTTATATCAAATGCTATCAAGATTTTGTTTGGATTCCCCAAAGTTTCGAGATTAGATGAAGCCGTATCAATTGGGTAAATGTCAAAAATGAATGAATGCATCGTGATCATAGGAAATGAAACCATTAGAAACACCATACAGATAAGTAAAATTGTTCATCATATCAAAATAACCAAACTTTTATAAAGAGTTCTTGAAATAAAAAGAAATAAAGCATCTAAAAACATAGTCTTCTTCTCCACTCTCCTGACGAGTGATAGCGATGTATTCATCTCCATATGGCTCTTGCCAAATATGCCGCTTAGGTAGACCGGACTCGATCATATATACGATGGAGGGACTGCATTATAGCATGCCTTCTTCTTATTCTCTCTCTTCTCAGGATCAGTGATCTGTTTAGTGTCAATAAGATCTTGGATCTTATTCCTCAAAGTTCGGCAATAATCCGTCAAGTGCCCAGTGTATTGATGGTAGGCACAGTACTGGTCATCTTTGTGTCCAGGCTGTCCTTGATTCATGGCTGGCCTAGGCATCAAAGGTCGTAGCTTGCCCTCCTTCATCGGTCTCTCCAATACCCAGGATAGAGAGCAGCCTAAGTTAGAGTAGTACTTCTAACCCTGTCTAACCTCAGTAGCTACAACCTCGACCGTCTTTCCATTTTTGTTACTGCTTCCAGCACCACCTGATTTGTACCCTGACTGGTTCCCAAAGTTCTTCCCAGCAAAGTTATTTTGGCTTGCTTTTTTCGCAAGGTAAGCCCCCTCAACCTCTACAGTAATGTCTTTAAGCGACTCCCAATCTTTGAGCCCTTTAAAGCTGAGCAAGTCCCTCATGTAAGGGTAGGAGTTCTTGATGAATAACCTAATTTGGTCAGCGGTGTTGGGTTTTCGCTTCATCTCTATGACCCTGTTCCTCTATCTGGTGAGGTATTTGTGGAATGACTCGTCAATCCTTTGCTGTAAAAGCTCGAGGCCCTTCAGTGTGACCTCTATTCTAGTGCTGCAGTCGTATTGCTTCATGAATTCATCAATCAAAAGGTCCCAGTTCTCCTTGGATCTCTTATCCAGCCCATGATACCAGTCTACCGCCGGACCCACTAGACTGAGAAAGAAATATTCCGCCTTTTGCCTCTTTGTCAACCCTGTGCCCTTCATGTAACACCCCTTACCTATACGTAGGAAGCTCCATCCTTTGGAGGAGGATGAAGGGTCCCGATAGATGAGGGTTGTCACGCAAAACCTCAAGCACAAACATATAATAATAAATCATACACTCAAAGCAGTAAAATAAAATTTGCAATCAAAAGATCAAGGCTGAAAACAAAAGGTATTATATTATTAATGTACATAAAAGTCTTTACATATAATATTACAAAAGTGCCGCAGCACAAAAGGTCACTTACAAACTTGGTGTCACACCAACTTACAAAACAAGAACTGACATCAATAGTTCTCGCTACAAAAATCATTAAACTATTATGTATACAAAAAGAAGTACAAATTCAGAACTACAAAATCTCTCTCCTAGTTATGTTGGCCCCTCTGAAATTGATCAACTTGCTCACAGACTCCAACATCTTCCACACCTGTATGGATGAAACACCCGTGCTAAGCAAATACACTTAGTGGGGAAAAGCATAATGAAAAACGACCACTCACAGCGGACATCGGTACAAGTCACAAACAGATGGCACATATGTAAATCAATACTTAAACAATTCAGCATACCGAGGATAAGGATATCTATAGGTAACCACAACAAGCGTACATTGCCAAATCAAAACTCATATTCACATAAAAAGAAAGACTTGCTTATTCAAAGTAGTGGATAGCGAGTAACGCATAATCATTTGAAACGCATGGATACCCGAGGGTGTCAAAATCCTCTTTTTATTATTTATTTCAAAACATTTTCGCATGAAATCTTACATTAGATTCAAGTCAAATGGGGATCACGGGGATCCAATTCAGGGACCTGATCAGGGTCCAAAACGCATACGCATGGCTACAGCAAACTAACCTCTATAGGCACGCCTATTTATCCACTTATTGACTTTCGCAGGTCAAGCATTGTTCAACTAAATTACATTCATATCATCCTAAAAAAATTGTCTATTTAAAAATGGGAAAACATAACAAGACTGAAAATTAAACTTTAGAAGCATAAAAAGAAATTTACTTTTTGAAGCCAAGAGGTGTCGCGCTCGCTACACAGGCGAAGATCTGCCTCAATTCGCGGTCGCGACAGCCCTCTCTCTAGTGCAGGGAAAAATACACACCTGACCGTCACGCTCGCAACAGTCGTCACGCTCGCGACAGTCGTCACGCTCGCGATAATGAGTGGCCAGCAACTTCTGTCGTGCTCGGGCGCAGGGACGCGCTTGCGACAGGAGACTGTCCAAAGATCGAGCGACGACTGAGCGAGCTCTAGCCGAGACTTCTCAGCAGCACGCATACAGCTAGCGTGAAGGCTGCAATCACTAAGCTCTGTCACAACCTTGCGACAGTGTCGCGCTCGCGATAGAGTCGGGATTTCCAGCCCTTACGCGAAAAACCTGCAGAATTCCACTTCCAAAATTCACCCAAACCTTCAATTTGCTTCAAAACAAAACCCCACACAAATAGATCATTCACAACACCTTAGGCCACCTAAAACTCAACTTATAAACTAATCATCCAATTTACAAGATTAAATTCCAGAATTAATCAAACCAGCAATTTCTCATAAATTTTCATACAAACTCATGCCACAACTCAATTCTTCACCAATCATGCATCTTAACCCAAAATAATCAATACCCATATCAAATAGATACAAGTACTCATCTTATAACCCATCAATTTCAACATTTAACACAAAACACAAAAATCATACCAAACACACACAAAACCACAACGTTCCAAAACCTTGTTTGCTTGAACTCTAATCACGGGCTCCGCTTCCACTTGCAATTTCCTTGCCTTTGGGCTCTTTAGGAGGAAATTTTGAGCAAAACACCCATCACAACAAGCTTAAAACTCAAACCCCAAAAATACCCAATTGCTCAAATTAACTTAAAATAAAAGGAATTAAGAAGGTGAGGAAGAACACTAAACTCTTACTTACCTAAATCAACTTAAGATCACCCAAACTCACCAAAATTGCAGCTAGAGGGGAAGGATTACAAGAAAGCAAGGAAGAAAAGAAGAGGAAGAGGAAGAACAGGGAAGAAGAAGGAAATGGGAAAAAGGGGAAAAAAATAAAAAGCTAATTCTCTCTCCTCTCTCCTCACTTACATACCCACCACTCTAGTGCCACATGGCAACATCCCATTAGAAAGCTCCCTCCAAGACACACACAAAACCCATCCTCATACCTACACTCAGGCCAAACCTCACTCACACACACCCTAATCCCCTACACAACCTCACACCCAAATAAACCCCACAATTACATAACACTCAATTTAAATCATGCATATATACATATATATACAAAACTAACACATGCCACAATTTAACACACACACAATCACACATATATAAGGCTCAAACTACCAGGGCAGAAACGGGGCGTTATAATTCTCCCCCACTTAGCAGAATTTCATCCTCGAAATTTTCACCTGATCCAAATAACTGAGGATATTGAGCTCTCATGGCTATTTCCAGTTCCCAGGTTGCTTCTTCAATTCCATGATGTTTCCATAATATCTTAACCAATGGGATCTATTTATTGCGGAGTTGTCCTATCTCCCTAGCCAAAATTTCCTTCGGTTCTTCATTAAATGAGAAATCTGGCTGAACCCGAATATCTTGCACTTGCAACACATGAGATGGATCGGATCGGTAGCGACGGAGCATAGATATGTGGAAAACATCGTGTAACTTAGCTAGCTCCACTGGCAATGCTAACCGATAAGCTACTAGGCCAACCTTATCCAGAATCTCATACGGTCTAATAAATCGAGGACTTAATTTACCTTTTTTACCAAACCGGAGAACCTTTCGCAAAGGTGATACTTTCAAAAATACTTTATCGCCAATCTTATATCGAATGTCCCTTCGCTTCAAGTCAGCATAAGATCGCTACCTATCTTTAGCTGCTTTTAAATTTCGCTGCACCACTTGTATTTTTTCTTCCGTGTCTCTAATCAATTCCGTACCTACAACTGATCTTTCCGATAACTCTGTCCAACACACCGGGGTTCTACATTTTTGTCCATAGAGAGCTTCATAAGGAGCCATCCCGATATTCGCTTGATAACCATTATTGTATGCGAACTCCATTAAGGACACATATCTATCCCAACTACCAGAAAACTATAAAGCACATCCCCGAAGCATGTCTTCCAGAATTTGAATAACTCTTTCCGACTGACCATCTGTCTGAGGGTGAAATGCAGTGCTAAAGTTTAACCGTTTACCCAAAGCCAACTGTAACTCTTTCCAAAACTTAGACGTAAACCTCGGATCTTGATCAGACACAATAGAGACTGGAACTTAGTCAAGCCTCACTATCTCATCCACATACATCTCAGCTAGGTTGTCCATAGAATAATCTATCTGAACTGGTAAAAAGTGTGCTGCTTTCATCAATCGGTCAACTATCACCCAAACCGAATCATGCTTGCATTGCGAAGAGGCAACCCGACTATAAAGTCCATCGTAACATCATCCCACTTCCATTGAGGAATGGGCAAGGTGTCACACCCCATAAGTGGCCTAATTGGATTTAGCAATTTTAATTGGACAATTAAGGCTAATTGGGTAATATTCAAGTGGAAAGGAGGATTAAATTGCAAGTATTAATAAAGTAATTAAATGATAGATTTTATTTTGGTGAGTAAAAAAGTAATTTATCAAGGGTTATTTGGTAAAAGAGGAATAGGTGAGTTGTGTCTTTGTGCATGTGTGCCAGGTGGAGAGTGAGTGTGTACGTGGGTAAGGGAAAGAAAGATCTGGGAAAAGTTTAGTTGGGTGAAAACAAAAGACTAAAGGTTTTCTCTCTTCTTGTTTTCCCTCTCACGAAAATCACATTCTGCTCTTACTCTCCATTTGCTGTTCTTCTTCCCATTTTTGCATGTGTATTCTATTGTGGGACTAGGGTTGGAGATTGGATAAGAAGTTCCAGAGGTAAGTGGCTTTTAGTTTCTCCTGTGGCTCTACTTCTCATTTGAATTATTTAGAAATTTTGTCTTTGGATCTTTGATTGTGGTCCTACTTGTTTGCAAGCTCCTGAGGATACAAGGAAGGAGAAGGGAAAGGGCAAGGTTGTGGATTGAGGATATTTCAGTGGACATTTTTGAACTTCAAACAGGTTTGGGAGTGTCTGTTATTTCTTGTTTGGATCCTGTTACTGTGTTGCTTTGAACATTGTTAATGTGTTTTTGATTATCGAAATGTATGAGAAATACAATGTGTATAAATGATGTCTGTAGAAAAGGATGTAAATGAGATGAACATGCATGGTTTTGAGTGTGAAATTCTGGGTTGTTTGTGACTCTCTGTTTGTTACTGGAAATGTATGATATTGTGAATTTGTGAGTGAAATTGCTGTAATGGTGCTCAGAGGACTTAAAGGTATGTGTTTGAATGATTATTGCATGAAAAATGATTTTAGACAAATGGGGATTTGAGTTTTGATGGTACTCTGTTTTCACAGTTTACTGGTTTTGCGTTTTCTGGAAATTTTGAAGAGTATTTTGGAGAAGATGAAGAATTGTGAGAAGAAGGTCACGAGACGTGACTGGTGGTCACGCCGTGACCCCCTTCTCGGTTGAAGGTCACGGGGCGCGAAGCAGCTTCACGCCGTGACTCCTTCTTTGCTGAAGGTCACGTGGCGTGAAGCGGCATCACGTCGTGACTTCCGCCCTTCTTCCTGCGCGACTTCTCCCTCTCCTCTCTCAGGCGTCACGCGACGTGACTGGTGGTCACGCCGTGACTGCCTGCTGTTCTCGCTTGGCGCTCGTGTGAAGCCTGCGTCACGAGATTGTCTGGCGCTCGCGTGAAGCTGGAGTCACGGCGTGACTGAAGGTCACGACGTGACCAGCCTCTACCTATGCCCAGTTTTTCTAAAGTAAAGTGTTAACTTCTGATTTCATGGGTTTTTGCATTACATGACAAATGTTTGGATTTAAAATTTGACTTGCATTTAATAATTGTATAATATTGGGTTGTAAATACATGATTAATAATTTATTTGACATGGATTAATTCAATGTGAGCTATATGTCTTTATTACCTCCAGTATTGATATTTATATGTTTGTATGTTTCTGAATTTGATTATTATACAAGTATACATGATTTATAAGCTAGCATTTAATGAAATTCTCATGATTTGATATATGAATTATTGAGTTGTGTCATATAAGCCTGTATAAGTCATAGTAGTGGATAAGTAAGCGCTTACTTAGGTCAGGGTGTGTGTGCAGCTGCTATATGATAAAAATGTTATATGCGGGTCCGTTTGGATCCTTGTTTCGATCCTGTTAGGATCTATATGGAAATAAAGCGAGACCTCGGTCTCTATATGAAAGTTACATGTTTGAGACTCATGTCTCTATATGCTTGGGATATTGTGTTCTATCAGTATCCAAATGACCGTATCCACTTCTTAGGTTTATACCAGACTAATCAGGCTACATGTTTATTTGTGATGTATATGTTGAGATGTTTATTGACATGATTAAAGGTATATGTTGCACATGAATTCGTGAATATTCTATATCGGTGTAATGTAGAAAAGTATGTTTGTATTTGTTAATTACTTGTATTGTAAATATTTTAAAGGTGATGAGATGCTATATTGTATATTGTTATTTTGTTTTGTTCCTCCCCACTAAGCGTTATCGCTTAGCACGGGCTCTTTTCCCGTGCAGGTGGCGAGTGCAGTTCAGAGTCAGATATCTGCAGGTCGGCCACTAGGAGTCTTTTTGGATGAAGTTGTTTTATTTTTGAAGTCTTCCGCTGTAATTACTTTTGTATATGGCTTGTAATTAGTAAAATGAATCTTTTGTAAAGGAACAAGTATTCTTTTTGTATATGTATTTGCATACGAGCCTTTTTGTAAAAAAACGATATAAATATGATATATGTATAAGGACTTGATATATATATGTTACAGGAATTTTCTGATTAAATGATTAAAGGTTTCTTTAAATCTCATTTGGTTCTCTGTTATTTATTTATACATGTGTAAATGTATATGATTATTTGTGTTTGCCCGCGTGGCACTCCGGCATCCTTCCAACGGGGATGGCGGGGTGTTACAGCTTGGTATCAGAGCCCAGGTTTGGTGGTTCTGGGTTATGTTGTGATTTTTTGAGTATAGAGTCGAGTCTATGCATGAGAGTCAGTTTTGTTTAGTGGCCTAATGCAGATGTCATTTGTTTTGTAGTGTTTATATGGAGTCGGATCCAAGTGAGTATATGGGCGACACTATGAGCAGTTATAATGTGGGTCCTAGAGAGAATCCAGTTAGAAGAGATGATCCAGTTAGATAGGATAGACATGAGCGGGAACCTGCACCAGCTGAGGGTGCAAATAGAGGTATTGCTTTTGATCCAGCGTTAGTTCAGGGATTATTACAAGTGGTGGATAGGTTGACTGCACCTAAGGCTCCAACAGAATTGTTAAGAAAGAGAGGAGCAAAGGATTTTCATGGGACTGCTTTAGATGAGTCCGATGTAGCTGAGTTTTGGTTGAAGAGAGTGGACAGGATTTTACAAGAGATTAGATGTCCTGCTGATCAGAGAGCTTCTTGTGCTATATCATTGCTTCAGGGACCAGCCTATGATTGGTGGGAACTTGTGATGAGGAATCCTCAGCGACCAGCTGAGCTGACATGGGATTATTTCAAGAAAGAGTTTGAGCAAAAGTATATAACCAAGGCATACCAAGAAGCGAAATGGAGAGAGTTCATTAGCTTGAAGCAGAGGGGAATGACAGTGAGTGAGTATGATAAGGAGTTCAATAGACTAAGTAAGTATGTGCCTGAGCAGTTGTTGACAGATGAGTTCAGATGTAGGCACTTTTTAGAGGGATTGCGTGAGGTATTCAGAGGCCCTTTGTCTGCGATGATTGTCTTGTAGCCAGTTGGGTATTATCAGATTGTGGCTGCAGCAATGAGGTTAGAGGAATCTGAAGAGATCAAGCAGAGAATGGCTAGCAAGAGGAGAGCACCAGAAGGGGGAAATATGAGTAATAAGAAAGCAAAGGGTACTCCAGTTGAGCAAGGATCTAGAGGAGGTGTACAAGTGCCTTCACAGGTGGAGAGTGTAGCCCCACAAGGAAATAAAGGAAATCGAGCACCAGAATGTGAGCACTGTCATAGGTACCATTGGGGTACATGTCGGAAGATTACTGGCGCTTGTTTCAAGTGTGGAAGCATGGAACATCGATTTGCCTTTTGCCCTAGTCGACAAGAGAACCAGAATCAACAAGAAAGCCGAAAATCCAATGTTATCCAAAGCAAACGTGAAGGAAGTCGAGCTCCGAGAGCACCATCCGAAACAGTGCAGCGACCTGGTGCTACTGAGGATCATAATCAGTATAGAGGTTATGCTATGATTGCTAGAGATGCGACGGGTGCAGCGGGTCCTTCGGGTAAGTGTTTACATGTTCAGTTTTGTCTCGTTTCGGTTTTGATATTTGAGTTGTATTCGGTAAGCAAGGAAATTTCGAGGACGAAATTTTCTTAAGGAAGGGTGAGTTGTCACACCCCATAAGTGGCTTAATTGGATTTAGCAATTTTAATTGGACAATTAAGGCTAATTGGGTAATATTCAAGTGGAAAGGAGGATTAAATTGCAAGTATTAATAAAGTAATTAAATGATAGATTTTATTTTGGTGAGTAAAAAAGTAATTTATCAAGGGTTATTTGGTAAAAGAGGAATAGGTGAGTTGTGTCTTTGTGCATGTGTGCCAGGTGGAGAGTGAGTGTGTACGTGGGTAAGGGAAAGAAAGATCTGGGAAAAGTTTAGTTGGGTGAAAACAAAAGACTAAAGGTTTTCTCTCTTCTTGTTTTCCCTCTCACGAAAATCACATTCTGCTCTTACTCTCCATTTGCTGTTCTTCTTCCCATTTTTGCATGTGTATTCTGTTGTGGGACTAGGGTTGGAGATTGGATAAGAAGTTCCAGAGGTAAGTGGCTTTTAGTTTCTCCTGTGGCTCTGCTTCTCATTTGAATTATTTAGAAATTTTGTCTTTGGATCTTTGATTGTGGTCCTACTTGTTTGCAAGCTCCTGAGGATACAAGGAAGGAGAAGGGAAAGGGCAAGGTTGTGGATTGAGGATATTTCAGTGGACATTTTTGAACTTCAAACAGGTTTGGGAGTGTCTGTTATTTCTTGTTTGGATCCTGTTACTGTGTTGCTTTGAACATTGTTAATGTGTTTTTGATTATCGAAATGTATGAGAAATACAATGTGTATAAATGATGTCTGTAGAAAAGGATGTAAATGAGTGAACATGCATGGTTTTGAGTGTGAAATTCTGGGTTGTTTGTGACTCTCTGTTTGTTACTGGAAATGTATGATATTGTGAATTTGTGAGTGAAATTGCTGTAATGGTGCTCAGAGGACTTAAAGGTATGTGTTTGAATGATTATTGCATGAAAAATGATTTTAGACAAATGGGGATTTGAGTTTTGATGGTACTCTGTTTTCACAGTTTACTGGTTTTGCGTTTTCTGGAAATTTTGAAGAGTATTTTGGAGAAGATGAAGAATTGTGAGAAGAAGGTCACGAGACGTGACTGGTGGTCACGCCGTGACCCCCTTCTCGGTTGAAGGTCACGGGGCGCGAAGCAGCTTCACGCCGTGACTCCTTCTTTGCTGAAGGTCACGTGGCGTGAAGCGGCATCACGCCGTGACTTCCGCCCTTCTTCCTGCGCGACTTCTCCCTCTCCTCTCTCAGGCGTCACGCGACGTGACTGGTGGTCACGCCGTGACTGCCTGCTATTCTCGCTTGGCGCTCGCGTGAAGCCTGCGTCACGAGATTGTCTGGCGCTCGCGTGAAGCTGGAGTCACGGCGTGACTGAAGGTCACGACGTGACCAGCCTCTACCTATGCCCAGTTTTTCTAAAGTAAAGTGTTAACTTCTGATTTCATGGGTTTTTGCATTACATGACAAATGTTTGGATTTAAAATTTGACTTGCATTTAATAATTGTATAATATTGGGTTGTAAATACATGATTAATAATTTATTTGACATGGATTAATTCAATGTGAGCTATATGTCTTTATTACCTTCAGTATTGATATTTATATGTTTGTATGTTTCTGAATTTGATTATTATACAAGTATACATGATTTATAAGCTAGCATTTAATGAAATTCTCATGATTTGATATATGAATTATTGAGTTGTGTCATATAAGCCTGTATAAGTCATAGTAGTGGATAAGTAAGCGCTTACTTAGGTCAGGGTGTGTGTGCAGCTGCTATATGATAAAAATGTTATATGCGGGTCCGTTTGGATCCTTGTTTCGATCCTGTTAGGATCTATATGGAAATAAAGCGAGACCTCGGTCTCTATATGAAAGTTACATGTTTGAGACTCATGTCTCTATATGCTTGGGATATTGTGTTCTATCAGTATCCAAATGACCGTATCCACTTCTTAGGTTTATACCAGACTAATCAGGCTACATGTTTATTTGTGATGTATATGTTGAGATGTTTATTGACATGATTAAAGGTATATGTTGCACATGAATTCGTGAATATTCTATATCGGTGTAATGTAGAAAAGTATGTTTGTATTTGTTAATTACTTGTATTGTAAATATTTTAAAGGTGATGAGATGCTATATTGTATATTGTTATTTTGTTTTGTTCCTCCCCACTAAGCGTTATCGCTTAGCACGGGCTCTTTTCCTGTGCAGGTGGCGAGTGCAGTTCAGAGTCAGATATCTGCAGGTCGGCCACTAGGAGTCTTTTTGGATGAAGTTGTTTTATTTTTGAAGTCTTCCGCTGTAATTACTTTTGTATATGGCTTGTAATTAGTAAAATGAATCTTTTGTAAAGGAACAAGTATTCTTTTTGTATATGTATTTGCATACGAGCCTTTTTGTAAAAAAACGATATAAATATGATATATGTATAAGGACTTGATATATATATGTTACAGGAATTTTCTGATTAAATGATTAAAGGTTTCTTTAAATCTCATTTGGTTCTCTGTTATTTATTTATACATGTGTAAATGTATATGATTATTTGTGTTTGCCCGCGTGGCACTCCGGCATCCTTCCAACGGGGATGGCGGGGTGTTACACAAGGGATGTCACAATCCAGTCAGGACTTGATGTTCATCTTTCACTTGTTGGCACACCAAACACTTCGAAACAAAATCTACTATATCCCTCTTCATACTTGGCCACCAATAGAATTGTTTCAAGTCTCTATACATCTTATTTCCTCCTGGATGCATCGTGAAAACCGACGAATGAGCTTCTTCCAAAAGCCTCCTTTTTACTTCCTCTACATGAGGCACACATAACCGATTCCTAAATCTGAGTGCTCCCTCACTGTCTACAGAAAATTTAGTCTACTTACTATCTTTAACCGTGTGAGAAGCATGCTGCAACACCGGATCACTGAACTAAGCTTCCACTATCACTTGCTTCAAGCTCGGTCTAGCCTTTAACTGAGCTATTATCGCTCCTTCTGAATCAAACATCCACCTTCCTCTACTCAAAAACAAAGCTGACACTGATTTCCTACTCAGCACATCTGCTACTACGTTAGCTTTGCCTGGATGATAAGCAATGATATAATCATAGTCTTTGAATAACTCTAGCCATCTTCGCTGCCTTAAGTTCAATTCCTTCTGAGAGAGCAAATACTTCAGACTCTTGTGATCTGTAAAGATCGTGCAAGTCTCTCCATATAAATAATGCCGCCATATCTTAAGAGTGAACACTACCGCTGCTAGTTCCAAGTCATGCATCGGATAGTGTTGCTCATGAGGTTTTAGCTGCCTGGAAGCATAGGCAATCACTTTACCATCTTGCATAAGAACACAACCCAATCCTACACCCGAGGCATCACTGTACATAGTATACTCTTTACCCAAAACGGGTTGAGTAAGTACCGGAGCCTTAGTCAACATATCTTTTAACTGCTCAAAACTCGCTTGGCACCTATCAGACCATAAGAACTTAACCTCTTTCCTGAGAAGCCGAGTTAGAGGTGAAGCTATCACTAAAAAGCCCTTCACAAATCGTCTATAATACCCAGCCAATCCTAGGAAACTCCTCACTTCTGGTACAGACTTCGGTGGCAACCAGTTCATAATAGCTTCAATCTTAGACGGATCTACTCGGATACCTTCTGCTTAAACCAAATGTCCAAGAAATGTCACCTCTTTTAACCAAAACTCAGATTTACTAAGCTTGGTGTACAACTAATGGTCTCTCAACACTTGCAATACCAATCTCAGATGTTCCTCATGTTCCTTTTTATCCGTGGAATATACCAAGATATCGTCAATAAACACTACAATAAAACGATCCAAATACGGATTGAATACCCTGTTCATTAAATCCATGAAAGCTGCGGGTACGTTAGTCAGACCAAATGGCATCACTAAAAATTCATAGTGACCATAACGCGTCCGAAAAGCTATCTTTGCCATATTCGCATCCTTGACTCTCAACGAATAATGACCCGATCTCAAATCTATCTTCAAAAATACCCCTGCTCCTCGAAGCGGATCAAAAAGATCCTCAATCCATGCCAACGGATACTTATTCTTCACCGTAACCTTGTTGATCTGCCGATAATCAATACACATTCTCAGTGTGCCATCCTTTTTCTTGACAAACAGAACTGGAGCACCCCATGGCGACAAACTTGGTCGAATGAAACCTTTATCCAAGAGCTCTTGCAACTGACTTTTCAACTCTTTCAATTCCATCGGAGCCATCCTATACAGAACCTTAGAAATCGGAGCTGCACCCGGCACAATATCCATAGACAACTCTACTTCTCTTTCTGGTGGCAAGCCTAGTAATTCCTCTGGAAATATATCCACAAAGTCTCTTACTACCGGAATATCTTGTATCTTCACTTGCCCTCTCTGGGAATCCAAAATCAAAGCCAAATACGCTTCACATCCCTTTCTCATAAACCATTTTGCTTTCATAGCTGAGATCACATTATGCAGCGAGTTACTTCCTATACCTCTTACAACCACAAGCATCTGATCCTTACCCTTGAGCACAACTGATTTCCTCTGACAATCCACTATAGCTCCATGCTTAGACAGCCAATCCATAACCAAAATAAGGGCAAACTTATGAAATGGTAGCCTAATCAGATCAACCAGAAATTCCTTACCTTGTACTATCAGAGGACAATTCTGACATACCCTATTCACTTTCACACTCTGCCCTAACGGACTAGTGACACTAATCTCATAATCCAATTTATCCTCATTAAATAATTCATCACAAAACTTATTAGAACACAGGTAGGAATGGGTAAAACCCGGATCTATCAAAGCAGACATCTCAGTACTGAAAAGTAAGAACTTTCTAGCTATTACTTCAGAGCATCATGGTCATCACGGGCTTTCATCGCATAAGCTCTTACAGCCACAGGCACTGGACGGTCCACTGTCTCAGAAGAATCTCTTTCCCGAGGCCGTCCACCACCACCCCAGCCTCTACCTGTAGGACGACTACCTTGAGGAACATTTGACCTAGCTCGACTTGCTTCCAGCTGCCTTGGGTATTCTCATACAAATTCGGGCAGTTGGCAAGAAAATGGTCGGTGCTACCACATCTGAAACATCCCCTAGTCAACCACCAACACTCACCCCAATGTCGCTTGTTACAATGAGAACATTGGGGCACACCTTCACTTCGACCACCCGAAGTTCCTCTACCCATGCTAGACCCTCTAAAAGAATCCTGCCTCCTCCCTCTAGTAGCTGGACTAGGATGCGACTAACCAGAGGGGTTCCTTTGGGACTCATGTGACCTCTTTCCTGAAGAGGAACCTCCTCTAGAAGCCTTCTTCCTCTGAGCCTTCTCTCTTAAACATTCTCAGATCGCTCCACTCTCAAAGCTGCCTGAATAATCTGATAATAACTGACATCCGGTGCCGATAACAACGAAACCAACATTACCTTCAAAGACTCATTCAAACCCGCCTTAAACTGTTGACACCAGAACTCCTTAGTGAGAACTCCTGGCGGTGCATACTTGCTAAGTCGATTGAACTCCTTTCCATAATCCGCTACTGACAATACTCTCTAACGGAGACTCAAAAACTGCGCCCATCTAGCCTCCTTAAATGCCTTAGTCACATACTTGTTCCGAAATTCCTTTTCAAAGAACTCCCATGTCACAGGTTCATGAAGCTGCGGGTACTTAAGCACCAAGTTCCACCAATCAAAAGTTGAACCCTGCAGCAAAGATATCACACACTCCACCTCACTCTCCGGAGGACAACGAATTTCGCTTAGCACCCGTTTAACTTTCTCAATCCACATTTCAGCTTCATCCGATTCATCCAATCCAGTTCCAAAAAAATCCTCCGCTCCATACTTTCGCATATTCTCTATCGGAGCTCTAGGTGCAGTAACCCTTTCCAAAACCCTGGCCATATCCTAGGATATCTTGAGCATAGCCTCGAAAGGGACCGCAGGGGCCTCAGGTTGCACCGTAGGTGGCTGAGCCGGACCCGAAATAGATGGATCTTGCTCTCGGGGATTCGCACTCTCGGCTGACCCCTCAAGTGATCCACAAGCAGACTCCATCAACTACAAAATATACACAATGATCCGCATCACGCCAACACAACACTACGCTCTATCCACACTAGCCCAGAAACGTCTAAACCTATTGCTCTGATACCACAAAATGTAACTCCCCTTACCTATATGTAGGAAGCTCCATCCTTTGAAGGAGGATGAAGGGTCCCGATATATGAGGGTTGTCACGTAAAACCTCAAGCACAAACATATAATAATAAATCATACACTTGAAGCAATAAAATAAAATTTGCAATCAAAAGATCAAGGCTGAAAATAAAAGGTATAATATTATTAATGTAGATAAAAGTCTTTACATATATGTGACGCGCGCCGAACCCCATGGGCGCCCCTTGACCGCCCGCTTGAGGGCGATCGGGCAAGTAAGGTTCGTTGACAACTTGTAAGGTATTTACAAGTGCGTCTATTTTGAGCAACAAGAAGGTTTCATGGAGTCGCGACCCAATAAAACATTGGGAAAGTTCATCTCGCCTCAGTGAGCCTAAGACGGCGCATATTATCCATTTTGGGCAAACCACAGGGGTCTTGGAGGCATTCACCCCAATAGAACATTGGGATAACCCTCTAACTCTATGGAGCCTAGGATTGTAAATTGAGTCTTTTGGTGGGACACAAGAGGTGTCTTGGAGATCCCATTCCAATGAAACATCGAAATGGGCCTCTCGCCTCGTTGAGCCCAAAGACTAAAGGTAGGTTCGGGACTTCTCATTTATTCATACCTTGATTAATTTTACAATTAAGTATTGAGTTTATTATTTCACTCTCTCTCCACACGATGCAATTTAATTAAAATGCGCAATCATTCACGTAAAAGTGAAAAATAAAACAACATTAGAATAAAGCATATGGAAATAAATTATAATAAAACTAGGGGCGGAATACAACCCCCATAAATTAAGTACAGAACATGCATAAAACAGGATATTCATTAAGACGGGAACATTGGTTCCCAAATACTCATTTTACAAAAAAGTATAGAATTCTCAAATCAAGTTAAACCTTTTGGCTCGAGATGAAAACGAGGACATTGGTCCAGTTTTATTAACAAATCTTTATTTTAGTAGAAAACATTTTTGTGGTGATTTTTTAAGTGCGGTCAAAAATCCTTTATTATTTCGGACCACAAGCAAATAAAGAGAATAAAATAATAATTACATATTTCCAAATAATAAATAATAAATAAATCTTAATCTACCTGTTCCGACCATGCTTCTCACACGAGCAACATGCCTCCCGCATTGCGGTCAAGACAGAAAATGATATTGGTTAATAGTGAATAAATAAACAATTGAATAAATAAATAAATAAATAAATGATTGAATAAAATAAATTGAGAATTAATGAATAAGATTGATAATGGATCAAATTAAATTAAACGATAAATAAATAAATAAATAATTGAATGAAATAAATTGAGAATTAATGAATATAAAAAGACAAACGATAATTATAATAATCAAATGCAATAAAAATGATAATGCTAATAATAATACCGTAAACTAATAATGAATAATAAATAGATGGACGAAAAATAAATGAATAATAATACTGATGATAATAACAAAAAATAAGTGTAAAGATAATAAATATAATAACAATAATGATAGATATGATAACAATAAACATAACAATCATAATAATAACAATGGAACCAATAATAACATTCATGACAATAATTAGTAATAACAGTGACAATACAATATGATGAAAATACTAGTAATGATGCAAAATGAATAAACATAAAATGATAATAAGCAAATGGAATGATAAAATATTAACAATAAATTAATGACATAACCCTAATGATGAATATAATAATCATAATAATACCACAATGATGATGATGATGATGATGATGATGATGATGATCATAATAATAATAATAATAATAATAATAATAATAATAATAAAAATAATAATAATAATAATAATAATAATAATAATAATAATAATAATAATAATAATAATAATGTGCTACTAACAATAATAGTTGTAAAAATAAATAATATTAATAATGGCAAACAAATAACAATAATAATATCACATAACAATAATGATGAATATGATATAGTAATGATAATAGTAATAATACTAGTAATAGAAATAATAATAATAATAACATAAACAATTAATAAAATAACAATGGTACAAATAATATCACAATAATAATAATATTAACATAACCAAGATAATAATAATAATAATGCATTTAAAATAATAATAACAAAACATAATAATAGATAATAATAACCAAATATATACAACAATAATAATAAACACAATAATAATAACAATAAACCTAATAATAACAAATAATGCAAAATATACAATAACATAAAATAAATACTCATAATAATAACAAATAAGTGTAAAATAAACCTACATTAAATAATAATAATAATAATAATTAATTAATTAATTAATATAAAAATAGAATGATAAATAACAAATAAATAAATATAATAATAATAATAACAATTAATTAATAACAAACATAAAATACATAATAATAATAATAATAATAATAATAAATATAAATATAAAAACGGAAAATAAATAATAATAATAATAATAATAATAATAATAATAATAATAATAATAATAATAAATAAGTAAATATAAAAAAGGGAAAAAGGACTTACCGGTCGCCGAAGGGGAGGTGGTCGACACCACCTATGCCGGAAGTAGATCGCCGCCTTGGGGTCTCACCGGCGCCGGTCACGCGCCGAACGGCCACCTGGTTTGGGCGAAAGACGCGCAGAAGCCTCCGGATCTTCTTCACGCCAGTTGCTCCACGCCGGCGATTGGCGGAGGCGGGTGGCCACCGCTGGGTGCGTCCAGACGACGCTGTCTCTGCGGTGGCACGCGTGTGCCGCTCCGGCGCCGTGGGTGGCCAGCGGAGGCCACCGTTTCCTCCCCCTTTTTTCCTTCTTTTTCCCGATTCGGCGTCTGCGTTTGGCCTGGGTCTCTGCCTCCTTCTCTTTGTTCCTTCTTTTCTTTTTAATTCCTCTTATTCCTTCTTTGATTTCCCTTCTTTTCTTCTATGCTCTCTCTTTGATTTTCTTTCACTTTTTTCTTCAGTTTGCCTTTTGATCCTTGATTTTGCTTTCCCTGCTCTCTCTCTTTTATTTTCTTTCTATTTTTTCTTTTGCTCTCACTGTGCTCTCTCCTTGCTCTCAGTTCTTCTTTTCTTCTTTTTTATTTTTTTTTACTTTTCTTGTTTTTCAATCCCAGCCGAGAGCCCGTCTCCTTTGGTCCATCATATTCCTTTTATACCCAAAATTAGGGTTAAGATAATTTCCTCCATTTTCCATTTTTAATTTTTCAATTTTAACTAATTTACTTAAACTAACACACTAACTAATTAAACACTCTATTAATTAAATGCTCTATATTTTCATACCTATTTAATTAATCTACTTAAATTATCACATCTAACTTATTTAATTAAACCCTATATCTATTTTCTTTTTTTATTTTAACTATCCTAAAATATTAACTAATTAATCAACTAATCTTAATTATTAATTTATCTCACAATATTAATTAATTAAATTAACCTAATCTCATTTTTTAATTTTTAATTTTATTTATTATTTTTTGGAGGAATTTATCAAGTACCCAAAATTGCCATCAAAATCTGACTCGGAACTTGGTGTCTACAAGATAGTATTACAAAAGTGCCGCAGCACAAAAGGTCACTTAAAAACTTGGTGTCACACCAACTTACAAAACAAGAACTGACATCAATAGTTCTCACTACAAAAATCATTAAACTATTACATATACAAAAAGAAGTACAAATTTAGAACTATAAAATCTCTCTCCTAGTTGTGTCGGCCCCTCTGAAATGGATCACCCTGATCACGAACTCTAACATCTTCACACCTGCACAGATGAAACATCCGTGCTAAGCGAATATGCTTAGTGGGGAAAAGCACAATGAAAAATGACCACTCACAGCGGACGTTGGTACAAGTCACAAACACATGGCACATATGTAAATCAATACTTAAACAATTCAGCATACTGAGGATAAGGATATCTATAGGTAACCACAACAAGCGTACATTGTCAAATCAAAACTCATATTCACATAAAAAGAAAGACCTGCTTATTCAAAGTAGTGGATAGCGAGTAATGCATAATCATTCGAAACGCATGGATACCCGAGGGTGTCAAAATCCTCTTTTTCTTTTTTATTTCAAAACATTTTTGCATGGACTCTTACATAAGATTCAAGTCAAATAGGGATCACGGGGATCTAATTCAGGGACCTGATCAGGGTCTAAAATGCATACGTATGGCTGCAGCAAACTAACCTCTATAGGCATGCCTATTTATCCACTTATTGACTTTCGCAGGTCAAGCATAGTTCAACTAATTTACATTCATATCATCCTAAAAAAAATTATCTATTTAAAAATGGGAAAACATAACAAGACTGAAAATTAAACTTTAGAAGCATAAAAAGAAATTTACTTTTTGAAGCCAGGAGCTGTCGCGCTCACGACAGAGTCAAAGATCTGCCTCAAGTCGTAGTCACGACAGCCCTCTTGCTGGCGCGGGGACAAATACACACATCACTATCACACTCATGACAGTGAGCGGCCAGCAGCTTCTGTCGCACTCGCGCGCAGTCACGTGCTCGCGATAGGTGACTGCCCAAAGATCGAGCGGCGGCTGAGCGCTCTGTCGCGCTCGCGACATATGTCACAGTCACGACAGAGAGCTCTCACCGAGGCTGCTTGGTAGCATGCATACAGCTCTCACAAAGGCTGCAATCACCAAGCTCTATCGCGACCTCACGACAGTGTCGCGCTCGCGACAAAGTCTGGATTTCCAGCCCTTACGCGAAAAACCTGCAGAATTTCACTTCTAAAATTCACCCAAACCTTCAATTGGCTTCAAAACACAACCTCACACAAATAGATCATTCAGAACACCTTAGACTACCTAAAACTAAACTTAGAAACTAATCATCATCCTCAAATCATCCAATTTACAAGATCAAATTCCAGAATTAATCAAACCAGCAATTTCTCATAAAATTTCATACAAACTCATGCCACAACTCAATTCTTCACCAATCATGCATCTTAACCCAAAACAATCAATACCCATATCAAATAGATACAAGTACTCATCTTATAACCCATCAATTTCAACATTTAACACAAAACACAAAAATCATACCAAACACACATAAAACCACAATGTTCCTAAACCTTGTTTGCTTGAACTCGAATTATGGGCTCTGCTTCCACTTGCGATTTCCTTGCCTTTGGGCTCTCTAGGAGGGATTTCTAAACAAAACACCCATCACAACAAGCTTAAAACTCAAACCCCAAAAATATCCAATTGCTCAAATTAACTTAAAATAAAAGGAATTAAGAAGGTAAGGAAGAACACTAAACTCTTACTTACCTAAATCAACTTAAGATCACCCAAACTCACCAAAATTGCAGCTAGAGGGGAAGGATTACAAGAAAGCAAGGAAGAAAAGAAGAGGAAGAGGAAGAAAGGGGAAGAAGAAGGAAATGGGAAAAAGGGGAAAAAAATAAAAAGCTAATTCTCTTTCCTCTCTCCTCACTTACATACCCACCACTCTAGTGCCACATGGCAACATCCCATTGGAAAGCTCCCTCCAAGACATACATAAAACCCATCCTCATACCTACACTCAAGCCAAACCTCACTCACACACACCCTAATCCCTTACACAACCTCACACCCAAACAAACCCCACAATTACATAACAATCAATTTAAATCATGCATATATACATATATATACAAAACTAACACATGCCACAATTTAACACACACACAATCACACATATATAAGGCTCAAACTACCAAGGTGGAAACGGGGCATTAAACTTCATCACTAGTGTGTATTGCTTATTGTGTGTAGGCGGGTCCGAAATACCATCGAACTTCGATAGCTCAGGCATCTTAAACCTCTGGGCCAACAGCTCTTCATCCCCCAAATCTTTATCCTCGGGGTTGATCCCCTTTTCCAGCCGATAACGTACGGGTGATAGCCTCAATCTGCTGTCTTATCCCTTTCATAGCCTCATCTTCTACCATGGATGTCCTACCCCTCACAGCTTGATGGGCTGCTATCTCCTCAACTTCCTCTTCCATCACGAAATCCTCATCAAGGTTTGGGACCCTTGCCCTTCTTGGCTCAGCGAGCATAGCAGCAGCTTTAGGCTCATTAATAGGTTGGTGAGCAGCATTACCTATAATTGGGGCCTCTTTGCCGACAGGCAGCTCAACTTGCCCCCGAGGAGGGATTACTGGTGGTTGTTGAGCGACAGGTGCTTGTGGAGCCACAGGTGCTTGTGGGGCAGGAGGATGAGCAATCCTTTCGACCATAGCGCCCATCATTTCTAACATCCTTCGCTCAAAATCCTCCATTCTCCTGGTGAGGTCTTGAGTGGTTAGAGCTCCGGTCTCTTCTGCCATCGAAGATAATTCACTAGTTGTTGAGAGTGACTCAGAATCCCAAATAGGCACTAATTCTAGCAATCCAAAGGGCGAGTCTGTCCTCACTAGTCGACCGCCAGAACCTCTAGTCCACTTGGATGAATCTATGGTGGCTAAAAGATTCAGATTGTTAGAATGATGCATGGATGACAGGTAAAATGCATGATCGTGAGTTGTGCAACATTTCACAACCACATACGAGCAAGTAGATCCTTCCAACCTTATTACTCCCACACACGAGGTCAAATAGTCTCTTCCTAGGTGGGCTTAACCCATGGGTCAACGGGGAACCCAATGGGCGCGTATGGTGCATGGTGAAAAATCAGCAGCATAACACTCTTGATTTAAAGCACATGCGCATGGGTTTTAGCCATTATATATCTGGACCTTTCAAATAGACTAAAATGAGCGTACCAGGGCATGAAAGCCCTTGATAAGTGCCCAATTAATATATTTGAATTGGTTCGATACATAAGGGCCCATGTAACCAGCATCGTATTAAGGAGCATATTACCTATTGGAAGTTTCTATTGCCATTACATGAGCTTTGGTCAAGGTGATGACACTTTAGGGCTACCCAAGCGTGGGCCCTGCTAATGGGTCTAGCTCATCGCGAGCATAAAGACCGATCGGGTCTCTATTTGATATACTAAAAGGTATCAAGCTTGGGCTGGTGATTATCCTTAACACTTCCCTACAATGAGTGAAAGTAGGGTCGTGCTTCAGGAGTGCACAAGGGTAAGATAGGGGACCAACTAACATAGTTCTAAGTCTCTAATGTATGCAATGCAAATTTTGAAAAGTGATAGAATTTTAAGTTTTAAAAACCCAATTATATATTTTAACAAAAATACTTTCAAAGCAAAGTCACGAAGTATCCCGAATGGAGTCGCCACTATGACGCGCGCCGAACCTAGTAAAGGCCCTCACAATGAGACCCGCTTTTAGGTCTCGAGGGATTGGTTCGCATCTTTTTGATCTTATATGCTATGAGACATCTTGGAATCCCTACCCAATAGAACATTGGGGAGTTCATATAGCCTCATGGTACCTTTAGGCACCTTTGAGGTATTTTGGAGTCGCCACCCAATTTACGAGAAATTGGAAAAGGTCATCTAACCTCTACGATCTAAACCAGAGATGGTGTTCAAAACTTCACTCTTATTTATGTTTTGGTTAATTATAAATGAGTTTTTAATTTCATAAAATTCTATCTCTCATCTCACATGATTAATGCATTTAATTTAAAGCGCATCGCAATCGTTCAAAAGGAATAAAGGGGAGCAGTAAAGAAAGCGGTAAATAAAGCGATAAAGAAAAGTAATAAATACGTCAAGCACATAATTACAAGGGAAATTGGGGCAGAATACAACCCCTAATGAAAGAAGACTAAAAATATAAATTAGGACAGAATATAATCCCAAATGAAAACTAAATAATATTGCCCCAAAATTAATTACAAGGGCAAAAATATATGAACATAAATTTAAACAAACAAACAAAATCAAACATGAAAAAAACATATATAAATCGGGTCATTCGTTTGGTTTAGGAACATTGGTTCCTTCACGCTCATTAAAAAGGGATCGAAGAGTTATTCGATTGTTGGATTGAAAATCGGGATGAGTGATCCCATTTTTGGAGAAAATTTAACTCTTCGTTTTATCGTGACATTTTACATTCCTTGGCTAAAACAAGGGACATTGGCCCCAATTTTGTTAATAAAAATTCCGATTTAGTTATAAAATATTTTCATGATTTTTTACCGCACATGTGCACAAGATAAAACCATTTTATTTTATAAGCAAACATAAACACATAAAGCGATAGGAAAGATCTCACCCAAGCGAATGCGGGTTTCCTATGCGTCGTGACCCATCCGTGTGGTCACGGGGACACTCATCCAAGGCAAACCACATTTAAATCCCACACAAAAAATAACATTGAAAATGTTAGTAATAATTCTAAAAATTGATCAACTAAAGATAAAATAAACATATGACATGTTAATTTGATATACAAATGATTTGCATGTAAAGGGAATTAAAACTAAGTCATGCAAAAGTCTAGGAATAATAATAATAAAAAACAATGTCAAAATAATAGCAATAATAACAATAAAATATCAACGATAATAATAATAATAATAATAATAATAATAATAATAATAATAATAATAATAATAATAATAATAATGGTGGCAGGGGAGTAACAATAATAATAATAATAATAATAATAATAATAATAATAATAATAATAATAATAATAATAATAGTAGTAGTAGTAGTAAAACATTGACAATAACAAAGATGGAAAAAAACAAACAGTACAATAATAATGATAATAATAATAATGGTAACATAATAATAATAATAATAATAATAATAATAATAATAATAATAATAATAATAATAATAATAATAATAATAATAATAACCATGTTGACAGCAAACCTAATAATAATAATAATAATAATAATAATAATAATAGTAATAATAATGATATTGAAGGCAATAATACACTAATAAGAGCATTAACAATGATAATAATGTTAATAATTCTAATGATAGCAGTCATAAAAATAGGTTTAACAAAAGCAAACAATCACAGTGGTGGTAATGTCGACATAAAAGACAAATGTAAATGCAATAACAATAATACCTGAAAAATCAATGACAATAGCAACAGGGGTCAAAACAAAATATAATAGTGGCACAACAATATCATAGTAGTGAGAAAAGAACAAGCAAAATGCTAAAAAATAATAATATTTACAACAATGGTGCAAAATGAAAAATTAAATGAGAACGGATTCAAAAATGTTTACCCTTAGAATTTATAGATTGAAAATGGGATGTCTTAATCCGTCCCCTTATCGAGTTTGTGGTGGAAAAATACCAGAATATTTGATAAAAAAAAAAAACTAAATTTTTAACCCATATAACTCAAGAAAATATTTTTTGATGGAGTGATCAAGCTAAGAAAATTAATTTTTCTTACTCAAATTAAAACAAGAATAAAAAAGATTTTTGAGAGAAGAATAAAAATTAAATTCCTAAGAATTTTTAAAGTTTTTTTTCGTCTACTTTTTTCTTTGCTTGAGAGAAAACCAAACTTCCTTTTTTCTTTTTCTTTGAAAAATAGCCCTCCCTTTGCAAAATGAAAGCAAGTCACATCTTAATTCACTGTATTTCCAAAATGGAAAAAACCTAATTAACTTTCCTAATTTTATTCTTTCAAAATAACCAAAAATATGAAAAAAACTGATTTTTTTCCAATCCCAAAATTAATTTTTTTGCAGGTAGAAAGTGACAGCACACGGGGAAGAAGCGGGTGGGAAGACGCGGCATGGTGGCTGCATGTGGGAAGCCCCACATGCGGCCGCATGTGGAATTCCCACATGCGGCCATGAATGGCCACCAAATGCCAATTCAACTTTTGCCATGTTTTCAAAGTTTTAACGTTTTCAATTTTTTTTTAATTAATTACTTTAATTCCCTTTTTAAATATAAATATTTTTTTAATCAAAATCTTATGTATATAAAAATAACACTTCCTAATTAATTTTTAATTTTTTTAATGATAATAATTTTTTTTAATAATTTTTTTATATATAATTATATATATTTTTTCTTTGTCTATTTTTTATTCAAATATAATGAGGATCTCGATAAGGAAAACATCATTTTCGACACCTTTGCCTGCGAACCGGTATCATTTTCATCATCGGGTAATCCTGATCTTGGACTGCCTCGGGACCCGGTGTCTACACTGACCATTCTCCTGGAACTTGATGAACTACCAATGATGAATCCCCGAATACTTCTGTGGTTTTTGCTCCTAAAGCTAGCAGTGCTTCTAACCCAAAAACATAGGCTTAATACTCTGCTTCGTTGTTAGTGGCCTTATATCTTAACTTCGGGACAAATATATATACGGTATTTTTAGGAAAAATATTTCTCATTTTGGTGTGTTTGTAAAATTATTTTCGGAATGGGGGTGTTTTGGTCAATACCTCAGGAGAGACCTGCAGTATTGTTACAGGTTGGTGTAGACCATGCGAGGGACAGGGTGATATCTTGTCACCCTAATACCATAGTTAATGGCTACGGTATCAAGGTGGCAGGACACCACCCCGCCCCCCTGCATGCATGCAGCCGAGTCAGTTGGGATATCAAAAAAAAAGAAAGAAAAAAAAAGAAGAATAAAAA
The DNA here is from genome assembly GCA_947683425.1 of Excoecaria cochinchinensis. NCBI lineage: Eukaryota > Viridiplantae > Streptophyta > Magnoliopsida > Malpighiales > Euphorbiaceae > Excoecaria > Excoecaria cochinchinensis. The sequence goes on along the minus strand of CANTUQ010000073.1, from coordinate 12,610,002 downwards.
TATGGCTTAAGCCAGTACCCCCTGTTGAGTCTCAATGGTTATCTTTTCAACCTTAATTGTTATTCTGAGCTTGATGAGCCAAAGTATTATCGACACGAATACCTTGAAAGTATGCAATTGGGCTAGGAAGTGTCCTTCTTTCAATCAAGTAAATGTTGCGGACATTTTTCTTTTGCAACCTGATCCTTGCTTGACAGCCATCTACCTAAGCCTAAGGTTACAACTGAAGTAAGATCTCTTGATTCTTGGTTCGGTCTTATTTAATTTAGATGAGATGAGCTTTTAATAAGGTTTGGTACGTAGGAAGAGGAATATGATGCTTCTTGAACTTCGAGTGGAAAGCCACGAGTGCATTTATGCATTCGAGTTGAGTCTTATCCCTAACATTGCATCTAGAATTTGCTTTCAAATCATGAAAATTTCTATTTTGGCCAGTTGCTCAAACACACAGAGATTGCGTGGTATGCCTAGTGTTTATGCATTCGTTTAGTAAGTATTGATATTTACATGTTTATCTTCTTGCCCCTCATTGAGAATGACTGCTTAATTCTTTTCGCTGAGATTGAATCAATTGATAATGTGATTCATTTAGTACGCTTAAGGGCAGGTAAAAGGTTATGTTTGGGTTACTAAGTAGGTTGCAATCATTTCACAGCTTTGTTGTATTTCTTGCTATTATTCACACAAATGATTCTTTGCACACACACCCCACAACATTCTTTGCACATATGCTTTTTGCAAATTTTTTTAGATATGATTGTAGTAAACATTTTCTAAATAGTTTTACACCTATAACTTTTGACATATGTCTTTTTGCATAAAATTTTTGGCAAGCATCTTTCACCATATAAGTGTCTGTAAATACTTTTGCACACATAGCTCTCTAAACTTCATTTTTTGTAAACACTTCTTTTCACGTATTTCGTGAGCAAATTCTTTGCGCGTATCTCACGTGCACATTCTTCGCATGCATTCTGCACATATCCCATATTTATGATTTTTTTTTTTGCATGTGTTTCATGCGCATAGTTCTTCGTGTACATATCACACATGTATAATTCTTTGTATATAAATATATGTAATTTGGTGTGCATCACACACATATGATTTTTTACATAGACTTCATGTATATAATGACTTTTCACCTATTCCTGCATATGATTCTCTACATCTTTGATGGTGCATAATTCATTGCCCTTGTTACATGCACGATCATTTGCATATATTTCTCATGCACCATCCTTTGCATACATTTCTCATGCATGATCGTTTGCAAACATTTCACATAATACAATTCTTTACACACATTCCATAGTCCTTTACACGTATATAAGCCATGTACATGGTACGTATATCCCGTGTATGTAGTTGTGGAATACAAGCCATATACATAATTCATTGCATGCATTTTGTGTTTGTAGTCCGTTGCATACACGTCATATGTATAGTATGCACTTCACATACACAATTCCTTGTAATTGTCTCATGTCACATTTCTGTACATGCGTGTCACATGTATAATATTTTTGCATATGTCTAACCCTTTATATGCATAATTTTCTACATAAATTTAACACATGCATAACATTTCACATCGTTTCACACATTAACAATTCCCTACATGCATTCACATATGCAAGATCTTTTGTACATAACTCATACACACAATCCTTTGCACATCTTCCATGTACATAAACCTTTGTATACACACCATGTACATGTTGTGTATATTCCATGTACATAATTTATATATACATGAAATGCATACATTTCTTTATGCATATTTTGCATGCCTAACTTTATGCATATATCACACGTATATAATTCTTCACACTTACAGTGGTGTACACAATTCACATACCCTTTGTATTCATTTCATGTATATAACTTTGCACATATATTTGACACACATAGACATTACGCATACACAATCTCTTGTATATATTATTATACATATAACTTTGCAGGAAATTTCTGAATAAACCTCACACAAAAAAATGGGCCAAAGGACAATTTCAGCTCAACATTAGCGCTCACCCACACTGGACAATCAAATCAAGAAAAAATCCCCACAAAAAAGCAATCATGCGGATCCATGCCAAAGGTGACATTCGGAAGAACAAGCATATTTGTGCGCAGCATGCTAGGGGCAATCAGAGAGAGGCAACTCTTCATGCATATCAAATATAAATCAATCATTAGACAATCAGATCAAGATAAAGTTCACACAAGTTGAAGTCGTGTAAACCCATTAAATAGGGTAATTCGACCAGCTCAATCAAACCTATTTAGTCATGCCAACAAGCCGTCGACTATCAGTTCATCAAAGGAGATTTAACATGCCGACAAGCTGGCATCAATCATCTGACCGATTCTGGTTTGACATGCCGACAAGCAGGAGTTCGACCAATCAAACCTATTTGTCATGCTAACAAGCTGGTGACAATCAATTAATCAATATAGATTTGACATGCCCACAAGCTAGCATCAATCAGTTCGCCTAAAATTCCTTTCAATAAGCATCCCAAGTCCTTTTAACAGGCAACCTAAAAGCCCTTTCAACAGGCGACCCAAAAGCCCTTTCAATAGGCGACCCAAAAGCCCTTTCCACAGGCAACCTCAAAAGTCCTTTCAACGGGCAACCCTAAAAGTCCTTTCAACAGGCAACACCAAAAGTCCTTCCAACAGGCAACCTCAAAGTCTTTTCAACAGGCAATGCAAAAATCCTTTCAATAGGAATCTAAAGTCCTTTCAACAGGCAACCAAAGTCTAATAGGCGACCTCAATAGGCAACCTAAAAGTCCTTTGAATAGGAAACCTAAAAGTACTATTGACAGGCGACCTCAAATGTGCTTTCAACAGGCAACCCCAAAAGTCCTTTCAATAGGTAACCCCGAAAGTCCTTTCAATAGCGACCTAAAAGTATTTTCAACAGGCATCCAAAGTCCTTTTAACAGGCACAAAGTCCTTTCAATAAGCAAATAAAATCTCTCACCAACTGTGATTTAACGTGTCGACAAGTTGGCATTAATTAATCATGCTCCACCTAAGCCCTTCCAACAACAAACAACCAAGTCCTTTCAATATGTGACAATTCATCAAAGTCCTTTTGACAGGCATGGAATACCATATTGCTTTTTATCAACTATTCACACCAAGAAAGAGACAGCCACCTCAGGTACACGCCTCTAACTTTTATACTCTGAACTTTGGCTCACTTAAACACTAGTGTACTAGTCTCCCTAAAGTGAAGGGCAACTGTAAACACTAGGTTTTGAGATGGCTAGCAGAAAAAATAAAAAGAAAAAGAAAAAGGAAAAAAAAAAGAGAAGGAAGGGGGATGGACGAAGAATAAAAAAAAAGAGAAAAAAATGAAAGTGAGGGCAAGAAGGTAGAATAAGAAAAAAAGAGAACAAAAATAAATAAAAAAAGAAAGGAAAAATGCAGAGGGAAGAGGGGGAAAATCCAAGAGCATAAAGGGGAGGAAGAAGGCATGCTAGCGACACCCTCACCGGCATCGAAATCAACCGGCTGTTTGCTCGCCACGGCTGCCAGCAACGCTGTTTTCGCCATCATCCCTACCGTACTCAACTACTCCCATTTCTACATCTTTCTCTCTCTGAATAGAAGGAATTTTTTTCTTTTTTCGGCCAACTCCGATAATTGTTGGCCACACACAGGCGACGAAGGACTCTTGGCGACTAGATGTTTCTCTCGGTACCAGCCGATCGTGCCCACTCACCGGCAGTAGGTAGATTAGAGAGGTGGAGTCCGCAACTGTCCGACATCATTTTTAGCCAAATGGTGAGTTTTTTAGGTGCGTAAACTATAATGTAAAAAAATCTACCCTAGTAGTATTTTGTCTTAATTTGAGTAATTAGACAAGTTTGATTTAGTGTTTTTAATTTTGGACTTAAGTGTAATTGGAAAAGAGGAGTAAATTGCATGAAATAAATTAGTTAAGTGACTGAAGTGTAATTGTGCATGATTAAGTAAGGGAAATATTAATTAAGGTTAAGTGGGATTACATTAAGTTAATCAAGGGATAGTGCTTTCCATGTGACATGTGTTGGCTTTGCCAACTCAACCTTTGCATGTAATATATATATATATATATAGAGAGAGAGATGGAGGAGGCAAATTTGCTCTATTGCTCTTCCTTTGACCGACCAATTCTTCCCTTTCTTCTGTTCTTCTTTGTTCTTTATTCTATTCTTTTTCTTTCATCATTCGTCATCTGTAGACATTAGTCCATAAAGTTTCTATTTGGTTTATTTCTGGGTTGAGTTCTGTTCTTGGCTAATTATGGTAAGTGGTTGTGTTAGATAATTCTTCTTCTTCTCCTTTTTCTTTTCTGTATTGATTTGGAATTGATCCTTTGTCCAATTCTAGAAATTGAAGGTGTGTTGTAGTGGAAGAAATCAAAAAAGATAAGGGAAAGGAAAAGATTGGTGAAGTCAAGTGCCAAGTGAGCTCATTGGAGCAAAGAAATTGAGGTTTGGGAAACTAAGTGTTGTATGTTAAATTGATGGTTTATATATTTGAAATGTATGATTATAATGTGTGCTAAATTGAATTGAGGATATGAGTTTGTTATGCTAAATTGATTGCTTTGAAGTATTGATTTATATGCATAAAACTCTATGTTTGGAGAATTGAGAAATTGTTATGTAATTGGAGGTTCCGAAATGTTCATGCATGTGTATTGGTAGTTTAAGTTGAGTTTGGAGAATTGGCTATGCCAATTGAGTTCATTTCAAGCTTGATGAGCTTGATAGTGTAAAACTGATTTTGAGGTCATTTTGATCTATTTGAGTTGTTTGTGTTATAAGATAAGTTATACAACTTTAATTTGAGTGAGGTCAAGTGGATTAGAATTCTAATGTTCGTGTTTATAGTCGCTGTAGAAATGAACCTTTTGTTTTGAGGACTCTAAGGTCTTCAAAATTATTCATATGTGTAGCTAAAGTTCTATAGGAGGGCCTTTGGAATAGTTGTGTTCCCTTGGCCATAACTCCTTGGTTTTGCATCAAAATGTATTGCGGTTTGTGCCATTGGGAAGTTAAAATATAAATGATCATTTTGTTAGAAGGTCATGTTGGCTAAAAATGATGTTTTGGTTTGTTTTGGAAGTCACATATGCGGATTTAGGAAAGTGCCTGAAAAGAGGTATGTTAAGTGGAGTTTTGAACATGAAGTTCAAGCTTTGTTGCAGGCGCGACAAGGGTCGCTATAACATTCTTATACTATACGTACACTGATATATGTTCACTTAATAATGTTACAGAATTTTTTCTTTTACCAATTATTTCTTGACTTTATTGTCCATTACCATGAATAGCCTTTAACCTAATATTCACTTTGCTTATTGACCTATAACTGTCTAAAGTTATGAATCAGTTGGTCAAATTTTCAACAGCATAACGGCTTATAAATTTAATTACCCAAACCTGCAATTCAAACAATTCCACAGCCCAATCACGAGCACAACAATTATAGTATCTAATATATCACCATCACAATTCCACACCACATCCATCACATAAGTCACAATTATAATCATAGCATATTTAAGTTTACAGTCATCCATAAATTAACTATAACATCCCCATAAGTATAAGTCTTAATACATATACATGTTATTACCAAAACAAAGATAAATTATCTTCAATTTGCTCCCAAAAACTCCAATGCATGCTGCTTCTCGATCCTACTTCTTAATACCTACACGCAGTCAACAAATTACGTGATGAGCATTAATGTGCTCAGTGGTGGATACCAATCCTAAAATTCCCATCTACTAATATGCATGCATACAAATGCATATTTTAACATATAATTAAATAAATCCATTTAATGTGGTCCCAATATTTAATTTGCTTTTATTTAATCATTAACTCTATTGTTTAACTGTTATTCGCTTATTTCCTTTTTCCGTCCTCATTATTTCATACAATTTCATTTATTTACCTTAATAATGAATAATTTGCACTTTACACCCTAAAATAATGAAATTTCAGTTTAGTCCATTATTATATTTTTTTCAGTAAATTACAAAAATACCCTTCAATTTCATTTATTTACGAAAATGCCACTAGTTATTCACTTAACACCATTCATTCATTATTTATTTGTAAAATTACCGTTTAATCCTTAAACTTCATTCCATGCAAAATTTCACATTTAATCCTTAATTAATTGGCTAATTTACTTGTTTAACCTTTATTTTCTTAATTTACCATTTTTACTCAGTGTTTTGAATATTTTGCAAAATTATCATTTTGCCCTTATAACTTTCAAATTCTATAATTTAAGTCCATTTATATCATTTTTCATTTCTTTTCATTAATATGCACCTAGTATAACCCGGTAGAAATTTATGGACCGGATTCACGGGATGTGGACCCCATAAGCCCACTACAGTAAATAGTAAATACAATTCAGTTCAGTAATTAATGACAGATAGTAAACAGTGCTGAGTAAGGGTAAGCCATCATTAGCACTACCAGAGAGAGAGTCATCATGACTCAGACCGCGGTAAAAGTCCCTATGGCTAGCCAACTATATTCTGAGCTAGATTTCTATACTAGACTAACAAAGGGCAATTTCAGCATACTTTATTTTCAAAGATTTATAAATTTTATGCTTTACATAACGTATTGCCAACAAACATTTCCATTCATAATGTCATAATTAACCCCAATAACTATAACACCCCTTACCCATACGTAGGCGATCCCATCCGATAAGGAGTGAGATGCCGTACGAGTCAAGGTGCCACCACACAGATACAATACAAATCATACATTCACAAATATAGGGTAATTAAAAACCTTGTGAAACAACAGGAGCGACAGCTAAACATACACTAATATAACAAAAATCATTACAATAATGTTTTGATCAAACTGGTTGAAACAAAAGATAATTACATATCCAAATTATACAAATGCGAAAGCTACTACAAAAACTGATACATGAGAGTTCTGTACAAAAGAATCATCAAAGATTACAAAAGCTAAGCCCTACACTAAACCTTCCTATGTTGGCTTGATTGACGGCGACTCTCCCAAAGCAAAACATCTTTCGCACCTGCATGGGTAAAAACACCGTGCTAAGCGATAAACGCTTAGTGGGAAAACACACAAGCATTATGGACGGCCATTCACAATAGTCATCGAGGCATAACACATTCACAATGGTAAATGCAGATAATCATAGCAAGTAATTATACATTCTTGCATATAAAAGCCATACTTTCGATAACATATGCTCACATCCATATTCACATTCATAATTACATTAACTGATCATTCATCTCATTATCATACTCATTCGAATATCACAATCATATAATCACATCAGAGCAAAATAAAGCAAGCAGGACACCTACTGACTCACAATAGTGGATAACGAGTATACGGACAGTAACTTACAGGTACGAGTCGAATAATGACAGTACCTTACGGGTACGAATTGAATACTGACAGTACCTTACGGGTACGAATCGAAAAACCATTTCATTTTATCAATTACAAAACATTTTACTGAGGGGACCTTAAACAAGATCCAAATACTGAGGGGTTCGCGAGGAACCAAACGGGGACCTGATTGGGGTCTAAACTGAACTGAGGCTGCAGCTAAAGGACTCTATTAGGCATGCCTAACTATCCACTTACTTGACTCTAGCAGGTCATGCATAAACCAGATCATGTTTCGAAACACAACATATAATTCACCCTATATAATTCATAATATAGTAGGCATATAAACACATTCATATAGCATACTGTAAGGATAAACCATGAAAAAGACGTCTGAAATTCATTTTCGAAAAACTGGGCAAGCGAGAAAAATAGGATAGGTCGGAGCCTCTGTCGGGCTCACAACTAAGTTACGCTTGCGACAGAGGGGAAATGGGCACGAGTGGTGCTGTGGCACACGACTCGTGTCCAATTCCTCCTCAAACGTGCTCTGTAGCACAGAACAGAGGGGACATCGCCATAGCACGACCAGCACGAAATGTTCTGAAATGCCTCCTTCCATCCGTCTCGCTCTCCACAGCACGACTCGCACACTGAAGGAGCACGAGTTGGATGGCGGAGCACGAGTTGGATGGAAAGCCATTACTTCGCTGCCATCCTGCGAGGATGCACGGCTCGCACACACAAGGAGCACGAGTCGTGCTTCTCCGACACGAGTCGGACACAGAGCAATGTACAGTGCCATAATGCGAGACCTGGCATTCTTCTCTATCATGATCGCGAGGGTGTAGCGCTCGCGACAGAGATGACATTTCCAGTTCCCAGCAAAACGCAAACATCCAGATTTTTCCCCAAATCAAATCCATTTTGACCCAAAACAATTTTAATCCAATCTTACCTCAATTATGGCCTCCAAAACACCATAACGAACATAAAAAAACATATTTCAACAATTAATTCCCATTAATTCATCAATTTAAACTCACAATCTCAAAGATCACAAAATCTGGAAATTTTGCAGCAAAACTCATTCAATCCTCACAATCACTTCAATAAATCCACACTTATGCATAATCATTTATCACAACCAAAAACCCATAACATGCATGCCAATATAGGTCCATTTACACAACCAAAATTCCTGAAATTCATACACATACACATTTGAACATATGAACATCAAAACAGCAGAAATTTCCAAACCTTATCTCCTTAGCTCCAAATCTAATGAGTTCCACTAGTACCGGCCTTCTCCTTGCCTTTCGAGTCACGAGGAGGCTCAACTAACCAACAAACCAACAATATCACACAAAATACAAACCCTAGATCAAAACCCCAAACCCAGAAAATGAAGGAGAAGATGAACAACAATGAAAAGAAAGAAGGAGATGAAGATAAAATGCAAGAACTTACCAAAAGAAACACAAGGAGATGATCAATTCCCACTAGCAGCCCTTGAATCCAAGCTAGGGTTATTGGTGAAGAGAAAAGGAAGAAGAACAGAGGTTGAGAAGGGAAAAACGGGAATGATTTCTGCCTCTCCCCTTGTTCTTTCTTCTTCTTTTTCTTTTCCTAACCCTAAACAAGTGTCATCTTCCTATTAGTGGGATTTGATCACTCACACTCAAAACACATGCATCACTCACACACAAAGACATCCCAACTTAAACACACCCTACTATGGTATGCTCATGCACACACAAACATAACCCAACTTACTCACATCCTACTACCATACATGCACCCTCATACTAACAAAACCCACAAACATGCATTTTTACTCAGAATGTCCTTATCACATGCCAAAACACACACAATGCATGCACACACAGATGGCTCATTCTACTAGGTGGCAAACGGGGTGTGACAGTAACACAGCATATATATATTTAAAACTTAATATATATTCACATTCCAACATGTATACCATAATATTACTTCCATATACCATTAAATTCCATAATTAGCCATTTGGCCAAGGCACGAAATATACACTTCAATCATTTTTTTTTGTACTTCATTTCGTCAATTTAACTTCTTTATAAACTAATTATCATTATTATACTCTTATTAGGCACTAACATTCAAAATAAACCATAAATATACACAATCATGTATTTGGCCATAACATTTATTTTTCCTACATGCATTGTTTTATTCCATTAATCTCTCATATAACTTCATTTTATGCCTAATACCATAATATTATACGTAAATGATATAAAAGCATGTAACAATAGTAAGAAAAATCTAAGCAACCCATTCGGCCTACACTAGTCCATCATCTTAAATTTCTTTTCTTTCACATTTAGTCATACAAAACATCATTTTTAACATCCTTAATCATAACTATGTGATCATATTAAATTATCCATGCATAAAACACATACATACTTTTATACATAACCTAAAATTCACACATAACATATGGTAATAATGGGATTTAGTATCGACAAACCTCAAATCATTTCTTTTCACACCTCAATTGACCTTTTTCTTGCCTTTAGCTTGAGTGGAACCTTCACCTTGATCTTACCCTAATAGTGGTCGAAAATTACACATGGGATTTTGTTCAAATCTTGCTTCAATAATCAATTCTAACACCATAAATGAACTCTACATGCTTGAATCTATCAACCTATGCCTTTAATTTAAAGTAAAAACCTCAATTTTACTTACCCCCAAATTGAACCCTAATTTGAATCCTTTGATTTTTCCACCAAAATCATTTCAAACTGAGCTTGAATATTATCACAATGTGATAAAGAGGCTAGGATTTACTTAGGAGAGTTAGATTTTGGGTGAAATTTGAGCTAAGAATTGAAGAAATGGTGAGGGGGAGAGAGGGAGATTCGACCAAAGGGAGAAAAAGAAGAAGAAGAAGAAGAAGAAGAACCAGATTTTTTTGGAGAAATATGATTCTTTGGCCTTTTTATAGCTAGTCTAATGGGTTGTGCTGGTCCAACCTAAGTGGTCCAACCACTTTTGGCCCAAATTCCATTTTAGGCCCATTATGTACTCTAAAATTATTTCTTTCACTTCCCAAGCTCAATTTCTCCCAAAATCAATTTCAAAATTCTTGAAATATATAATTTATCCTCTATGAAAATTTTTAGCTCAATCGGAGTCAGTTGCTGGTAAAGTTCACTTAAACCGGTCCGATTAGCCATTTTTATGTGCTACCGTAAACTTACCTTTTTACTGTCAAAAATTTCTAAATATTATATAGAGAAAATCTAGAAAATTTGGTAATTTTTAGAGATTATTTACTATTTTTAGAAAACCGGTCAAACCTAAAGTCAAACCGATTACTATTTGAATCGAGCCTAGGTCTTTTTTTATTTTCGGCTTTTGGAGACCTATTTAACCTCATTTTCACTTTAAATTTTACCCTCGGACTCGCCATAACTAGTATTTTTCGATGGTCATATAAAATATTTTTTGCCCACGGGTGTATTTTTCACCCCGAATCCATTGACCAACTATGGAAAATACTATTCAGGGCTAAATCAGTATTTGGGCCATTACAATTCTCCTCTACCAATAAAAATTTCATCCTCGAAATTTTACCTGATTCAAATAGCTGTGGATATTGCTGTCTCATTGTTGATTCAGGCTCCCATGTGACTTATTCCACGTTATGATGGTTCTATAGTACCTTCACTAGTGGAATCTGCTTGTTTTTGAGCTATCTAATCTCTTTGGCTAAAATCTTCACCAGCTTTTCTTCATAAGTCAAGTTTAACTAGATCTGAATCTCTTCCGGCTTGACTACATGGCTTGGATCAGAACGATACCTTCTCAATATGGATACATGAAATACATCATGAATCTTCTATAGCTCTGGATGTAACTTCAGTCAATATGCTACAGGTCCTATCCGCTGCAATATCTCGTACGGGCCAATGAACCTTGGACTCAGTTTGCCTTTCTTCTCGAACCTCATAACTTTCTTTCATGGTGATACTTTGACAAATACCTGATCAACAGCCTGAAATTCTATATCTCTTCTTTTCAGATCCGCATACAATTTCTGGCTGTCCATGGCTTCCTTCAATCTGTCTTTGATCACCTGTACCTTATCTTCAATTTCCCAGATTAAATCTGATCCCACTAGCTTTCTCTCACTCAACTCTATCCAGCACAGAGGTGTTCTACATTTTCTTCCATATAAAGCTTCATACGGATCCATTTTAATACTGGACTGGTAACTATTGTTGTATCCAAATTCTACTAGTGGTAAATACTTCTCCTAGCTACTTTCGAACTCGATGATGCAAAATCTCAACATGTCCTCTAGAATTTATATCACACGTTCTGATTGCCCATCAGTCTGATGATGAAATGCTGTGCTAAAATGAAGCTTCGTTCCCAAGGCTTCCTGCAGTTTCTTCCAGAACTGTGAAGTAAACCGGGGATCTCTGTCAGAAATAATGGAGGAAGGCACTCCATGCAGTCTCACTATCTCATTTATATAAGTTTCTACCAATCTAGTCAAAGGATAGTCCATCCTCACAGGTAAGAAATGAGCTAATTTAGCGAGTCTGTCAATAATAACCCAAATAGCATCATGCTTCGATCTGGTGAGTGGTAACCCTGTTACAAAATCCATAGTCAATCGATCCCATTTCCATTCAGCTATAGAGATAGGTTGCAGCAATCCTGATGGAACCTGGTGTTCTGCTTTTATTTGCTGGCAAATCAGGCACTTAGCCACGAACTCAGTCACTTACCCACGAACTCAGTCACATCTTGCTTCATACCTAGCCACCAGTATAATGCTTTCAGATCCTGATACATTTTGTTACCCCACGAACTCAGTCACATCTTGCTTCATACCTAGCCACCAGTATAATGCTTTCAAATCCTAATACATTTTGTTACCACTAGGGTGTATTACATAACTGCTGTAATGAGCTTCAGTTAAGATATTTTTCTTCAATTTTGATTGATAGGGAATAAACAATCTTTATTTGTAATATAAGCTCCCATCCGTGCCCAATGAATAGATACCATCATCACCTTCCTTTACCCGTTCTATCATCTTGCTTTTGTGCTGCTTTTACCTATTGTAGGAAATCTAACTTTACTTGCATTTCAGCTATAATTGCTCCATCTTGTGCCAAATCTAACCTCACATTCATGGCCCGAAGGGCTACACACAGTGTCATTAGTTACTTACACTTGTAATACACAATAAAGAATATTATTCGTAGCAATTAAGGTTACCTGCCATAATTTTCTACTGAGTGCATCAGCAACTACATTCACCTTTACTTGGTGGTAATCAATGAAACAATCATAGTCTTTTATAAGCTCAAGCCAACGCCTCTATCTCAAATTAAGCTCCTTCTGGGTGAGCAAGTATTTCAGACTTTTGTGATCTGTATAAATATAACACTTCTCCCCATATAGATAATACCTCTATATTTTGAGTGCAAATACAATAGCTACTAACTCAAGATCGTGTGTAGGATAATTCTTTTAATGATCCTTGAGTTGCCGGGAGGTATATGCAATCACCTTGCCTTCCTACATTAGTACATAGCCTAAACCATTCCTGGATGCATCACTGTAAATCACAAAGTCTTTATCAAGCTCAGGTTGCGCTAATACTGGAGGTTCAGTCAACATAGTTTTAAGCTTCTTGAAGCTTTCTTAACATTTTTCTGTCACCTCGAACTTAACTTACTTTTGTAACAGTCGAGTTAATGGTGCTGCCAAACCTACTATAATACCCTGCTAAACCCAGGAAACTTTTGACTTCTATAATATTCTTAGGTGTCCTCCACTGTAGGATTGCTTCAATCTTCCTAGGATCGACCTTGATACCTTCTGCTGATATTACATGACCCAGAAAAGAGAGTTCATTCATCTAGAAATCACATTTGCTGAATTTAGCATATAGCTGCTTTTCTCTCAGTGTCTGCAGAACAATCCGAAGATGTTTATCATGGTCTTCTGGAGTCTTTGAATACACCAAAATATCATCAATGAATACCACCACAAAAAGGTCCAAATAAGGATGGAAGACCCTGTTCATTAAGTCCATGAAAGTTGTTGGTGCATTAGTGAGTCAAAAAGGCATGACTAGGAACTCATAATGGCCATATCTGGTACGGAAAGAAGTCTTAGGTACATCTGCTTCCTTTACCTTCAGTTGATGATAACCCAACCTCAAATCAATTTTTGAAAATACACCAGTGCCTTTCAGTTGATCAAACAAGTCTTCAATCTGTGGAAGTGGATAATTGTTCTTGATCCTCACTTTATTCACCTATCTATAGTCAATACACAACTAGAGTGATCCATCTTTCTTCTTTACAAATAGAATTAGTGCTCCCTATGGCGATACACTCGGTCTAATAAACCCCTTATCAAGCAACTGTAGCTGAATCTTTAGTTCCTTCAGTTCTGTTAGGGCCATTCTGTAAGGTGCAATGGAAATTGGTGCTGTGTTTGGTGCAACGTCAATGGTAAATTCAACCTTTCTGTCAGGTGGTAAACCTGGTAGATCCTTAAGGAAAACATCTAGAAACTCACACACTATAGGCACATCTATCACTTTAGAGCCTTCCTTTTCAACTTCCATTGCATAACACAGATAAGCAACACATCCATTTCTTAAAAGGTTTTTTGCAGCTGTAGCAGATATCACATCAGAAAGAAAATCCGTTCTTTCACCTACAACTGTAATCTACTTATTGTCTAAAGTTTTAAGCGTTAATCTCTTTCATCTACAATCAACAGTCGCTTGGTAGGCAGATAACAAGTCCATCCCTAGAATGACGTCAAACTCACGAAAAGTGAGTTCAATTAAATTACCCAAAAAAACATAACCCTGTGTGCTGATTGGACAATCTCTATAAAATATGTTCACCACTACACTATGCCCCAAAGTATTACTCACAAGGATATCATGATCTAACAATATATCTCTTAACCCTTTTTCCAATGCAACATCAGTATTTATATATGAATGTGTGGAGCCAGGATCAACCAATGCATAAACAGAATCAAACAGAAGTTTGAATTTACCTACTATCACGTCAGGTGCATCCTCTTGTTCTCTAGCTCTAACTGCATATGTGTGCCCTGTAGCTCATCCTTGATCCTGTGGGGCTAGAGCTGGTGGACTGGATGCTACTGTCTGATGGGTTATTTGGATGCCTCTTCCTTTGGATGTAGTGGGCTTAGCCTCTAGTGCAGGAGATGAAACTGTGACAGTCTGAGTCTCGGGACAATCTTTTACACGATGATCCATGGAGCCACATCTGAAATAGGCCCCAGATAGGAATTTGCACTCTTCTGGATGGTTCCTGCCATAATGATCACAAGTAGGTGCTGAACTACCTTCTTTACCCCTCGGTGCACTAGCTACAGAAGTAGCTAAAGAACCACCATGGCCTATATTTTTCTGACTGCGACCTTGTGTAGCTGGTCCCCGACTCTGAGAAGGAGGCTATCCTCTAGACTTCTTACTCTGCCCACCAAAACCACTAGACTGACCCGACTTCCTTTTATGTTGAAACCGTGTCTGTCTTTCTATCTCATCCACTTGGATAGCTTTTACCTTTGTAGTTTCTTCAATCAAGGATCTCATATCTGGATATTTTTGTGCACCAACAATCTGCTGATCTTATTGTGTAAACCCCGCTCGAATCTCATACACAGCTTTTTTTCAGTCATTTGACCATCTTCCAACTAGGAACTCAAGCTTTTAAACTCTCGTTCATATTTAGCTATAGATTTATTTCCCTACCTAAGTCAGAATGCATCTTGCATGGCAGCTTTATACTCAGAGCCAATATATTTCTTCTCAAATTGCTTCAGAAAGAAATCCCATGTCAGTTGATCAGCTGGAGTATGCTTCCAAACTGACTCCTACCAGATATATACGGGGCCCTAAAGTAGTACTATTGTGCCTTCAAACATCTCTTCAAGTGGACTATGTGTGATAGCAAATAGTCTCTTTGTCCAGAATAGCCACTCCTTAGCCTTTACAGGAGTCAAAGGATCTCTCCCATAGAAATCTTCAGCTCCCATTCTTTTTATCTGTTCCAATATCGATTTCCTTTTAGGTGAAGCTAGTGGCTGCTCAGGTTCCTGAGGCTGAGCTGGTAGTCCCTATTCAGTCTGCAGTCGATGAAGTACATAATTAGCCATCACCCTCAGAAAATCTGGCAGTGGAGGTGGTGGAGCAACTTGTGGAGATACTTGTTGATGTGGGGCACTAGCTTGCCCAGTATTAATTGAAGCTCCACTTTCTTCACCACCAATGTCTCTACCTCTAGTTGATTCAGAAGCCATCACTCACTCTAACACAAAAAGGAGCAAGCATACATTACTCTTATAACATTATCCATCAATCATTTTGCATGTATATGCATTTTATCAAATCATTTACCCCACTCCGATCTTAGAATCGCCTAAACCGTGTTCTGATACCAATAAAATTGTAACATCCTTATACTATACGTATACTGATATATGTTCACTTAATAATATTAATAATTTTTTTTACCAATTATTTCTTAACTTTTATTATCTATTACCATAAATAGCCTTTAACCTAATATTCACTTTGCCAATTGACCTATAACTGTCTAAAGTTATGAATTATTTGGTCAAAATTTTAGCAGCATAACGGGTTATAAACTTAACTACCCAAACCTGCAATTCAAACAATTCCATAACCCAATCACGGGCACAACAATTATAGTATCTAATATATCACTATTACAATTCCACACCACATCCATCACTTACAGTCATCCATGAATTAACTATAACATCCCAATAAGTATAAGTCTTAATACATATAGATATTATTACCAAAATAAAGATAAATTATCTTCAATTTGCTCCCAAAAACTCCAATGTATGCTTCTCCTCGGTGCAACTCCTTAATACCTACTGATATGAGCCTAAATAGCTCAAATTTAGTCCAAGTTTTATAATTAAAATAATGTTTATTGGTAGTTAAACATGCTAGAATTAGGTGTGTTTTATGTTTTTGTGTTAAGTTTTGTGTTTGTAGGAGAAAAGGGAGAAAATGTGAAGAAGAAGCAGAAATGAACAAGAAAAGAGGCTACTGTTGCAAGCATGACAATCATCACGAGTGCGATAGGAAGCACCAAAGAGAATAAGAAGAAGGAAGAAAGAGAGGAAGAGAAGAAAACAAAGGAGAAGAAGTCGCGACAGGACGCAGAGGAAAGCAAGGCGCTAGCGTGCTCTGTCGTGAGCTCGATAGGCGTCGCTGTCGTTGGGCAGTTATATTCAAACATTACCTTGAAGAGTTGTGTTTTCCCACCAAGATTTGCAACCTTTTTTATGAGACATCTCAAGGAACATATTGTTAGAACATTATAAGTATTTATTTCAGTTGTAATTTTAGAGATGATGGAATTTTACTGAATTATTTTCTGTAAGTTTTGAGAGAACAGTTTTTAGAGTTAAAGTTTTAAGTTAGATTTATGTTTTGAAAGGAAGGCAATTGCAAGGAAGAAGACTATAATTGGTGAAGGGAAAAAGGGTTGAGAGATCCCCTTCTTCTATTTCTAATCTCTACTTCTTCTTTGTAATTATTAAATGAATGTTTTTTAGGAACTTGAATGATATTAACTTTACTTCTATTTCCATCTATATTATTGGTCTTCGAATGGAGAATTCTCTATTAGTATATTTGCATGATTGTTATAAGTTAAAGGAGAACTGAGAGGTTCGCTTTATCTGACATCTAATAGAAATTCGTTATCAAAGCATAGTTTGAGAGATCGCATGTTGAGATAATTGATATAGGTTGGTGAATATTCTTAAAGTTTGTAATTAGAATCAACTAGTTCATTAATGAGAGTTAAGGATTAGCATTTTAATTGCATGTTTTGAGCATTCTAATTCATGTCGAGAGAGTGGATTAGAACTATATTCCAACTTGGCTTACTGATGAGATTATAAATGTTAATTAAAATGATGGAATCAAGTTCATAACCATTAGTTCTTCATTACATATATTGTCTTCTTTGATTAACATGAACTAGGTTTAATTAGTTTATGAGATAGAGTAGTTTAGATTTAACTCACAATTTGTTGATCATTGTAAACAAAATTAAAATTGAGTAGTAATAGTGTGTAATATTTATCACATTCCTCGTGTGATCGACATCTTTTGTACTATAATCGGTACACCGTATACTTGCGGAATTAGCATGTAGAAATAAGATAACAAGTTTTTGGCGCCGTTGCCGGGGAGTGAATGATTATTTATTGCCATTATGAATCTTTATTTATGATTTTGGATTACAATATTTAATTAGTTTCATTTTTTATTGTTTTTATAGTATTTGGTAGTTCAAGTCTATGCCGAGTACAAGAAATTCTCAAGAAGAACTTGAACCATTGAATCCTGAGATAGAACGTTTTCTTTCAAGTAATCGAAAATCCAACAAAAAGAAGAATAAGAATAAGAGACCTATTATGGCTGAAGAGGAAAATCCACCAAGGCTGATGGATTTTGCTACACATGCATTGAGTGGTGCTCAACAAGGTGTGGTAAGGCCTATGATAAACGCTAAACAATTTGAAATAAAACCATCTCTTTCGCAAATGATTCAAAATAGCATTCAATTTTATGGTTTGGCAAATGAGGATCCTAATGCTCATTTGGCAAATTTCTTTAAAATTTGTGTTACTTTTAAAATAAATGGAGTTTCGGCGAATGCAATTAAGTTAAGGCTTTTTCCTTTCACTTTGAAAGATAAGGCTAAAGCTTGGTTGAACTCCCTAACTAGAGGATCTATTACTACTTGGGACCAATTGGCCCAAGCATTTTTATCTAAATACTTCCCTCTAGCCAAAACTGTAAAAATTATAAAAGATATCACCACTTTTGTTCAACATGATAATGAGTCTTTATATGAAGCTTGAGAGAGGTTTAAAGAATTGTAGAGAAGCTGTCCTCACCACAACCTTCTAAGGGAATTGTTAATGCAAACGTTTTACAATGGAGTGAATCGTACCACTAGAGGGACTATAGATGCTGCAGCCGGAGGTTCCCTTATGAGAAAAACTACAGAGGCTGCGTTTGAGTTGTTAGAAGAGATGTCTACGAATAATTATATGTGGCCCACCAAAAGAGTAAGGGAGTCTAATAATTCTAATGCTAGGGGGGTACATTCAATAGATTTTGTAGTAGCTTTGCAAGCCCAAGTGGAGGCATTAATGCATAAGATAAATAGCCTAGGAATGGGGGGAAGTTCACAAAATGCACGCACCATTTGTGGCCAACAAGGTCATAAAAGTGAGGTATGTAATTTGGGGATAGCTAGTACGGAAGAAAAAGTTAGCTTTATCCAAGGGTAAGGGCGTGGTTACCCGTACTCAAATACATATAACCCTGGTTAGAGAAGCCATCCTAATTTTTCATGGGGGAATAGTAACAAAAATAGGGGTGTAGGATTCCAACCACCTCAAGATAGGTTTGGAGCTTTAGAGGTTAAAATGGATAGGTTCTTAGAGGGGATTAAATTAAAGTTTATTTCATAAGAAGAGAACCAAAAGAGGCTGAAAACTAAGTTTCATCAAATTACTAAAAATCAAGCCTCATCTATCCATAACGTGGAGGTGCAAATAGGGGAAATAACTAAGGCTTTACCTTCATGTTTACAATGAAATCTACCAAGTAATACGGAGGAGAATCCAACATCTTAAAGCCATTAAATTGAGGTCAGGTAAATCCTATACTAATGAATTTATTTTAACTAATGTGGAAAAAGATGTGCAGGAAAAGAGCAACAAGAAGAATGAATCTTCTGTCGCGAGTGCGATAGAAGAGAGGCAAGCCAATATTGCGAGTGCACTAAACTTCACGAGCGTGAGGAAGGAGAATCCACCTGCTATCGTGAGCGCGACACCTATCGCGAGCATGACAGAAGGGGCTTCAAAGGCAGATTCTTCAAAAGTCTTCCAACCTCGTCCACCATTTTCACAACGCTTGAAGCAGCAACACCAAGATAAGCAATTCTAATCTTTTATTGATAAATTGAAGCATTTACATATCAATTTGAATTTTATTGAGGCAATTACACAAATTCCTAATTATGCAAAGTTTCTTAAAGATTTAATTTCTAAGAAAAGAAGTTGGGAAGACATATCCACTGTTGAGTTGACCAAGGCATGTATTTCAATAATTACTAACAATTTGCCTACTAAGCTTAAGGATAATGGTAGTTTCACTATTATTTGCACTTTGGGGGATGTTGAATTTCCTAAGTGTTTATGTGATTTAGGGGCAAGTATTAATCTTATGCCTTTGACTGTTTTTAAAAAGTTAGGGTTGGACTATGTTAAACCTACTTCTATGGTTTTGCAATTAGCTGATTAATCTATTAAGAAACCATATGGCATAGTGAAAGATGTGCTTGTGAAAGTTGATAAGTTCATTTTACCTGCTGACTTTGTTATTCTAGATTTTGCATATGATGTAAAATGCCCATTGATATTAGGAAGACCTTTTATGAGAACTGGTAGGGCTTTAGTTGATGTCTATGAGGGCATGTTAATTTTAAGAGTGGGGGAAGATAGTGTATAATATCGTATGGATAAGGCACTAAAATATCCTATGGATGAGAATGTGTGCATGAAAATAGTTGTCATTGATGCTTGTGTTTTGGAAGTATTAGACAATACAGATCAAGAGGAGGTTCATTTTAAAGAAGAAGTGCATCAAGAGGTGGAGCAAGAGAGCTCAAGGCCAGAACTTCTATATAGAAATGAAGCACCATTACCACCTTCCATTGTAAGTCCTCCTAATATATAGTTGAAAGAGCTACCAAGCCATTTGAGATATGCATTTCTTGGTTCAAATCATACTTTGCCTATCATTGTTTCTAATAAGTTAACTAGTAAGCAAGAGTCTTTATTATTAGAAGTTGTTAGAAAGAGGATCAAGAGTATAGGTTGGCAAATTTTTGATTTAAAGGGAATTAGTCCCAACCTTGTCATGCATATAATTAATATGGTAGATGAATATCAACCTAAGGCTGATAGACAAAGAAGACTTAATCCTAATATGAAGGAGGTAGTTAAAAAAGAAGTCATTAAGTTGCTAGATGGTGGGATTATCTATCCGATTTCAGATAGTGCATGGGTAAGTCCAATTCATTGTGTACCAAAGAAAGGGGGTATGATGGTAGTTAGAAACGAGAATGGGGATTTGATTCCTACTAGAACCACCATCGGTTGGAGGGTGTGTATTGACTATCGGAAGTTGAATTCAGCCACTAGGAACGATCATTTTCCTTTACTATTCATTGATCAAATGTTAGAAAGGATAGCTGGCCATTCTCATTATTGCTTTCTAGATGGTTATTCGGGATATTTTTAAATATTTATATACCCTAGTGACCAAGAAAAGACCACCTTTACATGTCCATATGGGACTTTTGCCTATAGAAGAATGCCTTTTGGGCTATGTAATGCACCAGCAACTTTTCGAAGGTGCATGACTTCTATTTTTGGGGATATGATAGAAGACATCATGGAAGTTTTTATGGATGATTTTTCTGTGTATGGTGACTCATTTGAGTTATGTTTGCATAATTTGGATAAGGTATTAGCTAGATGTGAGGAGACCAATTTGGTGCTCAATTGGGAAAAATGTCATTTTATGGTTGAGGAGGGAATAGTTTTAGGCCATAAAATTTCAAGTAGAGGGATAGAGGTAGATAGAGCTAAAACTGAATTGATAGGGAAATTACCTCAACCTATTACACTTAAGGGTGTAAGGTCTTTCCTAGGACATGCTAGTTTTTATAGAAGATTTATGAAGGACTTTTCATTAATTGCTAAGCCTTTAACTAACTTATTGGTTAAGGATGTACCTTTTGAATTTTCTAATGCATGTATGCAAGCTTTTGATACCTTAAAGAAAGCTCTTGTAAGTGCACCCATAATTACTTCTCCTAATTGGGAATTACCTTTTGAAATTATGTGTGATGCAAATGACCTTACTATTGGATGTGTGTTAGGACAAAGACAAGGTAAACATTTGCATGTGATTTATTATGCTAGCCATACATTGTCACCACCTCAAGTAAATTACACAACTACTGAAAAAGAAATGTTAGCATTTGTCTATGCATGTGACAAGTTTAGGTCTTACTTGTTAGGATCTAAAGTCATCATCTGTACGGATCATGCAGCACTAAGGTATTTAGTTGCTAAAAAAGATGCTCAACCTAGGTTGATTCATTGGTTCTTTTGTTAGAAGAGTTTGACCTTGAGATTCGAGATAAGAAGGGGTCTGAAAACTTAATTGCTGACCACTTATCAAGGTTAGAAAATGATGAAGGACCTATAGGGGATAGCAATGAGATTAATGAATCCTTTTCAGATGAGTCTCTAATGTCTATTGAGCAAGTAAATATTTCTTGGTTTGCAGATTTTACTAACTTTCTTGCTGCAAGGATTATACCTAATGGTTTGAGATGGCAACAAAAGAAAAAGTTCTTTAGTGATGTCAAAAATTATCTTTGGGAGGAGCCCTATTTATTTAAGATAAGTGGCGATGGTATTATCCGTAGGTGTGTAAGTGAGGATGAGTATGAAAACATTTTGACACATTGCCATTCGTCTTTGTATTCGAATCACAATGGTAGCAATAAGACTGCCTCTCGTGTGCTTGAATGTGGTTTTTATTGGCCTAGCCTATTTCATGATGCTATGACTTTTGTAGCTCAATGTGATAGGCGTCAAAGGGCTGGTAACATTGGAAAGAGATATGAGATGCCTTTGAATAATATTTTAGAGGTAGAGATCTTTGATGTGTGGGGGATAGACTTCATGGCTCCTTTTCCTACATCTTTTGGGCAAAATTATATATTGGTTGGGGTAGACTATGTCTCCAAATGGGTTGAAGCTCAAGCCTTACCAACCAATGATTCAAAGGTGATTATCTAATTTTTAAAGAAACTCTTTTCAAGATTTGGAGTGCCAAGGGCTATCATAAGTGACGGAGGTATGCATTTTATTAATCAATCTTTTGAATCCTTACTGCATAAATATGGTGTGCATCACAGGGTAGCTACTCCATATCATCCACAAACTAGTGGACAAGTAGAGGTATCCAATAGAGAGCTTAAATGGATATTAGAAAAAATAGTTTCTAACTCTACGAAAGATTGGGCACATAAACTTGATGATGCACTATGGGCATATCTTACTGCATTTAAAGCACCTATTGGGATTACACCACATAGGTTAGTGTATGGAAAAGCATGCCATTTGCCTGTTGAGTTAGAGCATAAAGCATATTGGGCCATTAGGACTTTGAATTATGACATCAAAGAAGCAAGTGTTAAAAGATGTTTGCAATTGAATGAGCTTGATGAATTACGCCTTATTTCTTATGAAAATGTAAAAATATATAAAGAAAGATCAAAGAAATGGCATGATGCTCACATTAAAGATAAAAGCTTCAAGGTTGGAGATAAAGTTCTTTTATTCAGCTCTAGGTTAAAATTATTTCCTGGAAAATTGAGGTCAAGATGGAGTGGACCTTTTGAGGTCACACAAGTATTTGACCATGGTTATTTAGAGCTTAAAACTGATAAAGGGGATTTGTTTAAAGCTAATGGTCAAAGGTGTAAGCTGTACTTGGATGGAACATTTCAAGGAAGAGAGGTTTCATTTATCTCTTTGCAAGTTGTTTGATGGTTATTTGTATATTATTTTTTCTTTTTTATTTATTTATTTATTTATTGCATTATTTTTAAGTGGGTTTTGTATACTAACATAGTTTGTTTTGGTTCTACATGTTACATTAGTTAGTATGTCATAATTGTTATTTAAATTTATAGTGTCTTCTTGAAAAGCAAAAATTATTCTTTGAATTTTTCTCACTGTCGCGCAGGAGGATGTTTTGCAGGTTGCTGTCATAAGCGCACTAGGCGTGGCGCTCGCGACTGACAAATTTTCAAGTTCGGCAATTCAATTCTGTCGCGAGCGCGACAGAGAAGGGTGAAAATATTTTATCGCGATTGCACTAGGTCTCACGAGCAGGAATTTTTGAGAATTCACTTCTGTCACGAGCGCAACAATGTCGCGAGGTCGAGACAGAATGCAAAATTTGAAAAATTTTGTAATTATGTCCGTTGGAACCCTAATTTGATTGTCCTATAAATTGGTTTTTTAGTCCTACTTCTGCATTTCTCTTCCCTTTTTGAGTTATTTTTAAATTTTCCTTTGTTGTTCTCTTAAATTCTCTCAACTTTCTTCTTCCTCTCTCATTTTTCTTACGTTTCCTGGTTTTTATTCTTGATCTAACTTTCTTTTTGAGTTTATTTCGTAAGTTTCTTTTGATTCCACACACTCTACACGATGGTACCCACAAAGACTTTAGGGCACAAAGACAAGAGGGCTGCAGGGAGTTCTAGTTCTCCAAGCCATGGCTCGATTCGTCTTCAAAACAGGTTTGAGTGTCCTTTTCCCATCTGCTCTAAAGAAGAAGGTGAGAAATTTGTATATTTTGCCAAGAAAACTTACGTAAGTATGTGGCATGTTCACTTTCCTTTATTAAATGATCTTGGTTTGACTGAAAAATTTGAGAGATATTTAAAATATATGCATTGGGATCAGTTTGTGCATTTTAATTTGCCAATTAGAGAGGATTGGGCTATAGAGTTTTTTGTTACTCTTGATTATGTCGATAAAAAGAAAATTAATTTCAAGTTTAGGCACCAAGGACAAGAGTATATTTTTGGTTTTGAAGAAATGCATGAGTGGTTTGATTTTCCTTTAAATGGCAAACGTTTTGATCCGCATCTTTTTGATCCTACCCCTGTTTGGAAGAAATTAAATGGTTTGAATGTTTTTAATACTAAGAATTCCACCAATCGTCATTTTAAAGATGATATCCTGTTATTATTTCATAAATACATTTGTCATGCTTTATTTGGGCAAGTGGAGAGCACCAAAGTTCAAACCAAGGCTTTGTTTGTTTTAGACCTTCTCCAGTCTAAGAAGACACCCTGTTCCATTGAGTTCATTTTTGATGGTTTATATCATGCGTCTATTGCCAAAACTAAAACTATTGGTATGTTCCATATGGTGACTGGGATTGTCATGGGATGTTTAGGGGAGTTGCATAATTTTGTCATGGATGAGCATGAGTCTGTGGCCTTGCTTGATGCTAAATATTTGCGCAATGCTAACATGTTAACAAGAGGCGGATGGCCTCCAAAGTTTGTTGACCGTGGTATGCAGGTTCAAGGCCCTAGTGTGGACAAAGGCATAGGCGAAGCCCATGAATCGTCCGCTGCTGCTGCTGAAGTGGAGGAGTTTGAAGAAGATGGATCTGATAGAGAAGGCAGTGGGGTGCCTGTTGATAGTGGGGGCGCTTCTGTGGGTTGGCAGCAGGTTATGACACGCTTGGATGGTGTCGAGGCTATCAACCAAACCATGACAGCTAGATTGGATTCAATGGAGGCCACAATGAAGGCAATGCATAAGAGCCACAAGAGCATGAGTCGCAAACTGGTTTCCTTCTTCTGGAAGCAAAGTGTTGAATTCACACCTTCTCCACCAAGTTCCCCTAGTTCGAATTAAGATCAGTGTAGACACCGGGTCTTGAGGCAGTCCAGATCAGAGTTACCCGATGAAGAGATCAATGTCGATTTTCGAGTAAGGGGATGAAATTCGGAGGTTTTCATCTTTTGGTCTCGCAAGGATTAAAATCTTCTTCTATAGTATAGAGTTTTGAAAGAGTTAGATAAATTTTACTAAATTTGGGTAAAAATGGGAATTTTGCTCCACAGACGGGCATACCGTCTGTGTAGGGACGCCCGTCCCTACTTGGAGCGATACCCGTCCCTAGGCGTGGTGGGAACGGACACGCGGCAATCTAGAGATGCCCGTCCCTAGCATTGCGCCCCATCCCTAGTCAGTTTCCCGCATATGCCCTTAGTAGGGATGGCCGTCGGTAGGTGCAGGGAAGCCCGTCGGTACGGTAACTGACCGGATCACGCCAGATTGGATAAAATTTAATCTCTTTTCTTTTCAAAATAGGGATTGAATTTATCTAAAATTTGAATTTTAAAGTCCTTTTAAAATTCAAACTTTAGATAGAGATTTATCTTAATTATCTCATAAAAACCCTATAAATAGAGGATAAAATTTCAGTTTTTGGGGTTAGAAAATTTGGAGAAAATTTGGAAAAAGAGAGAGAAATTCTAGAGAGAATTTTATTTAAAAGAGGCTATCAAATATTTTTTGGAGAAAATTGCTTTTTAGAAAAAGGTTTTTCTTTGAGCAAATTACACAAAAAGTTTATAAATCTCTATTCATCCGTAGAGTTTTATTTTGATAAAACTTCTTCTAATCAGTTGATTTCCTCAATTCTTTTTCTTACGAATTAAGTCAAATTGAGGTGACGAAATTCAGTCGTTTCCATCAATATAACTAATTCGAACAAACGATCGCTATCAAATTATCAAGGAAAGAACAACATAAATTTTCTTTCTTTGATCTGATTCTTCTTTTGATCTTTGCGAGGCACACGGGGACAAAATCATTCGACATCCACCCTAAAAGGTAAAATCCGAGGGTAAACATTCTGGATTAACGTTTGTATAATTTAATTTGATTTACATTGATTTCTATATACATTTCATATTCTTTTTTACAAAAGATTTAAGAGGTTCTTTGATTTGTTTTTCCCTCACTAGGGACGGCCACTGGCACGATCCAGGTAGCCGTCCCTAGGCAAAATCCTCATTTTTTTATCTAATAAAATCCTATCTCTTAACTTATTGCTGTTAGAATTTTCTCATTTTTATTTTTATTCACGTTTTTGCTAACATGTTTATCCTGGTGAGTTCTTTTCTGACCATTGAAAATTGGAGTTGTGAGAGATGTTGGTTGCGCCATCCTGCGGATCTCGATTCGGGTTCATTTTTCTACCCTTACCTTGTATTTATGTTGTTATGGAAATGGTTTTAACGTCGTTAAGGTAAAAAGGACCAAAGGTTTTTTAACAATTGAACCTAGAGATTTTCCCAAAAATGGTGGACCAATGTCCCATTTCAGCCAATAAAATTGACACTTCATAAAAAATCATTTTTGTAATGAATATGCATGGTAGGACCAAAGTCCTCATTCCAATGAATATCCCATTTTATGCATGTATTGTACTTTTATAAATGTGAGTTGTATTCTGCTCCTAGTGTTATTGTAATTTGTTTCGAACACTTTATCTTGATTCTTGCTTCTATTTACCGCTTTGGATGTGAATGATTTGCGCTTTAATAAAATGCATCGTGTGGAAAGTCGGTGAAATAATAAATTCAAAACATAATTGTAAAATTAATCAAAGTACGAATAAATAAGAAGTCCCGAACTCACTCTGGTCTTTGGGACTCAAAGAGGCGAGAGGTCTAGGACTTCCAAGACACCTCTTGAGTGCCACCAAAAGGCTTAAATATACAATCCTAGGCTCTAGGGGAGTAGAGGATAAGGCCTCCAAGATCCCTCTAGCTAGCTCAAGATGGATATGTATGCGCCGTCTTAGACTCGATAAAGCTAGACGACTCTTCCCAATGTTCTATTGGGTGGCGACTCCAAGAAACCTCATTGTTGCCCAAAATAGACGCACTTGTAAATACCTTACAAGTTTTATGAACCTCTCCCGATCGCCCTGAAGCGGGCTTTCGGGAGGACGCGAGGTTTGGCGCGCGTCACAGTGGCGACTCCTCTGGGGACATACTCGAGACTTCGATTCGAAAGTACTTTGATTAAAATTTAAAATTAGATTTTAACTTAAAAATTTCACCATCTTTCAAAATCTGCATTGCATCGCATTTGAGCCTTAGATCTATGCTAGTTTGGTCCCTCTTTTAGCCCCGGTGCGTTCCTGAAGCACGACCCTATTTTCACTCAATTCAAGGAAGTGTTAAGGATAATCACCAGCCCAAGCCTCGTACCATCATGGTATATTAAACGGTGACCCGATCGGTCGTTACGCTCGTGATGAGCTAGACCCGTTGGCAGGGACCATGCTTGGGTAGCCCCAAAGTAACACCACCCTTCGACTAAAGCTCATGTAAATGGAAATAGTTACTTCCCCCAAGTGGCATGAACCTTAATACGATGTTTGCTGTATGGATCATTAGGTATTGGACAAATCCGGATAGTTCAACTGGTCACCTAATCAAAGGTTTTCATGCCCCGATAGGCCTAGGACGCCTTATTCGGATTGCTTAAATATAGGATGATCATAACCCATCCGCCTGTGCATTAGTTAGGAGAGGTTATGCTGCTGGATTTCTACCGTGCACTATACGCATTCATCGGGTCCCCAGATTGACCCATGGGCCAAGCCCACCTAGGAAAGAGACTATGACCTCGCGTGCCGGAGTAATAAGGTTGGGAGGACCTATGTGCTTGCATGTGGCTTGTGAGTGTTGCATAGCACGATCATGCATTATTTTTTGCGCAATCATGCATCATCCTGACCCATGTGTTTTTTAGCCATCATAGATTCGCCTAGGTGGACAAGAGGGTCCCGGGGACGGCTACGCAGGAATCCATTTTTTGAGTTACCAGAAAGGATAGAGTATCCGGACAGTTCTTCTGAGACCAGTTACGCCACTTCAGATCAGTTTTCTGTACCCGAAGAAATGGCAAACTCACCGAGAGGGGCAGAGGCCACCCGGGCAATGATAGCAGAAGAAGTGGGCCGAAGGTTGGAAGAGTTTGAGAACCGGATATTGGCAATAATGGCCGCAATGGGTCAACAAGCAGCCCCGCAGAACCCACAGCCTCCTCCTGTGAGGAATAATGAAAGGCAAGAGGTCAGAGAGGACCCACAAGATGAAACTCAGCCGCCACTCGTGAACCTAAGAGCTATTACTTTGGGGGCACATAGGGGAAGACCTGTCCCGAGGCTGGATGATGATTGGGAAGACAAGGAATATGAGGAGCGTATGTCTGAGAAAGGGAAAGCCCCTCAAGTTGAAGAGGCCATCTGGAGGAAGTTGGAAGAAAGATTTGAAGCTATGATAAGGATGTTGACGAAAGGCCAAGGAGTGAATCCTGAGGATAAAGAATTAGAAGGAGAAGATCTAGTCCCAATGAACTTTAAGATGCCGGACGTGCCAAAGTTTGACGGAACTTCTGATCCCCTAGCACATATAAAGCAGTACTCATTGGTGATGAAAGGCACCACTTTGACGAGGAAGCAGAAAATTGAGTACTTTTGCTTAAGCTTGACGGGCCCGACAGTGGATTGGTATCATGGGCTCGACCGCCGAACTAAGGAAGACTGGGATTTATTGACAGAAGAATTTTTGAGGCAATATGATTGTAGCACAAGGATGGAGGTAACCTTGAAGGACCTGGAACTGTTACAGCAGAGAGAAGGAGAGTCCTTCCATGAGTATCTAACCCGGTGGAGGAATCGGGTGATGAAAATGAAGAGGAAACCAGATACCCAGGATCAAATATGATTATTCATTAAAAATGCGAGCCCGTATTTGAGGAATGGATTAAGGATGAAAGGACTAAAAGATTGGGAGTCCCTGAAGGACATCGCCATTGAGGCCGAGGGAGAGTACCTTGTTAGGAAAGCAGGAAATGAGAACTATCCTAAGAGAGGTAGTGGGAGTCAAGGGGCCGGCATACCAACAAGTTCTGCTAGTGGTACAAGGAAGATTGCTGAGGTGTCAACTACAAACGCCACTCAGAGACATTTTTCCAATCTCGGGAGGTCCTTATCATGGGTACTAAGAAGACTGATGAAAGAGAATAAGCTACAACCCCTACCACCCAAACCTGCGAGAACTCCAAGCACGCCAGGACACAAAGACGATGAGTATTGTGCATATCATCAGCACACTGGACATGTAACTGATAACTGTAGGACTTTGAGGCACGCAATTCAGGATTTGATCGACTCAAAACAGAACACAGATCCAGAGAAGAGAGCGGGTCAAAAGAAAGCTGGATACAATAACATGCCTCCGCCAGTGAATATGATTGGGTCTAGTTTGCCCGAGAATTTTGTGTTGAAGGAATTATACGGCAACGATATCCTCACTGCTGTCACGAGCCTCTATGAGGGGAGTAAAGAAGGGCTTCTCGCTGCAGTAATCGATTGCTGGTCCACTGATGATAGTGGAACTGAAAGTGATGATTTAGAAACATTTTCCGACCTTTGGGGTTCGGAAAAGGAAGGAGAAGAACCAAAGAGAAAAGAAGTGGGAGCTATGACCCGGAGTGGAAGGGTAGCCCCGGAAGTAGAGAAGCCACAAGAGCCGATTGAGGACAGGAGGGGAAAGGAGCCAGAGGAAGATCCGATTGTCAAGCAACTGAAAAAGACGCTAGCTCAGATTTCAATATGTGATATTTTGAGACAGTCGCCATCACATAGGCAGAAGGTGGTGGAGGCTTTATGCGAAGCAACTATGGCTACGACCATTTCACCTACGGAACTTCTGGAGGTAGTAAAAGGAGGATCGGGAGAAAATGTTGTTTTTACCAGAGCGGATCTGCCAGCAGAAGGTCGCAACCATAATCGCCCTCTGTACATAAGGGCACAGATTAACCAGAAGCATACCGCCTGTGTGATGGTGGATGATGGTTCTTCCATAAATGTATGCCCACAGGTAGCAATAGCAGCTTTTGGGGTAACAGAGGATATGTTGGCAAAATCTGATCTTACCATCACGGCATATGACAACTCGCGTAGGCAGGCTTCGGGAGCCTTCACAGCGGTGGTGAAAATGGGACAAGTAGAGTCAGAAGTAGATTTTGTGGTGTTGCCCATACCCGCCAATTTCTCAGCTTTGCTAGGCAGACCATGGTTTCATAGGTTGGGAGGAGTCCCCTCTACACTGCATCAGATGGTAAAGATACCTCACGAGGGCCAGATCGCGACTAAAAAAGCTGCACGAGAGAATCAGGTATCATTACTGGAGATAGCCAGGCAGCCGTTTAATGGGTTTCATGTCACCATGATAGGCAAAGAAGAGCAGAAAGAAGAAAGCCCCCAAGTATTGAATATGATGAAGAAAATGTCATTCCTCCCTGGTGCAGGACTGGGCAAGAAGTCTCAAGGGATACCGACAGCCGTTACCACAAAGGGTCAAAAGGACAAGAGGGGTCTTGGATATACAAGTGCTATAAAGAAAGACGAGAAGTCGAAAATGGAAGTTCCCCATATTTGGAAGACCTTTGTGCCAGCAACCGCAGCATGTGCCTGTGCAGGAGAAAATGAACCGCAATGGCTTGATGGAAGAATTGTGCCAGGGTTCGAGGTTTTCAATGACGTCTATGACTAGGGCATTGGATTAATCAAGCCAGCAGAGGGTTTTTGGGATGAAAAAATCATGACCAGTAGGACAATTTGGGACCGCGAGATGCCGGAAGAAATAATTACTGAAAAGATGATAACCACCCAGCTGAAAGGGAAGGCCAGGATGGATGAGGAGACTCCAAAGGGCCGATGTGATGCGAAAACGTCGACTGCGGCGGATACACTAGCAGAGGAGGAAGAGGAAGATAGTTTAGATTCTTTTTTTGCTCCAGAGCTTTTCAATGATGCCAATGACAATTTCAATCTTATTAATAAATCAAATGGTTTTGCTTACTTGTGTGATGTTTCTGATGATTTCACTATGCATGATCATGATCATTATCCATCCATATTTGATATTGATTCAACTGATGCTACTCCATTCAATCTTGGAACCCTAGACAATCCAAAAGAAATTTTGATAGCATCAAATATAACTCCTGAAGAACGAGAAAAATTTTAGAGAATCTTAAAAAAATATGAAAAAGTCTTTGCCTGGACCTACGAAGATATGCCAGGAATCGATCGAAAAGTCGCAGAGCATGCTATCCCCACCTATCCAGACCATAAACCTGTTAAGCAGAAGTTGAGAAGGCTTAGGCCGGAATGGGCAGAGAAAGTGAAAGAAGAAATTCACCAGCAAATCAAAGCAAAGTTTCTAGTCGAGGTGTAATACCCAACATGGTTGGCCAATGTTGTCCCTGTAGCCAAAAAGAATGGCAAAGTAAGAGTATGCATGGATTATTGGGATCTGAATAAGGCCTATCCAAAAGATGATTTTCCATTGCTTCATATAGACGTACTAATAGACAGTGCTGCTGCTTGTGAGATGTATAGCTTCGGAGATGGTTACGCGGGCTACAATCAAATTCTCAATGAAATAATTGATCGGATCAAGATGGCCTTCATCATAGAATGGGGGACTTATGCTTATCGTGTGATGCCTTTTGGCCTAAAAAATGTAGGAGCCACTTATCAGAGGATGGCAACGAAGATATTGGATGATTTGATTCATAAAGAGGTAGAGGTATACGTGGACGATATGATGATCAAGTCAGCCACTAGAGAAGGCCATTTTGAAGCCCTGGAAAAGTTCTTCCGAAGGATAGACAAGTACAACTTGCGGTTGAATCCTAAAAAGTGTATTTTTTGCGTTACCTCAGGGAAGCTTCTAGGACACATAGTTAGTAAAAGGGGAATTGAGATTGACCCGGATAAGGTTAAGGCCATCAGAGAAATGCCGATACCGCAGAAAGAGAAGGATGTAAGAAGCTTTCTGGGCAGGCTGCAATACATCAGTAGGTTTATCGCTAAGCTTACTTCGATCTGTGAGCCAATCTTTAAACTACTCAGAAAAGATCAACCAGTAGTATGGAACGAGAATTGCCAAAAGGCTTTTGATACTGTCAGAGAATATTTGTTGAATCCACCGGTACTGAGACCAGCACGGCCAGTCAAGCCACTGATCCTATACCTGGCCATAGAAGACAATTCTGTAGGTGCTATGATGGCCCAAGAGGATGATTTTGGAGTGGAATTTGCTGTTTATTACCTCAGCAAGAAATTCTTAGCCTACGAAGTCAAGTACACAGAGGTAGAAAAGATTTTCCTTGCAGTAATTTGGGCTTCTAAGAAATTGCGACATTACTTTCATGCTTACAAAGTGCAGGCAGTCGCGAGGCAGAATCCCCTGAGATATTTGTAAGAGGCCCCGTCTTTGCTTGGGAAAATGGGTAGGTGGTTGCTGTTACTTCAAGAATTTGATGTGGAGTATTTCACCCGAAAGACCATCAAAGGGCGTGCAGTGGCGGAATTTCTAGCAGAACACCCGATCCAAGGAGACTCATACGAGTTTAACTTTCCAGATGAGGATGTAGTAGCTATCGGGTTTCAAGGTTGGAAATTACACTTTGACGGAGCTGTAAATAACAAAGGGGCAGGAGTAGGAGTCATTCTGATAACCCCGGATGACGAAAAACTTCCCTTGGCGAAAAAGTTAAGATTCAAGGCTACCAATAACGAAGCTGAATATGAAGCATGTGTTTTTGGATTGGAGGCGTTAATAGCTTTAGGAGCGAAGAATGTGGAAGTGTTTCGTGATTCTTCCTTGGTGGTCAATCAAATCCGAGGTGAATGGGCCGTGAAAGAAGAGAGGCTAATGCCATATATTCGGCACTTGAGAGACCTGAGCAGTCAATTCGAAATATGCACATTCCATTTCGTTCCCAGGGATGAAAATCAGTTAGCCGATGCGCTCGCCACGCTAGTATCAATATGGGATAACCTTGAAGGGGTGCACATGAAGCCAGTCTTAATCTATAGTTCTGAGAAACCTAGCTTCGAATCGAGATCAGTTATGGAAGTAGAAGTGGCAGATGGAAAGCCATGGTATCATGACATTATGAATTACCTAGAGAATGCAACATTTGCAGAGGAGGCTACCGAAAAGGATCAAAGGATGATTCGCAAGCTGTCTACCCAGTTCATTTGTATAAATGGGATAATGTACAAACGGCAAGCTGATGGTATCCAATTGAGGTGTTTGGACGAAAAACAAGCCAGGAGGGTAATGGAAGAAACACACGTCGGAATATGTTGAGCCCATATGAATGGGCTGACATTAGCCAAAAGGATCATGAGGCAAGGCTTCTACTGGCTTACGATGGATAACGATTGCTCAAAATATGTGAAGCAGTGCCAACTGTGCCAGCAATACGCAGACTTATGGCATTTGCCAGTGTCAGAGCTACATAGCCTAACGTCACCTTGGCCATTCGCAGCTTGGGGAATAGACATTATTGGAGAAATCCGCCCTACGGCATCCAACGGACACAGATATATAATAGTCGCAATCGACTATTTTACAAAATGGGTGGAAGCAGAGTCCTTTAAGAAGATCGACGCAAGAGATATGGCCAGGTTCATTGAAAGAAGTCTGATATGTAGATATGGCCTCCCACATCACATAGTGTCTGATAACGGGGTGCAATTCATGGGGAAAACTAGAAAACTTCTTGAGAAGAACGGGATTGAGCACCACAAATCCTCCCCCTATCGACCACAAGCTAACGGGGCAGTAGAGGCCGCCAATAAGAATGTGAAGAGAATCCTAGCCAAGATGGTCCAAACCTACAAAGACTGGGCAGAGAAGCTTCCCTTTGCATTGTGGGGTTACAGAACGAAGGTGAGGACATCTACAGGCGTTACTCCGTATTCTTTGGTTTATGGAACAGAGGCAGTGCTACCGGTTGAGGTAGAGCTTAAATCACTGAGAGTAGTCATGGAAGCTCAGATTCCGGAAGCTGAATGGATGCAAGAGAGGTTACAGCATTTGAACTTATTAGATGGAAGCAGGATGAAAGCTTACTATCATAATCAGATCTATCAGAAAAGGCTGGCCAGATCATTTGGGAAAAAGGTGAAAAAGCATCCGCTGAAGGAGGGGGATTTGGCGTTCAAACAGATGAGACCAGGCGTACCGGATATCAGAGGAAAATTTAGACCAACTTGGGAAAGACCATATATCCTCAAGAAGCTGTTATCCAAAGGAGCTGCAATCTTATCGGATAGCGATGGTAATGAATTCAGGGAACCGGTCAATATCGACACACTCAAAAGGTTCCATGGCTAAAGACCAAAATCAAAAGAAGAGAATAAAAGCCCCGCGGATCGAAAACCGAAAAAAGGCAGCCCTGCTAAAATCGGGCGCCTCGTCAGGGTGAAAACCGTAAAAAGGCATCCTGGGCAAAAATTAGAGGCTTGAGAGAAAATATCCAATCATGAAAACTCGAGAGGGCTGATTGGAGACGGGAGTTTGATGCTATTAACATTTAGTTCCATGAATGAATGTAGTCTTGCATAAGTGAATTAATGTCAAAAAGCGATCATGTATGCTGAAGTCGTACTGAAATGTACACAAATTTGTGAAATGAAATAAGTTTGATTTACTCATTTACATTATTGTCCAATTCTGCCTTAAAAAGAAACATACTGCTCAAAATGCATGTAAAGCTAAACTATGCCCTACTACTACCCTTGCTGGCTAAATGCCTCAGTCGTCGGGTTCGGTTATCAGCTATCGGGCTGAGTATCCATCTTTTGTACGCCCTGGTAGAGATGGTAGAATGGTTCCCGAGCAAAGGTATGACGGTGTTCAATGGAAGTCGGCTCCAAAGCTCATGATAGCGGGAGGCAAAGGCCGCAGAAAGGACTCCACCTCGAAAGGATAGAGGGAGTCTCACCACATCCTGAGTTACTCCGAGTTGACGGGAACAACGAGCTGTGATGTAGAAAGTCGCCTCACGGAGCCCGCATAAGGGAACACATCCTAAAGACCCATCAATAACTACACCGGACAAGGGAAGCCAAGCATGCGTAAAGCTAATATCATCATCAGATATCTCACTAAATCTGGTAGTGCACTCATCAGGAGTCCCAGGTAAATACAGACCATGTCGGGGGAGGAAACACTTCGCAGAGTAACGATTGATAACTCTAGGAGGTGGCTCTGATAAAAGCTTTAATTTCTCCTGCAACCAAATCTAATAGGGGAAACAAAGAAAAAAAAATAAAAGCCAAAGAGAATAAAATAAAAGGCAAAGATAAGCCGCTGGAGCAAGTTGGATTTACTTCAGGCAAAAATTAGGCATAGGGCTGTGTGAAAATCCGAAAGGACGCACTTCCCGCTAAGAAAAGCTAGTGTGAAAATCCACAAGGGACGCACTACCTTTTAAAACAATGACGTTCCTGGAGTAATAAGGGGCTCCCAGAGAAGGAAGTGGTAGACCCGATATGAACAGAGTCCAAACCCAAGATAGTCTCAGCTAGAATGAGGGGGAAAGGTGTGAGCCCGTGATGAAAGTAATCCAGAATTCCAAACAGACGAGGGTCTCCGAGCAGCTCCTCTGAGGTCATAACTAGATACTTCATCAGGCAGAAGAGGAAGATGACACTTACGCTGTATGAGGGGATGTTGGAAACTTCATCCATTGCCTCAATCAGAGGTTCCAAAGAAAATACTGAGCCCTGAGGAGCTAGACGAGAAGCATCAGAAGGAGCTACACTTAAGGACAAGGCAATATCCCAGATTTGGATCAAACCGCAGCGAGGTACGCAAGGCAAAACACCAGGTGGATACCAACTTCCAATGATAGCAGCAAATTCTTCAGGCAAGGGGCATATTTCCTTATAGGTGAACCTGAAAACATGAAAACGAGGATCCAAGAAGTGGGTTGCAGCCAAAAGAAGGTTGTAGTCTACCTTGACTCTCCGTAAAAACCTCAGTCCAGAAAGGGGGGCAAGAATACTGTGTTCCCAAATTTGAGCATCATCTAAGATACGGTGCATCTTGGAAAGGAAAGGAGAATTCATGCCTTGATAGCTAAGGCCACAGTTGCTAAGAGGCAAAAAGGAAAAAACTAGAGAAAAGAGCCTATTTTGGAGCTAAAATAAGAAAGGGGCATGAAATTCAAGAAAAATGGTTGAATTTTATAGGTTTGGCTGACAGACGGCTAACCCGTCCCTATATTCAGACGGTGAACCCGTCTGTACTTGTCCACCTGGCGAATCGTGCATTGTGCACATCACGCGCATTAATTAGGTAATTAATGAGGGAATCTGGATAGACAGACGGAATGCCCGTCTGTCGCTGTATGGGCGGGAAGCCCGTCGGTACTTAAAATCTATATAAAGACGCAAGTACCGACGGAAAATCGTTTTGTTCTCCTTCTTCTCCACACCGACGCCTTTTCATTTGTTTCCAACATTTCTTTTTTCGTTTTTATCTTTTCAAATTGCATTTTTTCGCACCAGTTTTCAGTTTTTTTACTTCTTCAGTGGTTCTCGACTTCTAGGTTAGTAAAAATACTTCCATTTTTCTTTGTTTTATTATTATTATGAGCAAGGGGATTTCTTTTTTCTTTTGAATTAATGGAATTAGTGGCCTGTTTAATCCTAATTGACACTGTAACTAAGTTAATGGGATGAAGTTTGTTTTAATAAATAAAGAGTGCACGAATGTATGCTGTTCAAGGAATAATTAGTGTTTAGAGTATAAATATGGCCTTAGGAATTCATATATTTTGAAGCAAATAATTTGAGAATTAGGAAGCAAAGGTGATTATATTGCATTGTTGTTTGGGGTCTGAGGCCCGTTCCGTTCTATTTCTTCTTCATTATGCAAGAGTTTGGGCACACCCTTGCCGGGGTGCTGCCAGTATTTTTTTTTTTAGCAAATGTAAATATTATATTGTTGCTTGGGGCCTGAGGCCTGTCCCTTCTTCTTATCTTTTCATGCAGGAGGTTGGGTACACCCTTGCCGAGGTCCTGCCCAAATTTTTTTGAAATCTTTTTGGTTTAGACATACCCAGGCAGAATGCCACCTAAATTTCTATCATAAGGTCTGTTCATACCCACAATGCTAAACTAACTGTTTGTCTTATTCATAGGATGCCACCACGATGATACGCTCCATATGATCAGCCTGAGCCTGAGGCCCCAGGTTGGATGAGCGACGAGGCTAGACAGAGGTATGCAGCACTGGCTCAAGTGCAGTTCCGAGCTAGCCGCTTCATTTCTAGGACGTTCCTCGAGGCTCTGGGGATGGCGGATGAGGTGGACATGCTGATGGCAGGCACAGGTTGGATAGAGTTTTTGACACCTGCTTTCCAGACTCACCCGGAGGTGGTACGACAGTTCCTCGCCACGTTACACTATGGCGGATATCAGAGATCTGACACGGAGGAGGGTGTCATCCAGTTTTTTATTGAGGGCCACCATTTCAGCATCACCCGTCAGCGGTTTACAGAGGCCATGGGGCTCCCATTCAGGCAGGATGTCATAACACCCCAGAGATCAGTGAGACGTCAGCATTGGGCGGTTATAGCCTTACCAGGGGTGCCGTACGATCATGATACGGCGAAGAGTACAGTACTTTTATCAAAGGCTCTGCGATATCTTCATCGAGTTTTGTCCAGCTCATATTTGGGACCAGTTGGTAACCCAGGTTCCCTCAATGCCGCAGAGATCTGGAGTTTATGGGCCATGATGGCAGGTCAGAGGCTCAATATCAGCCACGAGATTTTGGTCAACCTGGTGAGGGTATCCAGGGGGGCAGCCCCAGTAGTGTATATCGGGGGGGTCATTACCAGATTGCTCTTGAGTTTGGGTGTTCGTCCGGATATGTTGGGGCGCCCTTTGGATGAGAGTATTTATGTGGACGCTCCAGCGGCTATGACGATGGCCATGATACTACCATTACCGGGCCACCCCGAGGCGTACAGACTTCACACTGTGCACGAGACTAGACGCGCATTTAGCTTACCCTCGTTAGAGCCAGTAGAGGAGCAGGCTCAGGATCAGCCTCTTGAGCACCCAGAGCAGGCTCAGGACAAGCCTCCCTAGCACCCTCAGCATCAAGAGGGCCAGCCTCCCCGACAGCCAGAGCATCCAGATGGTTAGCCTCCGCAGCCGCAGCACGAGGAGCAGCCGGGTACACCTTTTGATATATGGATCAAGTTTACTATGGATGAGTTTCTGGATACTCCTCCAGGACAGAGAGTGCAGAGTCCTATGCCTCCAACATCGAGAGTGCAGCGGACAGCTCCCCGGGCGCCTGAGAGGTTTAGCCCATATGCTAGAGTGGGGGATCGGGGAGCATCTACTTCTACAGCTACACCACTTGAGCCGACACCAGATTCAGCTCCCCCTCCATCCTCGTTATCAGCTTTCCCAGCGCAACTAGATTTTACTACCCTATTGACTTCTCTGTTCGCATCTTTGGAGCATAGACAGGAGGAGAGAGACAGGGCCCTTCTCGGACAGCACAGAGAGCGAGATAGGGTCATATTAGATCGGCTGGATCAGCAGTAGGGGATCATCCTGGACCAGGGGAGGCTTATTGATCATCTGAGGCAGGAGCAGGAGAGACTCGTAGGTCAGCTGAGGCAGGAGATGAGGGCCTCCCAGAGTGAGGCAACCCAGAGGATAGATGCATCCGTACAAATGGTGGATGAGTCAGTGGAGGCTCTCAGATTCAGGATTCAGGTCCTAGAGGGTGCCATACCTCCCATCGCCCAGTCCCTGCGGGAGTGTAGAGAGCAGACTAAGGATAGGCTGAGGAGTATGAGGACCACCTCCACAGATCAGACCCTCCGCCTGGGCGACACTTTCAGAGAGTTAGGGGGGTTGTTACCAGTACACTCCAGTTCATGACAGTCTGTGCATAGCCGTTTCTCGATGGATATGCCCAGGTCCAGTTCCAGTAGCAGGACTCAGCAGGAGCACAACCATTTTTGGTACCAGTGGCTGTACCTCCCAGATACCGGCAGGTAGCCAGGGATTGGGCTACTCAGCAGGCCGGACCGTCAGCCCCTCCCAGTCAGCCATCTGCCTCAGATGCCGATGCTCCAGCACGAGACCAGCCGGTTCATATATCGGACGATGATGATAACCCAGAAGAGCTCTCAGATTATGCGCCATTATAAATTGTTCAGGGAGTTCGTCTAGTTTTGTGTTTATACTTTTTGTAATCATATCTGTATATTGTTCGAAATTTAACCTTTTAGTGGAAAAAAAAGATTTTGGATCAACTTGTTAAATCTGCATGTTATTTCTTCATGATTTAAATTTAAGAGAAAGAGAAAAAGGAAAAGAAGAATTGATCACATGGAAATAAGATAATGAATAATAAAGAGAGATATAAGATGTTCATAACTCTACCAATCAAGGTACTTGGCGTAAGAATTAACAAAAGTCTCTTACAATACAGGAACATGGTCTTACACTGATTCAAAATCGACCCGCAGTCAAAAGGAAGAATAAACAAATCAAACATCATCTCCTTCGGGATCACAGGAAATCAAAAGATC
Source organism: Excoecaria cochinchinensis (assembly GCA_947683425.1). NCBI lineage: Eukaryota > Viridiplantae > Streptophyta > Magnoliopsida > Malpighiales > Euphorbiaceae > Excoecaria > Excoecaria cochinchinensis. The sequence continues at coordinate 12,570,304 of CANTUQ010000073.1, read as the reverse complement.
ATAATTGCACTTTGGGGGCACGATGAGGCCGCCAAATTAAAACACCCAGTTCAAAGGAACGCCCAGCTCAGGAGAGCAATTATCGCACTTTGTACAGTCCGAAGAAGACTCGGTCCAGCTCAGGAGAGCAATTATCGCACTTTGTACAGTCCGAAGAAGACTCGGTGCAGCTCAGGAGAGCAATTATCGCACTTTGTACAGTCCGAAGAAGACTCGGTGCAGCTCAGGAGAGCAAATATCGCACTTTGTACAGTCCGAAGAGAACAAGGTGCAGCCCAGAAGAGTAAACCTCGCATTTTGTAAGTCCAGAACCGACTCGACGTATTGCCGCTTCCCCGGCGAAAAGGTAAGGACTGCCTCAGGTATGCGTCTCTTTCCATTCTTCTCTGAATTTAGGCTCATCTAGGCACTAGTGCGTTAGTTTTCCCAAAATTGGGGGCAACTGTAGACATCGGGTCTTGAGGCAGTCCAGATCAGAGTTACCCGATGAAGAGATCAATGTCGATTTTCGAGTAAGGTGATGAAATTCGGAGGTTTTCTTCTTTCGGTCTCGCAAGGATTAAATCTTCTTTTATAGCATAGAGTTTTGAAAGAGTTAGATAAATTTTACTAAATTTGGGTAAAAATGGGAATTTTGCTCCACAGACGGGCATACCGTCTGTGTAGGGACGCCCGTCCCTACTTGGAGTGATACCCGTCCCTAGGCGTGGTGGGGACGGACACGCGAAAATCTAGAGACGCCCGTCCCTAGCATCACGCCCCGTCCCTAGGCAGTTTCCCGCATATGCCCTTAATAAGGATGGCCGTCGGTAGGTGCAGGGAAGCCCATCGGTACGGTAACTGACCGGATCACGCCAGATTGGATAAAATTTAATCTCTTTTCTTTTCAAAATAGGGATAGAATTTATCTAAAATTTAAATTTTAAAGTCCTTTTAAAATTCAAACTTTAGATAGAGATTTATCTTAATTATCTCATAAAAACCCTATAAATAGAGGATAAAATTTCAGTTTTTGGGGTTAGAAAATTTGGAGAAAATTTAGAAAAAGAGAGAGAAATTCTAGGGAGAATTTTATTTAAAAGAGGCTATCAAATATTTTTTGGAGAAAATTGCTTTTTAGAAAAAGGTTTTTCTGTGAGCAAATTACACAAAAAGTTTATAAATCTCTATTCATCCGTAGAGTTTTATTTTGATAAAACCTCTTCTAATCAGTTGATTTCCTCAATTCTTTTTCTTACGAATTAAGTCAAATTGAGGTGACAAAATTCAGTCGTTTCCATTAATATAACTAATTCAAACAAACGATCGCTATCAAATTATCAAGGAAAGAACAACATAAATTTTCTTTCTTTGATCCGATTCTTCTTTTGATCTTTGCGAGGCACACGGGGATAAAATCATTCGACATCCACCCTAAAAGGTAAAATTCGAGGGTAAACATTCTGGATTAACGTTTGTATATTTTAATTTGATTTACATTGATTTCTATATACATTTCATATTCTTTTTTACAAAAGATTTAAGAGGTTCTTTGATTTGTTTTCCCCTCACTAGGGACGGCCACTGGCACGATCCAGGTAGCCGTTCTTAGGCAAAATCCTCATTATTTTATCTCATAAAATCCTATCTCTTAACTTATTGCTGTTAGAATTTTCTCATTTTTATTTTTATTCACGTTTTTGCTAACGTGTTTATCCTGGTGAGTTCTTTTCTGACCCTTGAAAGTTGGAGTTGTGAGAGATGTTGGTTGCGCCATCCTGCGGATCTCGATTCGGGTTCATTTTTCTACCCTTACCTTGTATTTATGTTGTTATGGACATGGTTTTAACGTCGTTAAGGTAAAAAGGACCAAAGGTTTTTTAATAATTGAAACTGGAGATTTTCCCGAAAATGGTGGACCAATGTCCCATTTCAGCCAATAAAATTGACACTTCATAAAAAATCATTTTTGTAATGAATATGCATGGTAGGACCAAAGTCCTCATTCCAATGAATATCCCGTTTTATGCATGTATCGCACTTTTATAAATGGGAGTTGTATTCCGCTCCTAGTGTTATTGTAATTTATTTCGAACACTTTATCTTGATTCTTGCTACCGCTTTGGATGTGAATGATTTGCGCTTTAATAAAATGCATCGTGTGGAAAGTCAGTGAAATAATAAATTCAAAGCATAATTGTAAAATTAATCAAAGTACGAATAAATGAGAAGTCCCGAACTCACTCTGGTCTTTGGGACTCAAAGAGGCGAGAGGTCTAGGACTTCCAAGACACCTCTTGAGTCCCACCAAAAGGCTTAAATATACAATCCTAGGCTCTAGGGGAGTAGAGGATCAGGCCTTCAAGATCCCTCTAGCTAGCTCAATATGGATATGTATGCGCCATCTTAGGCTCGATAAGGCTAGACGACCCTTCCTAATGTTCTATTGGGTGCCGACTCCAAGAAACCTCATTGTTGCCCAAAATAGACGCACTTGTAAATACCTTACAAGTTTTATGAACCTCTCCCGATCGCCCTGGAGCGGGCTTTCGGGAGGACGCGAGGTTTGGCGCGCGTCACAATCAGTTTCTCTCCTACCCTTTTATTTTTTATTGTTATTTTTATTTTTCTTTAATTTGTGCTTTGTATTTTGCTTATTTTTATTGTATGTTTTTTTTGTGTTTGATTTTCTTACACAATGAGGACATTGTGTCCTTTAAGTGTGGGGGCATGCATGTTATGTTCATTTGTATATGTTTATTTGTTTAGTATAGCCCGTGGTTTTGCATGAACTGCTAGCTTTAGGTTTTTATTTTTGCATATGT